>CM051020.1:12817697-12845197 GCA_027704905.1 Muraenolepis orangiensis
ATATAAACCACAATTTAGATCCGCCGACGTATCTTAACCAGGTCCTCATCTGGATGCTAGACTTTGGATCCACTGCCATTTCCGACAAACATGCACCTATTTGCGCCGCTAAAAAGTCTTTACAACTCATGGACGCTACAACTGCCCATTTGGATGTAATGACAAGTGTCTGCCACTAGAGGGCGCCAGCTGTCCAACATCATATTAGGCCTATACGTTGTAGATTATTAAATCTAAATCTGGAGTATTTAGTGCTCTTTCTGGGTCACATACATGTAGACACACAACAAACATTTAATATTAGTTTCTCTGCATTATATACAGTGCCGAGCAGTGTAGGAGGTATGGTGCCTGCTCAAGGGAACCTCGGCAGTACCCCAGGTGTTTCAGGGATTTAAACCAGACTGAGCTGCTGCTGCCGCCCCCTTATTATATCAACAAATCTAAATACAAAACATATTTCAAAACAAATAAAAAATTGGATTTAAAGAAAAATCCCCACCATCACCATGCCTCATTATTATGCACTCCTGATGTGTTTTCGCTGTGTCTCCCCCCTCCCCCCTCTCCCCCCTCTCCTCCAAACCCCTGACAGGATGCTCTCCCCAGCCTTCCAGCAGGCACTGCTGTCTTTCTGCAGGATGTCCTCCGACAGCCGCCTCGGGGCAGAGGTATGGTGGGCGCCAAGACTGCACACACACACACACACACACACACACACACACACACACACACACACACACACACACACACACACACACACACACACACACACACACACACACACACACACACACACACACACACACACACACACACACACACACACACACACACACACACACACACACACACACACACACAGAAACTCGGCTAGACCAAACAAACTACCAAAGTTATGTATTATGCAAAGATAGCGTGTGTGATTTTAAAACAGCAATCATAGTTTTCTTTTTAAACGTGGACACAATCAAAAACATTTTTCTAAAAAGCCTTTTGTTTGTATGTAAATCAATCTCCCACTCCCTCGGTCTCTCCCTCTCTCTCTCCTCTCACTCTCTCTCTCTCCTCCCCCCCCCCCCAGGTGTCTCGCATCGCAGACAGTGAAGAGAGTGTGATGCTCATGCTGGGCCGCTGCCTCCCTCACATCGTCCCCAATGTCCTTCTGGCCAAGAGAGAGGTACACACACACACACACACACACACACACACACACACACACACACACACACACACACACACACACACACACACACACACACACACACACACACACACACACACACACACACACACACACACACACACACACACACACACACACACACACACACACACACACAACCCCACTGTCACTTCCCCTCCCCCAAGCACCACCCTGCCGTCTCCGTCACACTCCTCCCTCCTCTCCATCAGCCTTGTGGCCGGTTCAGTGGTTTGGATACACATGGAGCAGCAGAGGGAGGAAATGCAAAAAAAAATGTTTTAAATTTTGTTATTTGTTGGTCTGTCGTGATGTCACCCATGTTGGGTATTTACGGTAAATTATTTTATTATTTTATTTTTCTTCTGGTTCGCATAGTCTGGCCCTCAGACCGGCCGTGTGACGACGGCATGTTTTGGGATATTTAAAAACTCTCTCGGACGAGACCAACGGCACCCACGCCGTAGTTCAGAACAGTCCATGTGTATCTTTACTTTTTCATTTGTTTATTTATTTTTTATCAAATGAATATATTCACAGGCTGTTTTTTGGTTTTTCACCGGTCTCTTCCTTCTCCTTCTTCTCTCCTCCACCTCTTTGCTTCTCAACCTACCCCGCTTTGTTTTGTGTATGGTTTCTGTTTTTGTCATCCTTTCTTCCCTTTCTTCTGTTGATTTATTTGTTTTTTTCACCCCCCCCCTCCCCTTCCCCCCCCCCCCTTCCTCCCTCCCCTCCCCCCCCCCCCCCCCCTTCCTCACTCTCACTGTCATTCTCACGCAATCTCGCACCTCGTGCCTTTTTTGGGCCTGTAGAGAATGGTGGCGCACCTGTGTCAGGTGAGTCCTCTCATGTGCTCATCTGCATGGTACCCCTTCCCCTCCTCCTCCTCCTCCTCCTCCTCCTCCTCCACCCTGCCCATGCCATCATACATCATGTGGCGTAAACCCCCTGCTCTCACCAGATACAACCACTGGCACAGCCTCTTCTCTCCTTATTGTTGTCCTGAACCGCAGTAGAAGAGCTATTGTGGGTGGGGTCACAGCTGTCTGATTGCGGTCTTGGCCTGTAGAGTTCTGGGCAGCCTTAGGCTCTCTCCCGGTTCACGTAAACCCTCCCCCAGATCCCATTGGTTCCCACTGTCCCCCTGTGTGGCTTCTCTGATTGGCCGGCTCACTCGCTCCCCAACTGACTGAAGCGGTGTCGCTGATAAATTTTTAATTATTATTATTATTATTATTTTTTTCATACTTCAACTTCAATACCTTTTATTTTGCATTTGTTCAGTTACGTGTGTGTGTGTGTCTCAAAGAGGAGTGTTAAATGAGTTTGGACTGGCGAGCAGCCTACCTGCTTTGCATATCACCATAGTTACCTGTTTTTATTATTTTTTTTGTTTAAATGATCTGCTGACAGTTATAAAGTACTTGGCGTCCCACCAAAATCAAGGAATAACAAACTGAGGAAGAGAGGTAAAGGGGGGGCAGAAGGAGGGAGAGGGAGGGGGAGAGACCCACAGTGTTGCGATGTAGACTTGCAGACTCTGCTTTAACAGAGTGTACTTTGCTCCTTATCCGTTAGTGACACACACACACACACACACACACACACACACTCAACACACACACACACACTCAAACACACACACTCAACTCACAAACTCAAACACACACACTCACTCAACACACACACCACACACATTGTGGTATAGGGGCGAGCGCTCCAATCTTGCATCTGCCGTCCGTGGACCCCACCCGCCGTGTTTTAAGACGTGCCTTCCTGCCGAGAGAGAGAGAGAGGGAGAGGCGTTTGACTTCAAACGACGGTACAGGCCATTAAAGTGGTGAAACTCCAGCCTGCCACCTGCTCCGCGCTATCTTGAGATCGCAAATCACTCAACAGTCATTGGCTCCACTTTGTGAACAAAAAGAAACTTTCCCTGCCTCGTGCATGAATTTGCATGGAAAGTCTTGATAAAGTGTTTGATAAGAGGTCGTGCTGCCGTCGATTGGGTAGAATTCCCAGCGGTAGACGTACGATAGCAATTGTGTAAGCCCTGAAGTGACGTTATCGTTTAATCGCTTATTGTACTATCATACACCTTGACGACCAGCATGCGTTTGTATATATCCTGTGTGTGTGTGTGTGTGTGTGTGTGTGTGTGTGTGTGTGTGCGTGTTCACACACGGGGGCATTCCTGAGACTGTTATCATGTGTTTTTACAGGGGAGTGTGTGTGTGTGCAGGGGTGTGTGTGTGTGTACAAGCCGCCATATATAGGAGCTGTGACCCAATAACTATCCACTTCCCCTTCACTACCCTCTGGGTTAACGGTTCGCTCAACGGGCCAACGACTATATCGTATGCACACAAATCCATCCATCCGTCAATCAATCAATCAATCAGGTCATTTATGAGTCCCCAGTGCTGATAAGGTTAACATAGTGCAGTTAGTGCCGCTTTTACCCAAGCAACAGTTTTCCTATATGTTAACGTGGCTTTAGTCCTGGAGTGTGTATGTATATATATCTGTCTGTCTGTCAAGTAATCGAGCACAACGCACCATCTATATCCAGTCTTATCGAGTGGGAAAGGGAACAGGAAGGATCCTGCTTGTCTTTAGTCACATGGATTCACATTTAGGGCAGTGTGAGGGTGGGGGGGGGGGGAGACACACACACACACACACACACACACACACACACACACACACATGTGTGGTGTTTTCAGATGTGACCATCAGTCCTGCGTGGCGTTGGGGAAGCCATGGGAGCGAGGGGTAGACGGTATACCTGAGTTAGAATGGGAGCGGGGGGGGACAGTATACCTGAGTTAGAATGGGAGCGGGGGGGGACAGTATACCTGAGTTAGAATGGGAGCGGGGGGGGACAGTATACCTGAGTTAGAATGGGAGCGGGGGGGGACAGTATACCTGAGTTAGAATGGGAGCGAGGGGGGACAGTATACCTGAGTTAGAATGGGAGCGAGGGGGGACAGTATACCTGAGTTAGAATGGGAGCGAGGGGGGACAGTATACCTGAGTTTGAATGGGAGCGAGGGGGGACAGTATACCGGAGTTTGAATGGGAGCGAGGGGGGACAGTATACCGGAGTTTGAATGGGAGCGAGTTATGGTAGGAGAGAGGACCAGAACCTTCACATTGCTTGTCATTTTTTTCTTTTATTGGAACGGCTGTTTTCGTCATCGTAACGATGGGACGATACACAGAACTTTGGATGAATGGGGCGTTTGTCATAGGAGAATTTTCTGTAACAAATTTGCAAAAAGTATTTAATTAAATTTTTGGTTCTTCAGTAACTCTAGGGAGTTGAATTGCTTCATTGTGGGATCTCTTTGTTTTCATTCCTGTGCTTTTACATTTTGTCCTGATAATAATGTTAATCACATTTTTAGTCCGTAGTTGACTACACTGACTGTTTTTGATGCTATTGATCCCAGAAGACATTCTGGGAAACATTCCTATAATTGATGTGTGTCTGTTTGTAGTTTTGTCATCCAACTATCCAGTTTTGTGAGGTGATTAAAAGCAATATAATCAATTAAAGCTCAGGAAAATGACGATCACCATGCCGGCGCGAATTCCCGTAAATTCCGGTACTGTTATTTAAAAACAAAAAACGTATTTACGTAAAATACGTAACTACAGCTTCAAATTGATGGTTTCGCGTTCAGGCCAGCTATTATCGGACACGGTTACCGTCCGAAGGGAATAACACGCCTGTGTTACACATTTTCTGATTGCGCAAGTCGTAATTATAGAAAAGAAAAAACAGAGCAAAAAAAAAAACACTTTCAAAATCATTCCAAAAGGAAAAGTTGAGTTTGGACGCCGAGGCCCCAACAGAGCAGAGACTGTTTGGTTATGAAGGCGTATGTAAGTAAAGTTCAGTACAGACTTCAGGTTATTGTGGGGGTGGAGGTGGCATGCGGTCTGCTCTATACCTGCCCACCATGTTTACCCAGGGGGCCCGGCTGCTCCTGTTTTTAACCTGGGGAGAAGCTTCTAGAAAACGGACCCACGCAGGACCCCAGGTCCGGGATGTTGGCCCCCGGTGGGGTCAGTGTGGCCAGTGCTCTCGTCAGACGTGTGTTAAAGACATTATTTATTTATTAATTTACTTAACCGCCGGGAGTCTTAAACGCCGGGAGTCTTGAGAAACGACCCGTGGTTTATTTTCCGTCATGTGAAAAGAAATGAAGGAATATTCGGTTATTTGATATTTAAAAAAATAAAATTGTAAAAGTTTTTTTTTAATTTTAAGATCAGATCTGGCCACCCGCCACCCTCTTCAAAGTAACTTTCGCTCAGGACTCTACCTTTATATTCCCCCCCCCCCCCCCCCGTTTAAAGGCCAACCTGGAGGGGTGAGCTGGGGGGTTGGGGGGGGGGGGGGGTATCCAGTACTAACTACATGAGTCAGCCCAGGCCCCCCCCCCCCCCTCTTTTCTTTCCACGTTTACCCACAATTCCTTGCTCTTCTATCAAAGGCCAACATCAGGTCTTATTCTCCCCGTGCCAACACTTGGTGGGAAAAATCTAGTATTCTTCCTGGAAGAAAAGGGAAGAAGGGGGGTGGGGGGTGGGGGGAGGGAGGAAAAAAGCGTAATTCGGGTCTGAGAGGCGGGAATTTGGAGCTGACCACAGTTTGGCCGTGAAGGATGCTCTCTCTCTCCCTCTTCCATCTTTCTCTCTCTCTTTCGCCCCCCATCCCCTCTCTCTCTCTCTATCTCTCTCTCTCTGTCTCTCTCTCTTTCTCTCTCCCTCAGTCAGCCCGCAACGTTTATTTGAACTCGACCTGAACTCTGCAAAAGCCCTTCGTGTTTTTAGTAGGTGGTGGGAAGCAGCGCTTGCAAACGCATCAGCCCTCCGTGTGTGTGTGTGTGTGTGTGTGTGCAGAATGTGTCTGTTGTGCTTTGCCCTTCTGCTTAAGTGAGCGTGAACGTGTGTTCCTCCAGGCTCCCAGATCTGTCAAACTCTACCTGTCTACGGCCATGTTGGAAACACACACTTACTGCTCCTCTTCTCCCCCCCTGTGTTTGCAGACTCCTGTTGTTGAACTCCGACAACTTGTAATTCCCCCGTAGTCATTCTCTCTCTCTCTCTCTCCCTCCCTGTCTCTCTCTCTCTGCCGATCGTCCCCACCACCTCCTCCTCCTTTTCCCCCTATCTTCGTTCTGAGTCACAGAGCCCCAACCCCCCCCCTAATAAAACCTTTCTGTTGTGTGGTTCTCTGGGTGCCCAGGAGCTCATCCCTCTCATCCTCTGCACCGCCTGCCTTCACCCCGAGGCCAGGGAGCGAGACCAGCTCCTCCACATCCTCTTCAACCTCATCAAGAGGCCGGACGACGAGCAGAGGTGTGTGTGTGTGTGTGTGTGTGTGTGTGTGTGTGTGTGTGTGTGTGTGTGTGTGTGTGTGTGTGTGTGTGTGTGTGTGTGTGTGTGTGTGTGTGTGTGTGTGTGTGTGTGTGTGTGTGTGTGTGTGTGTGTGTGTGTGTGTGTGTGTGTGTGTGTGTGTGTGTGTGTGTGTCGTCCGTTGTGACCTGTGTATTATATTGTATGTATATACGTAGTACGTTGTGTGTGTGTATTGGGTTCTTTTGATTCCAACATCCACTGTGTCTCTCTCTCTCTCTTGTTGTATTCCCTGGTTGTTTTGGGGTTTCCCTGTTCGAGTGCTTTGTCATCTCCCGTCACAGTTCATTAAACACACAGTGTAGGCTAATTCCAGGACCCTAGCCTGCCCAAACCATCCTAGAAGGTCCAAACCAGTCACCCTGCGGCCCACGGTTAGATGGATGGCTGGCTGGCTGGCTGGATGGCTGTCTGACGAGATGAACAGCTTGTTCTGAACAAGACCGTGTGAACGGCTTAAATCTGGCTTTCGTTGAGAGGGCGTTGTTATGCTGAGAGAAGAAAATAACAAGTGTAAATGTTACTCTCAATGGTCCCGAAGCAGCATTTTTTTATTGTGTTGTAATATGAATTTTAATATCCCGCGTTAATGATAGACATATTTGCCTTCTGGGATTAGTCACGTACGACTTTTCTCCTCAACTCACCCGCGGCGGGGGAAAAAAAAAAGAGCTCATGTAACACACCTGGTTTCATGTAACACACCTGTTTTTTGTGTTGCGACTGCTTTGACGCGGCAAGTGTTGACGTTGAAGTTGATTTTGATTTTGTCGGTGTGTTCCCCCCCCGCAGGCAGATGATTCTGACGGGGTGCGTGGCGTTCGCGCGGCACGTGGGCCCGACGCGCGTGGAAGCAGAGCTTCTGCCGCAGTGTTGGGAACAGGTACGCAAAGAAGTCTAAATCTGGAGGGATTGAAGACGCGCGCGCGCAGCGCGCACACACACACACACACACACACACACACACACACACACACACACACACACACACACACACACACACACACACACACACACACACACACACACACACACACACACACACACACACACACACACACACACACACACACACACACACACACACACACACACACACACACACACACACAGTGAAATTAGTTTCTATGCATTTTAACCCATCCTAGTATTAGGAGCCGTGGGCAGCTATTGTGTATACAGCGCCCCGGGTGGGAGCAGTGTGTAGGGGGGGGTCTGGTGGTGCCTCAAGGGGCACCTCGGCAGTGCCCAGGTGTTTTCGGGGACTTGAACTGGCGACCTTCCCGTTCCCAAGCTCCAAGTCCTAACAGACTGAGTGATACAGCCGCCCTAAGTAATGATTTTCTATCCTGATATCCCTGATTTTATATCAAGATGGCGTTTTCTTTTATTCTTTTTTTTTTTTTAAACCCCCTGTTCGGTTACAGCTGTCGACGGGGCAGTACGCCGGTTCCAGCCGGTCACGACTGGTTTCAACTCGAGTTTTGCTTGTAATTTGGGTCAATCTATGAATATGGGTTGTGTTCTTCTTCTGTCGCGTGCATGAAACACAAAGCGCAACAGATGTGTGTTCTTATAACGACATTGGAAGGGAATACGACCACTATAACTACCGTATGTTTATTTAGTTATTTTGTGTTTCATTTGACTGTTACTATAGTTTGACTTCTGACAAACTAGTCAAAGTGTGTGTGTGTGTGTGTGTGCGCGTGTGCGTGTGTGTGTGGCTTCGAGAATGTTTTCAATGATCAAGGCTGATCCTTGCTGTCCCCATCATGTCCTTGTCCTAGATTCGATTTTTGTGACGAAACCCAAAAGATGTGGCCATTATTGCAACACACACACACACACTTTATTGTTCCTCTCATCCCAGGGTCATGAAGCAAACCAAGTCATCAACAAATGTCTTAAAGCGGCCTATAAAATAAATATACTATTATAATTGTGTGTGTGAGCCAGCCACCTGGGTCACCTAAGTCTACTCACTTTATGACAAACACATCCTGACACCATGGCAACGGCAGCTGCCTGTGGTCTCGGTGTCTGTGAGTCGTCCTGCCCAGAAGGACAAATAGCCGTCCCCACAGGGTCCGACGCTTGATTACAGCATCGAGTTGTGGCTTCCATCTCCTCTCTTCTTCCTCCTGCCTTCCTCCTTCCCCCCCCCCTCCCTCCTCCTCATCCTCCCCTCTTTCCATTCCCATTCCCCGGTGTTTATCCACGTTCCATTGCCCTCGTTTGCCTTTCTCCTTCTCACCCTACCGGACTGTCCTAACAATCTCCTTCTCTCTCTCCCCCCCAACGTCTTTGTCTCTCTCCCTCTTTGTCTCTCTCGCTCTCTCTCTCGTTTTCTCTCTGTCCATCTCTCTGTCTCTCTCGCTCGCTGTCCTTCTGCAGATCAACCACAAGTATCCAGAGAGGAGGCTGCTGGTGGCAGAGTCGTGTGGGGCCTTAGCACCGTACTTGCCTGTAAGAGACTCCCAGGAAGTGTGTGTTCTTGTGTGTTCTTGCGTTTGTCTTTCTCTTGACTGTATGATTCGTGTATTTTTTTACTATTTTGTGTGTGTGCGCTTGCATTTGTGTGCGTGTTTGCAGAAAGAGATCCGCAGCTCGCTGGTGCTGTCCATGCTGCAGCAGATGCTGGCGGAGGACAAGGCAGACATGGTGCGGGAGGCGGTGGTCAAGAGCCTGGGCATCATCATGGCCTACATCGACGACCCCGACAAGTACTCCCAGGTGTGTGTGTGTGTCTGCGCGCTTATGCTATGGTTAAAAATGTTGAGGTTAGGCATCAGATATGTACTTTTATATTTGCAGCTGCATAAGAAATCTGAATTGTGTGTATGGCTTGTGCTCTGCTAATCTGAGGTTATTATACCATTTGGAAATGCAGTGTTATTCTTTATGGAAATATGAATAATGAGCAAGTGTGTATATATATATATATATATATATAGATATAGATATAGATATAGATATATAGATATATATCTATATCTATATCTATATCTATATCTCTATCTTATTAGTAAGATCTCTCTCTCGTTCGCTCTCAGGGCCTGGAGCTCATGCTGCTGTCCCTGGGCGACCCCTCGGAGCGGGTGGTCAGCGCCACCCACCAGGTCTTCATCCCCGCGTTCGCCGCCTGGACCACGGAGCTGGGCACCCTGCACACCACCCTCATCCCATCGCTGCTCGCACGCATCGAGAAGCTACTACAGCTGGTGTGTGTGTGTGTGTGTGTGTGTGTGTGTGTGTGTGTGTGTGTGTGTGTGTGTGTGTGTGTGTGTGTGTGTGTGTGTGTGTGTGTGTGTGTGTGTGTGTGTGTGTGTGTGTGTGTGTGTGTGTGTGTGTGTGTGTGTGTGTGTGTGTGTGTGTGTGTGTGTGTGTGTGTGTGTGTGTGTGTGTGTGTGTCACAACTCAAGCTACACTTGCACTCAGCCCCATATATCTCTCATGTCAACCAAGAGTATGTAAGGTCATTGATGCAGACAACGCTGCCCCAAGCCATTAAACTGGCTACTTGAGGGCTCCTCCCGAATGACAAGGACACAGGGTGATGAGGAATCCGGTTTATTGCAAGATCTTTTTAATCATGGTGAACAGAGCAGATGGTACATGCTGGAGCTCTCTTCCTCGAGTGTGTGTGTGGTGTGCTGGTTTAACCTGTGGGCCTTGATTAACAAGGACCCAGCCCAGCCATAGAGTAATCAGTCTGACTCAGGCCAGGTGAGGCTGCTTAAACCAGCCACCAACCACACACACTCCAGAGTCCTGTAGCATGTAGCATTTACTACTACTAGTAGTAGAATGAGGTTCCTTGCCTTTTTTCTCAAATCAAGCTTATTTATATCTAGTCTCTAGTCTGTATTATTATTTACACTTTTTCTTAGAATAATGTTCAAATCCACGAATATTTCGCATTATGGCTCTTGCCACAAAAACAACTCAATCAAAATCCCAAAACGCCTGATTGTGGTCTGAGAGTGGCTTCTACGATCATCTCAATCTAAGCTCCTGGGTCTGCCCGACTGTAATCTCCCTGGTCTGGACTCCGCCCCACCTCTCCCCCCTCCCCCCAGCAAGGAGAGCACGGCCTGGACGAACACAAGCTGCACATGTACCTGTCGGCCCTGCAGTCGCTCATCCCGCCGCTGTTCGCCGTGGTGCTGCAGAACGCGCCGTTCACCAGCCAGGCCAAGCTGCAGGGAGACATCCCCCCAATAGAGGGTGGGTACCATGCATGTCGTATGTGTGTGAGAGCGAGAGAGATGCCACCATGGTATACCAAGATGAACTCTGCAGCAGAGGACCAAAACAAAAGACTTGCTTGTTTGTGTGACTGTGTTTGGAGAGACGTTTCCGATGTCATATTCATTGGAAGGGATGGAACATAGTGTCAGGACCTTGAGCGACCCTTTAAACCTTTTGTGGTGTGGTCACTCGACAGAAAACACTCAAACACTTCAAGAGCGGGACGTGACCTGACCTTACGGCATCAAGCGTCATCTCCCATGCCTTTTTTTTTTTTGTTTTCGTTTTGTTCACTCCACCCCCCTATGGAACAATCTGTCAGTTGGTGCTTTTAAAAGTGGACCAACTTTTTTTGGTATTCACTTGCCTAACACACTGGATGCATTTATGAGTATTTGTGTACACACTTTATTTAGTTTTCATTTATTTTTGCATATATTTGGTATATACCCTAACTGTTTCCTTAACGTTAACCGTATGAGCTGTATATTGTCTGTGTTTACGAAATAACCTGTACAGCACTTTGGTACGAACTTCGTTAATTTTTTTTAGACGCTTTTAGAAATGAAGTTGAACTTGGGGCGCCTTGGGTAGAGTATCCGTGGTCCTTAATGAGACCCACATAGGCGAAGACACCTTGAAGCGACCCTGGTTCGATTCCTGCCCTGTGGTCCTTTGCTACATGTCATTCCCTCTCTCTCTACCCACTTTCCCTTTTTAATCTATTATTATTATTATTATTATTATTATGCTCTTATCCCACTTTATACCTAGTAGACTTTTAGTCTTTTAGCAACTGTAAATTATATATTACCATGCACTTTACTGCAACATTTGCACTCTGGTTAGATGCTAAATTATTTTCGCTGTACTGTACTGGCAATACATTTGAATCTAATCTAATCTCCACTCTCCTTTGCATAAGGGCAAAATGCCCCAAAGAAAGTCGGTTGAACTTGAACCTCCCCCTCCTCCCCCATCTCTCTCTCTAGTGACGCGGTTCCCCCGGCCCGCCTCTCCCCTGCAGGACGTGGCCACCATCGTGGGCAGCCGGGAGACGGTGAGCGTGCTGCTGTCCCTCTACGACCACCAGCTGGAGCACGAGGGCACCACGGGCTGGGAGAGCCTGCTCTGGGTGGTCAACCAGCTGTGAGTGGCACACACGCGGACACACACTCGCGCACGGACACACACGCGCACGGACACACGCACGTACGCGCACGTGCGCGCACGGACACACGCACGTGCGCGCACATCTGCACGCACGGACACACACGCACGCACGGACACGCACGGACACACACGCACGCGCGGACACGCACGCACGCACACGCACGCGCGGACACGCACGCACGCACGGACACGCACACACACACACGCACACACACGCGTGGACACGCACGCACGGACACACACACACACACACGCGTGGACACGCACGCACGGACACGCACACACGGACACGCACGCACGGACACACACGCACACACGCACGGACACACGCGCGTGTGCACGGACACACACGCACGGACACACACGCACGGACACACGCGCGTGTGCTCGGACACACACGCACGGACACACATGCACGCGCGGACACACATGCACGCGCGGACACACATGCACGCGCGGACACATGCACGCACGGACACACATGCACATGCACGGACACACATGCACATGCACGGACACACATGCACATGCACGGACACATGCACGGACACATGCACGCACGACACATGCACGGACGCACGCACACACATGCACGCACGCACACACGCGTGGACACACACACACGCACACACGCGTGGACACGCACGGACACACACACACGCGTGGACACGCACGGACACACACACACGCGTGGACACGCACGGACACACACACACGCACGGACACACACACACGCGTGGACACGCACGGACACACACACACGCACGCGTGGACACGCACACACACGCACGCGTGGACACGCACGCACACGCACGCGTCCACGCACGCGTGGACACGCACGCACACGCACGCGTGGACACGCACGCACGCACGCGTGGACACGCACGCACGCACGCGTGGACACGCACGCACGGACACACACACACGCGTGGACACGCACGCACGGACACACACACATGCGTGGACATGCACGGACACACACACACACACACACACGCACACACGCGCGCGGACACACACACACGCGCGCGGACACACACACACGTGCGCGGACGACAAATAGACTAATCTCTCTCTTTGTGTGTGTGGCCCCCCGTAGTCTCCCCCAGCTCATCGAGATCGTGGGTCGCATCAATGTGACCTCATCAACCTGCGTCCACGAGTTCTCCCGCTTCTTCTGGAGGCTGTGTCGCACCTTCGGGAAGATCTTCACCAACACTAAGGTGAGGGAGGCCAGCTTGCCAGACTTGTCGTCTGTCTTACTTGTCGGGTATCGTGAATCGATACGGTCCACATTGTTCGGCGGTGGTGCCCGTGAGAGGCGATCGTTCTGTAGACGCCTGGGCGTCCAGAATGGTTTGGAAGGTCTTGGATCTCCCAAAAATACTCAAGTAATGGAGGGCCTTATTGCTGAAAATGATTTCAATTTGCTCCAAATGTGTTATTTTCAATCTTTCAGGTTAAACCACAGTTCCAAGAGATCCTCAGGCTCTCCGAAGAGAACGTTGGTAAGTTCACCGTAGGACAAGCATGCACGCACGCATGCACGCATACAAACAACTTGCACACACACACAAGAACACAATTAAAGTGTGTACTTGACGTGTGTGCGTGTGCGTGTGCGTGTGCGTGTGTGTGTGTGTGTGTGTGTGTGTGTGTGTGTGTGTGTGTGTGTGTGTGTGTGTGTGTGTGTGTGTGTGTGTGTGTGTGTGTGTGTGTGTGTGTGTGTGTGTGTGTGTGTGTGTGTGTGTGTGTGTGTGTGTGTGTGTGTGTGTGTGTGTGTGTGTGAAATCTCCACTGGTGGGCCAGAGTTGTTGTCAACAATGTCTTTTTAGAGTCCTCTATGGGTGTTCCCCTTGTTTTCCCTGTCGCGTTCCAGCCGAGGTTTTGGTCAAAGGCCGCTCTCCTGCCAAAGGGATTAAGGTCCTGGACTTGTGGCCCTGCTTCTCACATGGGTATAAGGGGGGAATGAGTTTAAAATGCCTTATCGGGGATTATTGTACATATTTCCAAGGGAAAGAGTTCTCTACTAACTGCTGAGTCGCACAAAAAAAACCCACTTCTGATTTCTGTTTTTGGTCTTTCGTTTTGAACTGATTGTGTGTTTAATGTTATTTTCTGTTCTCTGCATGTCTCTCTGTCTCTCTGTCTCTCTGTCTCTCTGTCTCTCTCGCTCACTCTCTCAGACGCTGCGACAGGAAATGGCATTCTGACCAAGGCCACCGTCCCCATCTACGCTACGGGAGTGCTGACGTGTTACAACCAGGTCGGGTTGAACGCTAAACCGCACACTCTAACCGCCTGCTTAAAAAGACAAACCAAGGTGTTGGGAGTAGCTTGTTGTGCTAACCTGGTGCGCCGCGTGTGTGTGTGGAACACAGGAGGAGGACCGCAAGCTCCTGGTGGGCTTTCTGGAGGACGTGATGACCACCCTGTCTCTGTCCCACGCCCCGCTGGACAGCCTCAAGGCCTCCTTCGTAGAGCTGGGGTGAGACACACACACACACACACGCATACCTGGTTTTAAATCTCTCAAACGATGATACTACAGTATAATGAATATTATCATATTGTAATATTTAATCAAGGCGTCATAAATAATGTCTGTCCCTCTTACTGTCTCTTTCTGTCCCTGTTCCTCTTTCTGTCTCTTTCTCTCTGTCTTTATCTCTGACTCTCTCACTGTCTCTCTGTCTCACTGTCTCTCTCTTTGACTCTCTCGCTGTCTCTGACTCTCTCCCTGTCTCTGACTCTCTCGCTGTCTCTCTCTCTCTCACTGTCTCTCTCTCTCTCTCTCTCTCACTGTCTCTCTCTCTGACTCTCTCGCTGTCTCTGACTCTCTCTCGCTGTCTCTCTCTTTGACTCTCTCCCTGTGTGTGTGTGTGTGTGTGTGTGTGTGTGTGTGTGTGTGTGTGTGTGTGTGTGTGTGTGTGTGTGTGTGTGTGTGTGTGTGTGTGTGTGTGTGTGTGTGTGTGTGTGTGTGTGTGTGTGTGTGTGTGTGTGTGTGTGTGTGTGTGTGTGTGTGTGTGTGTGTGTGTGTGTCAGGGCTAACCCAGCGTACCATGAGTTGCTGCTGACTGTTCTGTGGTACGGAGTCGTCCACACCTCTGCACTGGTCCGGTGTACTGCTGCACGCATGTTCGAGGTACCACACACACAGACCCCAGTGTATGTGTCTGTAGCTCTAATTTATTTTGATATGACCAGACATTGAGATTTAATTGGATGATTTTATTGTTCCCTGGTCTGGAGATGATGTTAGGAATTGCTAAGATCCCCATCGTTAGCCCTGATTATTCCAAAGTCATGTCAACTCCATTGTTCCGTACTGCTTTTTCCAATGTCATTATGTGTTTTTTGATTGAAACTAGGATAGCGGTGTTTATAACTCAACCGTGCATTTGATCGTAAAGCCTAATAATATACATATGAAAAAAATGTATTTTTTTCTTGTTGTCCTTTTCTATGTGCTAGCTCTGCCCCGCTTATCGCCGCTTTTTTAACATGTGGTCGATATGATGATGAGCATCTGTCCGCCAGCGTTTGTGGTCACAAGCTGGTCCTCCCCCACCCTCCCTCCTGCCCCCCCTCGGTGAAGTCCCTGGTTCCAGTTGTACCGCTAAAGAACCCCACACTCTCTCCTCTCTGATTGACCTCCTCTAAATTGTTCCAATGGGGCCAATGAAGCTCTCTCTGCACGCCAGAGAACGAGGACCGTTTGTGAGTTAGCAAGTGGGTGTACTGTACAACTGGAACCTTCCCCCATGTTTAACCAACGCCACCATCCCAGTGTTTCAAGTGACGGTGATACACTCCTCAGGTTCTTGGTTCAAGGTTTAACAAATATATATATATCAAACCCCTCCTCTCCAAACATCCAAACCCCCCCCCCCCCACCCCTGGTTGACCATCGGGGCCTCCCTGCCACACACTCCGGGTTCTATTCCTGCATAAGGCCTCAGTGTTGCTATAGTAAATACTGTATGTGTAATGCACTGTTCATTACTCTGGCCTGGAGTCTGTGTCAGTCTGAGGCCTCTAGCTTCACCTTCACCTTGTCGCAGTACCTGTGCAGTAAAGCCATTTGTGGACACGTGTGTGTGTGTGTGTGTGTGTGTGTGTGTGTGTGTGTGTGTGTGTGTGTGTGTGTGTGTGTGTGTGTGTGTGTGTGTGTGTGTGTGTGTGTGTGTGTGTGTGTGTGTGTGTGTGTGTGTGTGTGTGTGTGTGTGTGTGTGTGTGTGTGTGTGTGTGTGTGTGTTCCTGCTCGTTACACACGTGATGCCATACCGTGCCTTGCAGCTACAGATCTTGTCATTGTTTATCACTTTCTTCCGTTTTTTTTTTGTTCTTTTCTCTCTCTCTCTCTCTCTCTCTACTTTCTTCTGTTATTGTTTTCTTTTGGTTTTGTTTCTATTTTTCTTTTTTTTCTCTCTCTCTCTCTCTCCTTGTCTGTTGGCGGCGTGTCGCTCGCTCTTGCCCCAATGCCCCGCCCACCTCTGTGACATCACGGATGGCTCTGTCCAATCCGCTCAGCTGCTGGTGAAGGGGGTGAATGAGACGCTGGTTGCTCAGAGAGTGGTGCCGGCTCTCATCACACTGTCCTCCGACCCGGAAATGTAAGTGGAAACCACGGCGATTTGACAGCGGCGACGGCGGCAACTGTGATCAATTGATGACGAGAGTGGGAAAAAAAAAAAAACTAAACAGTCGAACGCCACGCCAACCGCACCTCTTCTCTTCTCCCCCTTCTCCCGACCGCCGAAAAAAATAACCCGCCACGGCCACACACACACACACCTCTGGTGTAGCGCCATGAGCATACATAGCTTTGCGTCGTTCTAATGTATGTTAATGCTAATGATGCTCATTGACATTACGTCACATTACATTACTAGTCATGTAATGACTAATGAGTTATTAGTCATTTAGCAGATGCATTTGTCCAAAGCGGCTTACGATAAGGTCATTCAACATAGGTAGGCGAGAGAACAACTCGTCACCCCAGAAGTAAGACGATCCATAAATAGAACGAATGTCATTTAGCGTAATGACATTGTTTTATTTAGCGTCAGGGCACGGCGTCTTAGGACAACTGCTGCTGTAATACCGGTAGTGGCGGTAGGATAAGTTGCATCTTGACGAAGTGGGTCATGGTCTCAGGAGGCTGGCGGTCGTGTGTGTGGTCCACGGTATCCATCATCCCCCCCCAAACTAACTCACTAACCCACACGGGTGTGCGACGCATACGCCCACCACTGCCAGTCAGTCCTTGTCTGTGTCGTCCGTCTGACGTGCCGCTTGCGTGCCTGCGAGGTCACTTCCTCAGTCCTGTGCATGCTCATCTGTGAGTTCCCTCCCTCCCTCCCTCCCTCCCTCCTCCTCCCTCCCCTCTCCGGGTCCTCCTTCAACAGGGTCTTAGGTCTTAGCCATCGTTAAACCACTGGTGGTCGGCTGTCTTTCAACCTCTTTCTACTCTCTGTCTCTCTCTCTCTGTCTCTCCGTATGTCGTCATACTGCAACCCATCCATATCCTTCTTATTTTCAATCTTTCTCCATATCCCATCTCCCCCACCCCTTTCCCCCTCTTCCATCTCCACCTTTATATCTCGCTCTCTGTCTCTGTCTCCGTCCATCTCTCTCTCTCTCTGTCTCCCTCTCTCTCTCTCTCTCTCTCTCTCTCTCTCTCTCTCTCTCTCTCTCTCTCTCTCTGTCTCTCTCCCCTTCTCCCTCCTGCGTTGTGATGATGGGTTTGCAGTTGATTCTCCGAGGCATGAGCGAAGCGTTAGTAGACCGCCGGGCTGCCCCAGCCCTCATAACGCTGTGCAACGGGCCCGAATTGTGAGTCACCCCTCCCCCTTCCCCCCTCCCCCCTCCCCACGACCACCAGAGCACCCTAATCATCATCATCATCATCATCATCATCTTCTTCTTCTTCTTCGTCCTGATCGCTCCATTTCCACGGAAACTTCCTCCCAACCCCCAAACACATTGTGTGTTTGGCACTCAAACACGCAATAAGTACATCTCCCAAAAGTTTTTCCAGAGAAGGAGCACAGTGCAGTCGTAGACACCTGCCACATAGCGGCACACACACGCACACACATCGGCGATGCAGTTGTCTGAGTGGCCCCCAACCCGCCGACCTTAATGGACGGGTTGAAAGTGAGAGTGTAATGTTATTACTATGGAGTGAGTCTGATGCGCCTCGTCGAGGATATGAGACCGTCGAAATGCAGCCCCTTTGGTAGCTTGTATAAATGTAAAATATATGTTTTTTTCAGCTAGAATCTGCTTCACATTGAAGCACTAAAGTGTTTCAATGTGTGGAAATAAATACAGACATACATTTTATGTTTGATTTAAATCAAAGCTAAATATATATATATATATTTTTTGGTTTAAACTCAAGTACCCATCCCGGCAATAATCTACAAATAATCTATTCCTCTTTTATCTTAGTCTGTATTTGATACATGAGTCAAAACGATCAGAGTTCAAGGTGTTCAGAGCAAATAGCAGGACAGGTGGTCTGTCTGATCTAATAATCCCATCCCTTCTCTCTTCCCGGCCCCACCCATCACCCTCCACCCACCACCCACACTGGCCCCCACTGACAATGCAATGATCATCTTAACATAATCCGTTAACATGCTGTGTGTGTGTGTGTGTGTGTGTGTGTGTGTGTGTGTGTGTGTGTGTGTGTCAACGCCCAAAATGAGACTCTTTCGCTCGCAACTCTGCAGGTTCTGCAGGAGAGCTGTTGATTTGACATGACGTTTTTCGTTCCATCGACAGATGTAAGGTTGTAGAGGCGATGAGGCTTCCTTGTGGAGCACAACGGGAGAATAACAATCTATTATAAGTATTTTCAGAATTCAAACCGTTTTGAATCATCATAATCAACCAGCATTAGCCCAGAACATTTAGAAGTCCAAATTAGATCGAATTCCCAGACATTTTCTACATTTACACAAAAATGTACATATATATAGAAAGGGAAAAGAAATACAAATTTGAAGAAATTTGGGGGGAAAAAGCTTGTTAATGTAAAAGGAAAACAAACAAAAAGTGAAATACCACAATCTCCATTTAAGTGGCCAATATGCTTCAGTTCCTGCAGAACATGGAGAGAGAGAGAGAGAGCGTGTCGGGCACATTAGAATGTCTTTGACTCACTGACCGTGTGGGGTGGTGCCGCTGTGTTCTCCTCAGCTCCGTCCGGATATCCACCATCCCGGCCTTCGGCACCATCATGGAGACCGTCACGCAGAAGGAGGTAGGAGCATCGGCCCGCCGCCACCGCCACCGCCACCACGTCATCTCACCACAAGCATGTCTCCCGGTCTTCCCCTTTACAAATCTCTATTCTATTCTTACCACATATCTTAGCGGCTCAGCAGATGTTTTCACCCAAAGCCTGTCGCAGATGCATTGTCCTATCACTTGAGGAGCGATTGTCAGGGGAGGGGGTTGGGTGTCTTATTACACCTGTTTCTAGGATGCCTACTGGGGATCGAACCCAGTACCCTTTTTGGGTAGGAATCGGAGCACCTTAACCCCTATGCTATCTTACCCCCTTTAAAAATAGGTGTGTGTGTGTGTGTGTGTGTGTGTGTGTGTGTGTGTGTGTGTGGTGTGTGTGTGTGTGGTGTGTGTGTGTGTGTGTGTGTGTGTGTGTGTGTGTGTGTGTGTGTGTGTGTGTGTGTGTGTGTGTGCGTGTGCGGCGTGCGTGCCCAGCTCCTGGAGCGTGTGAAGATGCAGCTGTCGTCCTTCCTGGAGGACCCCCAGTATCAGGACCAGCACTCCCTCCACATGGAGATCATCAGGACCTTCGGCCGCGTTGGCCCCAACGCAGAGCCGCGCTTCAGAGATGAGTGTGAGTGCTAGCGGACACACACACACACACACACAAGACAGTTTTCAGTTTGCATATGGCACAAGGGTAAAGTGACCGTTCTAACCGATGGCACACACACACACACACACACACACACACACACACACACACAGTGTGACGAGTTATGCAAACCATATCTTTTTTCCCCCTCCCTCCCTCCCTTTCAGTCGTGCTGCCCCACCTGCACAAGCTGGCGCTGTCCAATAACAGCCAGGCGGCGGAGGCCAAGAGGACAGACGTGGCCATGCAGCTGTTTGAGGCCTACAGCGCCCTGTCCTGCTGCTGTATCCTTGACCCCGGGGTCGAAGGTCACAGAGTCACCAGAGTGGTGTAGAAAGGGCCTGGTGTATGAAATACGTTTCAGCGAGCGTCCACGGCTAGAGCGATAAGTAGTACTTCAGTTCTTTTGGTTAATTATTGTATTTATTTTTCTCCCCCCGTTGCGGTGCTTTTTCTTCTGGAAGGTCCTTCAGGATTCGTGACTTGTTTTCCTTTTACTTTTGTGCAATTGTTCTCGGTTTGGGCAAATAGACGTGTTTGCGGTGGGAGGGATTTAGCTCACAAAACACTTTTAAATCTTCTTCTTTCCCAACTGATAAACACAAGCCATATGTCTTTCTCTATATATATATATATATATATATATATATATATATATATATATATATATATATATATATATATATATATACCAACACCCGTTATTCGGCAGTATCGCCACACAAATCTGTGGTGGTATTTTTAGCCCGTCTCCCGTGTGTATTGTCAGCGGGACGTCGGCACGCTGCTGTTCTCATTGCGCTCGCTAACATGACGGCGCCGCGAGAATTCGATACGGCCGCGCAGCCCGAAAGGAACGGAGAGAGCGAGAGAGAGAGAGAGAAAACAAACCAGGCTATAATCGGTCTACTGTCCTCCCAGGAGTCTGTCGTACGTCAAGTGGAACAATGTAGTTCCAGAGATCTGACTAGGAGTCCATCCAGAAGCCCTCCGTGGCCCCAGTGTGCTGAGTCACTGAGGCCCATTTCAAGGGCTTGTAGTTGTTCTGGAGGGTTTTTTGGTAGTTTTGTGGCGGTTTTTTTTTTGGACAACTGCCTTTGCATTTATCTGACTGGTTCATACCCAAAAGGTCAGGGGGGTGGGGGTTGTGTGTGTGTGTGTGTGTGTCTGGTTGTTTGTGAGTTTGTATGTGTGTGTCTTGTTGCGTGTGCATGTGTGCGCGTGTGTGTGTGCATGTGTGCGCGTGTGTGTGTGTCTTGTTGCATGTGCACAAGTGTGTGTGTGTCTTTTTGCGTGTGTGTGTGTGTGTGTGTGTGTACGCGCGCTGGCCATGCTTGCACGTCCTGCTGGCATACAGAGAAAGGGAAAATAAGCTGCCTCCACTCTGAGGCTGGAGGTAATTACAGGGTTGGTTTAGCAGAGGAAAGGATGAGAGCGGCAGGGTGGGACCGCTGTGCACACAATCTCAAACGCCAGTCCTCGGTCACAGTTCCCAGCATAGGCCTCAGCTGCGCACACGTGGGCACGTTATGGGGAGTTCATGTCTTTCTTGATCTTACTCTCGTTCCATGTTGAAGCGACCTGCCTCTTCTTTTCTCTCTCTCTCTCTCTCTCTCTCTCTCTCTCTCTCTCTCTCTCTCTCTCTCTCTCTCTCTCTCTCTCTCTCTCTCTCTCCCCGTCTCTCTCTCTCTCTCTCTCTCTCTCTCTCTCTCTCCTCTCTCTCTCTCTCTCTCTCTCTCTCTCTCTCTCTCTCTCTCTCTCTCTCTCTCTCTCTCTCTCTCTCTCTCTCTCTCTCTCTCTCTCTCTCTCTCTCTCTCTCTCTCTCTCTCTCTCTGGATTGTCTCTACTCAGCCGTCTTAACTTTCACACAGGCAGCTGCACTGCGGTCAGGTGTGTGTTTGTCAGGGGAGGGTGGAGGCGGCCTCTGCGGCTCTTCCTGAGGCTGTGATTTTCGGCCCCGGCTGCCCAGTGTCCCTGGAGAGGGTAGAGAGGCCCCTAACCTCAGCCTCCCTCTCTGCCTCTCCTCTCCCCCCCCCCCCCCCCCCCCCCACACGCACATTCTAATCAGCGAGAACGCTGGCCCCCTGGAATCTTTCCCTCTCGCTCCTTTTCTTCTTTTCCTTTTCTTCCTCCCGTACGTACGCCCTGAAGACGACTTCCAATGGCCACACCACGAACAGACAGACAGACCAAACCCCCCCCCCCCCCCCCCCTCCCACATGAGCTTCTGTACTGCAGACGCAGTAGCTGAAGAGCTATGTGTTCTATTTTGGTTCTCTCCTGATAGGTGGGGGTGTACCGCTTGGGAAGATGCGGGCCGAAAAAAACCATCGCGCAGCCGTAGCGATGGACGTAGCGGGTGGCACGCCGCGTCTTCTGTTTCATTGATTCAACGCGTGAAACGTGAGACTGGGAGTTACGCTAAAAGCGTACGCTAAACACTGGGATTGATCTATATTTAGAAGGTGCGGCGGCTTCCTGTGGTTAACGTGCTGTAATGTGCTCCCAGTGGCTGGACTGGGCGGGATGCAGACCTCGGTGGAGTGCTACCGGTGACTGGGATTCATGACCTGGTTACTGCGGGTAGACCGTAGACCTACTACTGTAGATCCGGTCGGCAAAAACAAATCCAGTAGATTCACGGGTTTGTACTTTTAGTGTAGAAAGGCTGAGCTATGGGTCTCCTCTCAGTCACATGAGGCGTGCTGCTATTCTTGTCGTGTCCCCCATCCCCCCCCCCCCTCCCCCCTTGTGTGAATTCCTCAACTACCTGGTGTGCAGTCATCTCAGAGGAAGTGATGGTCAACCACTTCCTGCCCGGCCTCCGGTGTCTCCGGGCAGACATGGAGCAGCTCTCTCCCGAGCACGAGGTGAAGACGCACGCACGCACACACGCACCGCATGCACACACCAAGACACACACACACGCAGGCACACACACACACGCAGACATACACGCACACACACTCGTGCATGCAGACACACGCACGCACGCACGCAGACACACATGTACAGACACAAACGCACATGACATGGAAAGAAGTTTTGAGTGTCAGTCTGTCTGTGTCTGTCTCACACACTCACTGTCATGCACCATGCGTTTCTGCCACAAAACTCTAGACATTCATCCCACTCATGTGCTAAAGCCCTAGCCGCAAGACGCCTTGTAGCAACCTGGATTCAGATCCATCCTATGCATTTTCTGTGTACTTTTACATATTTTTGGGTTGGATTTCTCCATTGTTTGCTATGGTGTTTGCATTTTGTGAGGCACCTTATAACTCTGGTTTTTGAAAGGCGCTATAGAAATAAAGATTATTATTATTATCATCTGCAGTCATATGCTACATCATAGTCTTTATTTATTTATTTTGTGTCCATACAAGGCATCTTAACTGCATACACTGATGGTGTGAATCGACAGACAAACTTTCATTGTCTCTCTCACTCACACACACACACACACACTATCTATATTTTCCTCATCTATTTGTGTGCGATGGTCTCATGGCGTCCATTCTCATTGGTGACTCAAAGTCAACTGATCAACTGGTCTTTACTTTCCACTTCCTGTCTGAACGTCACTCTCCCGGTAAAGCATGGGCATTGTTTGCACGAACAAACAAACAGTGATGACTAATAGGTCACTCAGATCTCCACAGTAGACGACCAGTGGTTAAAAGCAAATCAAAATAGGATCAAGTCACCTTTCCGATTAAAGGTGACTAGATTTGCCCGTTGCAGTTCTGTATTGATTGATGACAATGTTTTAAATAAATGCTATAGGACTGAAAGCAAAGGGGATGTGTCTTTATTCAAGAGGTGGGGGGGGGCATGAGGGTGGGGGATACCAAAGGGGGGGGGGGGGCCTGCAGAACAAGTTTAGGAACCACTGGCCACTTAAGCCTTGTGGCCTTGTCTCCTCCTTCTTTTTGTCCAGGTCATCTTGAGCTCCATGATCAAAGAGTGCGAGACCAAGATCGAGAACCGCAGCATCGGCGACGCCCAAGGGTGAGTGATCAAGTGTTGATTTCATTGATCGATTTGAATGGAGAGCAGAAACAAAGGAACACTGTGGGCGTGACTATTTGGTCAAACACAAATTAAAAGATTCAAGATGTTTTTATGTGCAACAAGTACAATGAAATGCTTAGTCCCCATTCCCTCCCGCAGTATGAATTTCCAATATACTACCTACTATGAACTACACTATATACTATAAACAAGCCTATTTACTACCTACTATATGCTTTATTATATAAAACACACTATAACAATATTATATACAATTAAAAAAATAACAAAGTGACTATAAAAATAACTAAAGTGACAATAAAAAAATAACAATAAAGTAATTATAAAAAATAACAATAAAGTAATTATAAAAAAATAACAATAAAGTGTTTTGTTTTATGGTCACTTTATGGTTCTTTTTATAGTCCGAGATGAGTTTGAATGAGAGGGCAGAGGAGTAACTTCTTGAAAGGGAACATGGGACCGGAGTAGGGAGGCAGGCAGGGAGGGAGATTGAAGAAGAGGAAGATTGAAGACGAGGAAGATTGCTCCGGAAAGGAAAGAGGATTTGGTTTGGCAGCCGTAATCAAGGGTGTTTAAGGATGCCCTTAATGTGGCCCTAGACTTTTACTGTGTGTGTGTGTGTGTGCGTGTGCGTGCGTGTCCTTTAAATAACTTTATCCCTTGGGACGTTTTGATCGCTGTGATTAATAGCAAACATACTTTTCATTAGCGTCTAATTTTAGCTTTTATTTCAACCAACCGCTAATTCGAACCAACTGCTCTTGCCTGCGAATTGTGTGTGTGTGTGAATTCTATTTTGGCCACACCATTATCCCTAAAGCCCATCCCGTTAGTCATTTGTTTTCTAACTACAATCGGGTACCACCTGAAGGAACAGTGAGGAGACCATCTCTAAGCTCTGGAGGTTTGTCACCTTTGACCCACAAGTTCTGAACTCTCTGATAATGGATCAATCTAAAACGTATCATTTCTTTAAAGCTCCCTGTTTGGTCTTTCTTTGCTGAGGACTAGCAGAGTGCTGTGGAATCTCTGACACACACACACACGCACACACACACACAGGAGACAGGATTCGAGCAATCGCCAAAAAGAGGAACCTTGCCAAACAGTGTGGACAGGGCCCCTACTAAAGTTTAACCGCCCAGTGACATACCGAGGAGACGGCCCAGTGTCATGATGTTGTGTGTGTGTGTGTGTGTGTGTGTGTGTGTGTGTTGTTTTTGCTGTGTTTTCCGCCTCGTAGCTCGGTGTCCATAGCGTCCAGTCTGGTGGGGGAGGACGCCAAGACCAAGTTCCTGAGCAAGATGGGTCAGCTGACCACCTCGGGTGCCATGCTGGCCAACGTCTTCCAGAGGAAGAAGTGATCCTGTGGACTTAGACACACACCACACCACATTACACACACACACACACACACACACACACACACACACACACACACACACACACACACACACACACACACACACACACACACACACACACACACACACACACACACACACACACACACACACACACACACAACACGCATACCGCCCCTCTCCCCCCCCCCACCTCGAAACCGAAACTAAACCTACATGGGTTCAACTCTTGTTGGAAAGAAACAGGAACTTTGGCAAAGCAAGACAACCATGTGTGTGTGTGTGTGTGTGTGCGCACTGAAGGACGTTATAGGCTCTCACCCGAGTGACGTTGACATTACGTTAGCCCCAGATATCCAGCGGCGGCTAGCTTAACGGGGATTCCGAAATTGGGCCTAATTACGTTTTTGTGCTTTCTCCCCTGTGCAACTTCTCTCGTGGAATTCCCAGACATTTAGGGGGGGGGGGGGTTAGAGAGAGAGAGAGAGAGGGGGGGGGGGGGGGAGAGAGTAATGGGTTATGCCGATAGTAATCTGAAGTGAAACTGTATGTGGGTGATGCCAGGGAGGGGGGGGGGGGGTTTAATAGTGTTAAGAGTCACTCACAGCGATGATGACAACAGGCATTGCACACACAAAGAAAGAAAAAAAAAAAAAAAACCCTTTTTTTTGGTTTTTGTTGGAAATATGAATCATGTTGTGTTATTGATACTGGATTCCATAAGAAACAAACCCGAAACCTACATGCGTTTATTTGCTGTTGATGTTCAGCAAATACATTTCTGGAACTGAGTTTACACTACACGCCTTGAATTGTCAGTTGGGGAGTTTTGATGGAACTATTTGAGCCTGAATACAGCAGACCCGTCTCGGAGCTACTTGAAGTAAAACATAAAGAAGAATCTCTCCCCCCCCCCCCCCTTCTCTCTCTCTCTCTCTATATATATATATATATATGCATATATGCTGTCTTGCCTTTAAGTCTTTCTCTGGTCCTCTTGTTTTGAGTTTCTATTTTATAACCTATTTATGTCTTAATAAATAAAGAAGAAAAAAAAAAGAAAGGTATACTTTATTCCAAAGAAATTGCACTGGTTTGGTTTTAATGCTGATTTTTTTTGTGTTTTTTTGTGTGTTTATGTGAGTCGTACACATAAGTAACGGTATCATATATATATTTTTATTTTTTATTTTTATTTGTTTGGTCAGTCAACATTTTGACAATGTTGGCGCGACGCATCGCGAACACTAATCTGAATGTCTGTTTTTAGTTGTGTTACTTTGCGTCTTGGCTGTTCCTCTTGCCGTGTCTCTGATGATCGATTACCCATTGGTTTGTTTTTGTCATTTTCTAAAAATTGATCCAGTTTCAATCGATTTTTTTTTGTTTGTTTGTTGTTGTTGTTGTTTTGGATATGCTCTTATAAGACGAAACCGTACATAACTGTATCATACACTGAATTTCCAAGGATGCTCTCGATATTATTGTACATTAGAACATGTGGTGTCATGGCTTAAATAAACGATGGCGGTCCGTGGTTGTGTACTTAAAAAAGACGTCTCTCTCCATAGCTGATTCTCCCTGGGGCGACGACGACGACCGGGGGGGGGGGGGGGGGTACCGACGTACGGCGTCGCCGTTGGTGTGTGGGTGGACGTGCAGTGCAGTCGGTGCAGTGCAGTCGGTGCGTTCTTGCTCAACTGTAAAAGATGAAAGACGATCCTGGGTTTTGATCCCTGTGTTTATGGCTCAAAGTGTGGACAGGTGTTTTTTTGAGGGGCAGTAAAAGAAAGCCATCGTCAAACACAAGACGCACACAATACACACACAGACGCACACGCCCTGGGTCCTTACCCGACTTTGATGTGCTTGGTCGTCTTACCTTGTTCCAAGGCCAAGGAGGCAAAGTCCAGAAAATTCCCTGTTCAAAAGTTGTTCTGTTGTAAAAAAGAGAAGGGGAACAAATGTAAATGTCACGAACATAGAAGTCCATAGAAATGAATGTAAAACCAATCTCCAAATCAAAGGGAGGGTCGCAACCGGGCCCAGGCCCACCTTTTGGACACCAACCATCGCTGCCATGTGTTGTGTACAACCCAACCAGGGGTATCACTTAACAATCGGCACTTCATTTAATTTG
>CM051020.1:12850197-12852697 GCA_027704905.1 Muraenolepis orangiensis
CTCTCTCTCTCTCCCCTCTTCCTCCATCCGTCCACGTTTCAGTTATTGCATTATCTTCTTCCGAAGCATGCACACGCACAGACACGTAGACACACACACACACACACACACACACACACACACACACACACACACACACACACACACACACACACACACACACACACACACACACACACACACACACACACACACACACACACACACACACACACACACACACACACACACACACACACACACACACACAGCTGTCATCTCCATACAGTTAAAATTAGTTGTTGAGGTCCATGACTTTATCATAACCTGTAATCATTCAGGGTGGATCAACTATTTTCCTTTACATCTCTCTCTCTCTCTCGCTCTCTCTTATTTATATATATATATATATATATATATACTGTGAGAAAACTGCTTTGTGTAATTATAACCCAATGTTTAGGTGGTGGTCACACAAAGTATGAGTCCTAGCATTCCTTTGGCTTCCAGAGACCCTGTGCTGTTCCAGAGGCAGTCGCTGGCCCCTTAGCACTGCCGCTGCAGTTGCTGCACCCTTAGCGCAGGCGCTGGACCCTTAGCACTGTCGCTGCAGTCGCTGGCCCCTTAGCACTGTCGCTGGAGTCGCTGCAGTCGCCGTAGTCGCTAGACCCTTAGCACAGTCGCTGCAGTCGCTGCAGTCGCTTGACCCTTAGTGCAGTCGCTGCAGTTGCTGGACCCTTAGTGCAGGCGCTGGACCCTTAGCGCAGTAGTCGCTGCAGTCGCTGCAGTCGCTGCAGTCGCTGCAGTCGCTGCAGTCGCTGCAGTCGCTGCAGTCGCTGCAGTCGCTGCAGTCGCTGCAGTCGCTGCAGTCGCTGCAGTCGCTGCAGTCGCTGCAGTCGCTGGACCCTTAGCGCAGTCTGACCTTTATATATAGCTATGTGTCTGTCTGTCACCTAGCTGTATGGCTGTCTTTCAGTTTGTGTCTGTCTATCTATCCATTGGTCTGTCTGTCTGTCTGTCCCTTCCTCCTCCACAAAACAATGTATGTATGTATGTATGTATGTATATATTTAATATACAAGCATGTCCAGCTCTGGTTGGGACCCTACCATCCCTCTTCCTGTGTGTGTGTGTGTGTGTGTGTGTGTGTGTGTGTGTGTGTGTGTGTGTGTGTGTGTGTGTGTGTGTGTGTGTGTGTGTGTGTGTGTGTGTGTGTGTGTGTGTGTGTGTGTGTGTGTGTGTGTGTTGGGGACACGTGTTCCTCGTTAAGGTTCCAGTCGGTCTAGAGTTATGAGACGCTCTGCGTGGCATCAGACCCCGCGGTCGGAAACCGAAGGGTTGACCAAAAAAATAACGAGAGAGAGAGAGAGAGAGAGAGAGAGAGAGAGAGAGAGAGAGAGAGAGAGAGAGAGAGAGAGAGAGAGAGAGAGAGAGAGAGAGAGAGAGAGAGAGAGAGAGAGAGAGAGAGAGAGAGAGAGAGAGAGAGAGAGAGAGAGAGAGAGAGAGGCGCGTAACGCCTGTATTTCAACAGTCGCGTTGGGTCTTTTGTGTCATTGTGTTTATAAAAAAATAATATGAAGCCCAATCTGGGATGGAGATTTGAAGAAAACGAATTTTCTGTGTAACACGGATGACTCTTCCAGAAGGAGATTTTAATACCGTGTCTGATCGCAGTGCTTATTTGAAAACGTGACACGTGTGTTGTTGTTGTTGTTGTTGTTAACAGTTGACTACTGCTCAGCCGAGTTAGTGTTCGCTGTTAATTAAGCAATGACACGCTTGCAGATTGCCCCACATTCCAGCCACACGATTGGTCAAAAAAAAAAATAATACTGAAGCGAAGAAAGGGAAACGCCCCCCCCCCCCCCCCCTCACTCAGATTCGACCCTTGAGGCTTCAGATTTTAGATTATGAGTCAAAAGTTTGATTTATGAGACTATATGAAGCTAGAATAGACCGTAACACCCGTAACAGCAAGGGGGGGGGGGGGTAGGGTTCTTGTTGTTGATGTACAGCAACAAAGAAAATAATCAAGAAAGTGAGACCCAAACGTGGTGTGACCAATTCTGTGGCCATCGAGGAAGAGGAATGATGATTAGAACTATATGGTGCAGACTGGAGAACGGTGTTGACAGCAAACAAATTATAGCGCGGAGAAACACAAAGGCAGAGCTTTCTGGAACAATTGAGAGTGTGTTATGAGGCAACAGTAAATAGTAAAATATGCTATAAAAAATAAATAAATAAATAAATATATATATATATTGGCAGTACTGCACTTTATAAGTAAATAAATAGATATATTTATTTATCTTGTTACTATAAATTGCTGGGGCCAGTTAAGCCTTTTTTTTAGTTTTCTCTGGTGTCACCCTGATTCTGAACTTCAACAATTGTGAAAAAAGTGGTTTCGCCAGGCAGATTGGCTGCTGTTTACCTACGTGGTCATTGCTTTGTTTGGTTTAATTAGTAAAAACAGATGCGGTGTAATTTAATGCTGGTTAACAAATGCAACGTGAAA
>CM051020.1:12855197-12867697 GCA_027704905.1 Muraenolepis orangiensis
TGAAGGGGGTTAGGGTTCTTCTTGAGAACCATCGTGAGGCATGGTGCCGAGTCATCAGGTCAAAAGGTCAAAGGGTCACTCACACCGTAGACCTGTGTGTTTCACCGTACAGCTGAATACTCCTGCTACTGTGTGGAGTGTAGCTGTACCGTGTCCCCTTTCCAAGTCCACTGACAACTGCCATTCAAAACACACTCTGTTGCTTATGGTGATGAGTAGGAGGACGAGGTGGCTAGCATTTCAGTCCAAAAGCGCTAGAGTCCAAAAAGAGCGGGAAAATTCATTCTACTGAACAAATAAGTTTGTTTTTGTTTTTTAAATCAGGGTTTATTTTGTTGCTGCACTATTCAGCATATACTGCATATACTGTATCATCCATAAGTCACTTTATTGTTCTTTATTGTGTATCGTATATTTATAGTAAATTATATAGTAGCGCATCCTCTTATCACTTTCTACTAGCGTCATTCTAAGTAGATTGTCTAAGTAGATTGTTAGTTAGATGTTGTTCTATTGTTTGCCAACTTATTGTACTTTTGGGTTATTGTACTTTTACCTGAACTCATTGTACTTTTACCCGAGCACTGGTTCAGTTCTTGGAGACTTGTTATGAATGAAATGCACTTTTGACTTCGGGTGACAACTTGTTCTCTTAAACCTACCTTTGTTAAAACACACTATTGTAAGTCGCTTTGGATAAAAGCGTTTTCTAAATGACTGTAATGTAATGTAATGTAATGAAGTAGGTAGTATACAGTGTTGTTTATAGGAATGTATTGTACAGTATAGTATTGCATGGTTAAGTATAGTCTAGTATTGTTGTAGGAAATTCATACTGTTGGAGTGCACGGGGAGTAAGCATTCCATTGTACTTAAATCTTGAATTTGAATCTTTATTTATTTATTTTTTATTGAAAGTTTGACCTTTGACCCTGCAGGTAAGGGCTTCATGAGGCGTCCGGAGAACCTTGTGGCGGAGGAGATATGTCGGTGCCGCCCCGGGGTCCAGTGCTCACTGATCGACTGTGAATACTGTGAGAGCATCCCCACCTGTAGCCCCGGGGACGGCCTGGAGCCAGACCCCGGTGAGACCACACACACACACACACACACACACACACACACACACACACACACACACACACACACACACACACACACACACACACACACACACACACACACACACACACACACACACACACACACACACACACACATACACACACACACACACACACACACACGGATACACACAGGACCATACACAGGCACACATACATAGATGCACACACACACACACACACACACACACACACACACACACACACACACACACACACACACACACACACACACACACACACACACACACACACACACACACACACACACATAGATACAGACAGGACCATACAAACAAACAAACAAACAAACACACACACGCGCACATATTTTAACAAATGACAGAAGTGAGTTAGTTCAATTCATTTGCGGAGGCCATTCCATTCAACCCATATTTGCTCTGGGATGGGAAACCATGAAGCATAGGAATAAGTTCAAGAGCTCAGACACCACAGCTAACACAAACACTCTGCATGCTCCTGCAGAGTCCAGCTCTGGACGGAGCATCTGTCTGGCTTGCAAGAGAGGGTTCTTCTCCAACCAAATCACCCAGGAGCCATGCACACCGTGGACCAGGTACAAACACACACGCACACGCACACGCACACACGCGCGCACACACACATAAATGCTGAAACACACAGCCGCAAGTCTGGGCACCAGCTTGCGGCTATGACTCACACAACACTTCCCATGGAACACTAGCCGAGAGAGAAACATAGAGATACATTAGAAATAGACTAGAGATAGATAGATGGAGAGAGAGGGAGAGAGACAGAGAGATAGAGGTAGAGAGACCGACAGAGGAAGAGAGCAAGAGAGAGAGAGAACATAGACTAGAGAGAGGGAGACAGAGAGAGACACAGATAGAAAGGCAGAGAGACTGTCAGAGGTAGAGAGAGACAGAGAGGGACAGGCAGACAGACGAGAGAGAGAGAGAGAGAGAGAGAGAGAGAGAGAGAGAGAGAGAGAGAGAGAGAGAGAGAGAGAGAGAGAGAGACAGAGAGACAGACAGACAGACAGACAGACAGACAGACAGCCTAACGAGAGAGGAAGAGAGTCGGCAAGAGGGGGCAGCGAAAAAAAAAGAGGGCAGATGAAAGCCGAGGACTCACATGTGAAACAGCGTTTGACAGCCCACTCCCTCCGCCAAACCGCCACTAACCCCACCGTACAACTCTCTCTCTCCCCAGCTGCAAGAGCCTGGGGAGGAGTGAGCTGCAGCCGGGCAGCACCCAGAACGACGCCGTCTGCGGGCCTCTCGTCGCTGGTACGACTCTGGAGAGAATTACCTCCCTTCTCTCTTTACCATCGCTGGCTGCTGCTGTATTGAATGCATCAACAAATTCCAAATGTTCAGGGCCCCCCCCTTCCGCCCCCCCCATCCCATATGTAAATCATTCCGCCATTGTACGCTTGAAGAAAGCTAGACAATAGACTCATCCAATCCCCAGAATTTAAAAGGAAATAAATCAAGAATTGCTCAGCAGCCTCGTAGGCAAACCGTTGAATCGTAACATGTTTACTAGTTTTGTTAGCTCATGTTGTTGCTACCAAGACTTAGTTTTTTTAAGGCAATTCATCAGTTTGCGATGGCATATGACATTTCCGTTGAAGCCTGAGCCATATTAAACAAAACTAATAATTGTCACGTGTGTGTGTGTGTGTGTGTGTGTGTGTGTGTGTGTGTGTGTATAGGTGCGACCCCCTCCTCTGTGATTGTGTCAGTGTTGTCCGTCATCACTGTCCTCTCTCTCCTCATACTGTTGCTCTTCTGCTACAAGGACAAGCTCAAGTTACTGTCTGGTAGGTACTATTACTACTACTACTACTACTACTACTACTACTACTACTACTACTACTACTACTACTACTGCTGTTACTGCTTCTACTGCTACCCAACCACGTTCTCATCTCACCAGAGAATGGAATAGGGGGCTTCGAAATATGCGTATAAATTGGCGAGCGAGAGAGAGAGTAGCTTGATATCAGACAGAAATCACCATTTCGATACACTTCATTTCCATCTTCAGTCTGGCATCGCCTGGATTTCCCCCTAACCAATCACTTAGAGACCAACGGTCCCTCCCGTGGTTCTGATTGGCTAATGGTTATTCCCTCCCCCCCTCATCCGCCCTCGGTGCTCATTGGGTAATCCTTTTTTCAACCAAGGAAATTTCTGTTTCATCACAATGACTATAGAGAGAGAGAGAGAGAGAGAGAGAGAGAGAGAGAGAGAGAGAGAGAGAGAGAGAGAGAGAGAGATCTCTCTATCCGAGGGAGGGATATCCGTTTCTTCATGTGGTGACCACTTATGGTCATGCACTAGTAGTTGCCGAAGCAGGTGCAGCTTGTTAAGTTAACCATGGGGCTCTGTGGGCATGCCAGCACCCATAATTAACATCATGATGTACAGCTGTGTTTTCCCCTGCGATCACTTCTCTGTGATAGTCTGTTACTTAAAGGGTCCCTATTATACCACCAGGTGTGAGTGTGATTAGCCATGACAAGCTCAGTTTTCAAAATTGTCATGTTAACAAAATTTGTCGTTTCGACAATTGGTAGGCTGGATGAGCTTACCCCAGTGGACTGTACCAAACTGGTCACCATGTCTATGGTCTTGGAGGACACTACCACTGTGTGATGTCACAATGTCGATGACAATTTTAGCTTGTCATCGATCATCACACACACCTGGGGATAAAATAGAGACCCTTTAAGATACTTTTTGTCCGTACGTACACTGAATTCAGATACGTGCCTTTAAGCTGTCAGAATATCATCATTTATCATCATTCAGTTGTTGATTGACTAATGACATTGATGTTTACTGCTGTTGACCTACTTATATATTGTAATATTGAATATAGTAATATTGAACAGGTGTTTGGTGTGCCCACAGCTCCTCCTGATATTGCTTAGATTGAGACCGGTTTGTGTTTTTTGAATTCTGTGTAGTAAACCTGCGGTCGTGCATCCAGAACCTGAAGAGAACGAGGATACAGCAGGTAAGAGGCCAGGTTAGACTCAACCTCAACCCAGGCGTGTGTGTTTTAAAATATGCATTGTTTTCTAACTAACTTTCTAGCTCCACTCTCCTCTTCTCTCCACCAGGAGACCCTGGCCCCACTTTACCACAGCGGAGCACGTGCGGTGGGAGTGGTCGCCATGGAGGCGGGCTCTGGGGACCCCGGCTACACCGCGTGCGAGTCCTCCAAGCTCATCTGCGAGGCCCCCCACTCGCTGCCCTGCACCGAGCCCCTAGGCCCACGGCCGGTCCTCACCCCCTGCGACGACGGCGCTGCCAAGGTGTCCGCGCTCTGCACGGCCCTGTCCGAGCAGCGGGAGCAGACGCAGGACCAGGAGCAGGAAGCCACATCCCCGAGGAAAGGAAAGCCGAGGAGAGCCCAGGAAGGGAGCGAAGGGTCAGGGGAGCCAGAGGAGGTGTCCGATGACGAAGAGTGGGGAAGAGAGAAGGAGAAGGACAAAGAGGAGGAGGAGGAGGAGGAGGAGAAGGATGTGGAAGAGGGAGATTCGCCCACGCTGTTGGTGGGCCCCTGTGTGTGCGTGGCGCCCGTTCGCGAGCCCCTGGAGGTGGGCGAGAACGAGGACTGCAGCCAGGCGGTCAGCCACGGGACCCTCAGCGCTTGTTCCTGTGGCGGGGGCGGAAGGAGGGACCGAGGGGGGAGAGAGGTGGTGGGGGAGGCCACGAGCAGGGAGGGAGTCGACGGTGGTGGTGGGGTTGGTGGTGGCAGTGAGAAGATCGAAAGTTTGGGCAACGGATGTCTCCCATCTCTTACCCCCACCAGCACCGCCACCGAAGGGGTCCTGTCCGGCCCACTTCGAGTGCCCCTGCTGCCCCAGACCCAGACCTGGCCTGAGCTCAAGCTCCACCCCTCTGAAGGGCCACAGGTGAAATGGCCGGAGACCCATAGACTCACCAGCACAGACTCTGACTCGGCAGTGACCAGAGGTACCGCGACGTCCTTCGTCCTGCCATCGTCCCCTCCGCCCCGTTCTCTCCCGACGACGCCGCCTCTGCCTGCTGGAGATCTCTACCTAGAGAACGCCCGGGAGGCCTCCGACCCGGAGTGGAGCCAGGGAGTTTCCTGGGGGCCCAGTGGAGGGAATAAGCTCCTCTCTGGTGGTCTGGAACTGGAGTGCCCCCCTGAGACCCTCCACAGTCAGCTGGCTGAACCAGCTCCTACCTCAGGTTGGGCAAAAGTCTTTTAATTCCATTATTTTAATTCAATGTCCCAAAATGCAATATACCTACCTAACAATATTGTAACGTCCTTAGAGAAGTGCAGCAGATGTGCATCTGCGAATGTGGTCATAGTTATCTTCCATGAGACCAATTTAAAAGAGAACATTCAGAATAAAAGAGACATCTTGGGTTTCATCATCGCCAATAGCTGCTCTTGTGGTTACGCCAGAAATGTTTTTTTATGCTAACCGTTTTGGTCAGTTGGACGTTTAATCCTGAAGGACCACACGCAGAGCATAAAGTGTGTGTGTGTGTGTGTGTGTGTGTGTGTGTGTGTGTGTGTGTGTGTGTGTGTGTGTGTGTGTGTGTGTGTGTGTGTGTGTGGTGTGTGTGTGTGTGTGTGTGTGTGTGTGTTCACAACTGTGTGTGTGTGTGTGTAGGTACGCTTGCCATGGTGTGTTTGGTGGTGTGTGTGTGTGTGTGTGTGTGTGTGTGTGTGTGTGTGTGTGTGTGTGTGTGTGTGTGTGTCAGTCTTTCGGTGTGAACTATGCCATCTACAGTACATTGCTCTATTTACCCAGAGTTCCACTGGGTTGCACAAATGACCACAACTTCTATTGAAGCAACATGTGCACAGCTGCAGTAATACTTTTAGAATCCCCTGACTCACACACACACACACACACACACACACACACACACACACACACACACACACACACACACACACAGTCAGAGTTAAACTTGAAGATGTTTTTACGACGCTGGCCATTGCCTAGGTATGTTAATTACAGCCTCTCTTCCCCACAAATAAACATGATTTCTCATCAAGCACTCATTAACTTTACTTCCCGCTCGTGCAAAGGTTCAAAGGTCAAGCTGCGGTCACACATCCTCACCTGTCCAGTTAAGACACCCGGTGATTCTTTCGGGTTCTGCCTTCAAGTTCTGCCTTTGTATTTTCTTTAAAAGAATACTAAAGAAGTTTGAATTCATTAGTTCATGAATGATACAAGATATTGTTATAGGCCAATTGCAACAGGCACATTGGATTGCTTACTCCCCATTCCCTCTTGCAGTATACATCTCCAAAACAATACCATACAAATAATGAAGATTTTAACAATAAAAATTAACAAAAAAAGAACAGCAAAGTGACTGATAAATTATATTTACAAAAATCTTTAAAACCATTTAAAGTGCCAGTAGTGCAGCAGCATCATGAATACAGTGCAGTACACTGCAGTAACTGTGATGAGTCCAGAAAGTCCAGCAAAGTATGATAGTGTAATGTTAATGACAATGTTATGAAAGTGAAGGTGGCAGCACTCCTAGCAGTTCAGTAGGTCACTGCCTGTGGATAACAACTCCTTAAACCTGGTAGTCCTTGTACAGATGCTGGGCAAACCACGACCAGACGGTAGGGGGGAGAAGAGATGGTGCCCAGGGTGGTTGCAGTCCTTTATGATGGACATGGCTTTCTTCCGACATCTAGTTCTACAGATCTCCTCAATGCATGGAAGTGCACACCCGATGATGTTCTCTGCCGTCCTCACGACCCTCTGGATGGCTTACTTGTCCTGTGCAGTGGTGTTGCCGTACCACACAGTGACGCCACTCGTCCGGAAACTCTCTGAATGAATACATATGAGAGTACAATCATGTCCTCTTAGAGAAGACAAGAATAGTTAAGTGACTTTCACAATTATCATCGCTCTGCGGAGCTTACAAACAAACATAAAATGTGGCCAGGAGTATGAAGTATAAAAAAATCTAAATAGTCAGCCCAGCCGAGCCGTTCAGCTGACCATCCCATCAACATCCTGAACCCACGGGATTGCCCAATCCATGCTTAACCAACACCCTTTTGTGTTGGGGAAGAAAAAATCCGAATAAACGAGAGAGGGAGAGGAAGGGAGGGAGGGAGGGAGGGAGGGAGGGAGGAAGGAAGGTAGGTAGGTAGAGAGAGAGAGAGAGAGGAGAGAGGGAGGGAGGAGGAGGGAGGTAGGTAGGGAGAGAGAGAGAGAGAGAGAGAGAGAGAGAGAGAGAGAGAGAGAGAGAGAGAGAGAGAGAGAGAGAGAGAGAGAGAGAGAGAGAGAGAGAGAGAGAGAGAGAGAGAGAGAGAGAGAGAGAGAGAGAGAGAGAGAGAGCTGAATAAAAACGATGGAAATTCGAAAGCAGACCTTGACTAAAACACAATAGCAAAAAAAGTGAAATAACAGGAAAGTTCTGTTTGTTGTTTATTATAATTTAAAAGCTTTTGCTGGGATCAATTTCCCCAAAATAAGACTACATCTGAAGAGCCACAACTTCCATGTTGCAGGGACTGAAAAAACTCTGGGTGTATATCGGATAAAGCATGTTTAAGTCAACGTCTTTGACTAACGCATTTAAAAGTGTAAGGGAATACAGTTATTTAAAACTAAATACTAAAGGATGGAGAATGGGTCTGGAGCTTAGCAAGAAGAAAGGGAGAGAAAAGGGCTGGAATCCATGGCCGACTCCCTTGCGCTTTTGTTTTGAAAGTTGTGGTGAACTGACATATTATCATGGTGGAATTCTCAGACTGGTGTTCCGGGAAGGACTTTCAGATGATGAACACAGACATGGAAGTTTGTTTGTCTCTCGGCCTCTCTCTTTTGCCGTTTGTGTGTGTGTGTATGTGTGTGTGTGTGTGTGTGTGTGTGTGTGTGTGCGTGTGCATGATGAAGCTAATATTTGAGTGTATGTATGTTATTCCTACATTTCTGCTGTCTTGTATCCTTGTTTGCTTCTTTTGTTGCAAGGCTATTGTTTCAATGTGTTGTAGACCTATATCATGCTGTTACTCTGAAATCTCAGATTGTGTGTGTGTGTGTGTGTGTGTGTGTGTGTGTGTGTGTGTGTGTGCGCATCACCGTTTGTGACTAACTAGAGGCATGAGCTGTGATTCAGCTCATGCCTCATGGATAAAAGCTCATGGATAAAACAGGAAGAAAGAGAAGTCAAATGTGTCAACAAATGCTCAAAATAGCCCGGAAAAACACATCTGGATTTGAGATACGCATACTTAAATTAGGTCAGTCAATATGAACAGTAACCATGGAAACAGGGTGACCAATCAAATGCTCTACGGGGTATAAAGTGTGTTTTGTTGGGGATTGCACATATACATTTCAATCTCTCTTCAGCTACGTCATAAATGATGGGGAAGCTCGCTCAATGTGTGTGTGTGTGTGTGTGATGACGCTGATAAGTAAAGGGCAGTATGATTTGTCACGCCTATTCCTGGGTTGCACATGACGTCATCATTCATTTCCGAGAAATCGGGAAGTCGGCCATCATGGTTGGTAGGTTTGAGCAACACGTCTGGATATTCTATATTCTATAGACGGCCAGGGGGAAGCATCTGCCTCAAAATCAGATGTTTGTTCAATATAGACACACATTAAAGCCTTTTGTTTACTGTATTTTCCGGACTGTGTTGCTGGTCCTGCAACTTATCCTCCGAAGCAACTTATATATGGGTTTTTTTCTGACTGACTGAGTTGTTTCACAGCACACATCTTTTGAGCAATCATACTCACCCAAAATAAAAGAAACGATCCAGGAGCCCAATATGATCCGTCTGTATTATTTGTTTCTCTTAACAACGCATTTTTTGATAAGAGCGACTTATAGTCCGGAAAATACAGTATATCTGTTTTTGGTCTAACCATCTGTAGTAGAATAATCACTCTTGAGGTTTCTACTCACTGTCTTTATTAAACAGATCGCAACCTAATACAACTCCTGCTCAATACAACGCAGGAAGGCTTGCCTTATAACGTGCATGCCGTAACTCAAACTGTAGTAAAGACTCTTTTCTTAAAGGGACATGTGTTCTACATACAAAATATATGACACCATCTTAAGAAGAGAAACACTGGGAAAAAATATTCAATGACGCGGACATAGCCGAGATAGCCGTTGTTTTGTTCAAATGTGTACTCTGCATACCAACCAAGATGGCGGCGGGCGACGACGACGGGCGAACCCAAGAATATCCAATACATATTTTTTTTGCTTTTTATTTGTTTATTCTGCTATCTGCTAATCCATCCGTCTTTCCCCCCCCCCCCCCTCACTTTTGGCTCAGGTCAGGTGACCGGAAACAACAACACCACCTTCATCTCCAACGGTCAGGTGATGAACTTCAGCGGCGACGTCATCGTGGTCTACGTCAGCCAGACGTCGACGGGTGATGAGGAGGGGGCGGAGCCCGGCGAGGCCTTCGGGAGCCCCGTCCAGGAGCAGGCCAACGGCTTTCCCCCCTGGAGCTGCCACCGCCAGCACCGCGGGACGCCGGGGGACTCCATTTACCAGAATGCCTGCCAGGACGGCACCCTGCCGGTCCAGGAAGTGATGGCTGAGTGGCCCAGAGGGAAGTGAGTGGTTGACCTACGATGGTCGTGACTGAGCTTCTCTCTCAAAACCCGAGAAGTGTCCCGTCATGAGAGAACTACGTTTTATTTAGTCTTTTTTTATGTCTTTTTTTTTCTTTCTTCTTCTTCGTCTTCGTCTTCGTCTTCTTCGTCTTCTTCGTCTTCCAAAGGGTGTTGGAATAAGGGTCTTTTTTTTCTTCTTGTTCTTCAGGAAAGTAATTCTCGTTTGATTCATAATCATATTTATTAGTTTGTCAAAGCGGTTAATCACATCATTGTCCTCGTCGAGTGTGTCCCGCCTTTATGTTTCAAAAAAAAAAAAAATCTGATCATTGCTTCCATTTAAACTCCACGAACAAACGTACTTTGTTGAGGAAAAACAAGGTCGTGAGTGAATGCGTTTCACAGAGGAAAGACATTGAAGGAATCAACCTTGGACACCAAACCATTCCCTCACGTTAATTTTTTTGATTCTGGCAAAGTTTCTCAACAAAAAACAGAAGTTGCCGAAACTCGATCCGATCATTTCTGAAAAAAAGTGCCTGTCCTTTTTCCAGCCCGAGAATTGGCTATTTTTTTTCCTCCACTAATGGAATCTCCCGTACTTACCAAAACAACGATGGGAAAGACTGAAATACTGGAATACATTTGTTTTATTACCTTGTGGAAATGATCTGTCTGTCTCAGTGGAGATGTGTCCAACAAATTGTCCTTTTTCACCTAACTGGAAACCAAGCAGGTGGACGTTGCACAGCCGCTGTAGCAAAGAAATCCCCTCGTTCATTTTGAATGCGTCAAACCTAAAACAGTTGATGTTATGCCGATATTACAATAAGCTTGTTATTATTTTTTGATAATAAGTGATTGAATCTCAAAGGATAACCTTCTCTTTCATGTTTGTAAAGTTTCCGGGATTGTGTTGAGATGTTTTTCGTTTGTTTCCTTTCCTTGTATGGGGGTTTGTGGGGTTGTAGCTATTTCACAGTTAAGCAGACACGTCCATTTTTGGTACGATACTTATTTATCCTTTTTTATGAAGCCGTTTTTTCTCTTTATTAGTTTGCTTCTATTCTTTTATTTTTATTTTTTGTATTGCACAACACGTGCAGTTTGGTTCAAAGAGAGAAAAGAAAATGCTATGCATTTGTTAAGCTTTTATTACAACATTTTCCCACAAGTTTATGTATCAATGAAGAAAGTGAAAATGTCATGCTCTATTGTTTTTGGTTCATGAATAATTAAATTGACAATGATTCATTTCAAAATGGCTCCAGTCATGTCAGCCTGTACATATTTCAGAAAACAAAAGTGCATTTTGATCGAATGGAAAAAAACCAAAGATGAAATGTTTTCCGTGTGTGCCCTGTTGCGTCGAGTTGTATCATGTGGTTCAGCGCCGCCATTAATTGGCCAGACAAAGCACGTCTTTCAAGAGTTAGAAGTGTGTGTTCCCGCCGTGCACACATGTAACCCCCAAGGGACACCGCGCACGCACGCACACACACACACACACACACACACACACACACCATTGTTTGCAAATCAAAACGCAATAAAAATATATTTTGATTAGAATGAATTGTGTCTTCCTTTTGGCACGGACTCCTCACTCTTCCCCTCCGACTGCGATCAATTATTCCTATTTACTTCCACGTTGGCTGAGCAGACGACCCCATGCTGTGCCCTGTATCTTGGGTTTTTTCGCGGAGCTGTCATCGTAAACCGTCGTGAATGTTAAATTCATCCCCCCCCCCCCATCTCTCTCTCTCTCTCTCTCCCCCCCCCCCCATCTCTCTCTCTCTCTCTCTCTCCCCCCCCCCCCTCCCCCCCAAGCGGTGACAGAGAGACAGCCTCCCCCTTTCATCAGGGCCCAACATGGCCGACAGCTGTGAGAGGATCTAACCGCCCCATTTGAATCAGCTGTGTTGGCTATCGCCACCACCGGTGGGGGGGGGGGGGGGGAGGGGGGGGAGAGAGAGAGGGAGAGAGAGAGAGAGAGAGAGAGAGAGAGACCACATGAGAGCCGCTCCGAGTGCACATTTTTTGAGTCAGGAAGTGCATCGTTTGCATTCATTTTTTTTGTCGTTGTTCGTGATGTTGTTGGTTTCCTTTGGGTCGAAAAACAGGAAATTACGACTAGCCCCTCCACATGCACCGGACTGGCTGCCACATGGTTTAAATGAGGCCTGCACAGCACTTTAGGTCCTCATAGCTAGTTGAATGGGTCTATTTTTATTCAGCCACTGATCTGAGATCTACCAAGTGGGTGGGGTGGGGTGGAGTGGGGTGGCAGTACAGCCTCCCCTCTGATGGTTACCGGTTGTTTGGTTTTTTTCAGAAATAAGGAACCAGTTTTTGTCGAGTCTGGCTGCTTCAGAACATTACTTTGTTCAATTACAAACTTTGAAACTCACATGCTACTTTCTTTGTTTTCTTTGATCAAATAACTAACTTCACAACCCAAAATCCCATCAAGTGTTGTGGAGTGAAAAGAAAAAGGAAAAAGAATGATGTTAGTTGCCAGGGGACACCTGCCATCTTCCAGTGGAAATCACCAGAAATCCCTTGTGAAACGGTTATACCCTTAACTCACCTCGACCGTGGAGCCAGGTTTGAAATGTCGTTAGTGGCCTAGCATTATTGCAAAATACTAAACACTTAAAGTGACTTTGACAGATTAACACATACCCTTAAATGGAGCATTAGAGCAAATAAACAAATAAAAAAATACTTGTTTGAAGAAATACATTAGTTTTGAAAAAGTT
>CM051020.1:12872697-12887697 GCA_027704905.1 Muraenolepis orangiensis
CCCCCCCACATGTTGACCTAAACCCATTCAACATGTTCAACGCCAACAAACAACATCTACAACATCCAGCGAAACATCCGGCAACATCCACCAACCGCCAGAGCATGGGTGTAGCGGCCCGATGGTGGTGTTTGGTCCGGCTGGTGGTGGTGGTGGTGGACTTTCCCTTCCGATGGCTCCTGTCTTAAAGATCTCAATGTGTTTACGTCCTTGTGTCGTTTATATATATATATATATATATATATATATATATATATATATATATATATATATATATATATATATATATTACCATGCACTTTACTGCAACATTTGCACTCTGGTTAGATTTCGATGTACTTCTGCTGTACACAATACATTTGACTCTTATCTAATCTAATCTAATCTAATCTAATTGAATATTTGCATATTCCTCCAGTTCGTAGAGCTAACCCGCCCTGTTGTTGTTGTTGTCCTCCCCTCCCCTTGCCCGGTTCGGTTCCGCCCGACCGTCACCAGTGATGGGTGTGACGGTCTACGCGGTCGACCCTGGCTTGGTGACAACGGACGTGATCCGGCACATGGGGCGCCCCCTGCAGGCGGCGGTGAGGCAGTTCAACTGCCTGTTCAAGAACTCGGCCGAGGGCGCCTTCACCACCGTGTACTGCGCGGTGACGCCGGAGCAAGACCTGGCCACCGGAGGATACTATCGGTTGGTATTACAGTCGTTTTTAATTTAATTTAAATAAGATAAAATAAATGATATATTGGAATATAAAAATGTATTCCTTATGTAATGTAAAAATATAGAATAAAGTTCAATTTTCCATGTATTCCAGTGGATTGTAGTCCTAATTATATTATGTGGGGGTAGCCAATACCTATTTATACAAGTCTAACTAATAATTGTTGCATTATAACAATTATAATTAAACATTCTGTGGTGTAGGCTATACCTCGCCTATTTCTAAAAGTGTAACTAATAACTTGACATGTTTCAATGGACCTCCTGTTAATATTAGATTAGATTAGATTAGATTAGATTAGATTAGATTCAAATGTATTGTCATTGTACAATACATGTGTACATTGTACATTGATAGTAAGTTGGCATCTAACCAGAGTGCAAATGTTGCAGTAAAGTGCATAGTAATATATAATGTACAGTTGTTGAACAATGTGTAAAATATGTATATATGTATAATATTTTATTGCCTTTGTTTCCTTGAAACCACCCTCCACTCCAACCCCTCTGTCTGTCTGTCTGTCTGTCTGTCTGTCTGTCTGTCTGTCTGTCTGTCTGTCTGTCTGTCTGCCTGCCTGCCTGTCTGTCTGTCTGTCTGTCTGTCTGCCTGTCTGTCTGTCTGTCCCTCTCCTCTCCTCTCCTAGTGATTGTAAACAGGCCGAATGTTCCAAAGCGGGCCAGGACGACGGGACCGCTCTCAAGCTCTGGGCTGTGAGCTGCCATCTGCTTGGCATCCGTTGGAGATGAACGCAGTTCGCAGACATACAAACAAACAAAAAATAATACATTCTCACAATACATGCATAATATATAGATTTAGTTGAGTATGTTGCTTCAGAAAGTTGAGTAGGAAGCTTCAGAAAGTGTGCAAAAAGTCTCTGCTAGAAAGAATTTGTGAAAGTCAAAGGTCCATTAGTAGGGTTGAAATAAACACATTTTGATTGCGCACTCTCTCTCGTTTTTAATTGATGTGAATATTGTATTTTAATAATTGACTGTGCAATGCCAAACACTTGTATTGTATTTGACCCTTCCTTAACGCAACACACACACACACACACACACACACACACACACACACACACACACACACACACACACACACACACACACACACACACACACACACACACACACACACACACACACACACACACACACACACACACACACACACACACACACACACACACACACACACACACACACACGTGTGTGTCGTGGGACGCCACCGGAGGTTTGTTCTTACTTGGTGTAGAGCGACCCCACGTGGCCATAACGAGACACTACACACCAAAAAAACACTGAAAATAAAAACTGCACCATACACCATTTTTGACATACTTCAGTCGATTTCTTGGGAGAAAGCTCACTTACTGTTAATCGAATCAAAGAAAGATCTGTATAATGCGAAACGCCAGCCCATCACTACCGTGGGACTGTAGCGGAGGTTGTACCGCTGGGACCAACCATCACACTGGGACCGACCATCACACTGGGACCTACCATCACACTGGGACCGACCATCACACTGGGACCGACCATCACACTGGGACCTACCATCACACTGGGACCGACCATCACACTGGGACCGACCATCACACTGGGACCGACCATCACACTGGGACCAATGGTCAGGTGGGCGGGGTGAAACGCCTGGATTAAACCTAGTGGCAGCACTGAGGACTATACGGACTGCTGACTACACTGGTGTTGGTTGGTTGGTTGGTTGGTCGGTTGGTCGGTTGGTCGGTTGGTTGGTTGGTTTTCGTCTCCCTAACCTGTGGCGATCGATTGGCGTTCGATTGGGATCTCCCAACATCCGAGAGGGAATGATGTATTGCAGGTAGGATAATATCAAATCATATACATATATATCATATTCTATGAACACCGCACGCTATATGGGAAAGTTTTGAGGTCGAAGGTCTGTGATTGTGTGTGTGTGTGTGTGTGTGTGAGAGAGAGGTTTAAGGGGGATTATGATTCACTTGCCCACGAGATCCGGAATTAGGGACACTTTTGGTCGAAGTTATGTGGATTTTTAGTTGCCGTACATCAATAAGTAACACCGGCGTATCGTCTATTGTAACTTTAAACAAGGACTTTAATTGAAAGTAAAAATAACTCAATATATCCTAAAACCCTGCTGAGTATTCAGTGTTTCAAAGTGAAAAGAGAAACTTTTAAACACTGAATACTCGGGTTGTGCGTGTTTAGTGAATCAGAACTATTCAAACAAAAAGTTTCAAAAGATATTTATATTTGTCAAATAAGTAACACAAACCAATGGACATTAGGTCGAGTGTATTAACAATGATGTTTGATTAGTGTGTGTGTGTGTGTGTGTGTGTGTGTGTGACGCCCCCTACAGTAGAGCCGACTACGCCACCCCTTGAGCTAGTGGATGTGATATGGTGTCAGAGCAAGGGGAACTCTGCCTTAATGAGTTTACGGACACCAGGAGTTTAGAAAAGTAATAATTCAGGTTCTTTATTTCATATCGTTGAAGGAGGTTATGCAAGTTGGTCAGTACATACATACAAGGTGGGGGGGATAGCTAATCTGCCACCAGCCAACAGTCAAGTCATAAATATACATGTATAGGCTATGGGAGCTACGGTCTCAATACCACACGTGGATGGGTGTACAAACACTGCAAACTTTAAGTACTGGTGCAACACTCAGATAATTGGCCTCAAGACCACACAGTAATCAAACACTAGTCAGTGAGTCAAACTTCACTCTATGGAGACCGGCTTCCTGAAGCCTACCTGGTGCTTCGACTTGTGACCTGACCAATACAGGGGCAGACTATGGGGAGACAAACAAAAAAAACACACAAACAAACAAACAAACAAACAAAGAAAAAGACCCTCTAACCTGGGACTCGCCACACGTTTACTAGGATACACAAACAGTCCCCAGGCTAGAGGGAAAATGAAAATAAGACACTGGGAGTAGCATTCACACACGCATCAAACACTCAAAAGAACAGCAACTAGCAATGAGAAGCTGCATCAATCTGTGGTTGCATCTATTTCGTTCATACGGTTGACAGGAACGACGGTTACCGGCCACGTCTGCGTTGGCTCTCTACAACACTCGAAACAAGCCGCAGCACCCACACCATTGCGTCGCACAAGCACCCAGCTAGCGCATGGACAAGTTACCTGGCTAAGGACCCCAGGTGTCCATACATATGCCCGTCGTAATCATTTCCCCGCCTCTCCGCCAATACTAATGACGTAACCCAGGTGTGAGTTACAGGAGAGAAAACCGGCAGGCAGACAGAATATCCTACATAAAATAATTACACAGGCTACAATCTACCCCCCCCAAATAAATCGGCGGCCCGACGATGGCATGTTTATTCTTGACCATCTTGGTGTTCATCATCCACCTCTCCCTCTCCTTCACTTCTGATAGCAAAGCCCAGGGGGAGTCTGTAGGGATTTGAATGTTGGCCTGCTGTGGACCGGGCGGAGCGTCGCAAGGACGGGGGCAGGGATACAGACATGGTCTCAGGCACATCGTCTACCTCATCTGGGGTAGTGGCCCTCGGTAGTTCAGGCCCCTCCACGGGCTCCTCCTCATAAAACACCATGACAGCATCTTCGGACGGTTCCTCTTCTGAGGGTGTAGGGACTGTAGACCGTATTGCTCTGTGGGCAGTATGGATCCTCTTCTCCGGCTCCGGCCGTACCCCATCAGGAACTGCTCTCAACTCAGACCGGTGGACATGCCGGACTGGTCCTCCCTCCAGCGGTGCCACAGTATACACAACTCCGGGCCCTGGGGGACTTCGAATAACACGGAAGATGTTAGCGTTCCAGTGATCTTGAATTTTATTCCTTCCCTGCACATGATTGCGCAGGTACACAAGCTGACCCTCTTCGAACCCAGCATCGTTCACCTGGGCATTGTGGTTCTGATTCCGCTGCCGTACCTGCTCCTCCGATCTTTGCCTCACATGCTCTTGGGTAAGTCTCATGCTCTCTTGATGCTTCTGGACCCATTCCTCCCGCGTGTCTGCAGGTCGGACTGCCTCTGGAGTCCCAAGCAGAAAATCCACCGGCAATCTTGGGTGACGGCCGAACAGGAGGTAATACGGAGTGTGCCCAGTCGTCTGATGGGGCGTGGTGTTGTAGGCAAAGGTGAGCTGGGGGAGATGGTGCGGCCAACGTCGCTTCTCTGCGGCTGGCAGTGTCCGCAAAAGATCATGTAAGGTGCGGTTGAACCGTTCACATTGTCCATTTCCTTGAGGGTGGTAAGGGGTTGTCCTGCTCTTTTGAATCCGGTACATCTGACACAACTGTTGAATCAATGAGCTCTCAAAATTACGCCCTTGATCAGAATGTATGCGGGCTGGAGGGCCAAAGCGATGGAACCACTGCTGTACTAATACTGTGGCAACAGTAGCTGCCTTTTGGTCTTTGGTGGGGATTGCTTGAGTGTACTTGGTAAATACGTCCGTCAGGACCAAAACATTCTCTCTACCGTCACTGGCGGGCTCCAGAATGGTGAAATCCAGGGCCACGATCTCATTGGGTTGGCTGGCTTGTAGTGTACCCCAATGTGGACGAACCTTGGGCTGGACAGCCTTCCCCAGCACACACCTCTGGCATTGTTGGCACCATCGCTCCGCCTCTTTGGCCATATTCGGCCAGAAACACCTGCTCCGTAGGAGCTGAAGAGTCCTCTCTGTGCCTTGATGTCCTTGATGGTCATGGACACTTTGTAATACTTCCTCTTTCAGGCACTGTGGGAGCAACACTTGGAATGTCTCTGGGCCTCCCCCTGGGGCACGAATGAGGCGGTACAGTACCCCCTCCTGCTCCACCAGGCGGTCCCATTGACGAAGCAGTACCCTGCTAGCGCTGGACAGCAACTCACGCTCTTCAGCCTTTGGACGTCGCCCTTCCAGGTGGTACTGGCGCAACGGCCCAATGACTGGATCAGCCTCCTGCAGCCGGCTGAGATCTTGCGGCATGCGCTCAGGTAGCGCAACCACTTCTTCGCATAGGCCCTCCATGGTGGGCAGCGAGAACTCCCCAGCCAAAGCTCCCAAGGCCGGGACCTCCGTGCCAAAAGCAAAGCGTTCAAGGTACTGCCGGGACAAGGCGTCAGCATTTTGGTTGCTCCTTCCTGGTCGGTACTTGATGGTGAAGTTGAATGAGGCCAGTTGGGACGCCCACCGCTGTTCGAGTGCTCCCAGCTTCGCAGTCTGCAGATGGCTCAGCGGGTTATTATCCGTCAATATGGTGAAATGGTTCCCCAGCAAGTACTCCCTAAACTTTTCTGTGACCCCCCACTTCACTGCAAGGAGTTCAAGCTTCATGGAACTATAATTCTCCATATTTCTCTCTGTTGGTCTTAGCCCTCGACTGGCAAAAGCAACTGGACGGACTTTCCCATCATGCTCTTGGGACAGTATGGCACCTAGGCCCCCGTGGCTAGCGTCTACTTCAAGAATAAAAGGCTTTTTAAAATCTGCATATGCCAAAACTGGTGCGGAGGTGAGCCTCTCTTTGAGAGACTGAAAAGCCCGCTCACAAGTGTCATCCCATGCTGACATCAGGGGAACCGGAGGAGTCCTTCCCTTCCGCCGGGGTCCACTCAACTTCCCCACTAGGTGGTGTAGAGGAGTGGCAAGTTTAGAGAAACCCTCTACAAATCTGCGATAATAACTCGCAAAGCCAAGGAAGGAGCGCAGGTCGGCAAGATGGCTAGGGCGCTTCCACTCCTTCACAACCTCAATCTTAGCAGGATCAGTTGATACACCCTCCTCAGAGACCACATGGCCAAGATAGCTCACTTTATGTTGGAAGAAGTTGCACTTGGAACGCTTGACCTTCAGCCCTTGTTTGTGCAGCCGTGCAAACACTTCCCCCAACCGCTCCAGATGTTGCTCTATGGAAACCGAAAAGACTATCACATCATCAAGGTATAGGAGGACAGATTGGTACCGACAGTCCCCAAACATGCGCTCCATGAGACGCTGAAATGTGCCCGGCGCGTTGCAGAGTCCAAATGGCATCCTATTGAACTCAAAGAGGCCAAATGGAGTGCAAAAGGCAGTCTTGGGTTTGTCCTTCTCGGCCATGGGAACCTGGTTATATCCACTCGCAAGGTCCAGCGTGGAGAACCACTTTGCCCCTGACAGGGCATCCAAGGACTCATCAATTCGGGGGAGGGGATATGCATCTCGGCGGGTCTTAGCATTTAACTGTCTATAATCGACACACAGTCGAAGGCTCCCGTCCTTTTTAGTTACCAGGACAATTGGTGAAGAGTACGGACTACAACTTTCTCTGATAATCTGGCTATCCAGCAATGTTTGGATGTGTGCCTTCACCATCTCATATTGAGAGGGTGGAATACGTCTATAGGGCTGCCGAACTGGGGCATCGTCTAGCACAGGGATCTCATGCGTGATCAAGGAGGTGCACCCTATGTCTCCTTCGCCTCTTGAGAACACATTATCGTACTTGGCGAACAGAGTTTTGGCCTGAGCAGCTTGCTGCTGGGTGAGCCCCTCAAAGTCAGGGAGAAGAGTGGCAGTGGCACCCGGGTCTGTGGTAACTTCCTGAGTGGACACATAGGCGCAACAGTCCTCCCAGGAAGGGTCTACCACAATGGAGGAGGTTCCTGTAGAAGGTGCCATTACTGCTTGGACAGTGCCAATGGTGCGGCGAGGAGAAAGCCATACATCCGTGTTATTGACATTGACCACAGGGGCGTAGAAAATGCCCCTCTGGGCAGAAACAAGGGTGGGGGACACAAGAAGACCTTCGGGCAACTGCTCCTCCTCAAAGCTCAATGGTTCCAGCAAAAACTCAGCCGAGTCTAGCTGGGGGCATGTGACGGGAATCATGGTGAGACAGCCGGCCGAAATGCAGAGTGAGGACTTTCCCTGAATTTTGACCTTAAAGGGTTTGGTAGCATTGATGACAGCCTTAATCTTCTCACACTGCCTCAAAGCACGCTGTGCTGCCGGGGTTGCCAACAGAACCGGAGGGGAGTGGAAGAGCTTGGGGCCGTGCTGCTCGAAAAGGACCGTATAACACTCTCCTAATATATTCATGCCTAAAATACCAGGCGTCATCGTCTTACGGGTTTGGAGAGTCACATCCTCTGGGTCCCGGACAATCAGCACCCCCCTCCCAGGAATACACTGTCCCAACACTATTATGTCTACTATCTCCACGTAGCCGATATATGGTATATCCAGCCCGTTAGCCGCCTTCAGGCCTAACCATTTACAATCTTTTGTCTGCATATGAAGGAAATGCCTGCTAAAGAAACTCTCAGTGATTGTAGTCACCATTGACCCAGTGTCGACTAAGCACGAAACCATGACACCCCCCATAGTTACACTCAACACAGGACAATTTCCCACTAACTGGCCGTAGGAAGAAGAAAATACAGAACCAGAGACCTCCCCTCCCAGTGTGTGGCTCTGCACACTGGGGGGCGCTAGTTTCCCAGATGGCTAATGGAGCTGTTGGCAGGGGCCCTTGGTTGACTAGTGGAATTGTCAGGGGGTGGGTGGGGAACTGGCCTACGGTTATTCAAAGGACGGGCTCCCTGACAGTAACGAGCTATGTGGCCGGGTTGATCGCATCGGTGACAAATAGGCTGGCCATCAGGGGCACGTCTAAACTGACCCACTCGATATGTCTGAGGATCTGGAGCTTGATGACCAGACTGCGCTAAATGCTTGACTAAAGTATCGATCTGGGCTTGCTGTTTTGAGACGATGTCTTTCAGTTGAGCTAGTTCAGAGCTGGGAGTACAGGTGACCTCACACTGTGTTGTGTACTGAGCCTCGCTTGCATTACGCCCCGAAGGCCGGTGGCTCCGGTCACGCCCTGCCTGTCCCTCCTCCACCCACCGGATGGCTTCACGCCGTACGTCTAAGAGTGTCAGTGTCTGACTAGCTCGCACCAGTCTCTTAAGTTCCCGTCGCAACATGTGGTCATAAACATTTTCACAAAACTGGTCCCGTAATACCACGTCAGGATTAGCAATGGCATCCTTCTCGGACATTTTCACCTTGTCCACAAGTTCCATCAATGCATGGGAAAACTCAAAAAGTGACTCGTTTTCCTTTTGCTTCCTATCAAAAAAACGTTGTTGCCAGAAAACGTAGGACTTTGAGCACCCATATACCTCTTTTAAAATGTCAAACATTTGTGTTGGGTTTTCTCTAACGGCTGTCGGCCTATATTTAATCTCATTTCGGGCTTCGCCCTCCAAATGGTCATACAAAAACATTGCCTTTTCAAAGTCGGACATATATCTAGACCTGATGCAGCTTTGAGCCTCCGCCACCCACTCATCAATGGAAAGAGACCCTCCAGCAGTGGAGCCAGAAAATTTTGGGCACCGTCTCTCTCTAGGGAGATACAAGGCCTGTTCCCGTCGTACCAATGGGATACCCTCGTCACCAACATTTCCCCCAGTACCTCCATTTCGTGCACGAGTAAGTCTCTCATTTTCAAGTTGGAGCTGGTCCAAACGTTCTTGTAGCTGCTGTAGCTCTGCGTGGGCTCCTTGCTGCTGTCGTTCAGCGCTGGTTCCTTGCTGCTGTCGTTCAGCGCTGGTTCCTTGCTGCCGTCGTTCAGCGCTGGCTCCTTCGTCTGTGTCGCTCATGTTGCTGCCAGCTGCTGTTCTTTAAATGCCAATATACAATCACACAAACACACATACACACACTACTCCCTTGACCAACCTAACACAACACTTCAAGAGGGAAGAAAACCACCCTGCCGACGACGCCAAATTGTGACGCCCCCTACAGTAGAGCCGACTACGCCACCCCTTGAGCTAGTGGATGTGATATGGTGTCAGAGCAAGGGGAACTCTGCCTTAATGAGTTTACGGACACCAGGAGTTTAGAAAAGTAATAATTCAGGTTCTTTATTTCATATCGTTGAAGGAGGTTATGCAAGTTGGTCAGTACATACATACAAGGTGGGGGGGATAGCTAATCTGCCACCAGCCAACAGTCAAGTCATAAATATACATGTATAGGCTATGGGAGCTACGGTCTCAATACCACACGTGGATGGGTGTACAAACACTGCAAACTTTAAGTACTGGTGCAACACTCAGATAATTGGCCTCAAGACCACACAGTAATCAAACACTAGTCAGTGAGTCAAACTTCACTCTATGGAGACCGGCTTCCTGAAGCCTACCTGGTGCTTCGACTTGTGACCTGACCAATACAGGGGCAGACTATGGGGAGACAAACAAAAAAAACACACAAACAAACAAACAAACAAACAAAGAAAAATACCCTCTAACCTGGGACTCGCCACACGTTTACTAGGATACACAAACAGTCCCCAGGCTAGAGGGAAAATGAAAATAAGACACTGGGAGTAGCATTCACACACGCATCAAACACTCAAAAGAACAGCAACTAGCAATGAGAAGCTGCATCAATCTGTGGTTGCATCTATTTCGTTCATACGGTTGACAGGAACGACGGTTACCGGCCACGTCTGCGTTGGCTCTCTACAACACTCGAAACAAGCCGCAGCACCCACACCATTGCGTCGCACAAGCACCCAGCTAGCGCATGGACAAGTTACCTGGCTAAGGACCCCAGGTGTCCATACATATGCCCGTCGTAATCATTTCCCCGCCTCTCCGCCAATACTAATGACGTAACCCAGGTGTGAGTTACAGGAGAGAAAACCGGCAGGCAGACAGAATATCCTACATAAAATAATTACACAGGCTACAGTTGGTTGGTCGGTTGGTCGGTTGGTTGGTTGGTTTTCGTCTCCCTAACCTGTGGCGATCGATTGGCGTTCGATTGGGATCTCCCAACATCCGAGAGGGAATGATGTATTGCAGGTAGGATAATATCAAATCATATACATATATATCATATTCTATGAACACCGCACGCTATATGGGAAAGTTTTGAGGTCGAAGGTCTGTGATTGTGTGTGTGTGTGTGTGTGTGAGAGAGAGAGAGAGGTTTAAAGGGGATTATGATTCACTTGCCCACGAGATCCGGAATTAGGGACACTTTTGGTCGAAGTTATGTGGATTTTTAGTTGCCGTACATCAATAAGTAACACCGGCGTATCCTCTATTGTAACTTTAAACAAGGACTTTAATTGAAAGTAAAAATAACTCAATAAATCCTAAATCCCTGCTGAGTATTCAGTGTTTCAAAGTGAAAAGAGAAACTTTTAAACACTGAATACTCGGGTTGTGCGTGTTTAGTGAATCAGAACTATTCAAACAAAAAGTTTCAAAAGATATTTATATTTGTCAAATAAGTAACACAAACCAATGGACATTAGGTCGAGTGTATTAACAATGATGTTTGATTAGTGTGTGTGTGTGTGTGTGTGTGTGTGTGTGTGTGTGTGTGTGTGTGTGTGTGTGTGTGTGTGTGTGTGTGTGTGTGTGTGTGTGTGTGTGTGTGTGTGTGTGTGTGTGTGTGTGTGTGTGTGTGTGTGTGTGTGTGTGTGTGTGTGTGTGTGTGTGTGTGTGTTTTAACGTTGTTGTTTAGGAACGTGTGCTGTCACCGCTGGTCGTCAGATGAGCGTTTGGACGGGAAAACCGTCATCATCACCGGAGCCAACACTGGCATCGGTAAAGAGACGACCAGAGACCTGGCGAGGAGAGGTACTACACCTAGTTCTCTCTCTCTCTCTCTCTCTCTCTCTCTCTCTCTCTCTCTCTCTCTCTCTCTCTCTCTCTCTCTCTCTCTCTCGATTGATCTATACTTCGATGGTTGGAAGCGTGACCTTGTTTAGCAATTATTGTTATTATCATTGTTATCGATTAGCCATGACAGTGTTCAGTTCACCTGATTGATAAGCTATGCCATCCGTTAGTCCATGACTTGATTATTATTGTCAGGACACAATCAAACAATTGAGAGGCAAAAACCCCCATTGATGTGATGGGGTTCACATCTCATCACAGGGTGAAAACACATTAGACACCCTGGCCCTCCACAATGGAGCCCATTACAGAGTCAGTCAGCCGGGGCACGAACCCCAGTCAGGGAGCCCACATCACCAGGGCGCTTCGGGGGACAGAGAGCACATTGTGGACCCCCGCACTACACGCTTGTCCACCCACACTCTCCACCCCCTGGCCTGACAGGAGAGAGAGAGAGAGAGAGAGAGAGAGAGAGAGAGAGAGAGAGAGAGAGAGAGAGAGAGAGAGAGAGAGAGAGAGAGAGAGAGAGAGAGAGAGAGAGAGAGAGAGAGAGAGAGAGAGAGAGAGAGAGAGAGAGAGAGAGAGAGAGAGAGAGAGAGAGAGAGAGAGAGAGAGAGAGAGAGAGAGAGAGAGAGAGAGAGAGAGAGAGAGAGAGAGAGAGAGAGAGAGGTGTGTGTGTCCATCCACAAAAGTCTGTAATAAATATTTCAAAGATAGACCTCAGCGAAAAAGTATTCAGAAAATGCTTAGAACCATCGTATAACATCGTATTACAACAGTTTTTCATCACCACAACCACAACAACAGTATGTTAGGATAAATTACATAACCACACAGCTCCAAACTACCTCTCCCTTCTCCCTTCTCTTTGTTTATCATTTACTCCTCCCCCTCCCCCTCTCCCCCCTCTGCTTAATGAGACCTAAGGACACGATGAGGGCTTGTTTGTGGAGGGAATGTGGGAACGATGGAGTCTCTCCACTAGTCACAGGAAGCAGACACTAAGAGACACTGTGATGGGACGCGGGCGCCTCTCTCTCTCTCTCTCTCTCTCTCTCTCTCTCTCTCTCTCTCTCTTTCTTTCTCTTTCTCTCTCTCTCTCTCTTTCTTTGGTTAATGAGCTCTCTCTCGCCCATAATTGTCCCCCCCCCCCACCTCTACCCCCCCCACCCCACTCCCCACTCCCCCCCCCCCACCCATAGACTTTGTGTGTCTCTGTGAAAAAACAAGTGGTAAAAGTGTGTGCGTGTGTGTGAGTGTGTGTGTGTGTGACTGTGTGTGTGTGTCTGTGTGTGTGTGTGTGGGTGTGGGTGTGATTGTGTGTGTGTGAGATTGTGAGTGTGTGTGTGTGTGTGTGTGTATGTGTTTGTGTGTGTGTGCGAGAGATTGTGAGTGTGTTTGTGTGTGTGTATGTGTTTGTGTGTGTGTGTGTGCGAGAGATTGTGAGTGTGTTTGTGTGTGTGTGTGTGTAATTGTGTGCGTGTGTGTGAGAATGACACAGTGCTTCATTTGTTGTTGGTTAGAAAACCCTAATCGGCCATTTTAATGTTTTGTCCAACCTGGGCACCTTTTGAAATGTCATGAACATTTAAAGCCCATCGCCACTCAAATTCCCATCTTTTTTTGATTTTCACATGGTGTGATTCAGGAAAGACGCCATGAGACGAGTTAATTATTCACCGAGCGTGAAAACGGTTCACGGTTTACACACTGACTACACTAATGGTCTTTCTACTGCCCCTGATGTCAGGCTATTCTCTCTCACTCGCTTGACATGTACTGCCAGTTCATTGGCTCCATTACACACACTCACGTCGTCCATTAAGTGAACGATAGTGTCTTTATACTTCATTTTGTTAACTTTACCGTTGCTTCGTTTACTTGAGGGGGAGTGTCAGAACGTACATTTCAGAAAGACAGATAGATGTAATACAGTAGATATAAGTGTAGGTATAGATAGTAGATATACAACATCAGAATCTGAATCAGAAAGCCGTTATTGTCATTGAACAAGTACAACCAAATGTTATAGCAAGCCTCAAAAAACAACAATTAAAAAATATATAAATTATTAAAAAAATTAAATTAAAAATAAAGACAGAGTTTGCAATCGAGATAGAGGTCATCATTGTGTCACATCAACAGACTCCTGAACCCTGACCACCCCCTGACCCCTTACCCCTTGACCTCCGGCCTCTAGGGGCCCGGGTCGTCATGGCGTGCAGAGACTTGGAGAGGGCAGAGGAGGCCAGGGACGATATCCTGGAAGACACCGGAAACGACAACATAACCATCCGGAAGCTGGATCTCTCCGACACCAGGTCCATCAGAGCCTTCGCTGAAGTCATTAATAGAGGTCGGTCGGAAAAAGTACAAACGCGCTATGCACTCACACTGCTTACTTCTTTCCACTGCGGACGTCACTTTGGTTAAAAGGGTTTTTTTTCTTTTCTTTTAAAATAAACCTTGGACTGATTGAGGTGTGGGTGGACGAGGTCTTTTATTCTGGAGACACTCATGATGAAAGAAAGCAAAGTTTGGCTGCAGTGCAACTTTGGATAAAAGCAGTGACTGCACTGAAAGTCACATAGTTGAAGCTTCATATCCATTATACATTCATTCATTTGCATGCCTGCCTGTGTGTGTGTGTGTGTGTGTGTGTGTGTGTGTGTGTGTGAGTGTGTACCTGCGTGTGTGTGTGTGTGTGTGTGTGTGAGTACCTGTGTGTGTACATACCTATGTGTGTGCCTGTGTGTGTGTGTGTGTGCATGTGTGCAAACCTGTGTGTGTGTGCGCGCCTCTATATATGTGTGTGTGTGTGTGTGTGTGTGTGTGTGTGTGTGTGTGCACACATACCTGTGTGTGTGTGTGTGTGTGTGTGTGTGTGTGTGTGTGTGTGTGTGTGTGTGTGTGTGTGTGTGTGTGTGTGTGTGTGTGTGTGTGTGTGTGTGTGTGTGTGTGTGTGTGTGTGTGTGTGTGTGTGTGTGTGTGTGTGTGTGTGTGTGTGTGTGTGTGTGTGTGTGTGCTCACAGAGGAGAAGCAGGTGAACATCCTGATCAATAACGCTGGCATCATGATGTGTCCTCACTCCAAGACGGCAGATGGCTTTGAGCTGCAGCTGGGAGTGAACCACCTGGGTGAGGGACCACCGAGCATCTGCTTGTTCTTAGACTCAGATAGACCACGGTGTGATTGCTCAAGAGAAACAACGTGAACTCAACTGGAACTGATGGTAGCTGGCCAAATTTTGCCGAATAATTGCCATTCTTTCAACAGAAAAACCGACAATAGTGGATTTTAATATTTCATTAAACTTGTCTTACGTTCACTTCCTATCAGACATCAACCAAGATTAATTAATAACAAAGAAAATCAAATCAAAATAAATAAAAACTATTAACAATTGTTAATATTATTATTATTTATTTATCTATCCACCTATCAATTTTTTTATCTAATTTCATTAATTTAATTTAATTAATTAAATTAATTTAATTGATCATTTTTTTAATTGTGTATAATTATTATAATTCTTCTTCTTCTTCTTCTTCTTCTTCTTCTTCTTCTTCTTCTTC
>CM051020.1:12892697-12905197 GCA_027704905.1 Muraenolepis orangiensis
CCCTCCCCCAAGACCTGCGCTGACCAGCTGGATCCTGTGTTCACCGACATCTACAACGCATCACTGCAACAGTCCGTCGTCCCAGCGTGCTTCAAAGTGACAACCATTGTGCCGTTACCCAAAAAGACCAAGGTAACATGCCTCAATGATTATCGTCCAGTGGCTTTAACACCCATAGCCATGAAGTGCCTGGAGAAACTTGTAATGTTGCATATAAACTTGTCCATCCCTGAGTCCCTAGAACCACTCCAGTTTGCATACAGACCAAACAGGTCTGTAGACGACGCCATTTCCCTGGCACTACACACGGCCCTGCAGCACCTAGACAGGAGGGACACCTACGTCAGACTGCTGTTCAATGACTACAGATCGGCGTTCAACACCATCGTTCCCTCCAAGTTGGTCCTGAAACTGAGGGACCTAGGTCTGGGTGCCCCCATCTGTAACTGGATTATGGACTTCCTGACGGGCAGGCCTCAAGTGGTGAAGATTGGGAACAACATCTCATCCACTCTGGTCCTCAACACCTGAGCACCCCAAGGCTGCTGCCTCAGTCCCCGGCTGTACTCGCTGTACACACATGACTGTACTGCCACGCACAGCAATAATCGGATTATCAAGTTTGCAGACGACACAACAGTCATCGGCTTGACAAGCGAGGGTGATGAACAGAGATGAGGTGGTCCAGCTGACGCGATGGTATGAGGACAACATCCTCACACTGAACGTCAGCAAGACCTAGGAGCTCATGGTGGACTTCAGGAGCCACCGGGGCACCCACTCCACCATCAGCCTGGACGGGACACCGGTGGAAGTCGTCAGCTGCTTCTGTTTCCTGGGACTACAGATTTCCGATGGCCTGGCGTGTACAGGCAACACGGAGGTCATGCTGAAGAAGGCACACCAGCGCCTCTATGCTCTGCCTCAGAAAAAGCGGTATAGGCCAGAGGTGGCTAGTGAACTTCTACCGTGGCACCGTAGAGAGCGTCCTGACGGGTGGCGTCACGGCAACACCACTGCACGGGACAAGAAAGCCATCAAGAGGGTCGTGAGGACAGCAGAGAAGATCGTCGGGTGTGCACTTCCATGCATTGAGGAGATCTTTAGGACCAGATGTCGGAAGAAGGCCATGTCCATCATAAAGGACTGCAATCACCCTGGGCACCATCTCTTCTGCCCCCTACCGTCTGGTCGCCGGTTGCGCAGCATCCGTACAAGGACTACCAGGTTTAAGGATAGTTTTTATCCACAGGCAGTGACCTACTGAACTGCTAGGAGTGCTGCCATTTTCATGTCATTAACATTACACTTACATACTCTTCTGGACTCATCACAGTTACTGCACTGCATTGTATTCATGATGCTGCTGCACTACTGGAGTCCCAATGCTTTTGAAAGATTTTTGTAAAAAAAACCACATGTACATATCACATGTACATATCATTTAAGTCACTAAGCATTCCTATGTACTTGTTACAAATGGCCAATATAAATCTTGTATCTTTATATTAATTATATTAATTCAAAATAATTTGTGCTGGTGAACGGGGTGCTTGGTTGGAAAAATAACTAGGAGCTACATTTGTAAAAAGTAAAAAGTGTTTATCTCTCCGACCACTGGGGGGCAGGCAACACATTCCATTTCGTGATGGGGGGAACGAACCGGTGGGGGAGAGGGGGGAGGAGTCATGTGTGCTGTAAGGCGCATGCGCAAAGTAAGTCTACGTCAGCCTTTCCCCCCATCGACAAGCTATTGCAGAGCGACGTGGCTTTCAGTGTCTCTCCCCGAAGTAACACCGTTCTTCTGTCGAACTTAACCACCTAACCAGTAAGTGGAACGATTTAATGAAGGTCAAACGTATTTAGTGTGACATGTCGACGACGAAGCCTTTGTTTTTTTTTTAATCTAATCTCTAATCTGTACAGTAAACTTTGGTTATGAGACGCGGCCGCTATGCTAGTTTTAATGATACAAACAACTCCGTCGTACTACTACTACTTGGCGTAAACCGTGTCAAACGGCTCAACAGTTTGGAGTTCGAGGCCCTTGTGGTCATTTTGTGATAAACCAACCGTATGTATTGGTTTATTAAAATTAAAATTGAAGTCAGTATTCTCGATAAAACGGTGATTGCCGTGTGTGTGTGTACTAGCCTGGCAGCTATCTGCTACTACGGCCTACGTCATCACTTCGGTCCTTCTCTACGTCAGTAGGATTCCCACATTCACATTCTTAAGAAGTCTTAAAATGACCTATTTTTACCACCAGGATTAAGATTAAGTTTATTTGTCACATGTTTTCTCATATTTATAAGAAGGTACAATGTACTGTTAAATGTTACAGCCAGCTCCAGCTTTTCCATTGGCACAGTGACGTACACCCAGCTGTTGGATGGATAGATTACATTAATTTACATGACGGTCATTTAGCAGACGCTTTTATCCAAAGCGACTTACAATGGTGTGTGTTTCAACAAACGACAACTTGTCACCAGAAGTCAAAAGTGCGTTTCATTCCTGACTAAAGTCCCCAATAACTGAACCAGTGAACTCAGGTTAAAAGTACACCAATGTGAAAGTACAATATAAGCCTATATCTAAGGGTAGCCAATCGCCAGCTGTCTTTTTCAGTTCCCCTCTTCTCCACACAATACTGTAGTCTATCTACTCACTCACACCAACCACTGGAAGAACTTGAGATAGGCTTTCTTCACTCTCATGAATAGAATAATGAGTAGATAAGCCTACCAGTGGGTACAGTACATTCAGGCATTAAAACGAGTTTTAATGTCCTAACTTTACTTAAGCTGTAGGAACCCTGTCCACTAGGAGTCACTGCTTGACCCGTGTCCTTAATGATGACAACTTGTCCTTCTTACAGCCACCATGGACCAGATTATGCAGTTTGTTGAGCCCAGTCGGCAGTTTGTAAAAGACTCCATACGATTGGTGAAGAGGTGCACCAAACCCGACAGGAAAGGTAAGCAAGCAAAGTTGCTCCATTCTCTCTCGAGTTTTGATTGAGTTGTGTGTCATATGTCAGCTGGAGTCCGTGTCTACCATCAAGGAAGATGATGATGTCTTGAATCTTTTGTCTCATGTGTGCTCTTCTTCGCCCCGCTGTTAGAATTCCAGAAGATCGCCATGGCAACCGCTATCGGGTTCGCCATTATGGGATTCATCGGCTTCTTTGTTAAGCTGATACACATCCCCATCAACAACATCATTGTGTGAGTGGCCTTATGAAGCACAATGTCTTTTTTTCCCGAATTAAGTTGGTTATGTCCTTCAGGGGAACGCTGTCTTATGGTTGTGCCAATTGTGTTCTATGCACATGTGGTTCCATGAAGTAGTGTATCTCCACAAGGTCATTTAGGGTTTTTTGCTGTCTCTATATTACTGAGTCATAGGGCTGGGCAAATGTGTCTGCTGACATTGCGACAACATTGTAGGGTTGACTATTGGTGCTTTCACAAAATGTTTACATTACACAATTTTTCATAATAGTAATTTCTGATGTGGATATGACAAAATAGGTATAGGCAGAGAATAGAACAGTCTAGAAAGGTCTGAAAATTACACCCCTTACGGAAATACAGCCTTTAAATCCGGGAGAAGACAATACTTCCCGCCATATTACATTATCCAAAATGACGATATGAGGACAAAGCTAATATCCGGTGCTTAAGACACAATCCCTATAAAATCCCATTCAACTTGGGCCGCCGCAATATCTCTGCATGACGTAGTACGGTCTACAGAAATCAAGTTCAACCCCCGGCAACGAGGAATACCCCACAACAACATGGTAAAATAGGCCCATGTTTACATCCTATTAACGATGCCAAAACGTAACAAGATGTGGAGCATCAGCTAGGCTAATTTTTTATTATTATTATTACAAAGCAAGAAAAATGCTCTTGCATTTTTGGTAATTAACATTTATTGTCTTGGTTTTATTGGGCAATTCTAAGTTTTATCTACATTTGTAATACTTTTCTCATGACCTGATTTAATAGTGTAGTTTAGCCTTGCTGCTATCATATATTATACTATGCATTTGCCCTTAATTTATAATGCAGTTTATTATGAGTTATCAAGCCATCGTAAATTAATTTAGTATAAATTGTGTGTGAGTAATATTTTCAGTTGTGAAGTCTTCTGTCGTGCTTTATTAAAAACTGTTTATTCCTCCAGGGGCGGCTAAATATTGGATGTCCGAACGGAACTGGAACTGAGAAAGGAGACAACGTTTTTAGGATTGGGATTGGTGGGATTTTGGGCAACTTTTTGCAGGATGTCATTACAACCTTCAGTGTGCAATATTTGTACTTTGGCTCTGTTTAATAAAATCACAGAAACTCAAAAGCTGTATTTTCGCCCATCATTCGACTTTCTTCAGTGGAAGTCGCAACAGGTTATTTATTTACGTATATATAACGTCTTCAAAGGCACTACTAGTCCTGCCCTGGGACTCCAATAAGAGTGAAAAAAGGCACATGGTAAGGTACAAACAGGCCTCACTTTTCTAATGCACTTAAAAGATCAGGCAGCACAGGTACCCTTCTTATTTTGAATACAGTTGTGAATTATATCAATGAATCATGTCATAGACCAATGATATAAACATAACATGTTTATCATTGTTGTATGAATCATGTCATACACCAATAATATTAACATCACATGTTTATCATTAGTCCAATTCCAACCACCATAATTATCCTAAAAATCTCTAATGGCACCTTAAGTCTTCTTCTGAGATAATGCTTTGGCGTTGACCCCTGATTAGACATTGCTGTCAAAAACATTGGTCCTGATTGGCTGACTGGTTTTGGACATGGAACAGGGGCGTATCATTCCCTGTCCTGACCAATGCCCATGCTCCACAGCAGCGGTTGGTCCGTTGTCACGGTCACCGGCTTCCTGGGGTCTCCGGTGGCCACGGGCTCGTAGGTGTTCGAGGTGCTCACCAGCTTCCCAAACTGCAGGACCTGGTCATCTGCACAGGGAGAGGGGAGACGGAGGCTTTAGTACAAGACACGCGCGTTGTGTATATACTGTATCATCCATCAGTCACTTTATTGTTCTTCCTATTGTGTGTGTATAATATTGCTATAGCATATCTTTGGTAGTATAGTGTTGTCTATAGCATGCTATTGAATAGTTAAGTATAGAATTGTTGTTGAAATTCATACTGCGGGAGTACGCATTCCATTGTACTTAACATAACATCTTAATTTACAGAATCATGTGTTCAAATGTTGGTTAGGCTGTTCCCTGACTCCTTGCCAAAGGGTTGTTTTTAAAACCCAATGTCTGGCTTCCAGGTCCATTGCGTAGGTCATGTCCAGGAAATACTGGACATTAGGGTGGCACTTGGGAGGCTATGGATGAGTAATTGGTCGACTGGGATTTGAGAACTCGATGGCATGGATGATGTCCCCACTCTGTTGAATTAAACCATTTCCCTCCCTTTAACCACACATTCTTTCTTAAATAAATATCTGAAGTACCTTTCCTCCAAAACCTCGGGTGCCAACAGAAACGTCTTTGAAAGTTGATATATGTTTTTTTTATTCAAGTATTCCGTGTAATCCACTGAATACGACATGCCAGTGTCAGTTTAAGTTCAGGGAGAAATCTCCCATGCTAAAGTGCATCTAGCCGGAGTGTATACTGCCTCTTGGCAGCAGAACCAGACTCCAGAGTACCAACAAATCACCCTCAATGCAGAACCACTCTGCTTCTTCCAACACAGATTGCTAGGTCGATGAGTCACTCTGGCCTTTTTGGTTAGGCCTCCTTTATATAATGATGAATATAAGAAGCAAAGTCCAGCGGAATCTTCAAGGTGACTTTAGAAAATTTAGAGTTTTGCCTGCAGAGCCCATGTTAGGAGACCACATCAACTGGCTTTTTGATTATTGCTAATGATTGGGGATCTCATTTGTTTTCAGGCATATTTACATTTTGCAAAGGTTAAACACTGTCCTCTAGTGATCAAACGGAAGAATGCACATGTATTTCCATATTAACTACAGAGGCCTGTGGTGTCATTGCATGCAAAATTGAGGCAAATATGTAAGCAGGGACATTGGAACTATTTGTTCCAATGTTGCTATTTATTATTTCTTGGAGGGTGTGCTGTAAATATGGGGGGGGGAGGTGGGGAAGAATGAGGCATAGACGACTTCACCCCTCGCACCATATACCTTTGCTACAGCTAGCCTATTTTGTACTGACACTAAGCAGGCTAGCAGCCTGCATTGCACGTTCACAAGTTGGAAGAAATACTTTCACTTCCATTAAAGCCATATTAAAAGCGTGTTTAGTCTATGTAGAACAAATAAAAGAACCAGATATGGGAAACACCTCTGAATGATGAGAGGACAGGAAGCAGCATGGATTTTGGTCCTGTTTTCTTTTGCCTGTCGATTTTTATGAAAATAAATGAAATCCATCTTGACTGTAAAACTCCCAATAACAAACACAACACCCTATTCCAAGTCCTAACTATAGACCCACATAACACAATGGATTGTAATGCTATGCATTGCACAGATAATAAAACGTTCACACACAAAGGCATGTGTGTATAATCAATGCAGTGTGAGGGAGCAGGGAGTCGAGTGCTAATGCTCGAGTTCGACTGTGAATGTGATTTATTCATTACCTACATTTAAATGATCTATTATTCATTATTAGTAGTATCTATTTGAACTCATCAACTCAACTGCCAGCATTTTCTTAATGGCTTTGAAGTATTGAAGGGTGCGTTTAGATTAGATTAGATTGACTTTATTCATCCAGAGGGAAATTATTGTGCAACAGTCGCCATACATACAACATAGAGGAAATTTCAAAATAAAAATAATAGGATAAAAAATAAAGATGGAATGAGGTGTATTACAGATAATAAAGTTCAATGTTCATCAAGTAAAAAGAAGTAAATAAAACACAGTGGAGAGAGAGAGAGAGAAAGGACCTCAGGTCACTGCCTCCTCTGTCCATCTTACGACCTGAGATGAATCCATTGTAAAGTCTTATAGCCACCGGGAGAAAGGACTTCCTGTGGCGTTCCGTAGTGCATCTCGGTGCTAACAGTCTGTTGCTGAAGCTGCTCCTGTATGAGGACAGCACATTGGTGGAGAGGGTGAGAGTCACTGTCCATGATGCTCCGCAGCTAGCACAGCATCCTCCTCTCTGACACCCCCACCACCAACCAATCAATTTCCACCCCCAGGACAGAACCCGCCTTCCTGATGATTTTATTGATTCTGTTGGTGTCGACTGCCCTCAACCTGCTGCCCCAGCACACGACCGCAAAAAAGATGGCACTGGCTACCACAGACTGGTAGAACATCCGCAGCATGATACCGCAGACATTGAAGGACCGGAGCCTCCGCAGGAAGTAGAGGCCCTTCTTGTACACAGCCTCGGTGTTCTTGGCCCAGTCGAGTTTATAATCCAGGTGAACTCCCAGGTATCTGTAGTCCTGAACAGTGTCCACTGCCACCCCCCCCCCCCTGATGGAAATCGTTGTGGGGGGTGTTTTCCACCTCCTGAAGTCCACCACCAGCTCCTTGGTCTTGCTGGTGTTAAGCTGCAGGTGGTTTAGGTGAGTCCACCACGCCCCTGTACTCGGCGTCCCGCCCTTCACTGATGCAGCCAACAATCGTCTGAGAACTTCTGCAGGTGACAGGAATCTGAAATGTATTTAAAGTCCTACTGTGGCCTACCAGTCAAATAATCCATAATCCAGGACACCAGGGGAGCGTCCACCTGCATCGCCACCTGCTTACTCCCCAGCACGGCAGGCCGGATGGTGTTGAACGCACTGGAGAATTCAAAGAACATGACTCTCACAGTACTCCCTAGGTCTGTCCAAGTGAGTGTAGGCACGGTGAAGCAGGAAGATGATGGCATCTTCTACCCCTAGATTTGGCTGGTAGGCAAACCAAAAACTGGGGTCCAGTGATGTTTTGACCAGGGGCCGAAGGTGTGACAGCACCAGCCTCTCCAGGGATTTCATCAGGTGGGAAGTCAGCCCACCGGTCTGTAATCGTTGGAGGCACTGGGGCGTGCCTTCTTCGGTACAGAAACCAGGCAGGATGTCTTCCACTGCACAGGGACCTTCTCCAGACTCAGGCTCAGGTTAAAGATGTACTGGAGGACCCCACTCAGCTGGGCAGCACATGTTTTGAGTACCCTCGGGCAGACGCCGTCGGGACCCACTGCTTTGCCTGGGCGGAGTCTGCACAGTTCACCTCTCACCTTCTCCACTGTGTTCAGGTTCAGGTCGACGTGTCCTGAAGTGCTGGTATGGGGAGCAGGTGTAGTGTTGTTGTTGTTGCAGGGGGGAGCTGGTTGAGGGGGAGGGAGAGCAGGTAAGGTGTTGCTGGAGAGGCTCGGTGGGGGAGAGGGGACAGCAGGGCTGGAAGGTTGAAGGGGGAAGATGGTAGAAGAGCTGGGGGAGGGGTAGACTGGAGCCCTCTCATCAAATCTGTTGAAGAACAGATTCAACTCGTTGGCCTGGTCACGGTCCCCTACCATTGTCTGTCTAGCAGTCTGACTGTAGCCGGTTATGCTCCTCATTCCACTCCACACATCCTTCATGTTGTTCTTCTGAAGTTGATGTTCCAGCTTCCTCCTGTAGCTGTCTTTACCCTGCTGGATCCTCTCCTTAAGTTCCCCTTGTACCCGTTTCACCTCCTCCCTGTCCCCGTTTCTGAAGGCCCTCTTCTTCACATTAAGAGGACCTTGATGTCTCTGGTGACCCATGGTTTGTTGTTGGGAAAACAGTGTACAGTCTGTGTTGGAAAAACATTATCCACACAAAAAATGATGTACCCTGTTATGCAATCCATGAGATCATCCATGTCCTCCCCATGTGAATCACAGAGCACATCCCAGTCAGTCATTTCAAAGCAGCCCTGCAGGGTCTCATTGGTCTCCTGTGACCATCTCCTCACAGTCCTAGTGGACACAGGCTGCCTCTGGACTAGAGGCGTATACAGGGGCTGAAGGTAGATATCTTTGTTAAACTAAAATAAATATTATTTTATTATATATTATTATATATTATTATATAATATTATTACTTATTCTACCAACTTTATTCCATAACTTCTGAGGAGTACTGAGTGAATAATTTGTTTGTGTGAATTCGAAGTGGCTCTCCCTTGAGGGCTAACATGATTGGAAGTTGATCTTGTAACCTGATTGAGAAAAAGGATCAAATACTCGGGATTGTATTTTCGCATTACCGCAGTCAACATCTTTTATAATTGCACTTATTGTCTGGCCATCCCCCCCCCCCCCCCATGGGGGGTATGACAAATTAAACCACAACATGAGCCAACAATAGAGCCGTTATTGATGAATATGCATGAAACGTTATTAAAAAAAAAAGTACTTTTTGGTGACTACACAAATGGCAGCCGAGGGTAAATCGCTTGTCTACGGATGGCCGAGTGAACATCAAAGACGGAGCCGAAAGTGTGCTGTTCGGCTTCAAAGACAGACCCGAGCCCCGGCCCGGCGCGGCACTAGAAAGGGTTAACCCCCCCCCCCCCCCCCAAAAACTAAAGAGAAATACAAAACGAGTTGCTTGCCGTTGGAGTTTTTACGCTTCACGGAGAGTGAGTGAGAACAAAATGGCAGGACTGAGGGTAGAGGTATAGGAGAGTGTCAAACTGTGCTGAAGTGGTGCCCTTAAGTCAGTTCACCCCAGGGAGCTGTCTTCATCTCACTGTGGTTTTAAACCCCGTTGTATGAGGGGGCTTCGGGGTTCCACACAAGGTTGCACCGAAGGTGTGTGGGTGTGTGTGTGTTTTTACTATATCGTTTTTATATAGATTTGAACCTGTTTATTTAGTTTGGCCTATCTTAAAATGATTAATAATTTTCTTCAATTGTTGTTGGAGTGATTTGAGGATGCTATGCTTGTTGTACTTGTACAATGATAATTAAGGCATTGTGATTCTGAAAAATGAAGCAAAAGTGGCTCGTTGACTCAAAAGGGTCTATTATAATACTTTCTAATTCATATATTGTCCGGTGAACACCAATTTCTCTTCGAGGCTGTCAGCTGAAGGCTGTGAAAGGCAACACAGCTAAATGGTATGTTTGACATTGTACTTCTGGGGTCCGTCATTCATATTTGTCTTTGTGCTAATTGCCTTCACTAGACTGGATAATCACTGTCATTTAGGATTAAAAGGGGGACAAGCAATCTATTTGTTGATCTCAGGTTAAATAATGAGCTGCCCCGTATTACAGTAAAACAATGGAACAATGTAATCCCTGTAATCTGGTGATTATTTACAACATGAAGGCTTTTTGGTGCCTCACTGCGATATACTTTGCGAGGAAACTAGATGTACAATTATGATACGCTGAGGTTGATAAGGAATAGGACTCATAAAGCATGACACACCGCTGTGCACAGGCGTACGACACAGAGACATAACAGCAATACAAACGCAGGGTACTGAGCAAACGTTTTGACTTCTCAACGTCCGCAACGCCCATTCTGACCACGGGAGGCAGCAACGCACCAGTAATACAAAGGAACACAGGCTGTGTATCCCACTGATAGCAAAGGGTGTAAAAGGGGGGGGGGAGTGAGGTTTTGCATTCTGCCTCACACATGCCGTCTCCCCCTTCTGTTCTTCCACACAGACACACACACGCAGACACGCACACACACACACACACACACACGCGCAGACATGCACGCACAGTCGCACACACATGCAAACAAACATGTGCGCACACACACACACACACACACACACACACACACACACACACACACACACGTGCACACTCTTTACCAGGCACAACAGGCTTTCACACGGCATCATTAGTAATCCCCTCCTCAAAGCTGATACCAATCGATGCCCTCCCCCCCCCCCCCCCCCACTGTTGCAGAGGGGGACAAGAATGAGCGTCACACCCTCCAGTGATAACAGAGGAGATGTTTGCTGGCTGTAATTGCATTTCCAGCACCACGGCCGAAAGGGCCCGTCAGGCCCGTAAGTAGGCCGTATTTACCCAACAAATTACCCTGGAGAAGGCGGGGGGGGGGCGCGGGATGGCAGGCGGTGGTGGGAGGGTGAAGAGAAGGGAGAAGGGCGAAGGAGGAGGAGGAGGGAAGCATGTACAGGCCTAGAGGCTCACGCTAAATGGGAACCAAAACAAAACAAAAAAAAACATGACCCGTTTATTGGGATTTGTTAAAGCAGAACAGAAGCACACGGTGCTTCAGTAACCGGGGCCACCTCTCGCTGTGAACCGTGTATCTTGAGGTCCTCACGTCCTCAATGGAAAATTAATATTCTCAGAGTGAGAAAGACATGAAAACAAAGCAGTGGACGGCCGGAACGAGTCGGGTTTCAGGGTCCCGTCTCAGATGGAGCCATTATGGTCTGCGTGTGCCAAGCAGCACACCCAGACCATAATGAGGTTTGCTCTGAGGTCAGACAACACAGATGTTAAATGAACTCTAAAATCCCCTCCTGAGAACAACTCATCTTTATGAAAAAGGCTTGGATGAATAAATGATGAGCCTACGTTTGAGGTGGAGGGGGGGGGGACGAGCTGCACGTTCTGTATTAGATCCAGCGGTAATGCCCCCCCTGTTTGGCAGACCGTGGGAAAAGATACTTCCTGCCTTCACTTCCTGTACTTTACGCGCCATCCGTCATGGAAGTACAGCAGGACGACAAACTTTAAGGCTGTATTAGTCTCTCAGATGCACACCAACAGACACACACACACACACACACACACACACACACACACACAGCCGATTGCGCAGCTGTCAACGTTCCGATGTGCCGACTCCGAGTTATTACTAATAAGTGGTTTGGACGAGTCTGTGTTGGGAGTTTGAAATAAACAACATCTGAACACATAAATGTGTAGTGAAACTGGATATCAATCAAACATTCTCATCCAAAGGGTCTGAATTGTGCTTTCACCATCTGGCTCCATCCTTTGGATGGGTTGAGGAGTGGAACAAGTGGGGAACAAGGAGGGAAGGGATGAACGCATTAATCCATGAATGGAAAGGAACACACATACATGAATGAATTAACTAAGGGGGAAACTAATGTTATAATGAACTAAGGAATTAATTAATTAATTAATTAATGCAAAAATTAACTATGGAACAAATGAATGAACTATAGAACAAATGAATGAATGAAAGAATGTCTTCAGGCAGGGGTTCTCAAACTCGGGTTTGAGACTGGGATCCATAGCCAGAGGGTCCGCGAAATAACTTCAAATCCAAATTGATTATTCTTTTTTTTTTTAATTGCGCTGTTTCGTAAAAAGAAAATGCATATCTACAGACTGGGACTATTTGCGCCAATCAAACAAGCATATTGTGTTCATTACTCCCACCCATGTTAGCTTTGGGCCAATAGAAACTCTGATGTTATTGTGACACATCACGTCAATCATGACTCATTCACTTCACTCCCAAC
>CM051020.1:12910197-12915197 GCA_027704905.1 Muraenolepis orangiensis
ATTCTCCTTAACAAAAAAAGGTCTGACAGGTCAAAGGTGACATTTATAGTTTAGAGGTCCATATATATCGTCCATATATCTACTATTATAATTATTATTATCATTATTATTATTATTATTATTTATATTATTACCACTGTTATTATTATACAAGGAGTCATGTGCAAGCTTCTTGTTGTAACCACAGTGAATGCAGTCAGCCTACTGCAGTGCGACCATTGGTTAGTAGTGGGGTCCTCCATCCTTCAAACTAAACTCAACTTTATTCATAAAGAACCTTTCATACAACCATGCAGCCCAAAGTGCTCCACAGAGCACGAATAAAACAGCACAGACAAAAACAAACTAGACAACAATAGATTAGAACAATAGCATTTAGCAAGACTCAAAATTACAATTAAATGGTACAAATAAATATGAAAGTCAATCAAATAAATAAACACAAGGGATTAAAAATAGTATGAAAACCAATGAATAAAACTTGAGTCAACAACTGTTGAGTCACCTTTGAGGAAAAGCCAGGCTAAAAAACTGCTGACTGTCAGACAGTTCCAGAGACTCCAACGTGGATGAAAGCTTGTGTTGAGAGCCTCGGGACAACTAGGAGGCCAGCTGCAGAGGATCTGGAGTGACCTGCTCGGTACATATCGAAAAAGAACATCTGGTTGACTTTAAAATAGGCGTGTATCTGTATGTGCTCTGTCTCTGTCTGGTCTCTGTCAGCTGCTGACTGTTCTGAGCAAGTTGCAGGCGGCCAACAGCTGTTTTATAGGTAGACCAAACAAGAGAGCATTGCGATAGTCAAGCCTCAAAGGTTATGAAGGTATGCTTTTTTTCCCCTTCTGTGTCAGCCTGAGAGAGAAGTGGCCTAACCTTGTGCAGTGTTTTTAAGACGATGAAAGGACACTTTGTTGACCGAGGTCAGAATCCAAGATAACCCCAAGGTTTTTGGACCTGGACCTTTTTTGACCTGGTATAAAGGGTAAATGACTGAAGGTCTACAGCCAGTTGCTCTTTCTGGGCATTTCCTCCCAAAATGATGATCTCTGTCTGACAGTCTCTTGTCCTGGTTCAGCTGAAGTTGTCTGAAATCCATCCATGTATCTCAAATGTCAACATTGCACTAACCTATCAATGGTTGCTAAAATAATCCGGGGATATAGATAGCATAAAGAAAGCAAAAAAAGGATCGGACCTAACACAGAACCTTGAGGGACCCCTCAGGCTATGTCGGTTTTTCGCTGAGGAGAAGTCGGCCATGGAAACAAAGAACCCCGGGCCAGACAGATACGATCCAAATCACCTAAGAACCGCTCCTGAGAGACCAACACAGTTTCGTTGCAGTAGGATTTCATGTTCGACAGTATCAAAGGCCGCACTAAGAGAACTAGGACTGAAAGGTTATTTGAGTCTGTGTTAATTCTTCTGCCGTTCACTACTTTAACCAATGCTGTCTCTGTGCTGTGGTGAACTCTGAGACCTGGCTGAAAAGTCTCATGAAGATATTGCTGGTTTTAATGAACGTTTTCGTAAAAACCTTTTCTAAGACTAGGGAGGTTTGATATGGGTCGGTAGTTACTAAAAACAGCGATCTTCTTGAGAAGCGATCTAACCACGGGCAGTTTTTTAAATCATTAGTTGCCTGTGAACAAAGAGTGGTTAACAATACTTAATAATTCCCCTGAAAGGCAGTTAAAACACCTTTTTAAAAACTGGCTAGGTATGGGTCCAAGCAAACACATACACGGTTTTAACTCAGGGAGACCACATCTTCCTAATCACCGCTGTATCCGCCGAAGTAAAAGAGTGCTTAGTGCTTTGTAAAACATTATACGACCTTGTCGGATTAATATTCTTTGTAATTGCTGTAATCTTGTCTCTTAAGTAGGTGGAAGATTCGCTGCACTTAGTTTTTGAGACAAAGAATAGAGAGGGGCATGAAGAGGAGGGGTTTATTAGGCTGTCAACGCTAAAAAAGAACCCTCGGATTGTTTTGGTTCTTAATTATGAGTTCAGGGAAGGGAGCCCGTCTGGCATTTCTCAGTGCCTTATTATATTGTGAAAGGTGGTCATGAACAATATTAAAGTGGATCTGGAGTTAACTTTTCCCCTCCGTCTATTCTCTATTCTCGCTTTTTTTTGACAATTTCTTTTGAGTTTGTTAAATTAATGTTTTTATTGGATTTGGATCAAATCGCTTGCAGAGCAGTAGAACAACAATGAACATGCCCCACATATTACTTTTGAGAACTTTTGCACATCGCAATGACACCTCGCCTCCATTTTGGAAGCATATGTTAGTTATTATGTTAGTAGTAATGGTTTTTGTTGGTCAATAGTTGTGAAATGTGTGATTATGGGGAGACATTGTTTTAAACCGTTTTTCATGGCAAAACAACATTTTCATCAGCCTACGTATGTTCACGTTGACTTAGTATTTTGTAGGACTACAACTCTCTTGTGTCCTCTCAAATAGTGGAGTTCCGCCAGCAAAAAAGAACATGATGCATTCATGCCCAGCCGTTTATAGTGCTTTTCAAAGGAATAAATCACATGTAAAAACATTACAATCATACACATCATTAGGTGGTTATTATGGTTAATTAAAAAAGGAGAAATATGGGCAGAGAGAGAGAGAGAGAGAGAGAGAGAGAGAGAGAGAGAATCATAAAAAGGTTGGAGGACGGGGCTCTGTCAGTGTACCACGAAGCAGGGACGAGAGAGGTTAACAGTAGTGGACGAGGCTTTTGACACATCAAACTGAACGAGGAGCCCTCGCTCATAGTCTCTTCACACGGCAGACAGTCATTGTCCTCTCTCTCTCTCTCTCTCTCTCTCTCTCTCTCTCTCTCTCTCTCTCTCTCTCTCTCTCTCTCTCTCTCTCTCTCTCTCTCTCTCTCTCTCTCTCTCTCTCTCTCTCTCTCTCTGTAGCTGCACATGTACATGCATGCACGTGCACATATGCACGCACACACATGCACGCGAAGCAAACAGATACACACACAATATGCACAAAAACACACACACACACACACACACACACACACACACACACACACACACACACACACACACACACACACATACACACACACACACCGAGCCAGACTGTGAGGGGACAACGATGGCAGGTTGTCAATTTTCCTTTGTTTGTTATGGTCCATGTTAAGACATAGTGATGCAGTGAGATTTAACACACACACACACACACACACACACACACACACCACACACACACACACACACACACACACACACACACACACACACACACACCACACACACACACACACACACACACACACACACACACACACACACAAACACTGTGGTGCTGCTGCTGCTGCTGCTGTTTGGGGGATTTTTTTTAAATTAAGCTGTCAGACAGAAGACGGGTGACACCCAAAAGAAAAAGAAAAAGAAACCGAGCGAGCGAGAGAGTCTAAAGATATTGTTGTGTGACTTCACACATCAGCGGGCTCACGAAAGCCATGAGAAAAAGAGAAACGTGTTGAAACACAACAGCAAATCAAGCGGGATGACAACATGCGTGTGTGTGTGTGCGGCCGTTCAGCCATGAATTTCCCCCCCCCCCCCCCATCGCGCGGTACCCATTATCGAGATCAATTTATTAGCCGAACGTGTTAAGTCATGTTCATATCGTAATAATACTAATCCAATCCGACTCCAACGCGTAAACTCTGTGGACTTTTACAGGTCGCCATTTACGAACTCATTTGCTGTTCAACACACCGCAATGAAAACACGGAACTAGCTGTTAAACTACTGCTACCTGTGATAATAAAAACAAAGGTGTCAACTGTCTATCAACAACGGCCCATCAACAACGGAAGGAATTAGCTGGAGTGTAATTGTAACATTCACCAACAAACAAACAGAAAGGAGAAAATTCACAAATCCAGGGTTGAAACTCTGTGCTTATCTTCATTTAATTGGCAGCTATTATCTTAAAAGGTACAACAAAGTCGTAGCATTACATTTTGATTAATAACTTAATAATACTGCCTAAATACTCAAAAGTGTTTAAACTTGCCGACGACATATGTATTCCCGGGTAAGCAGGTCTCCAAAAACGTTTTGTTCATCCACTTCAGAAGGTGCCACACCGTTGACACTTGGTGAGCACATAGAAGGACACACCCCTGAACAAGTTAGCTGTAGATAGCTCAAAGAGTGATGTGGCAATGTCAATTTGAATAAACGCTAATGCTCTAAATCACAGTGAAACGGCTCCAAAACGCTTATCTCACCGACCCTAAGTGATCCCTCCGATTCTTGGATTCGTCCGATAACATTTCTCGCTTGAAGAACGTCTAATAAAAGTCACCGAATGACACTTATGCACACAAGTACTATGAGTAGTATAGACATGCTCTACGGACATTCCTGATTAAAAGTTATATTTGGAATTTTGAGTTATGCGGAAATTGAAATATGTAAATGAGCAAACATTTTACATCAAATCACAACTCCCATTTCAGAATGTCTCCGGGCCTTGACAGTGAGCAGGCCTATACAGGACCATCCAACACCAAGCAGTGTGCCAAGTGTGGTGGCGATAGCTCCATTAAGGACGTCACAGTGTCAAATTCACTTCAAGTGCTAAGCTAAGCGCTAGGCAACCACTTTGCCTTCAGGGGGGGGGGGGGGGGGAGATGGGGTCTCAAAATCACACCTAAGTGGCATTTTACTGCCAAACGGTGACTCGCACTCACTCCAAACCGCTGAGGGGAGACTTATCTCTTCGCCTCCCCCCCGAGTGACGGGCCGGTCTCTGGGGTCGTGGACGCTGGGGTCGGCGGTAGCTTTTACGGCAGGTGACGGCTACAACAGGTCCTGATGTGGAAGTGTGTGTGTGTGTGTGTGTGTGTTTGTGTGTGTGTCGCACTAGAGTGACACAAAGGCACATTTCATCACACGGCCGATGGCCATTCAACCTGACAGCATTGCGCCCTTTGGTCTGGATTGGCAGCAAGCTC
>CM051020.1:12920197-12925197 GCA_027704905.1 Muraenolepis orangiensis
AGAACAGTGCTGTAACAGTTTGCAACCAAATGTTTGTGAATGACTAATATAAATATATATTGGAATAGTTCCATATGGTACCTGGCCCTGAAAGGCAACATTTAAAACGTAATCTGGGTTGGTGCAACCCAATTTAGGTACACTAGCATGAATTGTGCAAACACCGGTAACTCATAGCTGTCCACTGAGATTCTAAAATGAAAGATGCCGAATGAAACTGTGCCTTAGAATACAAAAAGGTTGTTTTATTTTTGAAGTTCTTTGTTCTGTATGCGTTTGCCATTTTCTTTTTTCTGATTCCTGCTGCACTGATAGACTCTCTTCTGCTGAAAGTAAATAAAAACTAGAGTATTCCATTGCCGAGAAGACAACTGAGCCACGTAGATTAATATCACCCCCTGTGTCAAACCCTGAAGCGCCGGTTCTGATGTTCCGGTGATGAATGGTTTCTTTGAAGGAATCCAGCAGAAGCAGCCCCAAGAAGAGGCAGCATTGATGACAGAAAGGGAAATGTCAACACTTTGTCCCAGAATCTGCCTCGTCCTCATCCTACCGAAACCAATTCTGGAATACAGAACACCAGCCTCTATGCAGCTGCCGGCCCAGTGATGTGGCGGACCCACGCAACATCTGCTGACATTCAAGCAGTAGACGACGAAGCAAATCCTCTTAAAGCCTCTTCATTGGTCATATACATGTACAAACACACTGTGAAATGTGTTTGTTTCTCTGCATTTAACCCATCCTAGTATTAGGACCAGTGGGCTATTGTGTAAGGGGTCCGGTGCCTTGCCCAGAAGGCACACTAGAGTTCTCACTCTGTACTTTTTCCCATTTCGGGGACCCTCTCCGGTTCCCAAGCCAAGCCCCAATAGACTAAGCTACTACACATACTCACCCTAAATCACCACCACATACTCACCCTAAATCACCATCACATACTCACCCTGAATCACCACCACATACTCACCCTAAATCACCACCACATACTCACCCTAAATCACCATCACATACTCACCCTAAATCACCACCACATACTCACCCTGAATCACCACCACATACTCACCCTAAATCACCACCACATACTCACCCTAAATCACCACCACATACTCACCCTAAATCACCATCACATACTCACCCTAAATCACCACCACATACTCACCCTGAATCACCACCACATACTCACCCTAAATCACCACCACATACTCACCCTAAATCACCACCACATACTCACCCTAAATCACCACCACATACTCACCCTAAATCACCACCACATACTCACCCTAAATCACCACCACATACTCACCCTAAATCACCACCACATACTCACCCTGAATCACCACCACATACTAACCCTAAATCACCATCACATACTCACCCTCAGTACCATCACATACTCACCCTCAGTACCATCACATACTCACCCTCAGTACCATCACATACTCACCCTCAGTACCATCACATACTCACCCTCAGTACCATCACATACTCACCCTCAGTACCATCACATACTCACCCTCAGTACCCATCACATACTCACCCTCAGTACCCATCACATACTCACCCTCAGTACCATCACATACTCACCCTCAGTACCCATCACATACTCACCTTATATATATATATATATATATATATATATATACCTATACTTCTGCACATGTCTCATACCTACTCTATAAGTTATTTTATACCTGTTTTTGTATACCCAGTAGACTGTTTTTACATCCTATTTAACCACATTGTACATTATACATGACCATGCACTTTACTGTAACATATGCACTTTACTGTAACATGTGCACTTTACTGTAACATGTGCACTTTACTGTAACATGTGCACTTTACTGTAACATATGCACTTTACTGTAACATGTGCACTTTACTGTAACATGTGCACTTTACTGTAACATGTGCACTTTACTGTAACATATGCACTTTACTGTAACATGTGCACTTTACTGTAACATATGCACTTTACTGTAACATGTGCACTTTACTGTAACATATGCACTTTACTGTAACATATGCACTTTACTGTAACATGTGCACTTTACTGTAACATATGCACTTTACTGTAACATATGCACTTTACTGTAACATGTGCACTCTGGTTGGATGCCAAATTATTTTCGCTGTACTGTACTCTGTGCTGTGCAACGACAATAAATGTGAATATAGTAACCCTAGGTGATCATCAAAGAGCTTTATTAGGGCCACACACAGCCCACGAGTTCTCAACAATCGCAGCAAGGTATTTAGAGTGGTCAATTATAGTGTATCAGAGTTAGGGATGATGGCATTACAGGGACAATAGGGTGGAGGGTAGGGATAATAGCAGGGCAATTTAAGGTAAGTGGTAGGGATAATAGTCACTGTTGAGAAATAGAAAGATGGAGCTTGCCTGAGTCTGAGCCTTTAAATTCAAATGAGTCTCATTTTATATTACTGCTTATATATATATATATATATATATATATATATATATATATATATATATTTGTGCTTTGGTAGCCGATGACGTGGAACTGGGATTTGTGAAACTGAAGGGACGATTAATTTAATGCCAACACAAAAACATGTGAACAGTTGTGAACAGTGAACAAAAAGACATTTCGCTAGTTATTCCCATTTCGCTAGATATTCGCTAGTTCAAATCGATTAGTTGATGATTTGTGGAACAAAAACTAACAAAACTAAAAACACGTTTTGCAGTTTTACACACCATTACGGTAACCAGGTTACCATGAGGTTAACCAAGTTGAAGCGATAAGCCTGATAAATCTTAACCATAGCTAAGTCTAACAATAACAGAGAACAGATGTGAAAAGCGGTGTTAACTGCTGGAACCTTGCCGGCTTCTCAGTTAAGTTAAGTTATGTTAAGTTAAGTTAAGTTGGGAGAGAGAGAGAGAGAGAGAGAGAGAGAGAGAGAGAGAGAGAGAGAGAGAGAGAGAGAGAGAGAGAGAGAGAGAGAGAGAGAGAGAGAGAGAGAGAGAGAGAGAGAGAGAGAGAGAGAGAGAGAGAGAGAGAGAGAGAGAGAGAGAGAGAGAGAGGAGGCATGGTGAAAAGGAGAGGGTGAGTCGAAAGCTGGGCTAGAGATATTGATAAAGATATATAGATACATAGATACAGATATATAGATGGAGGCAGAGAGCAACAGAGCAAGAGTGAGGAAGATTGGAAAAACGAGAGAGGGAAATAGAGAGAAAGAACAAAACAGTGACTAGAAGAGAGAGAGAGAGAGAGAGAGAGAGAGTGAGTGAGAGAGAGAGAGAGAGAGAGAGAGTGCGATGTCATGCTTGCCAAGTGTGTTTTCCGGCCGGCCCAGGAGTCCATCCATCTCTCCCTCTCCACCTGGGTGTCTCATTAGCCCACTGCTGCTGTCCTCATTACGCAGCGGCCGCCAGGACGCGTGTCCCTCCCCTCCCCTCCCCTCCCCTCATGCCCCTCTCGTCCCCTCCCCTCATGCCCCTCTCCTCCTCTCCCCTCTCGTCCCGTCCCCTCCCCTCATGCCCCTCTCCTCCCCTCCCCTCTCGTCCCCTCTCGTCCCCTCCCCTCATGCCCCTCTCGTCCCCTCATGCCCCTCTCGTCCCCTCCCCTCCCCTCTCGTCCCCTCCCCTCCTCTCCCTCCCCTCCCCTCTCGTCCCCTCCCCTCATGCCCCTCTCTCCCTCCCCTCCCCTCTCGTCCCCTCCCCTCATGCCCCTCTCCCCTCTCGTCCCCTCCCCTCATGCCCCTCTCCTCCCCTCCCCTCTTGTCCCCTCCCCTCATGCCCCTCTCCTCCCCTCCCCTCATGCCCCTCTCCTCCCCTCCCCTCCCCTCTCCTCTCCACCTCCCCTCCCCTCCACTCCACTGCCCTCTCCACCTCCCCTCCCCTCCCCTCCACTCCACTGCCCTCTCCACCTCCCCTCCCCTCCACTCCACTGCCCTCTCCACCTCCCCTCCCCTCCACTCCACTGCCCTCTCCTCCTCCCCTCCCCTCCACTCCACTGCCCTCTCCACCTCCCCTCCACTCCACTGCCCTCTCCACCTCCCCTCCACTCCACTGCCCTCTCCTCCCATCTCCTCCTCCCCTCCCCTCCACTCCACTGCCCTCTCCTCCTCCCCTCCCCTCCACTGCCCTCTCCACCTCCCCTCCCCTCCACTCCACTGCCCTCTCCTCCCCTCTCCTCCTCCCCTCCCCTCCCCTCCACTGCCCTCTCCACCTCCCCTCCCCTCCACTCCACTGCCCTCTCCTCCTCCCTTCCCCTCCCCTCTCCTCCCCTCCCCTCCTATGCAGTCCCCTCTCACTGTACTCTAGTGAGACTGAGGTACTTCATTGTCGAAAATCCTAACTTGAACCGTCTGAACGCCGAGGGTGGTGGCGGTGGCATCATTACCCAGCCTAGCACACTTTGTTACACTGTAACGACCTGAATGCCGCCGCACTCCTAACTTCCAAAAAAACAACAACCACGACCAACATATGTGGTCCGCCGTCCTTATTTATTCGTGTTTTGTCTTCATGAGATATGACCTATACGAGAGGTGTAGCGTCTCCGCTTCTTCCGTTTTGTATTTGGTCATTTGTATTGTCTTTATTGGCGGGGAGCGGACAAATGCCATTTAAAACCGTCGGCCGTCGTCTCACAGTCTGACCCGAGGCCAGGCTGGCCCCCCACAGGACGACGAGTCCCAGCGAGTCCATGGCCCCCCCCCCCCTCCGTCTCCCACGTTCTTTGATCTTACCAGCGGCGGTAGGGTACCAAATACCCTGATACCTAGTTAAAAATATAAGGATGTATTTTGTTGTGTTACAAACAAACAAACAAACAAACAAACAGTATACTACATACATACTATCTACTGCATATTCTCCCCGGTAGGTAGCGCTCACCTCACCTTCCAAACCGGTTATGTTGTCAGGCCGAACGAGACCTCTGACAGACACGCCTCACACCTTTATGTGCCCAGGCTAAGCGTGAGTATAGCGGCGTCATCATTTGGTGTAGCTGTTTTCC
>CM051020.1:12937697-12945197 GCA_027704905.1 Muraenolepis orangiensis
AAAACAACAAAGACATTTGGGGCGAGACAGGAGGCGTAGCGGAGGGAATGCGATTACACCTTTATGTTTGAAGTGCCACCAGTAGAACTAATAACGAGCCGCCACGCCCCTGAATCCACGCTTCCAAGCATCCCCGGCTTTTTTTTTTACCCCCACAGAAGCTACTTGCAAGTGTGGTCCCTTGGCAAACGGCATTAAGGGTGCAGCGTCGGCTAATGTCTTTTTTTCTTCTTTTTTCTCCCCTTTCTGTAATGTTTACAAACGGGAGAATCGGCAGAGCGGGAGGAATCTTCCCGCCGCTTGCTGGCGCCACTCCCTGATTGGCTCACTCACTCACACACACACACACACACACATGTATGTTTATGTATATGTGCACATGCACAGACACACACACACAAATGTCAAAAGCACAACTTTCATTCAAAGTACAAGAAGGCACACAGCCACTGTGTGCTCCCAGCTATGTAACACACATGAACGTACACTCTCACACACACACAAACACACACACGCACACGCACAACGCACACACACACACACACACAAACCTAATCCTCTGATACAACTTTTCAGGATTTCCTCGAAACAGAGAAACAAATGAACTCAAACTAAATTGAATAATGCTAAGCTGCGTCGCAAAAAAAAAAAAACCCTTAAAGGCTGAAGCGACACATTTCCTATCATGCAGCCATGTGTAGAGACTTTAAAAGAAGTCACCCTGTATGTCTTTAAAAACATTTTTATTTCCTGACTCTAATAAGCTTAAAAGGACGTATATCAGCCATGGTGCCATGCGACACAGGCACAATGCATGGGGGAAACATATAGAACCATGACAACTACTGTAGATATAGATATCTCATTTAGGCAGATAAGATTGTCGCAGCCAATTTACAAGTTGACCATAAGGTATGAAAGGTATGAAATGTAGTGAAGTAACAGCACAACACAGCACCACCACACACAGGCTATCGATGAAAGGGACAGTCTAAAAGGCTTAACGTGAAAAGGCTTAACGTAACTTCCAAAGTTCCAAAACAACGATCAATAATCACCAAATGTCTCTGGCATATGTCTTGTCATTAGCACTTTCACCTGTCAAAATATCAAAACATAATTACGGAAGTTATGTTACATTAAGTGTTTTCCTCTCATAAAGCTGCGTTAAGACTTTTCCTTACTGGCTCAATAGAGAGGAAAACACTTAATGTCACATAACGTCCATAATGGTAGGATTTAAGTTGAGATATTTTGACAGGTGAAAGTGCTAATGACAAGACATATGCCAGAGAAAGGATTGTTGATAGCGGTTTTGTAACTCTTAGTTACGTTAAGCCTTTTCACGTTAAGCGATGCAAAGAAAGATCAAGTCAAAACACTAAATTTAAATGCACAACAATGCTTAACAAACTCATGACAGCCATTAACTAATCATTCAAGTGTGTGGAAACAAAATGCAACATCCAGCTCAACGAGATGCAACACTGCGCCAAAACCAGCAAAGACAACTGAGTCTCACTCACCAATGATGTTCACTTAAAGACCAAATCCATTCTCCTGTCCTTCTGGATGAATGTTTCGATAACCCGCTCATAAAGCTGATCACTGCTTTTCAGATCCAAAAGAAGTTGCAAAAACTGTCGAGGTGTCCTTGAGCAAGACACCCTAACCCTAACTGCTCCTGACCTGTTGGCTGTCTCCTTGCATGGCTGACTCCGCCGTTGGTATATGAATGGGTAATGTGAGGACTTTACATGACTTGTAAAGCGCTTTGGATAAAAGCCGGCATTATTATTATTATTATGTTTTTATCTGAAAATGTCCTTTCCACAGATGGAGTAGTGACGGGGATCGTTAAAACTTTTTTTATAATGTCAAACCTTTCACTGAATGGTCGTCTTGAAAAGGGTACTAAAAACAATTCCGTAACATCATCTTCACCTGTTCGACGTAAAAAACCTACGTAGAAAAAACCCCAATGTAGCACTAAGCTAGATCCTCTGTCTCGAGCCAATGAACTAACTGGACCTTCTAGCGTACTATGGAACTGTGGGGAAATCTGAAAGAAAACGCCCATTGGCAACATACCAATATATGATTGGTTGATCAAATTGTCAATCCAAACGTACGCTCTCATTCAGTTTAAGGGCCAAAGCATTCGCGAGTACTTTGGTTGAAGGATATTTTTCCCAGCAACCCAGAAAAATATCTGATTTCATTCAGATCATTTTTTTTCACAAAACCACTGAAATGCGTCGTGCATGGACCGAGAAAGACAAACAAATCAACGTAAAACTGTAATATAACAGATCAACAACACAGATATCATTCTCAATTATTCATTTTATTAAAATTTTATTAATTTACATTTACATTTACATTTACATTTACATTTAGGGCATTTGGCAGACGCTTTTATCCAAAGCGACTTACAAGGTGTACAATATTAATAATTAATATAATTAATACAATTAATTCGATTTTTTTTGTTTCATCTGAGGGTTCCAGGGTCTTCTCTAAATACCTTGAAGGCCCTGACGCTTCACCACTGATATATATATATATATATATATATATATATACATATATAATGTGCTGTGTGTATACACATAAATGCGTTGTTCTTTTATATAATTCTGCCTGCATTGTAGAGTAGATTCGAGTAGAAGTTTTAAGGCAGGGGTTCAAATAGAAGTGGTGAAGACGGAGTGTGGAAGGCTCAAATAAACAAAACAATACAGTCTTCATCAGCAAGTCTTGGCGAGGGGATGAGAGGATCAGTCTGTTGGTTGCAAAGCCCCTATCTCTCTCTCTCTCTCTCTCTCTCTCTCTCTCTCTCTCTCTCTCTCTCTCTCTCTCTCTCTCTCTCGGCCTCTTTTTCTCCATGGCAACGCAGGGATCGGTTCAAAGAAAGAGCGATAGAGGAGCTGGGATTGTGGGAGTGTGGTTGGGGCGGGTGAGGAGGTCGGCGGGTGAGGAATAAGAAGACAGGGAAAGGCTCAGGGAAGTGAAGAAGGAGGATAGAAAAGGTGTGCTGGTTTTCTCCCATGAGCCTCATGGTTAAATATGGAGTGAAGACCCTGAAGATTTACACAGCGGAGGGGGGGGGGTCCAGTCACGTACTGTATGTCTGTGCGTGTGTGTGTGTGTCGTACTGTTTCCCTTTGTATGATTGTATGCATGTGTGTGTGTGCTTCATACATTAGTGTGTGTATATGTGTGTTTGTTTAGTAAGTGTATTTCTCTTTGTTTGTTTATATGTGTCTGAGTGTGTGTGTGCATGTATGCATGTGTATCTGTGTGTATATGTGTGTGTGTGTGTGTGTGTGTGTACATGCACACATGTGCTTGCGTGCGTGCACATGTCCGTGTGTGCCTGTACACGTGTGTGTGTGTGTGTGTGTGTGTATGTGTGTGCACGCATGTATGTGTGTGTGCGTGTACGCATGATCTGCGTTCGTTTCCATCATCTCTTCAAATGGCCTTTCATCAGCCCTGAGGTCTGAAGTGATTGGAGTGGTCCTTCATGGTGATTGGACGCCCAACACAACCAGTCTTAATATTCCGTTAATGGAGAGACACAGGCAGGCAGTCAGGCAGGCAGGCAGGCAGGCAGGCGGACAGACAGACTTACGCGTGCGTCATTAGCATGCAGAGGGAGCCGGCGAGAGACCAGCAGACACACCCCCCCCCCCCCCCCCTTGTCTCTCAGCCACCCTCGGAGATGCGGGAAACCATGGGACCACCGCGCCAGGATCACACACATCTGTGTGTCGGTACGAGACGGGCCGTTCCCTAGACGTTTTGGATCCAGCGGGGGAAAAAAAAAACCGTTCCGCGTGGAGGAGACGGAGGTATACTCCCCCGGGAGCTCACGTCTACGCTCTCGTCGTTCGCCGCCATCAAAAGGAGTTTTGCTTTTTGGTCGTTTAAAAAAAAAAAAAAACTGAAACGGAGATTGCGAGCGAGAGAAGAGCGAGACGGAGCGAGAGAGGTCGACAGAGACAGATACGCACAAGAGATACCGCCGCGCGTGTGTGCGTGAGTGAGTGAGTGCACAAACACACGCCGCGGTCGGTCCATCTGTGTGTGTGTGTGTGTGTGTCACGAGGTGAGGTTGATCACCTTGCGTGAAGGTGGGCATAAAAGGTGAGCACTGTGTGGGGGGGGGGGAGAAGGCCACGATCGCAGCAGCATGTGTCCCAGCGAGAATGAGGTTCGCTCCGCAGGGGAGCTGGGGCTCCCCCCCCCCCCCGGGGCCATGCCCTGGATGTGTGGGACGTGTCGTATCTCCCGGATGGCTGGTGATTGTGTCTCCAGATACCCCCTGGAGGGGTGGGAGGGGGGGGAGGGGGGTGGGAGCTGCGGATAGAAGATGATATGTCTGGAAATGGCTCCGTGCCGGTTGGCACTCTGTCATTTGCCAGCCCTAATGTGTCAGCCCATCGAGGGGAAGGAATGAATTCCAATGCATTTTCCAGACTGGCCGTTTCCCATTTGTATGCATATACATATGTGTATCATTGATCATTTTTTCATTTTTTATAATGAAATTTTGAAGACAATACGAATCCGGATAATTCATTCTTAAACTGATTTAACATTCGACGTACTGTACAACACGTTTACGTTTCATCAGGGCTCACATCTAAATGGATTCATTTAGCGGTGTATTCCCCGTCGGCACTAATCTTCTTAAACAGCTCAAAAGATTAGGAAATCAACGAGAGGCTTGTTAGTCAACTACAGGGAATCAACTCTGGAAAGCAGCCCATTGGCTAAATCCTGACAATGCATTCAATCCTTTTTCCATCCATCAGGTAATTTATCTTGTGTCATTGCTATGGATAATGTTTAAAATGCAAGTAATACATCAGCTAATGCCAATAGGAGCAAATGGTCGTTAAAAACATAATTAAAAGCGTGAATGTGTGTGTTCACCTTGAGTTGCCGTCGGTTGATCTCCTCCACCATGATAGACAAGCACTTGGTGAAGTCAGTCAGGTCCTGATCAGCTGTTTCTATCAGCTTGCATCCCTAAACACACACACACACACACACACACACACACACACACACACACACACACACACACACACACACACACACACACACACACACACACACACACACACACACACACACGCACGCACACACGCATACACAAAATTGAGTACAGAAGAGAGATCAAACAGTTGGTATTTTCCATGGAGGAGAAATGGTACTAAACAAGCACAAAGCCAAATGGAAGTGTTTGTTTGATCCAATCACACGCACACGCACACACACACATACACGCACGCACACACACACACACACACAGACGCACACACACAATCCCTCTTTTGCTGTTCTGCACTCTGAGTTATTCACAGCGACATTATTCACAGTTTTCAGTCTAAGTCTCCACAGGGATGACTCCAGCCTCCCAGATTTCTCTGGTCCTGCGGCGTTATCCTCACGTTCTGGTTGTTCGCTTTTATGAAAGTTTAGCTTTTTTAAATAAATAAATAAATAAATAAATATATATATATATATATATATATATATATATATATATATATATATATGAATCTAAAAGAGATTTATATATATATATATATATATATATATATATGAGTCGTACCGATGTGTGTGTGTGAGTGCACGATCTGTCCATCTGTGTGTGTGTGTGTGTGTGTGTGTGTGTGTGTGTGTGTGTGTGTGTGTGTGTGTGTGTGTGTGTGTGTGTGTGTGTGTGTGTGTGTGTGTGTGTGTGTGTGTGTGTGTGTGCACTGTAAGTACTGTGTGGCACCATGGCGATGTCAGGGTACTTACTCAGCCCCGCTCTGCTTCACCCCGTCGCTAATAGCAGCTGACTCCGTCCTGTTTGACTTGGTTTTAAACACGGCCAGCAGGGCCAGAATGCTCTACCACGAGCCGTCCTACTAAGGCCTGTTCTCCTTGATTTACGACGTCGCCCGAAAAAAACAAACTAAAAACTGTTTAAATAGAAAATAACTCGGTGGCCGTGGGCCAAAATGTCATCGTTCTTCAGAGACACAAACACATACTTTGAGTGAACTGGTGTTTAACCAGAGCGTATCTTACTCATGTTCTAACTTGAATAAGAGTTACATGATGGTATGCATATCGTTAAGTATACCAATAAAAACAAATAATGAAATAACTAAGGAAGAAACTTTTACATTCCGGGGAATATCTTATTAAACAAGGGGAATGATTTGAATGTGAAAATGATCTTGAATGCTGACGTCCATATTCCATATTCACGTCCCCAAACACGCCAAATTGTTTACAATAAATGATAAAAGATGAAAACAAAAAAAGATAGTCATTCATTTTTCATGTGGCAAAGCTTGTCTGTCTGTATGTGTCTTGCATCCAAAGACACTTAACAAGGCGTGAACAAAAAGCTTCCTCTCCCGGTTAAAGTAGGAGCATCACTTGTTTTCTCAGCTGCCATGTCCTTCACAGTAATTCCAGCATGCTTGTGTGTGTGTGTGTGTGTGTGTGTGTGTGTGTGTGTGTGCCAGGACTCAGGCCTGTAAACTGTGAGTGTTCGCTCACTCTGAGCTACTAGTTGAAAACCACGACGGCGGTTGGATGGAGTGGGGTCGTGCTTGCTGGGGCCCCAAAACCAAACACCTTGTGTTCACAGCACTGCGGTGACTTATTTGAACACTTTATCTCGCCTGGTCTCTTGTGAGAACCCGACACGACTAGACCGAAGGGAACGGATTCTACACCGTCGTCACCTTTTGGGGTCAAACTTTGTGTGTGTGTGTGTGTGTGTGGACTCACCTTCTCTGCATAAAAGGCCTTGACCTCCGAGGTAATGGAATCAAAATCCCCGCTGATATAGTCTGGGAGAAAACTGAATTGAGAGAGAGAGAGAGAGAGAGAGAGAGAGAGAGAGAGAGAGAGAGAGAGAGAGAGAGAGAGAGAGAGAGAGAGAGAGAGAGAGAGAGAGAGAGAGAGAGAGAGAGAGAGAGAGAGAGAGAGAGAGAGAGAGAGAGAGAGAGAGAGAGAGAGAGAGAGAGAGAGAGAGAGAGAGAGAGAGAGAGAGAGAGAGAGAGACACACACAAGTGTGAGTGTCAGTTCTTTAATCTGGCAGGGAAGTGAGGAAGAGGTTGAGCCACGATGAGACAGGCTGAGTGACAGGGTGATTCTCAGGGGCATCGACACACACACACACACACACACACACACACACACACACACACACACACACACACACACACACACACACACACACACACACACACACACACACACACACACACACACACACACACACACACACACACACACACACACACACACACACACACACACACACACGTATATGCATCTTTGCCGGTTTCTACCATTAAAATGTGGGTGGTATATGTTAATAAACAATGATCAATTCCAAAATTCTAAAGTCCGCCAGGTGACAACTTTTGCCCGGCTCTAGGGCTGTTGTTCTAACTGTTGTTCTCTGGTCTTGTAGC
>CM051020.1:12950197-12957697 GCA_027704905.1 Muraenolepis orangiensis
GTGAAACACATTTGCATACATACTATTTATACTCTACCGGAGTCAATGTTTTTCACTAAGGGGCCACAGACAAAAGTGTGTGACCTCCAAAATATCTATATATATATATATATATATATATATGTCTACATTTTCTCACAGGCAGCCCAATCACACGGCACTCTGAAGTTCCAGAAGGTGTGTGGTTCCATATGTGTGTGTGTGTGTGTGTGTGTGTGTGTGTGTGTGTAAACTTTCCATAGGCGGAATGGGAGGATTTCTTGACTCCACCAGCACTGCTGCAGGTGGAGTAACGCACGTTAGATCTACACCGCGCCCGTTTACCATAAACAAACAACAACAAACAACAAACGAAGAACAATGAAAGACAGAGAGAGAGAGAGAGAGAGAGAGAGAGAGAGAGAGAGAGAGAGAGAGAGAGAGAGAGAGAGAGAGAGAGAGAGAGAGAGAGAGAGAGAGAGAGAGAGAGAGAGAGAGAGAGAGAGAGAGAGCGGAGAGCGAGAGCGAGCGAGAGCGAGAGAGAAGGTTCCCTGTGGTTCCTGTCACCACCTTCTTGACATAGTTAGTCCTAACGATGTTCTCGTGAAGCCACTGATTCGTACCCCAAGCAGCGGTCCCGTGGGGTGATAGAGAGCATAGCCCGTCAAGATGAGAAGAGAAGAAGAAGAAGAAGAAAAAACACCTAATATTCAGATATTCTTAACGCCGTGGATGTTTGTAGCTCGTAAACACTTCAGTTCAGGAATAATTAATCACAATTTTTGTTTGTTTTTTTCGCCGTAGGTCTTAATTTGAAGTGTGTGTGCACGGGGAAACACTGAATACACACTCAAGGGTACAAAACAGATAGAAAGCAAAAACAATATCATTATCTTGTCTTTTTTTTTTTAGAACAGAACTCACTCATTTATTTTTCCCGCTCGCCCTTTTCCTTTTGCCACTGTTCACGTATCAAGTATTTAGTGTGTATTGATTCTTGGTCTTGACGTCCAAAAGGTGTCCCTTGCCAATCACTGAGGCTCAAATCAGTCTGAGGTCTCAATCAGAGGTGGAAAGTACCTCCTTTAGTTCAGTACTTACTCTGCTTTTGTTTATCTTCGTATATATATATATATATATATTTATATATGTGAAACGGAAAGGCTGTGTCGAATGCATGTGTGGACGTACGTATTAACAGGCTATCGTCCTCAAAGCATTGTAAAGAAGCCCTAGATGCACATGTCCATGTAAGTAAACATGCATGTGAACACCGTCTAAAGTCATAATTTTTGTATTATTTTTGTATTTTGTATTATTTAAGTCAAGTTAAGTCTAGTTCTATAGTTCTGTAGTTAGCCTTATGGGCTTGTCCCGTGCGCGCATGGCGTGCACTGACTATTTCAGCAATGTACCTATCAACGTTGGCCCCGCCCACATTCCACACGGCGCCGTGTACAAGAGGCTGCGCCGCGCGGCCCTCATTCTCTCATTTCTTTCAGCAAGGTAAGAAGGATGGATAACAAAGATCTATGTGTTTCAGGATCCAGCGGCGGGGCCGGGCGCACCTGCGCCAGGTGCCCGGTATGGCTCACCCTGGACCACAAGGGCACATTGTGCTTGCGTTGCCGGGGCGCCGACCACGCTGAAGCCGCCGGTACGTACGCCGGGGGGTGGTCTCCCGGGCGGTTCCGGGACCAACGAGAGGTCGGTGCTCTTCGCACCACTGATCGATTGGGGTGACGCTGTCGACCTCGTTGCTGAGGAGACGTCTCAGCTCAGCGAGGAGGACGTTGACATGGGCGATGGCGAGAGCGACGGAGCAGTCACGATCTCCGATGCCGAGGAACCGTGTGGCTGTCACGACTCTCCGAATGGAGAGACGTCTCGCTGGTTTCTGTGTGTGAGGGCGCCGGGTGGCTGGATGGCGCCCTAACGAGAAGCCGCTGCCTCCCGACCGTCTGCTGTGTGGGAGAAGTCCTACATCTGTGCTGCACAGAGCGCTGCGGCTGTCAACAGCGGGCTGGGGACTCACCACGCTCCACTCCGGCGACACTGCTTGCCAGTCCCCGGGACCCCGACCTGCCGTCCCCTTCCCTTCAGTTGAACTACTGTAAGGTAGGGCAATTGCAGGGCAATCGGCGCCCGTGGATCGGTCCCAAACACCAACCCACGAGTGGCGCCTGGATAAAATCGCAATTGTGGACGGCCCTTCCCCTCCCTTTCACTTAGTGATGGCGGTAGGGGCCAGGGAGTATACCGTGCCGACGACGCTCCCCAGCTGTCTGCTCGCCCTCTCTCAGAGCACTATGCGTCATGGCGAGAGCGCTGCCTCCTACCCAAATGGTTGGACGACACGCTGAAGTGGGGACATCGCATTCAGTTCAAGCTTCGTCCCCCGCCCTTTATAGGCCTGGTGGAGACCAAGCTCCAGGACCCCGTCGCGAGCGCTGCTCTAGCGACGGAGGTGGGGCGTCTTTTTGTGAAGGGGGCCGTCTTTGTTGTTCCCCCCTCCGAATTATGCCAGGGGTTTTACTCCCGCTACTTCCTGGCTCCCAAGAAGTCAGGGGAGATGAGATGGATGTTGGATCTCTGCGCCCTCAACAAGTTAGTGGCAGCACGGAAAATCTGAATGCTCACAATCAGAGCGCTACTCCGATGCGTGAGACAGGGCGATTGGTTCACATCCTTGGACCTCAAGTACGCTTATTTCCACGTCCCTATTCTCGAGGCTCACGGGAAATTCCTTTGCTTCGCCTTTATCGGCGTGGCCTACGAATACCAGTGCCTGCCATTCGGGTACTCGCTGGCCCCGCGCACCTTCACCAAGTGCGTGGAGGCAGTGCTGGGGCCACTCAGGCATCAAGGAAAATGATTTTTTTTTTTTTTTTATCTCGACGACCTGTTGATCTTAAGCCATTCAGAGGAAGCGGCAAGGAAGGACACCATGGTGGTTAACACCTGTCCTTCCTGGGTTTCGCCATCAATTGGGAATAGAGCTTCCCGCTTCCCTGCCGTCAGCTGGTCTATCTGGGTCTGTCCCTGGACTCAGCGACTATGACAGCGAGGCTCTCGCCCCCACGGCGAGATGCCGTCCTGTCCGCGCTTACTCGTATCCGTGTTCGCGGAAGAGTGATGGCGCTGTCCATCATGCACCTGCTGGGGCTGATGGCAGCGGCCCACTCGGTGGTCCCTCTGGGTCTGCTCTTCATGCGCAGACTCTAGCGATGGTTTGCTCGCCAGAGGTTGGACCCCAGGTGTCAAAAACTCAAGGTTCTCACCGTGCCCTATTCGGTGTCCCCCGACCTGCTGTACTGGCAGAGCCCCTCGACACTTCTCGAGGGGGTTCCCCTTGGCAGGGTGACGTCATACGTAGTGGTCTTCACGGACGCTTCGTTGACGGGTTGGGGAGGGACGTGTCTCTCTCACCCGTTCGAAAATGATTGGCCGACACCCCCTGTCGCACACATCAATGTGTTGGAGCTTTCCACAGTGCCGAGGGTGCTGACGCATTTCTCGCGCTTGGTGCGACACGCCGTCACGTTCTGATCAGGACGGACAGCGTGTGGGCGGCAGCCTGCGTAAACAGACAGGGGGGAGTGCGCTCCTCTGCTCTTCATCGAGCGGCGGTCGAGCTTTGGCTATGAGCTCATCCGAACCTGCTGAGAGCCTTGCATATCGCGGGCGCCCAGTATTTGGGGGCAGATCTTATGTCTGGCGGCGGTCCCCGCCGAGACGAGTGGCGGTTACATCCCGACATCGTCCAGACTAATCTGGCAGAGGTTCGGGACGGCCCAGGTGGATCTGTTTTCATCCAGAGAGAATACCCACTGCGAGATGTGGTTCTCTCTCAACTCGAAGGACCTGCCTCCGCTGGGAGTGGATGCGATGGCGCACACACCGTGGCCACGGACGCTTTTGTATGTGTTTCCGCCGCCTCAGCTGATTCATCCTCTTTTGGAGAGAATTAGACAAGAGAGGCTGTCGCTCATTCTGGTAGCCCCAGAGAGCCGATCGGCTTTTTGGCTCCCGGAGCTAGCAGCGCTCTTGTGCGCGGTGCCGTGGCCGGTGCCGATCAGGCCAGACGCGCTGTTGCAAGCGCACGGGACTATTCACCACCCACCCGATCTGTCGGGTCGACTGGCAGGAAGACTGGCAGGAAGCGGACGTATTTTGCCCTGTTTTTCTGTTATGAAATTCACCCTATTCTCTGTTCTCTGTATTCACAGCTTTGCGTGTTTCATGACAGAGTTGGGTTGTTATTGGGGATGTGGTGTTTACACTTCTTCACGTCTCCTTGAGTCCGGTGTGCCCTGGGACCTGGGTCCAGCAGGGGTACATTTATCGGGCTCCGCTCGCAGCTTCGCCTTAGCCCATAAGGCGAAGCCTAGACGGCGTAGCCGATATGAAATAGAACGATAGTTATGTTATCATACCTCTAGTTCTATGATTATATGATTCTATGGTTCCTCCCTCCCACCAAATGGAGGAAGAAGGCCACACCGCAGGGGGTCGGCCATCTGCAGACCCCTGAGGGCGTCTGGAGGATCTTCTCTTGACAAGGGGACCGGGCGGGGTACTTTTTGGATATTTATATATTTAGTTGTTTTATGTATGTTATGTTCATGTAAGTCATGGGACTGTACACACAACAGCACTGCCGGTAAAACAAAAATGTCCATGTATGGATTCCATATGAAATCCCTTCAAAAACAGCTGAGATGTGCTAGATGTTTTACTTAAAAAAAATGTAGTGGCAGCACGAACGTAATGTTAGTGTTACACTGACCTCTGACCGCTGGGAAGTTAGGATGTTCCTGACGACTCATTCCCCTGGCGGTGAACTGGACATTTTACAACAACTAGTCTGCCGTTATACACACACACACGACGACTTGTCTGCCGGTGAACTGGACGTTTTACCACGACTAGTCTGCCGTTATACACACACACACACGACGACTTGTCGGCCGGTGAACTGGACGTTTTCCGGAAACGGTCAAAAGGAAGCACGTGGCCATCTAAACACAGGCCGGGATAAAAACCATGGAGGTGTATTATAAGAGCCATTTGAAAACGCTTTGTGTGATGTTTCTTTTTTTGAAGTGAGGCTGAGCGGTGTGACATCTTGCGAGGTGCAGATCCCAGTCGCCTCTCACGTCGCAAAAGTGTTGCGCATCGCACCAGCTCAACTGTTAGGGGGGGGGGGGGGGGGGGGGAGGGGGTAAGTGAAACAGTGTGATGTTGTCAAACTGCGAGTGTTCTGGCTTCGCTGGAGCCAACTCAGCGGGGCCAAAAAGGAAGTGAAGACAGGAGTAAATATCATCCGGCGGATCCCTGTTTCCTGTTTCTGTGCTGTTAAAACGGACTGAATTGATTGCCGTTTGTTGGCCGAGCGCCACCGGTGTGTCCCTTTAGCTGGAGTTCATAAATCCATGGTTGTTATTATTCTATATGGAATCAAAACAGGTAGTCCTATTATTTAAATGAGGTCGACAATTGCTATTGCCAAACTTCTTGGGGACAAGGGGGACGACGACGACGACGACGACGACGGGGGGGGGGACGACACGCGTTTCCTGTTTTGTTAAAGAGATATTCGAGATATGACTCAGCGAGAAACGCATTCGGGGAGAAACGAAAGGATTTGGGGGCTGCTAACGACCCCCCAGCGGGGGAGGGTCCGTAGGGGTAATGATTGAGATTTGTCGTTTGAGATTTGACCAATGTTTGCGTGAAGGGCTTAAGTTGTAACCAAAATTACCGACCAATGGTGGCATGAGAGAGGTGGGACTTGAGGAGAAATGTCTAAGTAATGTAAAGTAATGCGACTGTAGGAAACATAGGCCAAAACCCAGACATTTTTGGGCGATTTAGAAATCCCGGCCGGACGCACTTTTGTCAGGGAAAAAAGGTCCTGGACGTCTGGTAATCTAACGTTGGTGTCTGGACATGGGAAAACTTCAGTTTATCAATGCTGGACGATGCTACTGTGTTAGTTATCGGTCCTTTGTTAGCATTAAAAAAACAAGCACAATTCCTTAATGGGGATCGGCATACGTGGGACATGGGGAGGAAATGGCTTGTGAGATGGCTAATGGGAACATTGTCTTTGTCTTCGGATCCCCTGAAACCTTAGTGTGCGCTTCATGCTGCCATATTTTTAATTAGACCTCCACTACGATCAGCTGTGGCAGCACTACGGCGATAGCGCTGTAGCAATCGGCGCACACACCAGCGCCTGGGCAAACGGCACGCATGCCAGTTCCCGGTCGCTCTTCTCAAGCGAGAGCGTTAGTGTCTGTTTTCACTATTTTCGGGGTTGTTGTTCTTGTCGTCATTTGTTTATTTTTCTCTTTTGAAATATCTAAGCCACGACAACATAATCGACACACACATTATAACCTTTGAGGCCCTTTCAACCGACGGTTAGCAATGTCACGTTTGTTGCGGTTCTGCCCGTCAGGTTGTTTACAGTCCAGTCCCCGCCCCCAAGGAGCGTGATTGGTCAAAACAAAAGTGAAACGCCCCATTCAGAAGGCTATGAGCTTGTCTGCCATCGTACTTGTAGTTTTTAATGGAAATCTGTGAGACTACGCAAAAGACCAGCTGATCGTGAGCAGCGCACCTGAGACATTGTTATTAAATGAATGATTAGATGTTTTGGTAAACTACACGTTGTCTAATGTTGGTTAATCGGGCCCATTAAAAGCATGGTTTAATATCAATACAGCATGTCCTCCGCAATTCTGCCTGTATATCGGCAGAAATGCTTTTCTCATAGAAAGAAAAAAACAGATTGATAATTCTGGTTCTGAGTACCAAGCGCAGCAACGACTAGTCCACTAATCGAATCCCTACTGGGAAGTCTCTCTCTCTCTCTCTCTCTCCTCTAACTATATATGTATATATGCCCTCCCTCTCTCTAACTATATATATGTTCTCTCTCTCTCTCTCTAACTATATATATGTTCTCTCTCTCTCTCTCTAACTATATATATGTACTCTCTCTCTAACTATATATATGCCCTCTCTCTCTCTCTAACTATATATATATGTCTCTCTCTCTACATATATATATGTCTCTCTCTCTAACTATATATATATGTTCTCTCTCTCTCTAACTATATATATATATGTTCTCTCTCTCTAACTATATATGTTCTCTCTCTCTATATATATATATGAGTGTCTAATTACATCAACAGACAACAACAACAATTATTGACAACACAAATACACATACACACAAGACATATACACACACACACACACACACACACACACACACACACACACACACACACAGTATATCTCACCTTTCCCGCTCTCCTGCTGTGGCACTATAAAGCCGGTTGGCGGCCCCATCTGCACAAGCTCTGATGAGGGCTGGAGGCGGAGGAGGGAAAGACACAAAGAGAGAGAGAGAGGAGAGGAGAGGAGAGGAGAGGAGAGGAGAGGAGAGGAGAGGAGAGGAGAGGGAGCATTAGCACAGTTACAGGGATGAAGTAGAAACCTTTG
>CM051020.1:12960197-12977697 GCA_027704905.1 Muraenolepis orangiensis
ACAGACAGTATTGAACGCCACGCGGATGAATCATGCCCACAGCTTGCATGGGAATACAAACTAGACAAAAAACTTCCAGCTCTAACCCATCTCTCTGGCCACCACAAATGTACCACCACCACCATCACCACCACCATCACCACCACCACCATCGATAGTCCATCATGAGGTGGCCAGAACATTGCACAGCTCAGCAGTGGCATCGCTGCTCCTAAACTCTGGTGCCATCAACCAGAGTGCCAAGGTGTCTGCAGGCTACTGTACTTGTACCTGTGTGTGCGTGTGTGTGTGTGTGCGTGTATGTGTGTGTGGTTGACTGAGAGCGGCGTTCAATCTAGCCTCTAATGGGCAAGGCCATCAAACAGCATCCACCCGCATCTGGGGCCACAGGACGTGATTACAGGAGCTGGAAACAGAGCGGGAGAAGTAAACAAAGAGCCTGGCAGACAGACGGAAAGATTGAGAGCGAAGGATACGAGAGAGAGAGAGAGAGAGAGAGAGAGAGAGAGAGAGAGAGAGAGAGAGAGAGAGAGAGAGAGAGAGAGAGAGAGAGAGAGAGAGAGAGAGGAGCCAGCCGGCGTGGGGCTCTGGCCGGAGGACCGGGTCCATCTCAATGCGGTCTGTGTGCATGATTTTTACTCTGATCAGAGTCAGGTACATCCGTCCATCTCTCTCTCTTACTGCTTTGTCTCCATGCATCCCCACTCCGTCTGTCACCTCGTCCCACTCCGCTCACTCCCAGAGGTGGTGGTAGGGGGGGGAGGGGGCAGATCAGAGGGCCTGCGAGTGGTGTGTGTGTGTGTGAGAGAGAGAGAGAGAGAGAGAGAGAGAGAGAGAGAGAGAGAGAGAGAGAGAGAGAGAGAGAGAGAGAGAGAGAGAGAGAGAGAGAGAGAGAGAGAGAGAGAGGAGAGAGAGAGAGAGAGAGAGAGAGAGAGAGAGAGAGAGAGAGAGAGAGAGAGAGAGAGAGAGAGAGAGAGAGAGAGAGGAGCCAGCCGGCGTGGGGCTCTGGCCGGAGGACCGGGTCCATCTCAATGCGGTCTGTGTGCATGATTTTTACTCTGATCAGAGTCAGGTACATCCGTCCATCTCTCTCTCTTACTGCTTTGTCTCCATGCATCCCCACTCCGTCTGTCACCTCGTCCCACTCCGCTCACTCCCAGAGGTGGTGGTAGGGGGGGGGAGGGGGCAGATCAGAGGGCCTGCGAGTGGTGTGTGTGTGTGAGAGAGAGAGAGAGAGAGAGAGAGAGAGAGAGAGAGAGAGAGAGAGAGAGAGAGAGAGAGAGAGGAGAGAGAGAGAGAGAGAGAGAGAGAGAGAGAGAGAGAGAGAGAGAGAGAGAGAGAGAGAGAGAGAGAGAGAGAGAGAGCGAGCTGTGCATCTCTATGAGTGTGGAGATCTGGTTGAGATGCCTCTTGCCTCCAGGTGAATAGCCATCTGGAGAATCTAACGCTCCTCCCAAGAAACACACACACACACACACACACACACACACACACACACACACACACACACACACACACACACACACACACACACACACACACACACACACACACACACACACACACACACACACACACACACACACGCATGCAGACACACAAACACACACACACACACACACACACACACACACACATACACACTTCTTCCCCTCCTGGCATCTGCCTATCGTGCAAACAGCATTAAAAATGCATGCCACGTTTCGGTATGGTAAACTCGCTACAAGTGTGTTTACCCCCCCAACTGCCAGAGATGTGAGATGTGCCACTCACATGTAATTATCATCATCCCATTAGAAACTCCTTGTGCCCCCCCCCGATCATCCCTCCCGCCTCATCCTCCCCCCTCCCCCGCCCCCACCCCACCCTGTGAGTACAAACGCCATGAGCGACACGCAGCGCAAAACGTCACACACCCGCCGCGTTTATTTACTTCCAAAAATATATCTACAGGATATTCAGATCTATGGGAATTAAATGGGTGGTGAAAAATCTAGTGTTTGGTATCCCGTTTAAATCATTAAAATGGTAGGTGAGGTAAAATAAATAAATAAATAAATAAATAGTTACAGCTTTGCCAAACGGTGCTCTATTTGGCAAGTTAGTACCAGCTTCCTACTATTAATGTAAGCAACCGTCACGACTGACATGTTTTGTATTATTTTCTTCAGAAATTATAATATGCGTGTGGGAATTGTTTCTATCCCAAGTAGGTTAATTTTGTCAGACATGTCCTCTGGGCATGTTGTGATGCTGTGTGAACAGAAAACGCTCTTTGAGAGGGGGTCTTGACTGACATAAAGAAAAGGTTTACTCCGACTGATGACCGAGTGTCACTCTTACCGCTGATAAATACCAAACACAGAGTTTAAAGTTGTGAAACATCATTTGTGAGCCAATCACAAATGATTTCAGGTAAAGTCCCGCCCCCTCCCCCAATTGTCATTATAGCTGATCACACCCACCTGCTGCTGGCTTCTCAGCAAACAGCAAACTCTCCAAAGTCAACCAAGCACATGCTGGAAGAGCTTCTAGAAGCTACTGAACGGTAAGCTAAGTATTTTAAATTAAAAATACTTGTTCTATTGCTTTTACTGTTTTCAATTTGAGTTTGAATAGGTTGTCCCGCCAAACTTAAAGTTCTGTTTTATTTATTTATACAGGGCTGGTCTTTTCTTTATTTATTTAAATGTTTTAGTTGCTTGGTCACCTTGCCTCATTCATGTAAATTAAAGAAATGTTCATCTATATGTTTGGGGCTGTTGGTGATTTTAATACTGATTCTGGCAATGGATGCAAACATAATTTTGTTAGTAGTTCAGCATGATGTGGGTATAGTACCAATGTGTTTGATTGCACTGTGCATTGATCAATAAACCTTTTTCTGTTGCGCAACCTGGTCTTTGATTCAGTCATTTGTGGCACCCTGTCGAACCTTAATCAGGTGTAGAGGGCTGGTGTTTCTGTATCCCTTAATCACACTTGAGTCTTTAACCCTGTAACACCCCTTGTTGTAAAATTACAACGTTACCTTTAACCATCCTAAAAAACAATCTGTTATATTTTATCTTATTTTTTTACCACATTTACATAGTCATTGGGTCCTATTGTTCAGTCTCACAATGCTATTGGATCTTACATTTGTTTACAAGTCACGCCTTCTGGCCATGAACTCACACAACCTCTCAAGGTTTCCTTCGAACAACAACTATTTGTTTCATTGGACTGGATTCATCAGATTCAAGTAAGTAATATGTCTTTTATATTTTTTTGGGTTGTTATTACAATGTCTAGAGCATGTACATATGTAGTTATTGTGGAATAGATGCATCAAATTTCATTTAGAGCTTGTTATATAATTGTTGCAATTATACAACACTGGGTGAATGTGGTAGTCAAAATAGCTGGCTTGTTGCAGTGGGCTCAAACAGGTTGTATTCCCTCCACTACACCACTGCCTGAAAGAGAGTATTTTCTTTATACATGGATAGTATACATTCTACCCTTGTGTTGTGTTCTGGTCAAATTTGACTGATTTAAAAGTTTTATCTCAAAAAAATGTAGTTAATTTGATCAGCCTGACCTAAAATTCCATGACTTTGTCCACAAAGAGGATATCAACAGACAGACAGGGACTGTTTTTGGGACTTTCACCACCAATGAAAGTCTTCATGACCAATGTCATGAAAAGAAAAAAAGAGGGGGGAAAAACGTTTTTTAAGAGTTTTATCTTGTTTAATATTTTTTATATTTTTATTGTTTTTAATAAATGACTTCATAAAAATATGACTAATGTGTGATTACTATTAATGTTATATACTGTTATGGGGCTAAGGAAGCAATCAACCCTGCAAATGAACCCTTAGTTGTTCTGAATTGTTCAGACAACGTGAGTACAAATACAGAAATTCTGCTCCCAACTAAGCCCAATGTTGCAATATTACAACATTTCTCTAAAAACGTACATAAACATTTTTTTTTTTAAACTCTTTAATTTCTGCATCAAAGGCCTCCTAAAACAACATCTGAAAGGTCAAATAATTTTTTTTTTTGGTTTTTCTATATTTGGGTCTTACAGGGCTTCACTGTTTGGTGGGCAGTACAACATTGTGATTCTTTGCAAAGTGTTGTGAGATGCAAGATGTGGCTTCTCCAATTAACTGATATTAAAACCTTTTGTGTGAAATGAGTGTTTGTTTCATGTAAGGATTGTGTCATGTGGTGACTCTGGTCTGAGCTCCTTTGAAACCGTTTCCCTGTCTTTCGTCATGTCCTTGTTCAATGAAAAAAAATGTTAATGTGAACTGAAAATGTTTGAAGGGGACATTTTTAGTTCTTCACCAGCTCACTAGCGTATTGTAGCGTAATTGTGTTCGTCTAAATTATTCTTAATCTTCTCTTGATGCTTAAACCTGCACTATACATTTTCCCATTAGCAACCTCTAGTGGCGGGAGTCGTAGCTGCATTCATAGCCGGTCAAATTTTTAGGTGACAAGTTGCTTTCACCTTGAGATTTTCCTACCGTAGTGGCCAAGAATAAAACTAGAAGGCAAAATAATCAACGGATAGATTGACTTGAGGATGGGCATGTTTTTTATTATTGAGAAACATTGTAGTTCAGCCTTTTCAAATGTTGTGACAGAACCGACCAGCCCTTCTCTGGGCTCGGCGTTGCCTCCTTAGGAAAATACTATAACCCTGATTTGTATCGCCTCGGACTAGTAATACAATTAACAGCAGGGGGGGCGGGGGGGGGGGGAAATGTGTCTCCAATACGGATCCTCTATCAAAATGATGCTACAACTCCTCAGTTTGGGGCATAAGTGGGGGGTTGGCAGGATAGCTCAGTCCAGTAGGGACTTAGCTTGGGAACTGGAAGGTCTCCGGTTCAAGTCCCCGAAACACCGGAGCACTGCCGAGGTGACCCCTACACTGCTCCCAGGGCGCTGTGTAGATACAATAGCTGCTCACTGCTGCTGATACTAGGATGGGTTAAATGCAGAGAAACTAATTTCACTGTGTGCGTGGCTACATCGTATCTTGCTAATAAAGAGGATTAATTTAGTCATATTTACCAGCACTCCCATGGCTTGGTTCAACTGTCATTCAGTTAGATTTAGCTTGTCCACTCCTTAGGCTTCAGCTCAAAGTCTGTTTGTTTAATGGCTAAAACAGCCTGGTAGGGGTGGCTTATCACACGTGTGAAGCAACACCTGGGAATCCAACAACCTTTCCCGCATTTCAGTGTTTTTTCCTCCAATTTAGCTGTGAGATTTAAATGAATTGCATTCTCTGGAGTAGGGTCCGCAATCCTCTCATTGGTTACAATTATTATTTTCTACAACAGACCCAAGTATTTGAGGCGCTGCAGTGACCAGAGGGCTCAAGAGATTGTGTGTGAGAGATGCAAATGCATACTCAAGGTTATAGGGAGAGAGAGAGCGAGAGATGGATAGTACTTCTGGGTTGGTGGTTGGGCCTACCTTTTTCCCACAGGACGTGGAGATAGTCCTTCTCCAGAGGCTGGTTGAGCATTATCAGGCAAATCTTCTGAATGCCTGTGAGGAGACGACAGCGGCGCATAGAAAAAGAGGAAGAGATATTAAATCAACGGTCCAACAGAGCCCACAGGGCTTTGCTCCACACACACGGCCGTGGTATCAAGGTCATTCAGACCTGCCCCCTCGACTCGGATTCCAGATTCTTTATTTGAGGGCGGGGGGGGGGATTTAGCTCAGGGCGGAGGTAAAACGGTCTTTTGACAACCGGAAGGTTGCTGGTTCGATCCCCCCTCCAGCATCTCCTAGCAAAAAGTGTTTGTCCATGAGCAAGACACCCTAACCCCAACTGCTCCTGACGTGCTGGCCGTTGGCTGTGCATGGCTGACTCTGCAGTCAGTGGATTAATGTGTGAATGAAGAATAGCTGATTGTGAGGCATGACTTGTAAAGTGCTTTGCGTGGCCGCACTGTTTAGAAAAGTGCTATATAAATGCAATCCATGAAACCTACACAACAATAAAGTGTAAGTAGGGGTGATCAGGATGATGTATACATATGGCAGCTGGTGCAAAAAGCACTTTCAAAGTGACTGTGGTGCAGTCATAAATGCAGTGCAGAACAGTGCAGTAACTATTAGAAAGGAAATCTAATGCCAAACAAGACCAGGTGGAATCATTCTCGATTGCATTTGACACTTCTCACACTATTTTGACATTTATGTCTAACCTGTCGTTTTGTATTTTGTCAAAGGTATAAGTGAACAAAACGATGTATTGTGTGGGAAGGATGGTTGGCAGACAGACAGACTTAAAGATTAAGAGGGGTAATGCTATGATGGCTTCATGGTGATTATCAACGTGTGCTCTCGTATGTATACATATATACACATAATATATGCATACATATATACACATAAATATATGCATACATATATACACATATGTATATGCATATATATACACATATATATATGCATGCATATATATATATACATATGCATATATATACACATATATACACATATATATACGCATATATATACGCATATATATATATATAATAATATATATAAATAATATATATAATATATATAAATACTATATATATACTATATATATATAATAATATATATATATACACACAGTTAAGTATACACGTATCAACAGGTAGTATGCAGTCATATTTTCAGTGCAGTAAAAGTGTACATCATGTACACTGTTCTATCATACAGGCATGCAAACAATAAATCTGTAAAGTATAGGTAGAGGCAGGGAGTAATGAAGTCAGTAACATAGTAGGTAGTTACATCATCTGCATTGAGTGAGTTAAAGATGGAGAGCTCTTTCAACACAGGTTGGGTTCTGTTGGTTTAGGATACTGCTTTAAGTAGCCAAACTGAATAGACTTGGAAGGAAAATAATGAGGTTCCAGGTTGAATGTGCTTTTTTTAATGTGTTTTTTTTTTTTTTCAGCTCTTTGGCTAGTCATTTAGGGATTTAAGTATTCAACGTTTGTTTAGTCTTATTCTAGGGCTTCTTTCGGGGACTAATGGGAAAAGTTTTGTCGGTAGACTCTTGGGTACTAAGTATAAACGTGCTAGATGCAAGAAAGCTGGAGGGTGTAAGGCTTTGACTTTTTCCACAACTTCTGAACTTCAGGGAGATAATTGAATTATTATATACTGAACTATTCAGTGATAAAGGGGAGTTTATATAGATATTGGCGCCGGGGGGGGGAAAGGTATCTGTGAAAGCACCGATATGTTGCGATGAATGGGGAAAATGATAGGCAGGACCATAGTGTGCTCTGGCAAATTTCTTGGTGGTGCCATTGTCGTTCCTGCTGTTGCCATAGCACCAGCAAGCACCCCCCCCCCCCCCCCCCACATTTTAATTATGACCAAATTATGAGAAAAGCCCTTTCACTCGAATCACATATACAACTAAATGCTTTGTATGATGCCACACCCATTCATTCCATCCAACCAAGTCCATGGGACGGGACGTACCAATTCTGCCTGCTTTAGCATGGAGTGCAGAGAGAACCTCCTCGACTGGGCTTCAACAGGTGTGGACTGTGTACTAGCTTATTGTGCAGCGGCATGAGCTGACATTGGGGACACCATTGCAATTGAATTAGCAATGGCTATGGTCCATTCGGAACATAGGGTGCCAAGTCTCTCTGGCTTTGCTCTCGCTCTCTTTCTCTCTCTCGCTCTCCATATTTGTGTTGTATCCTCATTGTCAGGCATCACTGGCCCTCTTCCATTTTATTTTGTCCATCCATCCTCATTCATCTCTTCTATAGTCTTCTATATGTACAGTTATATGTGTAACGAACATGGGTCCACTGGACTTGGTACTCAGAAGTAAGGGTTGAAACAATAGAATCAGAATGTCTATCAGCTCTAGTGGCGCAATCGGTTAACGACCGGATCGGTGGGTACTTATAAGACAGCCTGCGGAGAGATAAATAGACTGCATTTATATAGCGATTTTATATAGCGATATTTATATATGTGAGTTCGAGCCATTTGTTTACATAATGGCGGTGGCAGTAGCAGTCTGTTGGGACTTTGCTTGGGAACCAGAGGGTCGCCGGTTTAAGTCCCCGAAACAGTACAGAGTACAGAGTGAGAACTCTGTACTACAACCCAGAAGTACTAAACGCAAGTTTGCCTCCTGGGCACTGCCAATGTGCCCTTGAGCAAGGCACCAGACCCCTACACTGCTCCCCCTGGTGCTGTATATACCATAGCTGCCCACTTCTCCTAATACTAGGATGGCAGAGAAACAAATGTGTGCGTGTGTGTGTTCATGTATGTGAATAAAGACGATTTAATTCTCTCTACTTTTACTATTTACTATTGTAAATTCTGTCTACAGGGACATGCAGCTTCATTGTTTTCCAAAATAGACACTTGGGGACACTCAGGGACTCATGCTTTTCCTTTTCCTTTTCCCATATTCCCGTTTTCAACGTGACCTTTCTACCGGCGTTCCCTCGCTCCAGGCCCCCCAAAAGCATTGCGGAATAGTCTGACAGGGCCGGTATTTTGGCAGACGAGGGAAAAGCACATCAACCTGACAAGTTGGACACTTAGAAAGGGGCCAATTATTTCCCCACATGACAAGGTACACCGGTACACCCTCCGTATAACAGCGGCAGATGCATTTATCGTTTTAACGGCGGTGGTTCCGGGCCTATTAGTAGCTACTTCACCTTGTCCACTGCCCTGGAAACACCCTTTATGGCTAACGGGGCCCCCTCTCGTGAGGGGCTTAGCCGGCGACTGGCGAGACCGCGTGGAAATCACTTATCCTATTCTGTTTGTCACGACCGGCTCTATAATGTCATTGTGATGCTGTCCAAAAAATAAAAAAATAAAGAGAAAAATAAATTAATGGGAAAGTCCACATCAGCAGCCAAGGTCACTTCAAGCAGCAAAGTCACCAAGCGTTCCGGGGGAGAGGACGAGGGAGGGAGGGGGAGAGAGAGGGAGGGCCTGATTTGTCAGGCTTGTCTCTTAATTGGCTAAAAAAAGTGCAGCGGGGAAGGAAAAAAAGCAAAACCTCGGCGAGAGCTCAGCCAGCCGTGACTTTTTTTTAGGAGACGGAACGCGCACACGCCTGTTCGTCTGGAGCACACTGGCGCCAGAGACTTCACCTTCACAGGCGTCTGGAAGGGCCAAGGAAAAAACACTAAAAGAAAAAAAACACTTTTCTCTGATAAAATACACTATTCCAATAGGTTTTCAGATGTTAATAATGGACATTTTTTGGGGCATTTTTGCACAGGAGAGTGGAGATTGACAGGAAAGTAGGTGGATGGAGAGAGAGGGAATGACATAGACGTAGCAAATGACCACAGGCTGGAATCGAACCAGGGTCACTACAAGGCATCTTCGCCTAAGTGGGGTGATAGACTTACAGGATGAGCTACCAAATCGCCCCCCCCCCCTGGATGTAGAACAACTCTGATTTGATCATTCATTTAGCTGGTAAAAGATTAAAAAAATCTATAACAGTATTACACACTAGTTGTCAACTAGGCAAACGCGGTACATTTGGGCAGTCCGGCGGAGCTTCAGTCCACGTTGAAGCCATGACTCAACCCCATCAGCAGCCTGATTCATATTAAACCGTAACCATGCAACCGTGGTGAGGAAAAATAAAACCTCACTCTTTGTACTTCAGATTCTTAGTGGGAGGACCGGACTGAGAGTCTGCCTTCAAACCGCATAATGTGGATAATTTGATACAGTCTTATCTACTGGTGATTCCTGATGAATTCTCTTGGGCAGCGTTCCAGGCTGATTTTGGTACTTATGCTATTATTGATCGTCTTTTGTGCGTGTGTGTGTGTGTGTGTGCGCGTGCGCGCGCGCGCGCCCACAAACAGTCTATGGACAACCGAGACTGACGCCTCTTGCATGAATGTAGAAACATCCGGCAACCAGCAGACACATCGATCCAGAAAAAAAGTGAAAATGCGGGGGGGGAGAAAAACACTTTCAATCATGCGCACATACACACAGACACAGACACACACACACCACACACACACACACACACACACACACATGCGCACACACACACACACACAGACACTTGCAGTGTGGCTCTTCTCCTTCAGCCAGTTGATTACAGCAATTTGACACACCTCCGGTGCTACAGCGGTAATCAAAAGCGAAAGTGAGGGACAAGGTAACGCATGAAGAAGAGCAGGGGAGGGGGAGGGGTGGGGGGCAAAAAGAAGCTCGGAGGTATAGAAGAACCAGAGGAGAAAGGCGGGAAAGCAAGAGAAAGGCGGGAAAGCAGGACAAAGGCGGGAAAGCAGTAGAAAGGCTTGAGCGGGGGGGACCAACAAACACACAAGAAGACATTCTCTTGCTTAGTGGCCTTTTGTGGAAGTTAGTGAAGATACAAACATGGCTTCCTTTACTCAGAGGTATGAGTTGTAATACGTTGGATGTTATCTCTTAAAAATATTGAATCTCTACAACTTTGAGCAGTCTGTGCACATATTTTCATCACTCATTTTTTGCAATGATATTATAGTCATGAAGTGTGAAGTGTGGGGCCAGGAGTTGAGCATGCACACACAACATACATGGTTGTAATTATGACAGTGGATTGTTTGTTTACCTCCCCGAAGAGTGTTTGTGATTGTCAGAGAGGGGGAGCCTATGAGCGGTAGGTCGACAGTAATGAGACTCTTGACTCTTGAGTGTGTACAAACGTGTCTGTACCTTTGTGTGTGTATCAAGATACATGTGTGTATGTATCTGTGTTCTGCGCACACACACACACACACACTTGTAGTTATGTGTTTTCTGGCACGTACCTGAGGGCAGAAGGCAGTCCAAAGGTGTCAACTGCTCGTCCATGACTGGCATCCGCAGAACCCCTCCCCCCACCTCTCACTGAGCCGCTCACTCAGCTGGAACCTAGGAAGAGAACAGATGCCATTAACCTTCCTTCCTTCCCTCTTTCCTTGCCTTTTCTCCCACTTGTTTATTTATTAATTATTTGATCTTCTAACGAGGCACCAGAATCACAGTTGGAGGACCTTACGCCACACTATAGACATCAGACAACATCCCTGTGTTTCTAGCATTAGTTTGCCTTCTTTCTCTTTCTTTTGCTGTTCTTCTTCTCCCATTTTATTTTGGGAGGCTGCAGGATTTCAGCTCGGAAGCCGTTATTATTTATAGCATCGAACCACATGAGAATTGATTCAACGGGATCTTACTGAAAGACGGAGAATATTAGTGAAGGATGTTATGGTAGATGTGCTACAGACAAAACACTTTCAACGTGTTCTCTGCAACACTGTGCAACTTGTTCCGTAAACAAGCTCTGTTTATATTTTAGAAACGATTTTTGAATGACAACTTGCTGTTTGGAGTATCTCGTACAACTTCAGCAATAGACTGTCGAAGACTGAAATGTTTATTAAATTAGCCTAATCTTTGCCACAAGATAAATGTAAAACTGCAGTAATGTATTGCATATGGGCAATAGACAAGAGGTTTAGTCAATGAATTATTTTGTTCAGATATGTTCCACAGAGAATGACTTATTATCTCACTGAGGCATACTGGTGTGGGGGAAATGAGCTACAATTAGCCTAATTAGTGTTGTGTATTAAATTCATGAATTTTCATTTAGCCTGAATATTACTTTGGTGGGGAATAGCCCATACTACTTCATAATTTCCTTTTCATACAGTGCATGTCTAAATGTGTGCATAATTTTAACAAATAAATGTGCATGTCCCTCCACTATGAAGCTTTATTACACTGTAACAGCAGTGTCAAAATATGCAAGATCAAATTAGCAGGTTGAACAGGTTAGTCCTTCAGGTACAATAAGTAGACTCTCTGTATTTAAGTGTCACAGTCCAACGGTTACCTGCCCGCACGCTCCTGTAAATGTGTAAAGTGCTTTTTCTAAATACTAGATATGTGTAAGTAGTAAGTAGATCACACACGTTATGAGTCGGTCACTATATCTGTTTCCATATTGTTGCAAACGCTCTGACTCCTACTCAAGAGAGTCAGAGCAACTAATAATTATGTTATATTATTCAACACCTGCATACAACATGCAAGAGAAACAACTGCTTGCCATACAATGCGCTGGATGTGCCAAGGTTCAGGTCAGGTCATCCTAGGTCAGAATAACCTATGATCTCTGAATGTGTCCAGGCTGCCACTGGTATTGCACAACCAGTCAGACCCACAACCAAGAGAGTCTGCATCAGAACACAAGATAACACAAAGGTTTTCCAACATTTTCACAATGTCAATAAGGTTACCAGAGACAGTTTAGATAGACCCTCCCAGGTCTGACGCCCAATGCACTCCTGCAGAAGCAAGCAAAAAAGGGGAAACCCATTGGATATTACAACAGCACTATCCCTGTTGTGTATTACACATAAAGTAACATAGTAACATATAAAGCGTTGCTGTTATTAGTAACCATCCCACGTATTTCTTTGTCACACGTTACCTGTGCAGGCGGTTACGAACTGTCACTTGGATAACTGATTGGTTATCTATACAACTTATTTCTCAACTCCGTTGAGAGAGAACGTGCACGAGTCACGGAAAACACGCGAATTGATTGGACAAGAACAAGTGGGCGGTGTCATCCGGGGAGAACGCGTCATAAGTCACCGAAAAAACGCGATTTGATTGGACAAGAGCAAGTAGGCGGTGTCATCAGAAAAATCGACGTTTGCTGAAAAAGAAAGACTGCCAGGACGTGGATAAAAGGTCCTATAGGTCGGCCACGTGTCCGTCGTAGACACCCGATGGGTTTCCCCCTCAATGCCGTACATTGTATAGATCGTCTATCAACTTAAGAGGCCAGATAACACGTTCGCCGTTAGTTCCTGGTACATTTTTGTAAACAATCAACGAGAGCGCATATAGAGAGAGCACAGTTGTCTGAGGATGACACAAAGCACCAGCGTTTTGTTATGGGGACATCTAGAGGGCGTCATTGGAATATATCTACTGTAAGCCCAGTTTAGTTGTCGGTTGTAGTGCTCATGCAAGTGTTCATCATTGCTTAGTAAAGCAAATAGTGTTTTTTTTGTACTTGACATCACATACACTTGCAGTTCAATTATGTTATTGATTTTAAAGGAAGGTTTTCCGAACAGAAAACATGTTATGAGATAATGCCGCTTATTTTAAGTGACCCAATGGATTACCACCAATTTAAATGCACTGCGGGGGAACGCATTTCCAAAATGTTTGGCATTAGAATTATAAATGATAGCCTCCTGCTTTAATTAACCCCATGGGCTTCACTTACTGAAGGGCAATTTCTCGCTCTCTCGGCCTGTCCTTCTCTCACAGTGACAGCACAGCACACAAAACCGAAGGATATATCTCACAAACAACATTGGAATAAAAACAACACACACACACACACACACACACACACACACACACACACACACACACACACACACACACACACACACACACACACACACACACACACACACACACAGTCGGCTCTGAAGTGACAGTGACTGCCGCTGCCTGAGACAGGTGTACCTGCAGCGTTGAAGTGTGAGAGCAAATCTTTCTCAAGGTGAATCCTCTCCGCAGGCTCGTTAAGACAAACGTCCCCCCATCAATCAGCATCTTCTCCCCGATAGGCTGCACAGAGGAGGGGCGTGCATGTCATTTACTGCACGCACGCACGCCCACATGCACGCACACACGCACACACACACGTGCACAGTTGTGAACCAGGAAGTCATTCATTCTTTGCTTTTGCATTATAAATACATCTATGAATAAATTCAGACGGGTGCATTCCTCATTGGTTAGGCTTTTTCTTTTTTTTTTCTCACAAGGCCACACTGGCTGAATGCTTTATCTATCTCTCTATTGCTTTAAATCTCTCTCTATTGCTTTAAATCTCTCTCTATTGCTTCAAATCTATCTCTATCGCTTTTTCTCTCTCTGTATCACTTTTACACTCTCTCTTTCTATCACTTTTTTCTCTCTCGCTTTAACTCTCTCTCTCTCTCTTACTTGCTTTAACTATTTCTATCTCTATCGCTTTTATTCTCTCTATATCCCTCTATCTGTTTCTCTCTCTCTCTCTCTCTCTCTCTCTTCTCTCTCTCTCTCTCTCTCTCTCTCTCTCTCTCTCTCTCTCTCTCTCTCTCTCTCTTTCCCCTAGACTTCTTGCTGTTCATATACATCTTCTTGTTTGTGATTCTGTCACATTTCCATATCATTGACGCAAACGTGTATGTTGACAACTCATCCCCACATTACTCATTATCATCATACTCTTTGTCATCACCCTCCAAATGCCCATGGCTCTGCTTGTTCTCCCTCCTTTGTTCAAGGTTAAATTATTAAGAATTATTATTCATATTTTCATTAGACTTTTATATCCGACCGGCCAATCAAGTCACAGTGTGAACTTTTTGTTTTTCTCTCTCTCTCTCTCTCTGACATATCTTATGACATCATCTCAGTTCCGCTTATAAATAAAAAAAACTCTGCTTCATAAAAGTACAGCATCATCTTCCCAACTTCCTCCTCTCCTCTCCCCTCTTGTACCGTCTCCCTTCACCTGGCGGTGGTTCCCTCTGACCTGCCCTCCCTCCCTCCCTCCCTCCCTCCCACTCTTACTCACCCTCTCTCTCATTTTAAACTAGATAGGGGCGAGGTTGGCTGACACCGTAGTGTCATTATGTGGAAGGACATATAGAAAAAGATAAATTGGCGGGACTGCACTTTGGTACTTGAGGCGGTTCAGGTCGTGGTATAGGTTGAAGGAAAAAAATAAAATAAAAAAGAGAATGAAAGAGAAAAAAAAAATTTAAAAGAGAGATGAGCTCAACGGGGCAGAGAGAGAGAGAGAGAGAGAGAGAGAGAGAGAGAGAGAGAGAGAGAGAGAGAGAGAGAGAGAGAGAGAGAGGTGTTGTAGGCAATTGTAGCTATCTAGCAAAGTGACTGGCCTGGCACTATACACGGAGCCCAACGAGGACAGGCTGTCGATAAATCAACAACATGGCCGCCGCTGCCACCGCCTTCTCCTTCTCCACCTCCTCCCTCCCTGCGGGGACACCCGCGCAGGGCACTTAATCCCAGCAGGAGAAGGACCCCCTACCAGAGGGTTCAGGAGGAAGGAAAAACAGGCAGCGCTCAAACAGAACACAGAAGAAGTTTACTTTTGACGACAGACTTGGAACTGTGGTGTACAACGGAAAGTTGCCCGACCTCCTTTTCCCCCAGTTAAAGTTTTGGAGAGCTCTGCTGTTGTTTTTATGCAAAAAAAGTCTGCAACAAAAAAAGATACCCTTTAGTACAGCTACTCTTCAGTTATTATTTTTTTCACCGCAATGCTTTAATATCGCTCAATCCTCCACATCCAGTATAAGATGTGAATGTCATGATAAATTGCCCGATAAACCCACATTATTCACTGAAGCTGCAGCTATCGATTCATCACCCTACTCTTCCATTATTATTTTTTTTTTTATAATTAACTCCGCCGACAGTTAGCTTGACCGCAAGTCAAGCAACTCTCGCTGACCTCTGAGGTTGCTCAGCAGCTGGAGATGGTTTTTATTTATTTTGTTTCAGCGAACATTGGTCATTGCAACTTTTGGCCTTTAACCTTCCCGCACGCATCGATCGAGGTCGACCCTGAGACGGGGCCGACGGGGGGGGCTCTCTTCATCTTCCAATGACCGCCTCTCCACTGTCCAGTTTTGCGTAACACGAGGTCACCATCACATGCACCGCATCCGAAGCTCGCGGCCTTTGCTGTACAACACATCCGCGTCAGGGTTTCCGCTAGGATTTTTTCTTGCCGGTCAAGTGTCCGGACAGATTTTATTATACCGGACAAATTCTAAACTTAGCGGTCATGTTTAAAAAACAGTCTATATTACAAACGCAACTATAATGTACACCTAGATTGACGAAAGAATGACAAAGACCTCAAATAAATTGGACTATTTAATGAACAACAAAACGAACAAGAACGATTGAGCAAAACCTCGTTAGCCGCAAAAATCCATTTAAAAACACCTATAACATCTGTTGTGTCACAAATGGGATAGTTCGGTGGGACCCAGAACGCAGACCAAGACAGTGGAGCTACATAAAGCTTTATTTAAAGCAACACACAACAACTCAAACACAACACAAGAGAGTGATCAGGGACAGTCCAGGGGTCTGGGTACCGGGAGGTCGATCCGCGGAGTACCGGCAGGTAGTAGACCGGCGAGTAGTCCGGGACGGGGGAGGAGTCTGGGTACCGGGAGGTCGGAGTAGCGACAGGTACCAGACAGGTAATTATAATGACCGGGGAGCTCGTATAGACCGGAGTAACGCGAGACAGGCAGGTGACGCGGGATAGGCTGGTTCTGGATCTCCGGGACATCAGCGTGGCAATTCCGTCCAGAATGTACGACGTACATGAACAACGTGTAACGTGCACTTCGACGTACGACCTAACGCCGGGGTAACGGGAAGCCAGGGTATATATACCCCAGGTGCCGACAGGTGTGTGTGTGCGCCGCCAGCGCACGTGGCTTGGCCACGCCCCCTGTTCAGTGACGTCGCTTGACGTCGATGAGAGGTGCGGCAGCTGATTGGTCACTAAATTCGGTCACCCTTTCGGGGGGGAGGGGGCAGTAATGAAGCTGTCAAAACTCAAATGTCCAGGATCTAAGTTTAGTATGAGCATTATTACCGGACATTTTGACTGGCAGGTTTTTAAATTACCGGTTTTTTTACCCGCTAAAAACCGGTAAATACCGGCTAACGGAAACCCTGATCCGCGTGTTCATCATTGTGTGTGTATGTGCGTGTGTGCATGTGCGTGCGTATGTGTGTGTGCGTGCATGCGCGTGCGTGTGTGTGTGTGTGTGTGTGTGAGAGAGAGTGAGAAGTACTTTCATCATCGTGAGCGCTTGTTTGTGTGTGTGCGTTTGTTTGCGTGCGTGTGCATGTATGTGGGTGTGCATATATACATATATGCACACCCACATACACACATGTGTGTGTGTGTGTGTGTTCGTGTGTGTGCATGCACATGAGTGGGTCTGTGTGTGTGTGTGTGTGTGTGTGTGTGTGTGTGTGTGTTTGCGTGCATGTTTGTGCATATGTGTCTATGCCCATGAGTGTTTGTGTGTGTGTGTGTGTGTGTGTGTGTTTTTATTTCACGATACATTCACTCCAGTTGGCCAGAGTTGTAGCCTGCAGCCTGCAGTTGTGGAAGAGATGTTGGGGAGGCAATTAAAGCAATTTTTAGCGTTTATTGCCACTCTGGCGAATACACGTAAAGGCACGGGGCAGCGCTGGCTCTGCAGCTGCTCCAAACGAGCCGCTGAGAGCATCTCCATGCTGCTAGGGGGGGGGGGGGGGGAGAGGGAGGGAGGTGCCACCCTCCGGCCTGGCGTTGAGTGGAGGAGGAGGAGGAGGAGGACGGGTAGGTGATGCT
>CM051020.1:12982697-12995197 GCA_027704905.1 Muraenolepis orangiensis
AGCCATCTGTCAGTTATTAGTGAGTGTAATGCTCCTTTTAAATATCTCTCCTGGTTGACTGCACAACAATTAGATTTGAGGCCGCCTCAAAGCAAATGTCTGACCAAACAGGACATATCTTCCCCTGATTAGTTTGGGGGAATCCATCTTGCCTGTCAATCACATTCAGGCACACCGCGTTACCTGAGTGCGAATGCAACACTTCTCAATGGTGGAGAACTGCAGGGAGGAAGGGAGGGAGCAGGGATGGAGGGGGTGCTCTCTTCGGCTCTTTTCAGTTTTGTACTCCCTTTACAATCCTACCTGCTTATGTTTTTCTGTCATTTGTATCGGCCAGTGTCGTCCAAGCATATATTCCTTTTTGTTTTACTTACTGATTAGTAACTTACACTACGGCAGTAGTGTTTCTGTTGTATACTGAAATAAATAGCGTTCATATTCCAGCCCATCCTCTTGACTGTGTCCCTACATGCAGGTACAACAACAACCTCCTACCTCGGCAGAAGTGTAAATATGACAAAACAATATGGTAAAACGAAAATGAGACTTCACGTAACCTCATTCTGAGGGCGTTCTCATCTCACGACCGAAGAAGCCCGGATCGAGGGTTCCTGGAATGTGCGTACGTCGGGTGAGAGAGAGGGCGAGGGGCTTCCCTAGATAGACCGATTTCTGAAGAGTAAAATTGCCACTAAATATGGCAAATGCAATCATACATGTATCACAAGTAAAGTGACATCCGGCGTCAAATTTGTGAGCGTATTACAACACTGACATAATGCATCATTAATGCTTTACTCTCCATTACTAATGCATCCACAGGCATCCACAGTGTGCCTACTGAACTGCTAGGGGTGTTTTGCCGCTATCACTATCATTACATTGTCATCCATAAAACATCACACTATCATACTTTTGCTGGACTTTCTGGACTCATTACAAGATACTGCACTTTAAAATCCTTTAAAATGCTGTTGCATGCACAATTCAACATATATATCTATATATAGATATATATCTATCAGTCACTTTATTGTTATATTTATGTGTACTGTATTTTTATAGTATAGTGTTGTTTAGTATAGGTACAGTACATTATATAGTATATAGTGTTAACTTATGTTAATGAATTCATACTGCTGGAGGGAATGGGGAGTAAGCATTCCATTGTACATGACAATTACAAATCTTGAATCTTTAATCTTGAATAATGAAGCAGGAAAAAAATCTGTTTTACTTTGAATAAAGTGTAGTGCTGCACTTTATTCAAAGTAAAACAGATTTTTTTTCCTAAAAACACAGCAAAAACTATTTTCCTCTAAAAGTCCTTGTAAATTGAAATGTAGTAAATTGAAAAGCAGTAGAGTAAAGGTAGAAGTGTGTACTTTCCCATCCTGGGTCTCGGGGTCCTCACCAAGAACTGATTTATTTTGTTTGTTTTGTCTTTTGAGGTATGAGCTCATAAACTGTGTCAAAATAAAGCTAGCTTTATTTTGCTTGCTTTTTTTTTGCTGCCAATTCGACTTCCTGGATTCACCGATTTTATGTTTTTCTTCAAACACAAATCAGTTGTTCGGATAATCGAGCATCAAACAGCAATAGCACGAGAACCAGTGATGGCGGATAGATGACGGATGGACAGATAGATGGCACCAGAGTTAGATGGATTGTTTGCTTGCAAATTGACGAGACATTTCATGTGTGGTGGGAGACTTATATAGGATATTGCCGGTGTTTCTAAGGAGGGGGGGGGGTTAACCTGTCTCTCACGAGTCGTAAATAACAATATAACGGTAGAGTGAGCGATGCAAAGAAACACAGCTTATATATTATACAGACCAGACTGCCACTTTTATTATATTGTGACGCTTTAGCGGTGATAGCTAGCTCGGTACAGAGAGGCGAGACAATGTTCTTCTTTTGATAGCCAAACTGGCCCAGATTTATTCCCTGCCTCAGCTCATAACTAACCCTGAGATTGAAATAAATGTTTAATAAATTAAACCGGGGTGGCAAGCCCAAATTGTTGGTAATCCGCAAAATGTCCTCCGTCTCTCTCTCTTCCCTTGACTACTCCTCCATGTCTCCCACACCCCCCCCCCCTCTCGTCTTTTCCCTCCCATTTCCCAACTCCCGTTCCAACTTTTGAGTGACTCTCCAACCCTTGTCTACCCGCAACCCACTACTCCCTCCCCCTAGCGCTCACAGCCAATTACCCTCATTAGCGGACACTTACCCCCAAACACGTGCAGGTAAACAAACACACACAAACAATGAACTCCAAAACCCCCTTTGTCCTGCAGGGAGACCTATAGTGGGCCAGGCCACGCGTTACACTGCCCCCCCCCCCCCCCCCTCCCTCCCCCTCCCTCCCCCCCAGATCCTGGTGCAGCACCACGACCCGCCCCCGTGGCGCCAACTTCATCCCGTAGACAACCTTACCAACCAGCTCCATCACCCGGCAAAGTTTGACCCAGTTACACTGCAGTTTAGGTGACCTCCCCTTTTTGGATCCTTTTAGTCCATAAACCCACACTAGGTATCCAGCATGAAAGTGTGTCCACTTCCTGTGCTGGTCATAGGCTCTCTTAAGCCGGATCCTGGTCACCTGGGCCAGGACTGCCCCCAGGCCATCATTGCTTGCATCTGTGTCCAGAACAAACTCTCCATCTGAGTCAGGAGTTGTCAGGATTGGTGACTGATATAGGGAGGCCTTGAATGCCCACTTTTGGTTTGGGCCCCACTCAAAGCTAACATTCTTATTTGTCAGACAGTTCAGAGCTGCCATAGAGCAACGATAGTATGAGGCCAGACCCAGACAGCTCAGACTGCAGCTCAGACAGGTTCTTGGGGATCCACCAGTCTCGGACTGCGGCGACCTTCCCATATTCAGTGGCAACCCCTCACCACTAACTCCATGGCCCAAGAAGGTGAGCTACTTCCTCATCAGGTTGCACTTCTCGGGTGTTTTTGAGGACCAGGCAAAGAGATTCTAAAGCAGTGTCGAAGTCCGATCCATTTGACCAGGACATCATCCATGTAGAACTGCAAGTTCTTTGCTGGGACTCTGACCAACACTATCTTCATGAGCCTTTCAAACATAGCCGGAGCATTACATAGCCTGAAAAGTATGGTGGTGAACTGCCATAGTCCAGAGCCTGTGGTAAGGTTTTTGGTCGTGCTTTAGTAGACAGTGGCACCAGCCAATACCCACTCCATTTGTCAAGGGACAAGAACCAGGAAGAGCCCTTAATGCAGTCCAGGGACTCTTCAAATCAAGGCAAAGGGTAGGACCTCATTTAGTCTGCATAGGTCCTAACAAAAGCGCAAAAACGGTTATCTGAGTCTCGGGGTGCCCCCATGCACCGTTGCTGTATTGGTTGTCCGGGGGACTCGGCAGACAGGGCAGAATTAGGGGCTGCTCTCCTCACGGCATTCCTGTAGGAGAGTCCTGGATGTTGTTGAGAGGCGGCGGTTGTCACTCTATGTGGAGTTTAAAAGGAAGCTGAACAGGTTCGTCCATAACAACCAAACGTGCACAGAGACCGACCCATTAAATACACTGTGTTCTGTGTAAGGTCTAACACGCACCCGATGGCACCAAGAAAGTCCAAGCCTAGCAGACATGGTTCGATGATCTCTGCCACCCACACAGGTTGTTTAAAAGTCTGATTGCCCACGCGGATTGAGACAGGGCAGCAGCCTAACATGGCTGCTCGATCGCCAGTCACGGTAATGAGGGGGAGGTTAGTTTGGGACAGGTTGCTGCCTTACCTTCAACAGGTCTGGCCTTATGAGCGTTGCTGAGGATCCTGTATCCACTAGAGCATGGACTGAGTTCAACTCTACCTCCACCAGCAGACAACAACCAGGAGGTAGCTATGGTTGTGTCCAAATATTGTAGAGGCATATTAACATGACATAATTCACCTTATGTGTGTAAACCCTACAGACTATTGCTTGCCTGTGGGGAGGAAGAGACACTGGGCCTTTTAAGAGGAGTGACGTTTACATCGTTCCTTTGGTTTGTGCAAAATTTGAGTAAAGTTTGGTTTTGCTCCGCTGTTCCGTTTTAATTAAATACACACGTGTTTTTTTGTGTGGAATTGTCTCCCCGTATTCTTCGCAATTTTTAAGGTTTGAATTTGAAAAAATAAAATAAGTTGGTATTCAATACCATACATTGAATACAAATGTAAATTAAAAATATGAATCAAATGTAAATATGACGCAACAGTCGAACAGCGCAACTCCTAATTTCCATATGTTCGCTAATGGCGCGACACTTGTTTTGTAGTTCCGTGGTGTCCTGAAGGTGTTTGCGAAACACATCGTTCAGGAAATCCTATTGTGATGTCCCCCCGGGCACGGCACCAGATGCCGCTGTTTGTGTGTGTTGTGCAGGAAATGAATAATCAAATAAATACACGAATGAATGAATAAATAAATAAATAAACAACATGCCTTCGTACTGTGCGGCTAAGGCCCTCTAGCTCAAACGCTAGGTTGACTCCGCGCTATGCTACGTGATGGCAGACAATAAGGTCATATACGTTTTTTTCCTCAGGCCCATTTCCCTATAATTGCTTCTTTTATCAAAATCAAACAGACACAAAATATACCCCCAGTCTACCCCCTACCTCTCGTGTGTGTTTTGTCTCTTGCCTTCTGCATCTGTCTATGTATGTTAGGTGTCTAGGTGTCTGAATTCCCAGTTGGGATTTCTAAATCTCCAAAAATGTCTGGGATTTCGGCTTTTGGTTTCCTACAGTCGCATTACTTTACATTACTTTGACATTGCTCCTTAAGTCCCGCCTTCTCGCACGGCATCATTGGTCGGTCATGTAGGCTACAACTTAAGCCCTTCAAGCCAACATTGGCCAAACTGCATCTCAATCATTACCCAAAGCAACCCCCTCCCCCTTTTTTTGGAAAATCGAAATATGGCCGCCCTAGTGAGTGTACTTCCCAAATGTTTTGGGGCCAAGGACCCTTTACAAGGAATATATTTTTTCCAAGGACCCCCTTTAAAAAAGTAACACCAATTAAACATATTACTATTTACTATATTACTTATTACCATTTGTACTCTTAGATGCCATTGGAACTATTGGTATTCTAAAAATGTTCAACCTAAATACTTTAGACTTGTTTAATAGTAATAAACAGAAACACATTTAAATTAGAATCATGTAAATATCACTTATACACTTTGTTTATTTATATAAATACATATATATGTATGTATACATATACTTATATAACAGTAAAACAACAAAGTCATATGACTATGAACAGTAACAAGGTGAACAGTAACAAGACATAATCCTATGACTATGAACAGTAACAAGATGAACAGTAACAATACATAGTCCTATGACTATGAACAGTAACAAGATGAACAGTAACAAGACATAGTCCTATGACTATGAACAGTAACAAGATGAACAGTAACAAGACATAGTCCTATGAATTTGAACAGTAAAAACATGTGGCATAGTCCTTATAAGCCCAGACATTTAAAATGACCAGTCTAAGGCTGACTTTCATTGGAACTATTTGTATTTTTAACTTTTCAACCTAAATACTTACAGACCTGTTTCATGTAAATACCATGTAAAAGGTTTAGAATTGCATTTTGACTCAACATGACAGCATTTATACTTTTCAAGTAATTGATCCTAAAATCTTTCAGAACAGTTAACAGTAAAGATGAACAGTAACAACAGCAACCAGACATAGTCCTACAACTATTAACTGTAACAAGATGAACAGTTACAGTAACAAGACATAGTCCTATGAATATGAACAGTTACAGTAACAAGACATAGTCCTATGACGATGAACAGTAAAAGATGTGGCATATTAAGTGCTTAAACTTTCAAATAATGAACGTATTGCTCCTTATTCAGGTCATTGGCAGAAAGCTCTTTACAAATCATAACATAAGTTATCATAACAGCCTTACAGAACACATCATAGTAATTAAGCCCATGCTTACTTTTCAAGTCAAGTCAAGTTTATTGTCACTTCACAGTTTAAAGTATAAAGCTGTAAGTGAAAATCTTATGTGCAATACCCAACGACAGACAGCGGTTATAAAAATAAGATAAGAAAAAAACTGAATAGAATAAAATAAGTAAAAAAAAACAACTGTATAAAGTTAAATATATAAAAGTAAAAATGCAATTTATAAAATAGAATATATCGGCAGAGAAAAAGAGCAATATGTATATATAAATCAATGTAATAAAATATACATTGTTCTATGCTATACGCCCTTGTTAAGCAGCCTGATGGCCTGACTGTGGAAGCTATCTCTAAGCCTATTTGTGCGGCACTTGATACTGCGGTATCGCCTGCCTGACGGTAAAAGTGAATACAGTTCGTGGCTGGGGTGGGCATTGCCTTTTATGATGCGTTTGGCCTTAGCCACGCACCGCTGGTTGTATGTATCCAGGAGGGAGGGGAGCTCACCTCCAACGATATACTGGGCCATCTGCACCACCCTTTGAAGCACTCTGCGCTCAAGTGCGGTGCAGTTCCCGTACCAGGCGGTGATGCACCCTGTAAGAACACTCTCGATTGTCCCGGTGTAGAATGTTCTCAGGATGCGGGGGCCCATGCTGAATTTCCTCAAACGCCTGAGGAAATACAGGCGTTGTTGGGCCCTTTTCACCATGTGTGTGGTGTGCGTGGACCATGTGAGGTCCTCGGAGATGTGCACACCGAGGAACTTGAAGCTGCTGACCCTCTCTACTGCAACACCGTTGATGGAGATAGGGCTGTGCTCTCCTCTCTGCTTCCTGTAGTCCACGATCAGCTCCTTGGTCTTCTTGACGTTGAGGGCAAGGCTGTTCTCCTTGCACCACTGCTCCAGCGATCCAACCTCTTCCCTGTAGGCTGTCTCGTCGTCGCCGGAAATCAGGCCCATCACTGTCGTGTCGTCAGCAAACTTGATGATGACGTTGGAGCTGTGCATAGCCATGCAGTTGTGGGTGTAGAGGGAGTAGAGGAGAGGGCTCAGCACGCATCCCTGGGGGGCTCCCGTGTTGAGGGTCAGTGGCTCTGAGGTGGTGCTGCCCATCCTCACCACCTGGCGGCGGTCCGACAGGAGGTCCAGTATACAGCTGCACGTGGATGGGGGCACGCCTAGACCTCTAAGCTTGGTGTCGAGCTTGGCAGGAACTATCGTGTTGAACGCTGAGTTGTAGTCCACAAACAGCATTCGCACATAACCGTTCTTTCCCTCCAGGTGGGAAAGGGCAGTGTGGAGGGCCATGGCAATTGCATCGTCCGTGGATCTGTTTTGACGATATGCAAATTGCCATAGGTCCAGTGTGGCAGGTAACACGGAGCAAATAAAGTCCTTGACCAACCTCTCGAAGCATTTGCTGACAATCGAGGGCAATTGAGGGCAACAGGTCTATAGTCGTTCAGGCATGTTACCTTGGGTTGTTTAGGGACAGGCACGATGGTGGACATCTTGAAGACCGCGGAAACAACAGCTTGGGCCAGGGAGAGGTTGAAGATGTCTGCAAAGACTCCTGCCAACTGGTCTGCGCATGCTCTGATGACGCGGCCCGGGATGTCGTCGGGGCCTGCCGCCTTACGGATGTTCAACCGCTTGAAGATGCGGCGCACATCCGCCTCCGAGATGCTCAGCAGGCTGGTCTCCTCAGGCGGCGCTGGCTTTCCGTTCTTAGCCGTTCACGTCGAACCGAGCTAAAAAAGTATTTAGCTCTCCTGGGAGGGAGGTAGAGGAGTTCTTTACACAACTCCCTCTCCCTCTGAAGTTCGTTATCGTCTGTAGCCCCTGCCACATACCCCTCGCGTCGTGGCTCTTGAATTTCTCCTCCACTCTGTCCTTGAACTCCCGCTTGACAGTGACGATGGTCTTATGGAGGTCGTAACGGGCTCTCGTATATTCCTCCATATTCCCGGAGCCAAAGGCGGCGTTACACGCGAGGAGGGCAGCGCGAACATCGCCGTTAATCCATGGTTTCTGGTTGGGATATATCTGTACCGACTTGGTCGGAACAACGTCATCTATGCACTTCTTGATGAACCCGGTGACCGAGGACGCGTACTCGTTGATGTTATTGTCCGAGACAAAGCGGAACATGTGCCAGTCAGAACAATCAGTCAGAACTATCAAAACAATCCTGCAGCATAGAGTCCTATTGGTCCGACCAGCATTGGACCTCCCTCACAGCGATCGGTTGTGTGTTGGTAGAACTTTGGGAGAACCTTCTTCAGGTTCGCCTTGTTGAAGTCCCCTGCCACGATGAGAGCAGCCTCGGGGTGTGCCGACTCCTGTTCGCTGATAGCCTCATACAGTTCCTTCAGCGCTGTGTCCGTGTTTGCTTGTGGGGGAATGTAAACAACAGTCACGGTTACCAAGATCTGTTTATCATGAGACATACCCCCCCTCCTCAATCTTTACCGGAGAGAGCCTTTGTTCTGTCCGCCCGGTGGACGGAAAATCCCGTCGGCTCGATAGCTGCGTCGGTAACCCCCTCCGACATCCATGTCTCCGTAAGGAAGATGATACAATTGTCCTTAGTTTCCCGGTGGAATTGAATACGAGCCTGTAGCTCGCTTAACTTTTTGTCCAGAGACTGTACATTAGTACATTCAGATTCAGATTCAGATTCAGATTACTTTATTAATCCCGAGGGAAATTAAGGTGCAACAGTTGACACAGGGGGAATAAATGCGCACACAAAAATACTAATACCTAAGCTAAAAAAACAAAACAACTAACTAAATAAAAATTGTATAAACAAAAATATATTTAAATGAAATCTAAATGTATTGATAAATGAAGATAAATGTACAGTATTATTACAGTAATACGTAGGTATATACAATACACAACAATACGTATAGTGCAAATTGGCAGAATAATATATTAATAAATAACTCAACTGAAAAGTGACATGTGTAAAGTGAAAAGTGAAAAGTGAAAAGTGAATTTGAAGAGTGATTTACAGTGCGTTGACCAAAAAATAATAATAATAAGTAAGTTGGCCTCAGGTCACTGAGTCTCCACTGTCCCTCTCACGACCCGAGGTAGATAAGTTAAAGAGTCTAATGGCCACAGGAAGAAAGGACTTCCTATGGCGTTCTGTGGTGCACCTGGGTGGAATAAGTATGTTGCTAAAGGTGCTTCTATATGAGGTCAGCACCTGATGGAGAGGGTGAGAGTTGTTGTCAAGGATACTACGCAGCTTGCGCAGCATCCTTCTCTCAGACACCACCAACAAGGAGTCCAGCTGGACCCCCAGGACAGCGCCAGCCTTCCTGACAATCCTGCTGATCTTGTTGGCGTCTGCTGATCTCAACCTGCTTCCCCAGCACACGACACCGGAGAAGATGGCACTGGCTACCACCGACTGGTAGAACACATTCAGCATCTTGTTGCAAACGTTGAAGGACCGCAGCCTCCGCAGGAAGTAGAGACGGCTCTGGCCCTTCTTGTAAACAGCCTCAGAGTTCTTGGCCCAGACCAGTTTATTGTCCAGATGAACTCCCAGGTATTTATATTCCTGGACAACTTCAGCGGACACACCCTTGATGGAAATGGGTGTGGGTGTGGATTTCCTCCTGCGGAAGTCCACCACCATCTCCTTCGTCTTGTCAGTGTTGAGCTGCATATGGTTCAACTCACACCACTCAACGAAGGAGTCCACGACGCCCCTGTACTCCTCATCGTTTCCCTCGCTGACACAACCAACAACTGCAGAGTCGTCCGAGAACTTCTGCAGATGACAGGACACAGAGTTGTACTGGAAGTCTGAGGTGTAAAGGGTGAACAGGAATGGGGAAAGAACAGTTCCCTGTGGAGCACCAGTGCTGCTGACCACAGTGTCAGACACACAGTCCTGCAGTCTGACAAACTGTGGACGACCCGTCATTGGTGGGTAGTGGGGGGCGATCGGATCGCCATCTCAGCCTGACTAGCACGCCGGCTCGCTTCCCTCGCTTCCCTCGCTTCTTCCTGCGACGCTTGCGTGTAATCGTGCCCAAGATTGAGATAATCCAGCTGTGACTTCGGGCGGGACAGTAGGCGGCGAGTGACTGTCGATCTGATCTCCAGAAGTGTGCAAAAGTCATAAATGAATGTGCTGCTAACTTTCTGAACAAAGATAGTCATGATAAAAAGAATAAATAACCAAAAACTGCGTCGTCGTGTGGGAGCTCCAAGTTCAAAAGTTCAAAGTTTACTAACATTCTTACATTCTAAACATTCTTTCGCTTTGTCCTTATATTAAATATAAGTATATTCTGACCTCGCTTCATGCCTTTGTTCGTTATGTATTTTGTTTAACTAAACAGCTCAATTTTATATTAAAAAGATAATATTAATAATATATATTTGACAAATGATTTTGTGGACCCCTGGCTGTGTTTATTTTGACACCATTTTGATAGCCCCTGCTCTAGTGTATGTATTTATTCATTAATTTTCCTAGCTAATGGTTGCCTATCCGGTTATCTGTGTTTTATAGACCCATTTAAAAAAATTCTAACAGGTTCACTGGCAGATTGACTGGCTATTGATTATTGGTTTCCATGACTCACTGACTGTTTTTTTCATTCAGAGTAGGATTAATGTAGGCTGAGTTGTGTGTGTGTGTGTGTGTGTGTGTGTGTGTGTGTGTGTGTGTGTGTGTGTGTGTGTGTGTGTGTGTGTGTGTGTGTGTGTGTGTGTGTGTGTGTGTGTGTGTGTGTGTGTGTGTGTGTGTGTGTGTGAGAGCTGGAGGGAGATCGTTTGTGTGTGTGTGAACTCCAAGCATTAACAGCCATTGTCAACACAACCACATTTAAGCAGAACAGTGTGCACCCGTAAATGTCATTTCACAGGTGTTGGGTTATTTCCTCGCCACAAAGTGCCTGCGATGAATGTGACAGTTGGATCCATCCATCCATCTTCTCCCGCTTATCCGAAATCGGGTCGCGGAGGTAGCAGCTCCGGTGACAGTTGGATGTTAAAGATATTTGGGAGAAGGAGGCAGCAACGAAACAGAGTAAAACAAAGGCAAAAAAATATCAAAATAATATTATTTAAACTTTGTAATCTGACATGATTTACAGGGTATATATTACAATGGAAAAATGCAAGATTGGAAAAGGTAAAATATTGTACAACTAGAAGACATAGAAGCTAGGCTGACATCATCCTTTTTTAACACACAGATAACTATAAATACTAATAATTATTATATAATATACACAGTGATATTCTATGTACATGTTGTGTTCAGATTTTATGTAATTAAAACAGTGGTAATTCAAGCGGTCTTGAATCTTGGTATTAAGTGAATTGAACAACATTCATTCAAATGCAGTCTACTTCCCTCCAGCTATACCCTGAAAGAAAAACATGTGTTCTTTAAAAAGACCACTGTAGATCTGAAGACCCAAGATCCAAGTCCCGTTTCCCACCTGGTCAATAAACTGTCTGAGCTGTTGCAGCGCGACTCTCTGGAATTCCCTCCAATGTATTTCCTCAGCCACCTGCCAGCTCGAGATAGCATTCATTAAAGAGTTGGGCAGGATACCAGCCGGGGCAAAGGCACTGGGCTAATGGCAGAATAAGTGTGCTTAATTAAGAGCTGACTAAAGGGGCGAGACAACGTAGCTGTATATATATTTATATATGTATGCATGTATGCATATATATATATATGTATGTATATATATATATATATATATATATATATATATATTTGTATATATATATTCATGTATATGTGTGTATATATATATATATATATATGTATATATGTGTATAAAGGTCTGTGTTCCTCCGGCTAAACGGTACAGAAGTTTAGCGAGGGGACACGCCTGTGGACGGGGTCAGTGCGGAACCAAAGGAACATGTGATGCCAACAAGTGACACTTGCATTCACAATTTCAAAGCGGTATCGCCGCGTGCGAGGCGGGCCTAAATGGACTCTTTCTGCGAGTCGTACTTCTGTTTGCCCATCAGAAGCCCGCAACTGACAAAGTGACTCATCCCTGCAGACCCGTACGGCGAATCTTCATTCATCCTGATGACTTGTCTTGCCAGGGGGATGGACGACTCAGTCTGTGTCTGGGACTTGGGGACTTGGGGAACCGGAAGGTCGCCAGTTGAAGTCCCCCCCGAACCACCTGGGCATTGCCGAGGTGCCCTTGAGCAAGGCACCAGACCCCTTACACTGCACGGCTGTATATACAATAGCTGGCCACTGCTCCTAATGGGTTAAAGAATGGGTTAAATGCAGAGAGACTCATTTCCCTGTGTGTGTGTGTGTAGATGTATGTGACCAATAAAAGAGGATTCAATCCTCCAGATTTAGATTTAGACGACCTGGCATATTCATTTTTTTGTTTTTGTTTTCCCAAGGTACAGCAAATGTGGCCCACAGTAAATCCCCGTCCGGCGATGACAGACAGAGGTTGGTTTTTTGTTTGTTTAATGGTCACAGAGCAATATACCGGGGCTTATT
>CM051020.1:13000197-13005197 GCA_027704905.1 Muraenolepis orangiensis
ATGAGTAGCCAACAATTAAAATTGTGAAGTTACTGTTTCAGGCAAAAATATCGTTTTTTCATGTACTTGTTGTTGTGTTTAATCAGACTATGGACTACGACTTTTAGGTTGACCGTTTATTGTACACACTGCCATGGCGTCAACAACAACAACAACTGGATCCGGTTCACCCACCCCAAAACTCCCGGTCACACCGGATGTAATGCATACATAACATTTACCCCCCCCCCACAAGGAACCCAATTAACTTTAAACTTTAACTTTAGATGAACTGGGTAGACTGCCAGTCACCAGCATAGCCATGTGGATTATTCTGCCACGCAACAGACTATGCTCTGAACATTTTCCCTGAGAGTCACTAGCTCACAATATAGTCCTCCAAGTATCTTGGTCTGACCCGGACACGGGCCGGACGAGCTTCAGGACGAACCACTGGCTCAGCCTGCTCAGGTGGGAACCCGGCTGGACCCTGCAACTGCTCATCAGGGAAAGCAAAGTCCCCGTCCTCCCCGGGCCCAGGGTCCACGATGGGGGGCGGTGCCACCTTCCGAAGCCGGCTTGCGTGCCACCGTGATCCGTCGGCCAGACGAAAGGTGGCTGGCCCCAGTTGAGCGGTGACCTTCATTGGCACCGTCCAGAAGGATAGCAGCTTGTGGTCCCGGTTTGGACGGTGAATCCTGACCCAGTCCCCCACTGTGAAGGGAGGCGCTCTCACCCTCCGTCTCTTGTCGAAACGCTGCTTCATGCGACGCTGAGCCTCTACGACCCTGGCACGCAGGCAGGGTGCTGCTGCTGGTGTGACGGCCGCCGGGGCCCGTAGCCGATCCAAAGGAAGCTGCAGCTCACGGCCCGTCATCAAGAGGGCTGGGGAGCTGCCGGTAGTTGAGTGCGGCGTCGCCCTGTAGTGAAGCAGGGTGCCGAGCAGCGCGGCTGAAAACGGAAGACCATCTGCCAGGTGTGCTCTGACCCCGTTCTTTAGGGTTTGGTTGAACCTTTCAACCCCCCCATTTGCTTGCGGGTGGTAGAAAGCTGTGCGGATGTGTTTGATCCCCCTCTCCTCCACAAAAGTGGCAAACTCAGCTGAGACAAACTGTGGGCCGTTATCTGTAGTGATGGCGTTAGGACTGCCCCACCGAGCAAACAGAGAGGAGAGAAAGTCTGTGACCACCCGAGCCGTTATGGACCCCGTGGCGACCACCTCTGGCCATTTCGAATGGAGGTCGTAGGCCACTAGAAGGAAGCGTTGGTGGTGCGGGACACCATGGAGCTCCCCACAGATGTCCAGCTGGATGTGCTCCCAAGGCACGCACGGCCACTGCAAGGGCTGCAGGGGCGGTGGGGGTGGCGGGCCAGTTTTGCCACTGAGCAGGCAGGCCGTGCACTCCTTCACCATTGTCTCTATATCTCGATCTATGCCCGGCCACCACACCAAATCCCTGCAGCGCTGTTTCACCTTTACGATACCCAGGTGGCCCTCGTGCGCCATAGCCAAAACGCGTGCCCTGAGGTCGATGGGGACGAACGTGCGGAGGCCCCGGGCCACGCAAACACCGTTCCAGCAGGTCAGCTCGTCCTTGACCCGATGAAAAGACGCCAGCTCCTCTGGGAACTTCGCAGGCCATCCCTCCCGGATGTAAGTGCGGAGCCGGGAGAGCATGGGGTCCTCCTCCGACGCGAGCCGAAGGTCCTCCAGGGAAACCGCGGTCTGGAGCGGGGCGTGGAGCATGAGTATGAGCTCTGACTCTGTTGTGTCCGGGCCCGCGCCGGGCGCTGGGGCGGGGGTGGCACGGGAGAGCAGGTCAGCCACCACATTCTCCCTGCCGGGAGTAAACAGTGTGGTGAAGTCATACGGCTGGAGTCTCTCTGACCAGCGGTAGATCCTCAGCGGTTTGTGCCCCGACCCCGATGTAGCAAGCAGGGCCGTGAGGGCCTGATGGTCAGTACGCAACGTAAAATGTCGCCCGTACACGTACATGTGCCACCGCTCGCACGCCCAGACGCAGGCCAGCGCCTCCCGCTCCCCCACCGAGTATTTCTGTTCGGCCGAGTTGAGGGACCGAGAGGCGAACGCCACCGGGCGTTCCGTGCCCCCTTGGATCTGGGACAGCACCGCCCCTATTGCCGTATTGGACGCGTCACAGGTCACGAACGTGGGGCTCGCCAGGTCAAAGAATGCCAGCACCGGTGTTGAGGTGAGCTGCGTCTTGAGCTGGCGAATAGCGGCAGAGCAGGCCGGGGTCCACTCCCAGACCGCGTCCTGTTTCAGGAGCTCGCGTAGTGGGGAGGTGGTCGAAGAGTACTGGGGAAGGAAACGCAGGTAGTAGGCCGTCATCCCAAGAAACGAAGAGATCTGAGCTGGGCAGGACGGCTCAGGCAGGCGCAGTACCGCCTCTACGTTTGAGTGTAGCGGGCTGAGGCCGTCAGCGGTCAGGCGGAACCCTACAAACTCGATGGCTGGAACGGCGAAGGTGCACTTTTCCCCATTTAGCGTGAGGTTGTGACTGGCGAGGACGTCCAGCACCCTCGCCAGGCGTTCGTCATGAACGGCCGGTGTTGCACCATGAACCACTATGTCGTCCAGGAAAACGACCACGCCCGGGATGCCGGCGAAGATGGTGGTCATGATTTTTTGAAAACAGCTGGGGGCCGAGCTGAGGCCGAAGGGCATGCGGGTATAGCGAAACACTCCGACATGCGTCACGAAAGCTGTAAGGCTGCGGCTGTCAGGGTGCAGCGGAACCTGCAGGTAGCCTTGGCGAAGGTCTAGTTTTGTGAACAGGGAAGAGCCGTAGAATTGTGCGGCTAGCTCCTCCACTGTGGGCAGCGGATACCTGTCCGGTATCACGGCCTTGTTCACCGGCCTGAGATCGATGCAAGGGCGCAGGCCCCCTGACTTTTTCTTCACCACCACCAGGTTTGAAATCCACGGGGAAGCATCAATGCGCTCGATGACGCCCGCGTCCAAGAGTTTTTGCAGCTCAGCGGTGACGTCGTCGCGCAGGGCGAGAGGCAGGCGGCGTATGGGCTGAATCACCGGATGTACCTCAGGCTTGAGGAGGGGCTGGTGGTCAAAGGCGGTGAGGCAGCCCAAACCACTGAACAGAGCAGGCCAGCGCTGTTGCCACGGCGAGCCAACAGACAAGATGGCGGCCCCAAAATTGTCCACCAGGGTGAAACCTAGATCACAAAACAAATCAAAACCCATGAGGTTGGCCCCCTGGTGAGACACTTGAAAGGTGAATGCAGGGAGAGCCTTAGTCCCGTAACGCACAGCAAAGGTGATCGTGCCCGCCATTCCTATCTTAGAGTGTCCATACCCGTACAGATCCTCGGCGTTGGCGGTGAGTGTTCGGAGCGGAAAGAGCCGCCGGACCGTGGAAACATTCAGGAGCGACTTGGAGGCCCCCGTATCCAGCAGCAGTGGGAGGCAGACCCCATCCAGCTCAACTGTGCAGCACTTTAGCGGTCGGGAGGTGGCGGCCACTGAGTGGATGGTCGTCGGCGTGTGCGGCCCAGGCGTACGTGGAGGTTGGCTGTCGGTTGAGGGAACAGAGCGACAGACCCGTGAAAAATGGTTCTGCCTGCCACATCGTTGACACCTCTGTCCCTTGGCAGGGCAGTTTGGAGCTCGACTCTGGTGCGATGATGAGCCACAATTACCACAGGCCCGGCGTGCTGCCGTACCCTGGCGTGCTGCAAAGTTCACATCCAAGTAGTCCTCAGGGAAAACCTCCCCGGGAGGCTCCATGGGTAGCGCCACCGTTTGAGTTAGTAGCATGGGTCTGGGGGGAAAATAACTGGAGGAGGGAGCTAGCTGTGATGCTAAGGCTGCTGCTGACTCAAGCTGGAAAGCTATATCCACTGCTCTTGCTAAAGTTAGCTCGTCGGTCATCATTAGCAACTTTTCTCTGAGCTTTGGGCTATTAGTGTGCTCAGCTAGCTGATCCCGTATCAGTTCATCTTCCAGCACCCCGAATTTACAGAGCCTGGCTAGTCCCCTCAGATCAGCCACGTAATGGTGGATGGACTCACCCCCCTGTTGCCGACGTTGCCGAAAAACGATCCGCCGGAGCATAACATTTTGTGGAGCAGCAAAGTGTCCAGTGAGCAGTGTAACACAGTCACTATAATTCGGAGCGGGTCCGAGTGTCCGAAAAATCCGCTGTCCCTCGCTGCCCAGCGTGTGTATCAGCAGGGCTTTCTTCCGTTCGTCGTTAGCATCAGCTAGCCCCGCGGCTACTATGAACGTTTCGAAGGACTCAAGCCAGCGAACCCACGGGATCGGCGGTTCGCCCGGCAGTGCGAGGAACGGGGAGAGAGGTGAGAGTAGAGAATCCATAATCCTCGTCGCCAATGTTGTGTTTAATCAGACTATGGACTACGACTTTTAGGTTGACCGTTTATTGTACACACTGCCATGGCGTCAACAACAACAACAACTGGATCCGGTTCACCCACCCCAAAACTCCCGGTCACACCGGATGTAATGCATACATAACACTTGTAAATGTTGTTATTTTGGTCTATTTTGCTTCCATGTTTTCTTTCACTCTAATGGAAAGAAAACTTCCAAAAAACAAAATGGTGTTCGTTTTACTACCCTGTCTGAATTCATCTATAGATTTAAAGCTAATCTGCATATTTAAACATAACATTTCAGGGGGAAAATACTGACTTGACGTAAGTAACTATGAGGGGAAGTTGTGAGGAGATATGTTTAGTCTTTTCCCCTGCAATGCCTTGGTAAATGCATGCAAATTAGCGCATTTTAATTAGGCCTAGTTAACGCCTAATTTGCATATAAATGTGGCGATTGTGATGACGTATTAGATACACATTTTACTGTATTCACCTGTAGTGTCTCCCCTTAAGTACAGTACATTAGCCTGTATGCCCATGATAAATTGCCTTAGCTAAACTTTGAGCTAACTTATCCATTAGCTAGTTAACTATATTTGTTTTTGTCCTTTGGCTAATTAGGGAGGGAGGGAGGGAGGGTG
>CM051020.1:13015197-13030197 GCA_027704905.1 Muraenolepis orangiensis
GGTAACGGAAGTAGCACCCGAGAGAGATGGTGTCATAGGGGGAAGGGCAAACGGACAGGTGTCTGATTTGATCCTCTGTCGGAGTGACGGATCAAAGGTGCGAGAGACTTTTCTTTTTTGACACCCACCCACCCGCCCACCCTCTCGGTAAAGGTGGAGGAGGAGAAGTTACCGGAGAACATCCTTCAAGCCCTTCTTCTTTCTCATGGCAGAGGAAGACTGTTGTTATCATTTCAAACGGCAAGGAAACGGATAGGGTTCCTTTTTTTTAAAGGAATCATTTCATTTTTATCGGTCGATGTGTGTGACTATGTGTCTATTTAAATGTTGTTCATGTTTTAAGAAGTGACTTTTCTCCTTGAATGTTCACAATATCAAACGTGTGCTGTCCCGGCCCCTTGACCTTTGACCCTTACCTTTAAAAAAAAAAATAACAGAATTTCAGTACATTTACAATTACTGACCTTCCAACTGTCTGACTCACTGACATTCTTTACACTAATTCCAAAAAATCATGGCGTGAATGGAGACAATAAAATGCTTATCAATAAAACTGCCAATACGTCAAAAGTGATCACTATGAAGATAAAATGTATGCCAGTATGTTTTAAAAGCACAAAGAAGACATACCGTGAATACAGTTGAATATGTACCTGCTCAACACCTGTGTGTTTTCAGTTGATTCATGCGCAGTAAATTAACTAAAAATACACCCCCCCCCCCCCACACACACACACACACACACACACACACACACACTCAAGGCTGTATCTTTGTGATAGGATGTGTTCTTCTTCAGCTTGTGCTGTGTGTGTGTGTGTGTGTGTGTGTGTGTGTGTGTGTGTGTGTGTGTGTGTGTGTGTGTGTGTGTGTGTGTGTGTGTGTGCCCCCTCCTCATCTTCTTCTGCTGTGCATCATCTGTTAAGTGAACCTCTGGCTTGAGTCAGGGAACACATCCATCTCTTAATGGACAGCTCGCTCTTCTCGCCAGGCTTCAGCCGCGGACAATAGGTGTGTATGTGGGTGGGTTGGTGGGTGTGTGTGTGTGTGTGTGTGTGTGTGTGTGTGTGTGTGTGTGTTTGTGTGTGTGTGTTAACTCCAGTGTTGCGTCCTTCATGAGTGTCTCTGTTTGTTTTGTATGTGTTTGTTTGTGTGGATACAATGTGTTTGTTTGTGTGGATGTATGCATACACGTGTGTGTGTGTGTGTGTCCTGTGTGGGTGTGTTCTGTGTGTGTGTGTGTGTGTGTGTGTGTGTGTGTGTGTGTGTGTGCGTGTGTCCTGTGTGTGTGTGTGTGTGTCCTGTGTGTGTGTCCTGTGTGGGTGAGTCCTGTGTGTGTGTGTGTGGGTGTGTGTGTGTCCTGTGTGTGTGTCCTGTGTGTGTGTGTGTGTGTGTGTGTGTGTGTGTGTGTGTGTGTGTGTGTGTGTGTGTGTGTGTGTGTGTGTGTGTGTGTGTGTGTGTGTGTGTGTGCGTGTGTCCTGTGTGTGTGTGTGTGTGTCCTGTGTGTGTGTCCTGTGTGGGTGAGTCCTGTGTGTGTGTGTGTGTGGGTGTGTGTGTGTCCTGTGTGTGTGTCCTGTGTGTGTGTGTGTGTGTGTGTGTGTGTGTGTGTGTGTGTGTGTGTGTGTGTGTGTGTGTGTGTGTGTGTGTGTCCTGTGTGTGTGTCCTGTGTGTGTGTCCTGCGTGTGTGTGTGGGTGTGTGTGCCTCTGAGGGTCCGTCTTGGGGAGCCGTTACAAGCTGGGTGACAGATTGTCCAGACGATCGCTTTTAACAAGCTGGAGGGAAAGTAGGGCGAAAATACTAATGTCTCACCTCAGCGATCCATTCCACCTCAATACATATTCTCCTCCGTTTTCTATAATTCATAAGCGGTCACACACACACACACACATGCAGCCACACACACATGCAGCCGCCCACACACACACCCACCCACACACACACATACAGTATATGCACACACATCTACTTGCACATATGTGTGCAGAAACACTGCACAATCACATATGCACACACATGTAAAGACACACACACACACACACACACACACACACACACACACACACACACACACACACACACACACACACATATACACATGCACAGACAGACAGACAGACAGACAGACACGTACATACATAAGGAACAGTGGAGAGAATGTGGATCTGTGTTACTCATTCAAAGGTTTGGTTTTTGAGTCCTCAGCACTCTGACCTCAGCACCTGGGTGTAGAAATGAAGTATGCGCGTGCGTGTGCGTGTGGTGTGTGTGTCTCTGCTTAAGTGTGTGCTGAGATTTACGCATACTAATGAACTCCAAGGCTGGTGTAGGCACTTTCGTTGTGTGATTCACACTTAATGAGGAATTATATCTGTCTTTGTGGTGTGTTGTATTTGCGTATTGGTGTATTGTAACAGGATCACAGTAGCATCTGGCTGGCTGTCTCCTTGGTCAACAAATATGTGGATCTTTATTTTTTTCATTTTTTATTCCCCATCATGTGTTCATTTCTCAGATCATTTGTGGGAGCTGGCGAAGATCTTTTTGTATTTTTTAAAAATAATGTGCCGCTGTGAATAACTGTGAATACTGACGCCAGCCCCAAAACAATATTTACCAACTGCATATATTCCACGTATAATTCGTTTTCACCTTTGTTTACAATATTTTGCAATGACACATACATTGCATCGATTTTTTATCTTAAATTATTTTTATTATCAACCCCCCCTAGAGATAGATGGGTAGGTAAATGCACTGGAAGCACTATTAATAGATCCTGATTGGTGGGCAATTGATCAGGGCAAAGCTATGATTGGCTCGCCCACTAACTCAATGTTAGTGGGTCCTTCGATACTGCTGTACACCCCATCTTGCCCCATCAGGGCGCTATGTTTTGTGTTTGTTTAGAAACTAAGGTTCAGGAAGCCTGGAGTAAAGAGAAGTAAAGGTACAGGTGTATTTGGACTGTTTTCCAACCTGTGTTTTATCATATAGTGTTTTAGAAAATTCTGAATGCGGGAGGGAATGGGGAGTGAGCATGTCATTGACCCTGTTGCATATGGCAAATACAAACCTTGAACCTTGAATCTTAAATCTTGTCATCGTGACACCGTACACCCCGTTTTGCCCCTCTCCGAAAATGTATATGTACATAATCATTGATATATGGAATCACTAAACCAAATCTTGTGTATTGAATCCTCTTTATTGATCACATACATGTACACACACACACACACACAGTGACATTTGTTTCTCTGCATTTTACCCATCCTTATATGAGGAGCAGTGGGCAGCTATTGTATATACAGCTACAGCTACTGCCCGGGGAGCAGTGTAGGGGTCTGGTGCCTTGCTAAAGGGCACCGACGCAATATGCATTTTTTAAACCTGTTTATTTAGTTTAGTTTTCATTGTACATCATTTATATTGTGTTGTGTTGTTTGTTGAGTGTCGTGAGGATTGCTGGACAATCTCGTTGTACTTGGCAATGACAATAAAGGTGCTCCCATTCAGATTGTGACGATCTGACGACGGAGTGGACGAATACAAACGGCCACACAGCCTAGTCTTCACTAGAGCGGTCAATAAAAGGTCGGAACCCCGACGGCGGAGCTCATCAGGTGGCATTATTAAAAACCCTGAATTCACCCATAATCGCCCCATTCTGCTCTTTGTCGAGAGAACTGTGCAATTTTGCACACAGCGCTTGCCCACCGTCGAGGCAATTACAGACAGATCGTAGGCCAAGATTAGACCCGATAATAAAATGATGTGGTTGCTAGGAGATGTATAGCGATGGAACAACCCCCCCCCTTCCACCCTCCCCTCCCCCCCCCCCCCCCCCCTGATGTGAAAGAGAGCTGGTGTATTTAAACAGATTCGCTTTGTGAATAATTGATGTTATTCTTCTGGAGGTGAATTGGGGGGAAACATGTAGTCATCCTGAGATCCGTATCCGCTAATCTAAAACCCCAGGCGTCCTAGATCGTAGCCTAATGGAGAAATGGTTATTTCATTCTGCCTTTTCCACGTTCATGGAATCCCCTTGTTTTTTTTCCTATTATTTTTCTTTACCCTAAACGTGTTCCCTTGTTGCCCACCATCACTCAACCCTCCCTTTCCCAAATCAATACAGCTTTGGGGGAAAAAAATACCAAATACCAAAATTCTAAATCCAAACGCTTTCACATAAATGGCCTTTTTCGCTTCTCAACTCCAGAGTTGGCTGTGGGGCCACTCCTGTGTTGGCAGAATTTTAATTGCAGTATATATATATAAATATATATATATAGAGGTATATAGAGGTGCATATATATATATTATATATATATATATTGCTAGAGCTGACTTCCAGGCTATGGTCGCCCTGAAGCTTTGCTAATCAGTGCACTCAGCATCAGCAGCGATGGGCTGGAATGGGAACCTGCACACTCGGTGGTCTTCCTACGTAGCTGGCTTCCCTTGAACCCCAGTGACCCCCCCCTGGCCCCTGGCCCCTGGGGAAACAGGGAGGGTGTGGGGGGGGGAGGTCATTCTGAGCTAAAGCCATGAGTTTGCTTTCCCTTCCTCACTTACTTCCTTCCTGAGGAGTTGTAGGACTCTCGCCCGAGAGAGTAGCTCGCTAAACTCTGGAAGCCTGGAAGTCCCTATACAGGAATACAAGCGCACCCCCCCCCCACACACACACACACACAGACACAGACACAGACACACAGACACGCATGCAGCACAAACACACACACGCACACACACACAGGCACGCACGTACGCAGACACACACATACACGCGCCGCACGCATGCATGCACCACAAACACACACAGGCGTACATGTACACACGCACACAGTATGTGTGTGTATGTGTGCTTGCCTGCCTGTGTGTGTGTGTGTGTGTGTGTGTGTGTGTGTTTGTGTTTATGTGTTATTGGAAAGCATCAAAGCGGCTTTTGTAGCAGGGAAAGAAATGTTAATCCCTCCATTACATTATTCTGTGATCATTTATGATCATTATGTATGGATTAAAACTTTCGCTACTAACTAATTATGCATTAGAGACAGAGAGTGAGAAAACGAGAAGACACAGTGGCAAACAATTTAGTATAATTTGAATGGATCAATTTTATGCAAAACAGTGGATAAAGCCACGGCCACTGGTGAGGGAATAACTTTGTGAAGATGAATACAACTTCCGAATGAAAGCAACTGAGGTCCTGCTTTTCAACTTAAAGTAGCTCTCTTCAAACGGCTCGCCAGACACTGTGAAGTAGCCCAATTAAGTGAATGCCTCAACATTGGGCGGCATTGAAGTGGAAGCATTACAGAACGTTTACGTACAACGTGGGCGGCAGTATAGCTCAGGAGGTACAGCGGGTCGTCTCACAACCGGAAGGTTGCTGGTTCGATCCCCCGGCTCCCCCTTCGAGGTGTCCCTGAGCAAGACACCCTAACCCCTAACTGCTCTTGACCAGCTGGCTGTCACCTTGCATGGCTGACTCCGCCGTCGGTGGATGAATGTGGGTAGGAATGGGTGAATGTGAGGCATGACTTGTAAAGCGCTTTGGATAAAAGCGCTATATAAAAAGCAGTCCATTTACCATCCATTTACAAAAGCACATATTTCTGGAGAGCTACGGGAGAAAGAGAAATGAAGAAAAAAAAAGAGTCTGAATGAAAACAAAACGAACCACTCGATCCAGCCGTGAAAGTGCATCATATTGCAGTATAGTCTGCGTGTTGCTCGGCTGTGAGCATAACAAGCTGATGGTTTCCAGCACCTGATGGTATAGGTACCTGCCGAGAGAAACGTAGCATCACCACAACAACAATGACAACAAACAAAAAACGCTCTCTCCGCTTGTTTGACGAGTATGATTGCTGCTGTCTTGAGCGTGACACAATTTGTTTTACGAGTGGACATGGCATTCGCCATCAACTAAATGTTTCAATTTGCGTTTGTTCGCTCGGACAGAATGGTAGCATGCTATAGCGATTGCTCCATTGCTCTTGTGTTCTTATTTTCTCGTTTTTTTTTTTGTACTTTGGACGATGGAATGGCCAAGGCTAAAATGCGGAAAATGTTCCGAACTGCAGTAGGATGACATATCGCCACTACAGACCATGAGCCCAAGCTTTCAGAGGCTGACAGCAACAGCAACCTGGTGAACCAGCAAAATAACCTAACAGACCAGTCAGGTCTCTCTAAAAACAGTACATTTACGTTTTCCAGACCAAACTACCTATAATTACGTTTACGCGTTAAGTAGTTATACTACCAGTTACGCTGGAATATTAAGCTGTTGTTATGGAGTGTGTGTGTGGTTGGTGGTTGGTGGCTGGTTGAAGCAGCCTCACCTGGCCCCAGTCAGACTGAATTTAGACTCTGGGGCATGCTGGCTGAGCCTTCACACCTGTGGTCATCAAGGCCCACTGTAGATATAGCTAGTAGCCCAAACTAGCCCCGCTAAAACCCTCCATACAGTACATCAGTGCTATGGGTTGAGTTTTACTGAACCTCTGGATCAAAGCATGCATTTCTGCTTTGTGTGGAACACAGGCAAGAATAGTTCAGATCTGCTATTGAAATGTCACATGACACCGCTCTCACAAACAGGGCGTTTGATGCAAAATCGACCACGCTTCCATAGGAGACGTTTGACAACGGCACATGAATACATCTGACAGTGGATATGTGTGTGTGTGTGTGTGTCGTACCCGTGTGAGCGCATGTGTGCTTGTGTGTGACAACACCACCGGGGATGTGACCTGTTTATACATCGCTGCATAGAAAATGCTACTCATAATGGTAGCATTCAGAGACAAGTCTTTAGTGGAATCATGTGAGAAGGTCGTTTGAGAGGAGCCGTCTGCCAGGGCTTGCAGGTTCTATGAAGGCGGTGCAGGAGACTGCAGCAGTAACAGTGGTAGAGACGGAGGAGGAGGCCACACAGTGTGTGTGTGTGTGTCCGCTCGGCTGGTATCCATTGGATCACATCTATCTATTTACACATTGTGTGTGTGTACACACACAATGTGTAAATAGAGTACTAGAGTAGACACAGTATGCGCACCTGTGTGTGTGGTCATTTACTTGGACAAACGTAGTCACGCACACGCACACACACACACGCACACACATACACACACCAACTACACACACACTACACACAGTGTTCAGACTCAAAAGCACAACATGTTTTTTTTACCAGGGCTGTCGAGCAATTAAAATAACAATCAGAAAAATAACGGCTTTGTGATAAATTAATCTGAATTTGCCTTGAGAAGCATTTGAACATATTTCAATTGAAGTGGACTTTGGTAAATTAGTGAATATATTAACGAGAGACATGATAAACGTAAAAGGTCTATAAAAAAAACAACTTTAAAGGTCAACAGCTCTTTTATTTCCCATACATTTCGGCATTCATTTTCACTATTCAAGTTCAATAATAGCCATAACAATCTGCAAAGCCTCCATTAACCTGGCCACCGAAATTCACCTGCAGTCCAATGCAATCCGTCACAGGGAGACTTAAGGTCATTGAAGGTCAATGAACACCATTGTTTGTTTGTTTTTCCCACGACACTAAATCCCCAAACATTTTGGGGGAGGTCTCTGGAAAGATGTTTTAAAAAATCATCACATTTGGGACAATTATCACAAAACAAAACGCTGGTTAGGTCAGACCCTCTCACCACCAGACGTTTGGACGGAAGAGGGAGGAGGGGGAAGGAGCAATGGGTGGGAGAGGAGAGAGGAGAGCAGATGAGAACTGGAGTGACATGAAGGCAAGGGAATGGTGGAGGATGGGAGTTGTCAAGGAGAGGAGGGATTAAATGACATTACATTCATTTCAGTCATTTCAAGTCATTTCATTAGCAGACGCTTTTATCCGAAGCGACTTACAATAGTGTGTTTTAACAAAGGAAGGTAAGAGAACAACTCGTCACCAGAAGTCAAAAGTGCATTTAATGCACTTTTGAGTCTCCAAGAACTGAACCAGTGCTCAGGTAAAAGTACAATAAGTTGGCAAACAATATAGAACAATATCGAGAACAATATATACCTAACAATCAACTTAGATAATCTACTTAGTAAGACACTAGTAAATGTGATAAGAGGATGTGCTACGAGGAAGGATCAGGGTAGTGTGTCCTGAAGAGATGGGATAACTTGCGTGGGGCTGGCTGGCACCTCTTCTCACAACAAGATTGAGTCTTTCAGAGAGGAGCAGGTGAGTGGACTGGAGGAGGAGAGGGAGAGGAAGGTGCATGATTCAGAGAACGTTGAAGGAGGCTTGGAGGAGCAGAGAAGGCAGAGTGTAAGAAAGAAAACGGTGAAATGAGAGAAAAGTACTGTAAGGAATACAACAATATGAGGAGAAAAACAAGAAAGAGGAAGAAGGAGAAGGAAGCAGAAATTGATTATAAAGAGGAAGAATGATGAGAAACGGAGGAGGTAGATCATCTAATCTGTCCCCTAGGTGCAACCACCAGTCCATCACCACCAAGGGTGCCATGGCCAGTAGCACCAGCATAACACAATTGTTTGTGGTACTTCCACAGTGCGATCGGCCCCAGCACCACCCCCACCTCATAATGATGTCACATGATGATGTTTTTATTGATGTGCTATCTCTGTCACATAGAATTGTAACTGTGGAGAGAGTTTGAATGCGTCCCTCTTGATCCTGTGTGTGTGTGTGTGTGTGTGTGTGTGTGTGTGTGTGTGTGTGTGTGTGTGTGTGTGTGTGTGTGTGTGTGTGTGTGTGTGTGTGTGTGTGTGTGTGTGTGTGTGTGTGTGTGTGTGTGTGTGTGTGTGTACACGTGCCTGCGTGCCTGGGCGTGTTTGTGATGCATGTGTGTGTCTGTGACCGATACAACCTCCAGTAGCTGTTACCAGCACCACAAGTATGTCATTACTCTGAGCTCTGACCCACAACTCTGAGACGCTCAGCTGGACTGCAGTCACAACTTTATTTTGAGTAAACCTGATTTCAGGGCATATTTAGTTTTGTTTTAGTTTTCGAGTAATCACAATTTTTCTAGTTTTATTCAGTGCATGCTTGAAAAGTAACACGTGTGTCTGTGTTTTTAGACTACTGGTCTATTCGATTATTGTGCTGGTTTGCCAGGTTGATGCAAAGTAATACTTTTCATTAGTTAGAAAGTTAGAAATGTGTTTGTCTTCATGTTTGAATATGAGCAAGTTGGCCTACTTCTGAGGCCACTACTCTTGGACTAATTAGAAGCTAATAATGCTGCATTTGCAGAAAAATGTCATTAATGGTGCTTAGAAACAAACAAACACTTAACATGTTTTCCCTGGTACGGTTGTTTTTGAATGTATAAATCCCCAATGGGGTCCTTCAATGGAACACAGCACACCAGTTATTAGACTACATTACAATATAAAACCAATTTACAATGCATTTGCTCCGTCTGGTTGTGTAACAGTCATATGGGTATTCTTGGCAAGAAGCCCTTACAAATGATCAGATTCTTGCTCTTTTTATAGTCTATGTGGAATATAGCGTGTAATATGCGAGGATATATGCAAAAGTCATTGAATATTCAAGTGTGTACATGAGTGGGCGGGCAGTGCAGCTCAGGAGGTACAGCGGGAGGTAGAGCGAACCGGCTGGTTCGATCCCCCAGCTCCTCCTAGCAAAACCTGTCGAGGTGTCCTTGAGCAAGACACCCTAACTCTAACTGCTCCTGATGTGCTGGCTGTCTCCTTGCATGGCTGACTCTGCCGTCGGTGGTTGAATGTGTGTATGAATGGGAGAATGTGAGGCATGACTTGTAAAGCGCTTTGAGTGGCCATGAGTGTTTTGTGTGTGCACAAAGCACAAATAAACGGTATATGTGAGTGTGCACATACATACTGTATGTCAATTCATATTCATGAAATGGTTATTCATCTTATTGCCACTGTGTTCGACCATGAATGGAGACAATTCGATAGAAATGCATATTTTGTGTTTTTCAGCGTCGTCATCCATTTCAGTTAGCATCCTAACTAGTGACAGAGAAGAAGAGAATTTCCACCGTGAGAAACAAAATGTAGGAAATTGGCAAATAGGTGAACTGCAGCCTGCTCAAGCTTGTGCATTCAGAGCACTGGAGTGCGAGCTCCGTGGCTTGAGTGGAAAGAACTATCCTTGAACCTGATAGTCCTTGTACGGATGCTGCGGAACCGGTCGACCATACAGTATGGGGGAGAAGAGATGGTGCCCATGGTGTTTGCGGTCCTTAGTGATGGACATGGCCTTGTTCCTACATCTAGTCTTAAAGATATACTCAAGTGCACCGTTGGCCTATTCCGCTTTTCCTGAGGCACCACAGGGCATAGAGGCATTTCTTCAGCATGACCTCCATGTTGCTTGTCCACGCCAGGTTGTCCTAGGTAGCCCTAGGAAACGGAAGCAGCTGACAACTTCCTCCGGTGTCCCGTCCAGGCTGATAGTGGAGTGAGTGCCCCTGTGGCTCCTGAAGTCCATAATGAGCTCCTTAGTCTTTTTGACATTCAGTTTGAGGCTGTTGTCCTTGTACCATCGCAATAGCCGGACTACCTCATCTCTGTACTTCGTTTCGTCGTCCTCGCTTATCAGGGCGATAACGTATGACGATGTGGTGTCGTCTGCAAAGTTGATAATTGTTGAGGACCAGAGTGGATAAGTTTTTGTTCCCAATCTTCATGACTTGAGGCCTGCCCTTCAGAAGTCCATAATCCAGGTACAGATGGGGGCGCCCAGACCTAGGTCCCTCAGTTTCAGGACCAGCTTGAAGGGAACGATGAACGTCGAGCTGTAGTCAATCAACAGCAGTCTGACATAAGTGTCCCTCCTGTCTAGGTGCTCCAGGGCCGTGTGTAGTGCCAGGGAGATGGCGTCGTCTACAGACCTGTTTGGTAGCACTTCATGGCTATGGGTTGAAGCCACTGGACAATAATCATTGAGACTTGTTACCTTGGTCTTTTTGGGTAACTGCACAATGGTTGTCACTTTGAAGCATGCTGGGACAACAGACAGTTGCATTGATGCGTTGTCGATGTCCGTGAACACAGGAGCCAGCTGGTCAGCGCAGGTCTTAAAGACACAGGATGGAACTCCGTCTGCCGGCTGCATTCCCTGCCTTCACCCTCCTGAAGGTTCTGCGGCCCTCGTACTCGGACAGTTGTAGAATGTAGTCCTCTAGGTCAGTGATTCCCAACCGGGGTACGCGGACCCCTAGGGGTACCTGAGGGGATTGCAGGTGGTATGTAGAAAGATTAGGGATTGCAATTTATTTAAAATATATATTAGTATTATTAAAAAAAATGTAACACATTTTAGCAATGTTTAGCAACCTAAGACTCATGTAATGAAACCGCGAAATGAAACCCGTGAAATGAAACCTGCGATGCGGTCTGTGAAACGGCTGGTGGCACTCTTGCTCATAACTTAAACGCACTAATACCGGTAACGTCGCTGCGGAACCGGGTGAGCCCAGTGAAAAGAAAGAAAAAGTAGAAAAAGACCAGAAAGCAGCAGACATGCTGAAAACCTTTCCATTATCGAACAACCCAATCTGCCGCAGGATTGATGACATGTCCACTAATATTGTTGGACAGGTGGTGAATAAAATTAAAAGAGCCGGTCAGTTCGCTCTACAGTTGGATGAAATGACGGATGTGAGTGGGGAGGCTCAGCTCCTGGCCTTTGCACGTTTTGCTGAAGAGTCTGACATACATGAGCATATTTAGTTTTGTAAGAAACTAACAGGACAGACAACTGGCGAAGAAATATTTCAGGTGATTGACAGCTTTTTCAAAGAAAACAATCTTGAGTGGAAATCCTGCAGTCACATCTGTACCGACGGCGCAGCTGCGATGACGGGGATACAGGGGATACAACGGGGATACTTTCCTGATACAGCACTCTCATCCTCTCGCAGTGGTTTTTCAGGATGCAGGGTGGGTTGCACGGCTGGCATATCTTGCCGATGTCTTCTCCAAGCTTAATGAGCTTAACCTCTCAGTTCAAGGCAAGGACTCACATATCCTTAACATGTATGACAGAGTGAATGGATTCATAAATAAAGTCAACTTATGGGAGACGAAATGCAACAAAGGGGATATAAGCAGTTTCCCACTGCTTGATGGCTATCTTGCCACTACTGATGCTGAAAACAAGCAGATGGTCACAACGCATCAGTCCAAACTCAAAAATGAGTTCAACCAGTACTTTCATGACATTGAAGCAAAGTCAGAACAGCTGGACTGGGTGAGGAACCCATTCAGAGTGACTGAGAGCAGCAGCAGCCTTCCTGCCAGACTGCAGAAAAACCTGGTGGATTTGTTCTCTGATCGTGGGCAAAAGATGGCATATGCTGAAAAGTCACTGACAGAGTTTTGGTGTGATGTTGCAAAGGAGTTTCCAGAGCTGGGGAAATGTGCATTGAATGAACTCTTGCCTTTTGGATCTACCTATGTGTGTGAAGTTACCTTCTCAGCCCTGACTCACATCAAAACCAAGCAGAGGAACAGACCGAATGTGGAGAGCAGCCTAGTGACGGCTGTGGCCACACAGCTCAAGTGTCTCATTAAAAGCTCTAGTGACTTAATCAAATATGTTGAATATATATATATATATTATTATATTCAATTTTATTGTATTAGATTTGATCTCGTTTTGTTCTAGTGTGGTTGCTGTTGTTGTGGCTGCTGTTCTTTTACCTGCACTGTTTACACAGTTAAGTTTAAATTAATTTGTGTTAAGGGTGAGTTATAAAAGTTATTTTCATTTATTTAATAGTAGTTTTGTTAAATACAATTACAAAAGGTTTAATAAAAGAGAAAATGTAAGGCGAATCATCCAAATGAGTGAGGGGGTGCTTATAGAATGGCTACCAGCTCAAGGGGTACACAAGACAAAAAAGGGTTGGGAACCACTGCTCTGGGTGAATGTTCAATTTGTTGGTCGGCTCAGAGTTCCCCCTTTCAAAGCGAGCGTAAAACGTTTTCAACTTGTCTGGTAGGTTAGGGTGGTTGTTGGTGACTGCCACTGAGCTCCCCTTGTAGTTGGAGAGGACCCTCAGACCTTGCCACGTTTGTCTGGTGTCGGAGCCCTTGAACTGTAATTCCAATTTGTTTTTGTAATACAAGATACAAGATATTTTTATTGGCCAATTGCAACAGGTACATTGGATTGCGTACTCCCCATTCCCTCCCGCAGTATACATCTCCAAAACAATACCATAAAAATATAAATTATATATACAATAAAAATAAACAAAAAAAGAGCAGCAAAGTGACTGTTAAATGTATGTATGTATGTGTTGAATGTGCATGTTTTATTTGATTTAAAAAGCATTTAAAGTGCCAGTAGTACAGCAGCATCATGAATACAGTGCAGAACAGTGCTGTAACTGTGATGAGTTCAGAAAGTCAAGCAAAGTATATAAGTGTAATGTTAATGACATGTTATGAATGTGGCAGCACTCCTAGCCGTTCGTAGGCGCACTGCCTGTGGATAAAAACTATCCTTAAACCTGGTAGTCCTTGTACGGATGCTGCACAACCGGCAACCAGACGGTAGGGGGGAGAAGAGATGGTGCCCAGGGTGGTTGCAGTCCTTTATGATGGACATGGCCTTCTACCGACATTTGGTCATACAGATCTCTTCAATGCATGGAAGTGCACACCCGATGATCTTCTCTGCCGTCCTCACAACCCTCTGGATGGCTTACTTGTCCTGTGCAGTGGTGTTGTCGTACCACACAGTGACGCCACCCGTCAGGACGCTCTCTACGGTGTCATTGGAGAAGTTCACTAGCCACCTCTGGCCTATTCTGCTTTTTCTGAGGCACCGCAGAGCATAGGCGCAGGCGCTGGTGTGCCTTCTTCAGCATGACCTCCGTGTTGCGGGTCCACGCCAGGTCATCGGAAATCTGTAGCCCAATGATGAGCTCCTTGACATTCAGTGCAAGGCTGTTGTCCTCACACCGCGTTAGCTGGACTATCTCATCTCTGTACTCCATTTGAATCCAATTTACTTGATGGCTTTTCTGAGTTCATACTTGGCCTTCTTGTAGTGATCAGAGTCGCCTGTTGTGAAAGCGGTACTCCGTTCCCTTAGTTTGTCAGCATTCATCCGGTCGCGGTTCGGGAATGAGCGAACAGACCTGGTCGGGATGCATTCCTCCACAAGCCTGTTAATGTATGCTGTGACATGATCTGCATACACATCCAGGTCAGTGGTCTCGAATACATTGTAGTCTGTCATTTCGTCATTTAGTTTGTAAACAGAAAGTAGAAGCACGGAGGCGTGGTCTGATTTCCCGAAAGCCGGCCGTGCAACAGTGCGATAAGCGTGCTTAATGGTGGTGTTGCAGAACTCAAAGTAATGTCAGTTAAAAATGTATAATAATATACTAAAAATCCAAAAGTTATGTAGCATATTTACCACGTCTTGGGTCTAATGACAGGTCCTCTCAGGCTTAAATAAATAAATTGGTCGCACTAATGTTTTGAATATATACAAATATATACTGTATATTACTATTGTTTACAAAGAAGATGGTTAAATAAACTCATTCATGCCGAGCTTTAATAGCTTTGAGCCCAAACATAGGCTAGTGCCTACTATAAAGAGGAATACAGTGTCCAACTGTGTGGGGATCAAAAAAGATAACCATACAAATAAATAATAATCCCCGGCCAACACACACAAACAGACACACACACACACACACACACACACACACACACACACACAGACAGAGATCTAAACATAATCACAATTCATTAGCCCTACCTGCTCATATCAAGCTTCAAAGCAAAACTCAATGCCACAAGGAGAGCAACTGGTCTCATTGTCTTTCCCTTTAATCAAGCGGTCTCTCTGTCTCTCCTTCCTTAAATTAACCGGTCTCTCTTTCCCTTAAATCTACCGGTCTCCCTGTCTCTCTTTCCCTTAAATCAACTGGTCTCTCTGTCTCTCTTTCCTTAAAAATCTA
>CM051020.1:13037697-13055197 GCA_027704905.1 Muraenolepis orangiensis
GTCTATACAATAGCTGCCCACTGCTCCTAATACTAGGATGGGTTAAATGTGTGTGTACATGTGTACAGGACAAAACAGGAAACACTATGCAACTCTGCCCATCTCACTTCCTGAAAGGAGACTTTCAGGACGTTGAAGCACTGAGCAAAGTGTAGGAATTCATGTTGACGTTCTTTCTCCTCCTTTTTCTCGTCAGAGGCCCCGTCAAATCTGACATCAAATTGGTTCGCTAATCCTAGACAGAAGAACATGGTGGTCATATACATTTACATTTACATTTACATATACTGTATATTTTTGTTGTCATATTTTTTCCTGATTGCATGTCATGAATTATGAGTTATAAGCCTGATTCTTTAGCCTGTTGCTGCAATCTGCTGCTGGGAGCCAATACAAATTGCTTCTGCTTAGCTGACTTATATTGCTTTTGCCTTTTGCTCACGCCTCCTCCGTGTACAGTCGAAGCGCGTGGAGGAGGAGCTAGCGTGCTAAGCTATCGGCGAGCGCGTCCCTGTTGCTCCCTTGTAAACACAGACATCTCTTCAGAGTCTGATTAATTCAACGCATTCATGCGTCTTATGGTTCCATTCCCCTTCTCTTCCCCCAGGGCCAATAGGATGGCTTTTATAAGATTTGGGTGGGATTCAAATTATTTAGGAGAGCCATAGCGATTAGTGTGTGTGTGTGTGTGTGTGTGTGTGTGTGTGTGTGTGTGTGTGTGTGTGTGTGTGTGTGTGTGTGTGTGTGCTGTGTGTATTGTGTATGTCTGAGAGAGTAGAGAGAGAGAGAGAGAGAGAGAGAGAGAGAGAGAGAGAGAGAGAGAGAGAGAGAGAGAGAGAGAGAGAGAGAGAGAGACGTAGAGAGAGGGTCTTTAATGTGTGTTTCCTTCTGATAGGCTTCTCACTGGTCTGTAACGGCGGGCTGAAATTGTGTTAGTCAATGGAGTCGTTTTGGGACAAACAGAGCCAAGCCTATCTGACCCAAGATAACATTTATAACATTTGTGTGTCGAATAGGTTTTTTTCTCTCTCTCTCTCTCCGGTTGCTGCACATAATCTCAAGTATCAGGGATCTCGACAATGTAGCAATGTATCCTCTATTCATATTCTCTACCCGACGTATAGTACGAAAGTCGTACACTCTGAGATGTTGCACACTGTACACCTTGGGATATGTTTGCAAAATGGTATGAACAGGGAAAGTGATAGAAAATGAGTTGATGAAATGTAAGCATTGCTTAACAATGCGTTGTCTTCAAGTATCTTTGATGAGAACATTAAAAGGAAACGATTAATGCGATTAGTGTGATCTTTTTTTCTCTTTTCTCTTTCTCTTCTCTTTTCTCTTTTATCAGTTGACGCTAGTTGTCCATTCTGTATCCAGGCTACGTATTCATCTATTAAAACCTATTAACGACATATGAAATCAACTTAATCAGCTTTTCTTTCTTTCTTTCTTTCTTTCTTTCTTTCTTTCTTTCTTTCTTTCTTTCTTTCTTTCTTTCTTTCTTTCTTTCTTTCTTTCCACCTTAAAAAAAGTGATTCGATAACATTTTAGTATACGCAGGTCTCGAGCTCGGTCGTCACGCTTCGCTAAAATGTCACATTTGCACAATTTGGAGACTTTGAAAAAGAAGGCTGAATAAAGAGACCAGTTGAACTGCTGCTCTAGTGAAGCTCTATTCTTCACAGCTAAATCGGTGCGATGACCTGTCATCCCAGACGCCCTTCGCCTCTTTGGGGTCTTAGACCATTGGCATTAAATGAAAAGCTGCCCGAAGCGGCCTTTCATTTATATATATATATATATATATATATATATATATATATATATATATATATACACAACGTATATGCCGTATAGTCCTATAATAGTCTCCTGCTTCCTCCAAAGTAATTGAATATGGTCTCGGAAGCCGGGCTTCTCATTCTGGAATTACCTGGGACAGGACATTACGGTCGCGGTGTGGAAATATTACACCGCTGTAGTCATAATGATATTGGAACAGAAAGCGCGAGGTGAGATTGAGTTCATAGTTGGAATAATGAGGGTGTTAGGTGAATTAATTTTTTTTTTTGGGGGGGGGGGGGGGGCCTGGGCTGGGAATAGGTTGGAAAAGGTAGCCTGGATAACTTCCTATCTGCCAAATGTATGCATATATGAAGTCTGCGATTGGCCCCGGAAGCGGGAAGGAAAATATTAATGTAATAATGAGTAGACATAAATGCCCATTGCTTTTTTTCCCCCCCATTTCCTCCGCTCGTTGAGTAATGAACCACATTAATAAGTAGGGGTTTGTTTAAGAGACGATTTGGCAAAAAAACAGAATCCACAGGAAAATGGATGTAATGGATGTGCAAACACACCCGCAGAATATTTTTTCATTTCAAATAGCTGTGCATTTAGTTTAAATGCTGTGCCCAGGTAATATAAAGCCGTAGTATGATTAATGGCAGAGCAAACTATTCTGTGAGGATCTCCACACAGAATCCAGAGAAACCAGAAGGGACGATCAATTATTCATCCGTTATGTCTGAGGTGGCCAGCGGGGGCAGCAGAGAGCAGGGGTTTGGAATAACATTGTTCTCTTTTTCATTTCATTTCTCGATTTATTTTTACATTGAATGCACTTAATTATACGAGCAGTCAGAGAAGCGACGGGCAGGGGAGATGAGATGGGATTTTTTTTTGTGGGAGAGGGATGAAAGAAGTCTGATGAGAAGGCTTCAGCAGAAGGGCAAATGAACATATCGAGGTAGGTAGCCAACCGTCAGACAATCATTATGGATTAAGGGGGCACTGGGACCTTGGACATCGAAGTGTAGAAGTAAGACTCAATACGATACAACAGAGCACACACACTCACACACACGCACATATATACATACACACTCACACACACATGCACACTCGCAGGCCCACACACCCTCACACACACAAAAACCCACACAGATAGACACACACTGACACACACACGCACATGCACACTCACACACATAGACACACACTGACACACATAAGCGCATTGTATCCTATTGAGTCTTACTCAATAGGATACAATGCGCTTATGTATACAACACAGCCACATACTCACACATGCACATATACACATGCACACACACATAGATAAACGCACACTGACACACACAGACACACAGACATACACGTACACGCAAATGCACACTCACAAGCAAGCACACACACACACACAGACACGCACACATGCACAGAAACATGCACACTCACACCCACACCCACACACACACACACAAACTCACACACACAGAAACACACACACATGCACACTCACAGGCACACACTCATGCACACACACACACACACACACACACACACACACATACATTCATGCGCATAGACATACACACACTGACTCACTCACATAGACATACATGCACACTTACAGGCACACACTCATGCACACTGACACACACAAACACACACACATACACACACACACACACACACACTCTCCCACGTACACACACATGCACACTTACACACACACACACACACACACACTTACACACACACATGCACACTCAAATGCACATGCACACAAAACACACACATGCACACTCACACGCACACACTCATACAGGCACGCACGCACGCACGCACACGCAAACACATTAGAACTAGCCAGTAAAGAAAGCCCAGGATTTGCTCCCACAAATCCAGCTTATAAACGAATGGGCATCACAACAGAGAAAGTGCAGCCGCAGCACATTCACACATGGCACAGGGAAGAAATTAAGGAATGAGTTAAACTTGTGAAATAGTGGAAAAATACCAGAGAAAGGGAAGGAGGAGGGGGCGGTAGAGAAGATAATTAGATGGATAGTCAACCTTGTAGAGGGCTAGAGAGAGAGAGAGAGAGAGAGAGAGAGAGAGAGAGAGAGAGAGAGAGAGAGAGAGAGAGAGAGAGAGAGAGAGAGAGAGAGAGAGAGAGAGAGAGAGAGAGAGAGATGATCTGGGATCCAGCCGTCCTACTGTGTTATAGCAGACCTTCTGGATGGGAGAAGGCACAGAGTCTGGGCCAGAAACCGGACTGCACACCAAATATTTAGATATTTAGATATTTCACCTGATTCGGAGAAACTGATTTGCACAAGTAGACAAAGCTTTCAGAAGGGGATTTTCATACGTGTATGTCTACAGTGGCCAGTCCACAGGGTGTTGTGATTTAAAACCTTTGCAGAGACTTTTTATTTTACAGTTTTCTAGTGCTGGCCGTAGTTTGTGATCACAGTTTATAGCCAATTACATGCATACAGATCCCCACGACCAGCCACATGATTGGTTAGGAACAAAAACTATGAAGCCATAGAACGAGAAACGGCCGTTCACCCAGATTTGAGCTTGTCACCTCGTCTGCCATCGTCAGACGTTAGATTGGTCATTTAAAGTCTGATTTGTGAGACTAACTCCAAAGGGATCGGGGAATTGAACTACAGGGAAATAAAAAAAGAGTTATTTCTTATTAGCAATCAACTCAGATACAGCACACCTCACTCCATCAAACACTGAATTGCTTTTGTACTGATTGCAATCATTAAAATGGACCACATGAAGTGTCATCATTCGATGAATAGCCAGTTTTTCATTTTTTTTATTCATAAAGAAATAGAAACACCAACATGTTTTTTTAATCGTAGCTATAAAACAATTGACCTCAAATTGACCTTGACATATACCTTATTCACCTTGCGGCCATCTTGGTTCCATCTTGGGCGGCTTGGGTACCCGGCTAGGTGGTTTGAACTTAGATTAAACTAAGATGGCCACTAAGGCCAAATCCGCCTGCAGTGTTTAGTGCAGGGATGTCCTTTCCTTTTTTTCTCACACTCCTTCAACTCCTTAATTTCCGCGATAATATCCTGTACTAATTGAAGCACCTGATAGCTGTGTGGGAGCCCAGGACTCTCGTGTGTTCACTCTCATGCTCCTCCAACACAGCGTCTGTGATCATGAAGTTAAAAGGGAAGTTCGCCGATTTTCAACCGGCTTTGCATCATGTGGGGTAAGATATGCAAATGTTTACCTTTCCTCCATGTGGCCTGCGCCCATATCTCCTCATCTGTTTAATTTCACTGTACACCGTACCTTATACATTTGACAAATAAACCAAATCTGAATCCGAATCAAATGACGCCAGATGTGTTCTAATTGATCCCGGCTAAGGCCAATGAACACCTGGGATCTACCCTACTTAAGGCCGTCGAAGACCAACGTCGGTGCTTGGCCATTGAGCACCTTATGGGAACCTTATGGGAACCTTACTGAGAACCTTATGGCTCCCACCTACCCGTGAACCTGTGTCTCCAGCTCCGACTACGTCGCGTCTCGTCTTAACCCCCCCCCGGTCAAGGACCCTCTCCGCGTTCCACCCTCTGGATCATCTCCTCGTGTCGACCACACCACGTAACCTATGCTACCATACCTTGTTGTTTTTTGAGTTTGGGGATCTTTTTTCAGTAAAGACATTTTCCGTTGTTTTGGTGGTTTGCTGTGTCTCTTCTTCTGGGTTCTCTGGCACATTTGGCTCGCCGGCCTCGTTGGGTCCTAACAAGATGAAGACAGTGCTTCCGGCAAGTTCACCAAACACTCTCTGAGTGTTTCAATTCCGCGTCTGTTTTCTTATCAACCTTGTGAGCTAGCACATCACTGGTTTTGACAATTCCTTTATTGGTATGAAGCTTTGTGGAAAGCCCTCGCAAATTTTGCAGTTTAGCAAGCAATTCTTCAGATGTCCAGGTTTTTTCGTATTTGCCAGTATGTTTAGGCTTGAAGTGACGATTGAAGTTTAAATTGACTTACTTACAGCGATAGCTTCATTACAAACTAAACACGTGGCTTTTACCGATGAGGTATGCCATAAAAATACTACAATATTTGAAGTGAAATTCATATTTTATTGAACATTCGAAACCATGTGTTCACCTTTTTACTGCCTATGTTAGCTGTCTTCCTGCTGTGATTTATTTAGCTTAGATGCTGCTTTCACTCAAGCTGAAGGACACTGACGAAAAACAAACACGTCTGCGTGCATCTACAGTACATTCACACACACACACACACACACACACACACACACACACACACACACACACACACACACACACACACACAATGTTTCACAAGGCTTGGTGTTTCTGGGGCGGCAGTATAGCTCAGGAGGTAGATCGGTCGTCTGACAACCGGAAGGTTGCTGGTTCGATCCCCCTCATAACAAAGTGAAGTGTCGAGGTGTTCCTGAGCAGGCAGGCAGACAGACAGACAGACAGACAGACACCCTAGCAGCCCTAATTGCTCCCGACGTGCTGGCTGACGTCTTGCATGGCTGACTCTGATGTCAGTGGCTGAATGGGTGAATGTGAGGGCATGACTTGTAAAGCAGCTTTGGATAAAAGCGCTATATAAATGCAGTCCATTTGCCGTTTACCATCCATTACAATAAAAGCCGTTTTCACAATAAAAGTAATTTAAAGGTCTCTCCTAGACCGAACAAGGAAGCATCCAATGCTTCATTGAGATTTAAATCTAGGCACCTAGTTAGGATCTTTCTTATGCTTCCGACTGAATTAGGACACAGTCATATGCCCCCATATCACCCGTATTCGCCACCTATTTAGGAAGCATCTTCGCAATTGAGCCGCACAGAGAGGCGTTTCTGTGTGTTTTAAATTCAGAGGACCCACACACTGTGGATATTGGTTTTTTCCTCCTCGTCGAGCCAGAAGGCTGGTAGGTAGCCCTGTGCTGCTGTCCCAGCAATACAAGCTCATTATGTTATGTAAAAAGCAGTATAACTGACTGAATAAATGCAAACAACCAACGGTGCAAACATCCCCCCTGCAGCCCCGGAATGTCTCATAGCTGATCAAATAAGTAGCGAGGATGTTCTGTGCCAAATAATCGGCCTGCAGGGGGAGAACACAATGGAAGTGGTGTGACGAGGATGGTGGCGTACAATGCGTTTGTTTGTGAAAATTGCTCTATGGTTTATCTTCTGCTGGAGGTCAGCTGTTGTTGTTGCTGCTGTTGTTGTTGTTGTTGTTGTTGTTTTTAAACAGCGTCTTCTTCTGGAACAACTCCGACAGAAACCTTTTTGGGAATCGCCAGAGCAATACAGAACCTCCTTTGCCGTGTCAAAGGACATAAGTGTGGCAATTCACCACACAATGCGATACATGGCACACTGCGTTACCTGAGTCGACTGAAAGGGTGCCAAGCTGAGAAGCCCATTTTACCTGCTGTTAAATCCGAGTTTTATTGAGAGGTAGATGGAATGAACAATATATATATATATATAGAGAGAGAGAGAGAGAGAGAGAGAGAGAGAGAGAGAGAGAGAGAGAGAGCGAGAGAGAGAGAGAAAACAATGAGGAGTGAGCAGGCATGAATTCAAGAAGCCAGTATCTGTATGACACCGTTGGCAGTACGAAAATCCACTTAAAGTATGACATTTCTGTTCCTTAACCTAATATAATGAATTTCTTGCTTTCCTTTTTCCCCCCCAGACACACAAGGGTGCACCGTGCGAGAGAGAGAGGCAGAGATTTTTTGTTATTGTTATTATACAGTGTGCAGTCAAGATGGCGGCTCCAAAACTATACGCTAATTCCCTTTTTGTGTTAGTCGTTAGCCTTTGAGCCCCAGGCCACGCCTCCTCTGGAACGTGTGTTGTGACTCCGCCCCCTCGTTAGCGGCTGGCTGTTCTGTCATTCTGTTAATGAGGCACACCAGTGACCACCCGCGACCCCACCGCAAAAGTCTCATAACAATCCATCCATCAGCGGAAAAGACATGTGTAGGAGACAGTTAATGGAGCAGCTACTAATTAAAAATACCCCCACGATGGAGAATTTGAGGTTGTCGCTGTAATATGTAATGTGTCTGGTCGTTAACATTCAACTTGAGGCAAGGTGATGAGTTGAAATTCTAGCTCTGTAGCTATATCTATAACCGTTTTTATTATTATTATTATTATTATTCCAGTTTTCATGACTTCAAATCTCAACGGATCTCAGCGATGACCCTTCTTTTACTTTTCTCGTCTGTCTTAAAAGAAATGTCCAGGAAATCCCCCCAAAACCCATATCTAACTTGTCTGAACACTGACCTCTAAGCGAACACCTGGGGGATGAGTATCTGGAATCATGTGAACATAACCTTGGATATAACCTTGGATTTATTTTATACGATAGACCCAGACTGCCACTTTCAAAGTTAGGGCATATTCCACTCGCAGTTTGATGGATCCACTCTCAAAGTCCGCTATTATAAGCTTCAGGGGGGGGGGGGGATTTTCACTGAGAGCAGAAGACGAATAGAATAGAATAGAAGAATAGTTTTCACTGTGTTTACCGCTAAGTGAACGATCAGCTGATCACAAGTCATTCCAGTAGTTTGTCCAATACAGATATGGCTTTCTCAATGAAACATGGAGACAGTAGGATGCAACCTTCCACTAAAACCGCAAAACGTTTGTGGAGTGTGTTGTGTGTGTGTGTGTGTGTGGTTGGTGGCTGGTTTAAGCAGCCTCACCTGGCCTGCACACCTGTGGGCCTTTAATTAACAATGACCCACAGGTGTGCAGCCTTAGAGTAATCAGTCAGGTAGTAACTCAGGAGTTAACTCAGGCCAGGTGAAGGCTGCTTAAACCAGCCACCACAACACACACACACACACACACACACACTCCACAAATGTTCTACTATCCACAGATAGAAAAAATATCCTTTCATCTCTAGTTCATGGGAATGGGTGGCATAATCATGCACTCTAAGTCAAACAAATAAAAAACAACTAAAGAGACTAAACAAGAAATGTCGCCTCTTTCAGCGGGCTTTCTTTCCAGCTTTTATTTATGTTTTTTTGTCATTTGAATAATGTGTTGGGGGATGGGGGGCATTTAAAGAGAGCTATGCGGAGAGAATTTTCATTTAGTTTTAGGGGGAGAGGAGCAGCACAACATCACCAGGAGAACATCCCCCCGCTGTCAGCAGCCCCGCGTGTGTGGGGGACGGCCCGTGAATATGAAGTAGATTAATTTGAGTTGAGGAGAGGGAAAACCTATTGAGGGACCGGGTGAAGGGTTGAGAGGGAGAGGGGGGAGGGGGGAGGGGAGAGGGAGAGGGACAGGGGGGAGGCAGAGGGAGCAGAGGAATGAATAGCAGACTTGTGAAGTGGAGAGATAAGGCACCCGATTGCTATATGTTGCATTACCCCCTCTTCTCTCGCTCTCTCTCTCTCTCTATCTCTTTTTCCTTCTCTCTCTCTACCTGTCAATCTGTCTCTCTCTCTCTCTCTCTCTCTCTCTCTCTCTCTCTCTCTCTCTCTCTCTCTCTCTCTCTCTTTCTGTCCCTCTCATTTTCCCTCCCTTCCTCTCTCTCTCTTTCTATTTCTCAACCCCTTCCCTTATCCATTTCTTGTTCCTTTAGGCCCGTTTAGTTAATTAAGGCCATGAAACATTTCAGAAACCAATTATGCCTTGACATTATTAAAAGACCACGTTGCCTTGTAGCAGCCAGATTCCATATCTCTCTCTCTCTCTCTCTCTCTCTCTCTCTCTCTCTCTCTCTCTCTCTCTCTCTCTCTCTCTCTCTCTCTCTCTCTCTCTCTCTCTATCCATCTCTCTCAGCCAGCTCCCTCTCCCTCTCCCTCTCTCTCTCTCTCTCTCTCTCTCTCCCTCTCTCTCTCTCTCTCTCTCTCTCTCTCTCTCTTTTTTACCCGTCGTCGAGGAGGACAAGGGAACCCTCTCTGACCCTGTCGACCGGCGGTACCAGGGATTTGGATTCACAGAGTGAAAAGTAACATCAGCATATTTCAATATCCTTTGTGTGCGATGTCTGTGTGCAGGGGGGGGGGGGGGGGGGGGGGGTCTTCCACTTCTGTTTCTTTATCAGTAGTGTGAAAAAAATGTGGGACGTTTTTTTTATCATTACGACGATAATGTCGAGCTGTACATCTACAGCGATGGCCGAATCCCGAACCGGATTTCATTCGGACCGGATTTCCTAGTAAGGACAAAAGCGAGCCCGGGATCAGATAAGGGAATAGCATGGCAGGCACAGATACAGTCAGTGTTAATTTGAGGAGTGAATGTGGGGGCTTTGATCAATTATTGCCAATTGAAGCCCAGAGGAAGCCGTATCAATATCACATGTGTTCAATCGACTGTTTGCTACGACCATTTAGTCATTCGCGAGGTTTCTTTCTGTTCGACAAAGTCACTTTAAAGTGAATCCAGTGAATTCAAGACATTGTGAAGCAAGATGGCTACAGAGTCAAGATTGAGATTCAAGACATTGATGTGCCATTTGCAACAAGTGGAATGCTCACTCCCCATTACTTCCTGCAGTAGGAATTTGTAGACACAATACTATAAAAAATACTATACAATAGTACTACACCATAACAAATGAACATAAAAACAACAATAAAGTGACTGATGATATGTACGATGAAATGTGTTATATTGTGCAAAAAGCATTACAACACATTTTAAAGTGCCAGTAGTGCAGCAGCACCATGCTGTACGGTGCATAGCAGTGCAGTAATGAGTCCAGAAAGTCCAGCAAAGTATGATAGTGTTATGCTAATGACAATGTTAAGATAGTAGCAGCACTCCTAGCAGTTCAGTAGGTCACTGCCTGTGGATAAAAACTATCCTTGAACATGGTAGTCCGTGTACGGATGCTGCGGTAGGGGGGAGAAGAGATGGTGGTTGCAGTCCTTTGTGATGGACATGGCTTTCTTCCGACTACTGGTCCTACAGATCACCTCAATGCATGGAAGTGCACACCCGATGATCTCTACGCTCTCTACGGTGCCACGGTAAAAGTTCACTAGCCACCGTTGGCCTATTCCGCTTTTCCTGAGGCACCGCAGAGCATAGACACTGGTGTGCCTTCTTCAGCATGACCTCCGTGTTGCGGGTCCACGCCATGTCGTTGGAAATATGTAACCAGAGGGAACGGAAACAGCTGACGACTTCCACCGGTGTCCCCGTCCAGGCTGACGGTGGAGTGGGTGCCCCGGTGGCCCCTGAAGTCCACCATGAGCTCCTTAGTCTTGACATTCAGTGCGACATTCATTTGCACCATCGTGTCAGCCGGGGGGATTTAACCCAGAACCATTCAGCTGGGAGCCGGAGAGAAACCCGTGGCCCTGACTGATTCAAAGGATAATATTCACTCAGTGTTGCTATTGTGTTCTTGGACTTTTGTTCTGCTTGGTGTGATTAAAAGTGTCCACGGGGGGGGGGGATTTTTTCATGGGAAAGTGCATTTGTGCTTATCTCCAATGTGGATGTTTATTCCAGCACCTTGCAAAATAAATGCAGTGCTTCAGACCGTTCTATGAGACTATAATGGGGCTGTGATGTGGGGTGTTTTCATTTGAAATAAACAAACCTACTCATTTCATTTGAATGTACAATTGAATTACTTGTTTGTTTTTGCCGAAATAGAGGATGAACTGAAATATCTTCCAGGAACAGCTTGTGCGTTGAACCTGTCAAAATCTCATATTTTCAAGCCATGTGAAACACACACACACACACACACACACACAGACACACGCACACGCACACGTGCATTCACACACACACACGCACGCACGCACGCACGCACGCACGCACGCACGCACGCACGCACGCACGCACGCACGCACGCACACACACACACACACACACACACACACACACACACACACACACACACACACACACACACACACACACACACACACACACACACACACACAGGTACGTAGAATATATAATTGGCCATCAAGAACTGGCCCCCGTCCAGGGTACATTAAAAAGCAATGGAGTGATTTTGAATTCACTAAGAAGTTTGCGGCCATAAAAACAACAGGATTTTTTTTTTTTCTTTGCCTGCATGCTAGGAACAAATATGTTTATTTAAGCCCCCTCCACTTCACACTGAGCCTCATTTGGCAACACAGTGGAAACCGTACAGGCGATAAGAGAGGCGGAGAATTATGTGAATTAGCAGATGCTAATCAACGGCGTGTGTGTGTAAGTGGAAAGCCAGCCCCGTTCGCTGAACACGCCATTTGTCTTCCAGTATGCTACAGTGTACGAGAACGGAGATCTACGGACTTCTTTTTTTCCCCCCCGTCCTTGTCATAATATCCTCTGAATTATGTTAATCATCCCCGCCACTATTGACACCAAAGGTTATTAATTAACATAAGTCAATCCTGCCTGGCTTCATTTTGGTAGGTAGCTAGCTTATTTCTGCTTTCTCTGTCTCTCTCTCTCTCTCTCTCTCTCTCTCTCTCTCTCTCTCTCTCTCTCTCTCTCTCTCTCTCTCTCTCTCTCTCTCTCTCATCTCTCTCTCTCTCTCTGACTCACGGTGCGTTCACAGAGCTATGGCACACCGGCACTCATTACCGTGTGATGTGACTCAAAACAGATGCAATAACACACGCAGAAAACACGGCTTGTTTTGAATCAAATCGAATAAGATCTCCGATATCAGCCTGGACATCTTTATTAACTTCCAGGCTTTGTGCACAAGTGTCCGCCCGGCAATTAGGAAACCCAAGCACCCAATGTTCCACCAGGAGGAACAGTCATTGCTTAATACCCGTTATCCGATATTATTCAAAAACCACATGGCCCGTGTTTAAAATGGGCTTACAAGTTTAGGTAGTAATCGTTTTTTAAGCACACCAGAACAAAATGGTTAAGGGATACGATTTTTCTATAATGTTTAAACGTTAACGAACACACTTGTGGAATCCTAATACTGCATGAATGTACTTTTAGAGCACCAGATGTCACTTTCCTGAGTCTGCATTACTTATATTCACACATATACATAAACATGTAGGGGAAAGGGATGGTATTTAGTAGTAGTGTGTGTGTGTGTGTTTGTGTACAAGTGTGTGTGTGTGTGTGTGTGTGTGTGTGTGTGTGTGTGTGTGTGTGTGTGTGTGTGTGTGTGTGTGTGTATCTGTGTGTGTGTGTGTGTGTGTACAAGTGTGTTTGCGTACAAGTATGAGTGTGTGTGTACAAGTGTGTGTGAGTGTGTGTGTAAAAGTGTGTTTGCGTACAAGTGTGAGTGTGTGGGTGTGTGTGTGTGTGTGTGTACAAGTGTGTTTGCGAACAAGCGCATATGTTTGGTAATGGAGATTGTGACTGTGTACATACAGTGTGCATCTCCATTGGAGGAGAGTCCAGGCAGCGTAGGCCAGCCGTGTATCCTCCCGTGTAGCCTTAAGCGGGGGAGCCGCACGCACGCCCCCGCTCTGCACGTCCAGATGGACAGAGCTGGACCCGTGGAACCAGGAAAAATAAAATATAATAAAATAAATAAACCCCAAGTCATTAGAGTTATTAAAGTTATTAAAAATGATTACATTGCCATTAAAGTCATTAAAGTTATTGCATTCATAAACGTTATTGCATTACCGCGAGATAGCTTGGCCAGCTGCTTTGCATCTACTCCAAGTGGTCCCGCACTGTGCCTTGCTCAATGTGGTAAAGGGTTTATAGCGATGCCGTTGGTGTGAATACACCATGTGACCTGTGTTGTTGTTTACTGATATTGATCATTATATCAACTGAACTCAGGTGTTCCTGATAGAGAACTTCAAACGTGTATACATTCCACAAACTCCAAAAGAGCAAATATAAATAGACAGAAATTCTACATCCAATATATTCCTTAAAGTCACCATATAACGTATACCATGTGTGTATAATGCACTGATAGGGAGTGATAGACATTGTTATTCTGAATGCCACATTTTGAAAGCGAGTTACCCTGCTTATCATTGTTGGTTGTTGTTTAAAGATTTCCGGGGTCCAAGAATAATATTCATTTCATATTTAATATGTTTACAGTGGCATTTTTCCTCAACACTCAACACTCACACCACAATAACAAGCAATATACCACCATGTGACTATAGCAAGTCTATGAAACCACAATCGTATTAAAGTTGTTCTTCTTCATCATATTTCATCAGTAACTACAGACTCTGATCACCGGTGTCATCAAATTAACTTCCACCCACAGCCCATCAATCACCATGGCGACACTGGTTATGTGTAATGTTTTGATGAATTGCATAATTGTTGTGAATTGCTGTAAATTTGACAACACAAGTGACAAACCCTATTTGCAGACCCTGCAGAGAGACAGAGACAGAGAGAGAGAGAGTGCATGCTGGGGAACGGAACAGAACATTCGTTGCCAAAAGGCTAATGGTGACTGAGGGCGATGGAGAGAGCAGGGGGGGAAAGAGAGCGTAAAAAACAGATAAACCACAACGAGAGGGTTGAGATTAAGAAACAAAGAAAATTAATTAAATTAAGAAAAAACCCGGATGGTTTTCTTGTCAACTCTGTTTTGTTTGCCAACTTATTGCACTTTTACCTGAACTTTTGTACTTCTACCTGAGCAGCGGCTCAGTTCATGGAGACTTGTAAGGAATCATTTGCACTTTTAACTTCTGGTGACGAGTTGTTCTCTTGCCTACCCTTTGTTGGAACAAACTATTGTAAGTCTCTTTGGACAAAAGCGTCTGCTTAATGACTGTAATGTAATGTAACTTACCAAGGGAGTATAATGGAAAAGATAAGGCTTACAAACACAAACAGGATCTACTGACTAGTAGAGTGTTAATCAACAAAGACAACACAGCCAAAGGGAGCCACCTGTGTATGAAACAAGGTGTGTGTGTGTGTGTGTGTGTTAATGTGTGTGTGTGTGTGTATGTGTGTGGGGGGGGGTACCTGTGTATATGCTAAGGTTTATCTAGTGTGTGTGTGTGTCTTTGTGTGTGTGTGTGTGTGTGTGTGTGTGTATGTATGTGTTTGTGTGTGCGTTCAGCTTTGTGTATGTGTGCGCCTGTGTGTAGGTTTGTGCACGTGTGTTTCTGTGTGTGTGTGTGTGTTTCCTGCATAGTGTTAGTGCCTACCTGTGTTTGCTCCACACATACGTGCATAATCTCAGCTCTGATTACTAGTCTAGAGCTGGTGTTATTAATTGATGGAGCTGGTGTTATTAATTGATAGAGCTGGTGTTATTAATTGATAGAGCTGGTGTTATTAATTGATGAAGCAGTGCCATTTTTCCGTTCCCCACCTGCTTTGCTGCAGGGTGAAGCCTGATCTACGTATTCTTTGCAGAATTCAATTTGACTGTTTACCGCTAACCACATAGCTGGGGGGGTGTTTGTTCACTCAACACTATTGTGTGTCGCTTTGGACAAAAGCGTCTGCTGAATGACTGCAATGTGATGTAATGTGACTGGATCGGACGATGTCTGCATCCTCCGATGGTTGTTCATGTTTCGCTCATTTTTACGTTGAATGAGGAAGAATCCGGCAAGGTATGCTTAAAGCACGGCAGGCAGATATAAGCAGCCAATAAGGCAGTGGACATACAGAGATGTATTGAAGATCATCACATCATTCTCAAATGGAGTGTACTGTGCACCATTGGAGTATTGACCAGACGCTGTTGTGTTTTGACCAAACATGAAACTCAATCTGGAAATATCCCACCAATTGATGCATTGCTATTGTCAAACAATTCTACACATGAATGATTGAATCCTTCATTTAACTTTCACCTTATTGAGCTTAAAATTATTTTTCTCTCTCTCTCTCTCTCTCTCTCTCTCTCTCTCTCTCTCTCTCTCTCTCTCTCTCTCTCTCTCTCTCTCTCTCTCTCTCTCTCTCTCTCTCTCTCTCTCTCTCTCATTAATATACCCCCCCCCCTCTCTTGCACACACACACACACACACACACACACACACACACACACACACACACACACACACACACACACACACACACACACACACACACACACACACCACACACACACACATGCGCTTGACCGTACCCCAAGTCATATGTATGTTAATTATAAAAAAGAGGACCGACAACCACGTCCAAACTAACTATGTTCATTTATATCTGCTAATGAATTCATGTAAGTGTGCCAAACTGTGCTGGGGGAAAAAAAATCGATTGTTTCACCATTGAAGGAGCAACGTAGAGTGAAGGCCATGGAGAGATGTGCCAAACAGCCTGAAGATGTAATTACAATCAACCAAATGAAATCCTGTCAAAAACTATTGGGACACTAGTCATTTCCATAGAATAATGCAGCCATTGTGTATAATATTAATTAGTTAAGGAAAATTAAGTCTATACACTCTTCAATTACACGCCAATGTGTGTGTGTGTGTGTGTGAAGGAACAAACAACACACCATGAGAACACACCCGATGCTTTCAAAGCGTTGGGTCGTGGGTTTCAATGGCTTAATTGTTGCAAAGACTTGACATTTGTTCCAAAAACTGACGACTTCTTTCATTGTTTTCCTTTGTGGTGTGATAATGACTGTGTGTATGAGTGTGTGTGTGTGAGTGTGCTCGGCGTGATGGTAAAATCGTTATGACGATGAGTGTTGTTTTCAGTGAACCGTTGTCCTCATTGCACTACAACAATGTGACGTTCTTTCTTTGTTATTCTTCATTGTCGTGTTTCGTTTAAAAAAGACTGTATGTGTGAGATGTATTGTACAGATGTACTGGAGAGAGAGAGAGAGAGAGAGAGAGAGAGAGAGAGAGAGAGAGAGAGAGAGAGAGAGAGAGAGAGAGAGAGAGAGAGAGAGAGAGAGAGAGAGAGAGAGAGAGAGAGGGGGAGAGAGAGAGGGGGGGAGAGAGAGAGAGAGAGAGAGAGAGAGAGAGAGAGAGAGAGAGAGAGAGAGAGAGAGAGAGAGAGAGAGAGAGGGGGGAGGTGGTAGGATGGAGAGAAAGAGAGAGAAAGGGTGGAGGACAGAGAGAGAGGGGGGGAGGGGGAGAGAGAGAAAGAGAGAGAGAGGGGAGGGGGAAGGATAGAGAGAGAGAGAGAGAGAGAGAGAGAGAGAGAGGAGAGAGAGAGAGAGAGAGAGAGAGAGAGAGAGAGAGAGAGAGAGAGAGAGAGAGATGGAGAAAGAGAGAGAGAGAGAGAGAGAGAGAGAGAGAGAGAGAGAGAGAGAGAGGGGAACGTCGAGGAATGGAGGAACGTACCACCTACAACAACCCATGAGAAAGGAGGGTGTGTGTGTGTGTGTGGTGTGTGTGTGTATGTGTGTGTGTGTGTGTGTGTGTGTGCTGGGGGGGGGGGGGGGCAAGCTGGCTGGCTGGCTGGCTGCGAGGAAGAAAGATTCAGTTGGCTTCAGCGCGGCTCGAGAGAAAGAGATCAGGCAGCAACTTCAGCACCGCGGACAGCGCCTGTACCGCGGGAGCTCTCCGCCCCGCTGTGTGTGTGCAGCCGTTCCGTTCTCATAGCAAGCAAGTCCCAGCAACTCCAGTGAATGTAACCAATCGTACAGCAGCTTTGCCTCGTTTTGCATCAAATAGATTCCTTCCTTTCCTTTCCTTTCCTTTCCTTTCCGACGGCCCGTTCCCGACCGCCTCATTCCGCTTTTTTAGAAGACTT
>CM051020.1:13067697-13075197 GCA_027704905.1 Muraenolepis orangiensis
TATTTCTGCACACAATAGTGTGTGTGTGTGTGTGTGTGTGCCTGAAGAATCCCCACCAGGGCCTTCATATGGAAGCAGGCTGTGGAAAAGGGCGCTGTGCCATGGCAAAGACAAATGTTGTTATTACTCCCAGCCTTTGCCTTCAATTTGTTGTTTAAGCCGCTTCAATGCCACATTTACATGCACAGATTAAGTGAATTAATCTTTAGGCTGCTTCCTGCTAAGGAAACACTCCCTGGGCTTCTGCTCTCTGTTTTCTACTTCTCAGACTCGGCGGCCAATCGCAGAGGGAATGATCATCGTATACAGTGACTTGGAAAAAGGTGTGTGTGTGTGTGTGTGTGTGTGTGTGTGTGTGTGACACCACACAAAGACAAGAGACAATATAAAAGCAAGACCGATATGGCCATGGACATGTCAAACAGTCCACGTTTAGGCAACTCATGGGGTCCTGTAAAAAGCAGTGTACAATACAGTAGGAAATGATGTGTGTGAGAGAAAGAGAGAGAAGAAAGAGAGAGAGAGAGCGACGGAGTGGGGCAGGAGGGGGGGAGAGGAGCAGGATGTGGCTACGGTCCATTAGCTGCAGGTCCAAGGTTCTGTTCTGCTGCGAGGTAACATTAGTCAGCTAGCGGCCCACACAGGGTTCACTGGTTCTTTGTTTTACCTCTCCCTTCACCTGCTCTCTCTCTCAGTCTCTTGCTCTTATTTATTCCCTGTTCCTCTGTCCCTCTCCATCCGTCCCTCCTCTCTCTCTTCTCTCCTCTCCTCTCTCTCTCTCTCGTCTCTCTCTCTCTCTCTCCTCTCTCTCTCTCTCTCTCTCTCTCTTTCTCTCTACCATTCCATTCTATTATTTCTCCCCTGCCAGATGCATTTGTTTAAAAAGAAATAGGGTCTTGTTTTTAATTTGCTGGATTTGTTAGCTTCAGGGAAACAGCTACATTTCCATATTAAAAATACAAATCTATGGCTGTTTTTGCGGCCAAATATTAGTATTTTTAGTTAATGCTGGCTGGACTGAAATTTCCACCACCACTTCAGACATATGAATGTAGGCTTTGCCACTATACTCCAGTAAGCCCTGTCAAGCGGAATTAAAAACATCACAATTTGTGATGGCTAGACATATTTGGTCAATACTTTTGGAGCTCTGTCAAATTGAAGTATGCATTTTATTTATCCCGTAAAAGGTCTCAACCAATGACTGATGCGTCGGGAAAAAATACCCACAGCTGAAAACCCATTATACATAAAAGTATTTTAATATATTACTCATTCAATATAATTAGAGGTTTTATTTCTATACTTTAACATGGAAAGCCTACTGTTGTGATGAGTGCCGATCGTTAACATCTCATCTGAAAGACAGTGAACCCCTCTACTGGCTCTTCAACACCTTAGCTAGCACCGTCTGGGCTCCCATCCAGGGCTGGACCGAGGTCAGCCCTGCTTAGCTTCCAAAGAAACCGGCAGTGCTTGGCTGATACCCACGGCGCTGCTTTTGGTTTGTTTTGAGGTCGTGTTGAGTGGTGAAAGGGGAACTAATTGAAAGCAGATGTAGGTCATTAGAGTTTTGTCTTGAGACACCCAAAATGGCTGCAATGTTTGAGAGGGACACTCCACACCCAAATGCTAAAGAAATGAAACTATTTAATACCTTGTCTAATTGAGCTACAAGTTACATTATAAACAAAATGCCTTTGTCATACAAGTGTTACTTTGAAATTATCCTTTTTTTGGACCTTTTGCTTTTCATGGAGTTTTCCACTTTGGGATTAAGGACTTCAAGCTTTGCTGCACCCTCATCTTGGGACGTTTGATTGGGTAGGAGCAGACATGAACTTTTTGGGGTATTTATTTATTTGATTCATCGGTTATTGCTTGGTTTACCATCCCATGACCAGTGCGGCTACCATATGCCCGCTGCTCTGCCCTGCCCACAGGATATCAAGTCAAGTCAAGTCAAGTCAAGTTTATTGTCACTTCACAGTTTACAGTTTAGTATAAAGCAGTGATGTGAAATTCTTGTGTGCAATACCCGACGACAGACAGCAGTTATAGAATAAGATAAAATAAAAATAGATAAAAATAGATAAAAATAGAATAAAAAATAGAAAAAAAATAGAATAAGGAATATAAAATAAAAATAAAAAATGCAATTTATAAAATGCAAAAATCAGCACAGAAAAGAGCAATATATATATATAAATCAATGTAATAAAATATACATTGTTATATGTTATACGCCCTTGTTCAGCAGCCTGATGGCCTGACTGTGGAAGCTATCTCTAAGCCTATTTGTACGACACTTGATACTGCGGTATCGCCTGCCTGACGGTAATAGTGAGTAAAGTTCGTGGCTGGGGTGGGCAATGTCTTTTATAATTCTTTTGGCCTTGGCCAAATGAAGTATGGAGCTAGACATCGTAGAGAAACTATTTGGATCAAATGTTTACAAAATGTTCCAAATGTGTAGGTATTTAGGGGAAAACAACATGCTGCTTATGGCTATAGAAAACTGCCCACTATTGTAAGATGAGTGATAGGTAGCATATGGCTGTAGCTTTACAGATGAAGTGAGGAACCGCATTAAGGCTATACCTACCCTGAAATCATGGTTTGTGACTGTAGATAAAAGAGGGAAGAAGTTAAAAGTTGTGGATATATTAGATGTTTATCTGTTGCGACAATTCATGTGTGACACAAATCAAAATGACTGGAAAAAAACATTTCACCATGGTACTATCCACATACAGTATGTTTACTAAATGGCATCAGGGTTGCAAAATAAAACGGGTTTAATCGAGAAATCCACCGGCTGCTTGCGCCCCTCTTCCCTCTAGACTATTACTAATAATAGTATTATAATTCTAAAAGTATATATTCTTGAGAATCCAGTTAAAATAACAGTGGCACTTCACCAAAAGTTCTGGTGGCTACCACAGGGTTCTGGCAGCTAGTGATTTCGGGAGTCGTATTATTAGAAGTACCGGCAAGCATCCAAAATAAGTATAATCCTTTCTCTAATCATAATGAATAGTTATTATTATTATAAATGGATCTGATGGTTCTATTTCTAGTGCTTTCATAGTATCTCCCTCTCTTATGCTGTGGCGAACCACTTACCTCTTCTTGTGGTCGAATATAGCTCATGTTGTGTAGATAGCTAGTGTGTCTGATCTTCGAGAACGTGGGATCTATGGTGGCTTGCTTCCTATTTTGGTATGTCTAACAGTGAGTGTCCCGCACTGGGCTCGAACTTGCGACCGCTCCCCAAGCTCTCGCTTTATCGCTAGAGCGTCTTTTCGGTGTCTGGGAGTGAGGTTTACTCACTGCACAGCATCACCGGCTGGCTTCCGTTCCACATATATATTGGCGTACGCTACCAGTTGATTATTATAATAATAATAATTCAAAGTTGTCAAGCACCCTACCATAGCACCTGCAAGATATTATCTCTGGAAATATGGAAATAAGTCATATTTTGATCAAATAAGAACATGATTTAAGCACAGAAGAGCTCCTTCACTTAACTTTTCAAGGGCACAGTTATTCATCTGTGGGAGCTGCTGCTTATATGGAGAGAGAGAGAGAGAGACACACACACACACACACACACACACACACACACACACACACACACACACACACACACACACACACACACACACACACACACACACACACACACACACACAGTTTGAATCACAGGTCTACTACACACACCACTCACTAGTCAGGAGATCAGACAGGAATTATGACAGACTTCTAGATGTCTCTACTCAGTCAGCCTCCTGCTATTCTGCTTTTACCACTGCTTGAGTGGTTAAAAAAGCTTCTTGCTGTATACACACACACGCAAACACTACTCACGTGTACTCCCACACAAACTGAGGCAGCCAAGACGCACACAGAGACACACATTTAAAAACATCCACACCATCTCAAACACACAGAGGCGGTCTGTTTTGCACTTCAAAACTTCGACCGAGCATATTTCCTAACCCTTTGGCCACGAGGGCCCAAGGAGAAGCAAACACCCTTTGGTTTACTTTGAAGGGCGCAGTGCGAAAAAAGTGTTGCCTTCACAGCTCAGTATGGGGCCTAATCCATTGGCTAGACACAGAGCGAGAGCTGAGAAACATCGTTCACACTTGACTTGGCAGTGTTACAAACTTGGTAAACGACTCAATTTGTCCGGCTCTAAAAGGACGGTGTTTATGGCCCATTTATTGTTGTGGTTTTCTGACGGAAAAATGATTTGGATTCATTCAGTAAATGGTTGTTTGTGGGAGCGTTTGCATTCGGGTTCATTAATAATAAATGTTGCATTTGAAAAAGGGGAACTTCGCCGCTTCACAACAATATCTCTGTCTAATATCCTAATATCCTAATTATAAAAACGCCTGCAGGTGTTGCCCACGCCTCCCGTGTGTCTCACATGTGGGGCACAGCTCAGCACACATATCAACAAAACTAATCAGAGTTGGGGGTCATCGTCATCGGTGGACAAAAGTCGATCTGGTGGCGGTTAACATGGAGGAAAGGTAACCATTGCTCATTTGCATATACCACCCACCTTGAAATGATACAGGGGCGGTTGGATCAGCGTCAAAGCTCACCTTTTTGAGTTGTATTAAATGGTTCTCGGGTTTTTTCCTCCCTCACTCCAGGGGTACTTTTAATAACGTGTTTGAAAAGCTTGAGTGATACTCATTTATTTTTTTAATCGGAAATTAATAGCCATAATGAAGTTTGACTCATGAACACACACACTCTTCAAACGTGGCACTAACAGCTAGTTGATCAAAATACACGAAATGCAACCTTTTTCTGTGTTCGACTCCATGGAATTCAATCTAAATATATTTCCAGTTCTAAAACATCACATGTCTAGAAAGAGACATTTCGGTTTTTATGTGCATTTTCTTTTTTCATATTGCAGATTGGACACTACAAACAGTCTCCCTGTGTGTGTGTGTGTGTGTGTGTGTGTGTGTGTGTGTGTGTGGTGTGTGTGTGTGTGTGTGTGTGTGGTGTGGTGGTGTGATGTGTGTGTGTGTGTGTGTGTGTGGTGAGTGTGCGTGCGTGTGTGCGTGCGTGTGTGTGTCCTAACATCTAACACATCTAGAGTTCAAGTCGCCGACCCTCCACCACCACCACATAACCACAAAGTTGACTATAAAGTGCCGTATTCAATCTGGGCTACATGGGCTGTAAAAAAGATCCAATTCCAACTTCCTTGTTGTTTCCCCGTCGCCAAATGTGTTGTGGTTGGAGTGAGATTAATACCATTACCACAACCTACCTACCCCTCTCCCTTTGGGCCCCTTAACCTCTCTCTCTCTCTCTCTCTCTCCTCTCTCTCTCTCTCCTCTCTCTCTCGCTCTCTCTCTCTCTCTCTCTCTCTCTCTGTGTCTCACTCTGTCTCTCTCTCTCCATCGCAATCGCTCTCTCGCTCTTGCTATCTCTCTCTATTGCTCTCTCGTTCGCTCTCTGTCAGAAGCACACCCTCTTGCTTGAACCATTCTTCTCACAACTACTTCGGGGAGAGAGACGGTGTGTGTGTGTGTGTGTGTGTGTGTGTGTGTGTGTGTGTGTGTGTGTGTGTGTGTGTGTGTGTGTGTGTGTGTGTGTGTGTGTGTGTGTGTGTGTGTGTGTGTGTGTGTGTGTGTGTGTTAGGGGGGGGGGGGGTGTTGTGTGGACTCAGCACAATGCGTTAGAGGGCTTAATAGACAGACAGGCCGCAGGCTCCCCTCACATTGATACCACACCATTAGCTGCTCGGGCCGACACTTCAAAGGGGTGCTAATGGGCCCTAGTGTGTAAAGCTAACCCAGAAGATGTGTGTGTGTGTGTGTGTGTGTGCAGGAATGCTCTTGACTACCTCTTATTTGTTGCGTTTGCGAATTGTGACTTGGGAATGTGATTTGGGATTTGTGCCTCCCTGTCATGAATGCTGCGTCTCCGAGTTTATTTACATGAGCTTGTAAGTTGGTAGATGTCAGACCGGGGAGATGGACGGCCAGCCTGCACCGGCTGGGTAAGTGGGACAGGAAGTGTGGATGGCTCAGAGTATAGGCCTCCCGTCTCAGGCTCCAGCGTAAACATAGACATGGACACGCGCGCACGCACACACAGACACACACACAGACCCATACGTACGTACATACGCACACACACACCCACACCCACACGGCTGTGTCTAAAACTGTTCAGACGATTTGATCCCAGGTGACACCCGGGAAAGACTCTCCCGGGAGGAGATGCAACTCTTTCGACATCCTTCCTTTCTCCCACCCCTTTCCCTCCTTCTTTTTCTCCTCCTCCTCCTCCTCCTCCTCCTCCTCCTCCTCCTCCTCCTCCTCCTCCTCCTCCTCCTCCTCCTCCTCTCTAACATCTTCCTTTCAACACCTATACCCACTAGGGTTGGGCGACTATCCATTGTTTCTAAACGGTTTTTTAAAACCTCTCCTCCAAAACATCAGGCGGTTTACGGTTCAACCCTCGGAAGAATGCAACTGTTTTCAGATGTAATCTTTAATAACTGTCTGTTTTCAACACGCCGTGAGCTGATACTCTCCCTTCTGCCACGGGGTCAGAGGTGGCTCACAGAGCCAAAAAGCTGTACTCAAATGTAGAATAGAAAGTAGTCAACAAAATAAAAACTTCAGTTGAACTATGAACAGATTTTTCATATCAAAAGAAGCTATTAAAAGTTAACTTAAAAGCAATCACTGACAATCTTTATTTGGTTGTGGATATGATTTGAACCACCGATTGACAGGTTGAAATCTCTCAGGTATACAGCGTCAACATACACCTGAATTTGTGTATGATTAAATGACAAGCCATCATCCAGCCCATGTCCTGATTAGATAACCAGCCACATATACACCAGGACAATATGTAGATACTATATGTCTGTATCTCCCAAGTGTGATCACACAATTAAATTACATGAATATTATTAATATTCTATTGAGTGACATTCCTTGCTTGTTCGTCTCCTATATTGAATGATGATTCGCCAAACATATCAGCAAATCATGTGCATGTGCCTAGAAGACCGTGTCTATTATTTCCAAAAGTAAATAAAAAGAGTGTAGGGTTTTATCATTCCAGGATAGTTCACCTAAGTCCCCAGTTCCCATCAGACGACCACAGACCAGGTGTAAGCCTCCCCCACCCAGGTCGCTCCAATAAATCACAGAAAGACAATCCGATTAGAGAAGAGGCCAAATCGTTCCTCTTAGCTTTCTTTAAATGTACTGTAAATCATATCAGATGACCCATTAAGGCTTATTAGGGCTAATGCTGGGATGTTTCATCATTAATGGCCTATTAAATGCAGGTGTGTTCACTTCTCCACGCTGACCTGAGGAAGAGCCTCTCTGGGTGAAACATTGGATTAGTCATGTCCACATGAGATAAACGTAGGATATTGTTCATTTCGTGTGCATCATTTGGTCTCTACTTTTCTGTCTCTCTGCATCAGGC
>CM051020.1:13080197-13125197 GCA_027704905.1 Muraenolepis orangiensis
GTTCACTTGCCACCTCTGGCCTATTCCGCTTTTTCTGAGGCACCGCAGAGCCTACAGGCGCTGGTGTGCCTTCTTCAGCATGACCTCCGTGTTGCAGGTCCATGCCAGGTCATCGGAAATCTGTAGTCCAAGGAAACGGAAGCAGCTGACGACTTCCACCGGTGTCCCGTCCAGGCTGATGGTGGAGTGGGTTTCCCCCGGTGGCTCCTGAAGTCCACAATGAGGTCCTTGGTCTTGTTGACATTCAGTGCGAGGCTGTTGTCCTCATACCATCGCGTCAGCTGGACCACCTCATCTCTGTACTCATCACCCTCGCTTATCAAGATGACTGTGGTGTCATCTGCAAACTTGATAATCCGATGATTGCTGTGCGTGGCAGTACAGTCATGTGTGTACAGCGAGTACAGCCGGGGACTGGGGCAGCAGCCTTGGGGTGCTCCGGTGTTGAGGACCAGAGTGGATGAGATGTTGTTCCCAATCTTCACTGCTTGAGGCCTGCCTGTCAGGAAGTCCATAATCCAGTTACAGATGGAGGCGCCCAGACCTAGGTCCCTCTGAGCTGTAGTCAATGAACAGCAGTCTGACGTATGTGTCCCTCCTGTCTAGGTGCTGCAGGGCCGTGTGTAGTGCCAGGGAAATGGTGTCGTCTACAGACCTGTTTGGTCTGTATGCAAACTGGAGTGGGTCTAGGGACTCGGGGATGGACAAGTTTATATGCGACATTACAAGTTTCTCCAGGCTCTTCATGGCTATAGGTGTTAAAGCCACTGGAGGATAATCATTGAGGCATGTTGCCTTGGTCTTTTTGGGTAACGGCACAATGGTTGTCGCTTTGAAGCACGCTGGGACGACAGTCTGTGTTGCAGTGATGCATTGTAGATGTCGGTGAACAAAGGAGCCAGCTGGTCAGCGCAGGTCTTGAAGACGAGGGATGGAACTCCGTCTGGGCCGGCTGCCTTCCCTGCCTTCACCCTCCTGAATGATTCTGCGGACCTCGGACTCAGACAGTTGTACAACGTAGTCCTCTGGGCTGATGTTTAAGTTGTTGGTCGGCTCATGGTCCCTTTCAAAGCAAGTGAAAAACTTGTTTAGCTCGTCTGGTAGGTTAGGGTCATTGTTGGTGACTGCCCCTGAGCTCCTTTTGTAGTTGAAGAGGACCCTCAAACCTTGCCACATACGTCTGGTGTCAGAGCCCCCGAACTGTAATTCCAATTTATTTTTGTAATCCAATTTACCCTTCTTGATGGATTTTCTGAGTTCGTACTTGGCCTTGTAGTGATCGGAGTCGCCTGTTGTGAAAGCGGTACTCCGTTCCATATGTCAGCATTCATCCATGGTTTGCGGTTCGGAAATCAGTGAACAGACCTGGTCGGGATGCATTCTTCCACTAGCCTGTTAATGTTTTCTGCGACATGATCTGCATACACATCAAGGTCAGTGGTTTTGAATACACTTCAGTCAGTGATTTCTAGCCCCCCCTGCAGGTGTAGTATGGCATTGTCTGTCCAGCGACGCACAACTGTGGGCGTTGACTTCAACTTCTGCTTGTACGCGGGAAGTAGAAGCACGGAGGCGTGGTCTGATTTGCCGAGGTTGAGATGTGTTGATAATATTTTGGTAATACCTTTTAGAATTGCAGTGGTTAAAGTCCCCCGCTACAATGGGGACTGCCTCGGGTTAGCGATTCTGAAGTTTGCTCACTTCAATGTAAAGTCCGTCCAATGCGATGTTCGCATCAGCCCGTGGTTGGATGTAAACCCCGACATGAGAATAGCGGAGATTTCCCTCGGCAAGTAAAAAGGGAGACACTTGATAGTCAGTAATTCCAGATTAGATGAGCAATGTTGAGAAAGCACCTGAACGTCCGTACACCAGCTGTTGTCATACCTGCCAGAACAGCCGGGCCGCTCGACTCCACAGTTTCGCACCTCTCCTGTATAGATAGATGGTTCTATATGGAGTGGGTTTTTACAATACTGGTGGAGGTGTGTGGGTGTGATTGGAGGGGGGGTGGGGGTGGGGGGGTGGGGGTGAGGTGTATGGAGGACCTTGGCTTTGCTGTTTTGTAAATAGTTTCTAGGGAGGCGTTTGGCGTGGGTTTGGAGTGCAATAGGCGGCCAAGAAGGCACAGCGACGGGCCGTGACTGGTGCGCTTTCATACGCTTTGTATTGAGCTGCGTTTTGGTGTGAGTACTTCAAAATAAATATAGCAAGGGCGGGAGGGATGGGGGGGGGAGAGAGACAGAGAGATGACACACACACAAAAGGAGATGAAGAAAGACCCCACACACACACACACACACTTACGCACACATCCACAAAGATAGAGACACACATACACACAGAGATAGAGCACATTCATTACCGTTGCTTGATCGGCTTGTTGACGGCATAGCGGGATGGGGTGAGGGTGTCGCGCTCTCTCTCTTACAGTGAGATCTCTGGAGCGGGAGGAGGAAGTGACGGGGGGCGGGGGCGGGGGGGAGGCGGGGGGTTTGATGATGAAAAGCAATTTCTCCCGGCGGAGCGACAGCTCTGACAGGCCCCGCCAGCTAAGAGAATAAGAGTCTGGGGGAGAGACACGTGGAGGCAGCCGCTTAGAGGCGTACAGTGGTTAGAGTGGGAGAGAGAGAGAGAGAGAGAGAGAGGCAAAGAGTCAGAGAGAGACAAAGTCAGAGAGAGAAGAGAGAGAGAGAGAGAGAGAGACAAAGAGTCAGAGAGTGAGACAGAAACAAAGAGAGACAGAGAAAAGATACCTGAACATTTCCACATGATATAAGTCCAAGGAGGATGGGGGGGGGCCACTAAAGCGAGATGGTGTGCTTTAAAATAAGTTGATTTTATTTCTACAATTCGGGCCAAGAGACTGAAGAAGAACTCCTTTCCAGAAGAAAAACTTCTTTAATACTCAAACTTTGCTCTAAGGTCTGTGTGCTCACAACATGCCAAACCTTATTTCCTCATCCTCAAGAAGGTCGACCGCTTAGCTTTAAAATGAATGCAGAGCTATTGTGGAGTTTGGGAGGGGGGGGGGGGCAGCAGAGGACGGCCCGACACCTGGAGAGTCACAGTCCCATCGCAAATCCCAATCAGCCAATCAAATGGAAAGACTTTCAGAAGAGAAACGTGTGTGTGTGTGTGTGTGTGTGTGTGTGTGTGTGTGTGTGTGTGTGTGTGTGTGTGTGTGTGTGTGTGTGTGTGTGTGTGTGTGTGTGTGTGTGTGTGTGTGTGTGTGTGTGTGTGTGTGTGTGTGTGCGCGCAACTGCAACTGGCTAGGAAACATGTATGCTACATAGATCTCTCCAGGGTTCCACCGGTGTCACATCTAGACCTTCCCATGCTCACATACACACACACACACCTATATGTAATTGTATTGTGCATATATTACTCGTAGACACACGTGAGAACACACTCCCCCCGGTGTGGTGGACATGGTTTGTTGTCGTTGCAAATCAAGATCCATTTAACATCGTAATACCTCTCTGAAGACTATCTAATGAGCTTGTGTTTTGAAGTCTGTGTGTGTGCGTGTGTGTGTGTGTGTGCTTGAGTGTGTGTGCGTACTTGCTTGCGTGTGTGTTCATGTTTGTTTGTGTGTGTGTGTGTGTGTGTGTATATTTGTGATGTAATCCACGCGTGTTCATATGTATGTGTGTGAGTGTGTGTGTGTGCATATTGAGTATATTTGGGTGTGTAGAAGAATATGCCACAATCAAAACGTTTATTCGGCATCCGTACCCATTTGTGTGTGCACGTCACATGCACGTGTGTACAGGCGTGGCGTGCGCCAGACACACACACACTCACTCGGTGTGTGTGTGTGCGTCACATGTTCTCTTCTTACATCTTCGTACGTCAGGTGTTCCCCCCCGAGGAGCTTGGGATATATTGAGACTGTTGGAGGTGTGTGTGGGTGTTGGTGTGTGTGCGTGGTGTGGAAGTGTGTGGAAGTGTGAGTGAGTGATACGGAAATGCCGACAAACACAGGGTGAGGGTGAGGGGGGGGGGGAATGTTACAGGTGTGTGTGTGTGTGTGTGTGTGTGTGTGTGTGTGTGTGTGTGTGTGTGTGTGTGTGTGTGTGTGTGTGTGTGTGTGTGTGTGTGTGTGTGTGTGTGTGTGTGTGTGTGTGTGTGTGTGTGTGTGTGTGTGTGTGTGTTCACTGATTCCAGTTGGGCTCTGGTGCGTTCCAACAGAAACGGTCTCACACAACGTTATAACAGGGCTGCCAAGTTTCAGGAAAAAGTAGGAGTGAGACTTTCGGGGGAAGATGCGTTCGGCCGGCGGCGATTTTTTTTTGGCCTTTTTTAACGTCGATTTAGAGGAATATCTCAATTTAAATTAACATTAAGACTGGTGTGATGTCTTCACCCCCATGCCAGCTGCTTTGGCAGACGTGTAATATGTCGTCATCAAATTTGCAAACCTTTTAGTTGTGTTGTAAAATGTAAGCTGGACTGCGATCATGAACAACTGTGTGTAGATGTAGCTATCCCGGCAAGAGTATAGTACAAAAGTTAGAATCTTAACAATATTCACCTCCTCCGTTGCCGATGGGCTCTCCCATGTTTTCTCAGCAAGTAATTGAACCTGTAATGGTCTTTTCTTGTCTGAATTCCATTTGTGTTCATTATCAGGCCATTGATCAAAGGTAGGGAATCTAGATTAAACAAGAATAAACAGAATACATTAATTTTCAAAACAATTAATTTTGGGAAAGCGGTGGGGCTACATGAGCAGAAGCCTATAACTCTCGAGAGTGAGGCTGAATTTAACGTTAACAACCTGCAGCTCTGAAACGTGAACGGATTTTTTGGTTTTGTTTTCATGCCACTGCTGCTTCTTTCATTTAGTGCTTGGCAATTCTCAGAACCCCATCGCGGTGCTTATGGATTTTGTAATAAACGTGTTTTTTTTCTCTCCCAAAGTGTACGCACAATTTGAGAAAGACATTTACCTGCCAACATTAAACTATTTATACTGCAGAGCACCCGCCCAATGTCACCGCACAATTGACGTTTTCCAATAAGAAGAAGCATTAAAGCTTTACCCTGAGACGGTTGCAGAGTTGTCTCAGAGTTTGAATAAAAGTCTGGGATTAGTTGGGTGGCATCACCTGAAGTTATAAGGTTATTGTATCTATCAGCCCCAAGAACCTGGGGGTTTGAGATAATCTGCTAAATGTCCTCTCTCTCTCTCTCTCTCTCTCTCTCTCTCTCTCTCTCTCTCTCTCTCTCTCTCTCTCTCTCTCTCTCTCTCTCTCTCTCTCTCTCTCTCTCTCTCTCTCTCTCTCTCTCTCTCTCTCTCTCTCTCTCTCTCTCTCTCTCTCTCTCTCGCTTGTTACGTCAAACAAGACTTACCTACCAACTGGATTTCAATTTCACTGAAGTTGTTGATGTGTGATTGCTTTTCTGATTTGGTTTAAGGGCTTCAGGAAGGCTTAAATCCCTTTGTGGAACCTACTAAAGTACGGTGTGTGTGTGTGTGCAGATGGGGATAGGGAAAATGATCCTTCTATACTTACTACTTAAGTAATTCAAGAAATGTAATGCGATTTTAACTGGGTTTTTATTACATTAATTTTTTGTTTACTACCGATTGTTATCAGTCACACGGACTTCTTTTGACGTAATCCTTCTCTCGGTATCATCATCATCGTCACGTCCGGGGAATATGTCTTTTCTTCCGCAAAGTCTTCTGCTTTGTTCGCCCTGTTGTCCGAGTTCTGAGCCCTCAATCTCTTCACCACTTCAAAGGGTGTCTGCGGATATTTCCACGACCTCATGAAAGGCCCCGCCCTAAACCCCGGGCTTTACAACTTTCTCATCATGTCTGATCCTCGGGCCTCATCTCGTCTTTACACGTATGCGTCTCTCCGTCTCCCTGGATGCCTTCATCACCCTTTCTCCTCCCCCATCACTCTTTCCTTTCACAAATCCCCTCTGGCTCCCCTCTGTTTCTCTCATGTGATGGGATGGATCTATGGAATCTGGCCTTTCGTCCCCCTTGTCGCCTTGTCTGTTCGGTCATCATCGGACTACTGGCCGTCCATCCGTCTGTCCCGTGTTCCCGTCTTGCATTCCTCTCTCTCTCTTTCCCGCGCTCTGTGTCTCCCTTTCTCTCCCCCCCCCTCTCTCTCTCTCTCTCTCTCTCTCTCTGTCTCGCGTGCTTTCTCCCGCTCGGAGAGTGGGAGTAAAAAATAGAAACAGTGAGAACTATTGCCATGGCAGTCAGACCAAGGTTGACAGCAAGACGGATAGCAGTGTGCAACTAAGTGTGTGAATGTGTACATGTGTGTGTGCATGTGTGTGCGTGTGTGTGTGTGTGTTTGTGTGCATGCATGTGAGAATATGCATGGTGTGTGTGTGTGTGTGTGTGTGTGTGTGTGTGTGTGTGTGTGTGTGTGTGTGTGTGTGTGTGTGTGTGTGTGTGTGTGTGTGTGTGTGTGTGTGTGTGTGTGTGTGTGTGTGTGTGTGTGTGTGTGTGTGTGTGTGTGTGTGTGTGCCTGCCTTGCAGGAATGATTGACTGAGAGCAGAGCACGGTTTGTGCATGTTGTAGCTAGGGATAATAATATTTTTTTCCCCCAGTCTGTCTCTCCCTCCCTCCATCCCTCCTTCTCCCCTCCCTCCCTCCCTCCCTCCCTCCTCCTCCCTCCCTCCCTCCCTCCCTCCCTCCCTCCCTCCCTCCCTCCCTCCCTCCCTCCCTCCCTCCCTCCCTCCCCTCTTCCATCCTGTCATTCATGCTGGTCTCCATCCATCTCTTCAGTTGGCTGCTCACTGCTTCTTCTCCTTCTGTCGCTCCTTCACAATATTTACCTCCTCCTCCTCCTCTGCTGGATCCATCCAGACATCTTGTCCTCATCTATTTGCCTCTCCTTCTGAAACTCGCCTCTCTCTTCCTTCTCTTCTCCCCTGCTTAACATTTAATCAGAACATTGATAAGAACACACGTGCACAAATTAACACATGTAGACACACACGGGAACACAAGGTGCATGAGCATGGATTCACATGTTACCCAAAGACGGGGAATACATACACACACACACACGCACACGCACACACACACCAAGCTCATTGAGATACAATAACATGCAAGGCTTATCCCTGGAAACAGTCGGACGTGAACCGCAAACTGGTTCATTAATCATCATACACCGGTTAGGAAGACCATATAATCCACTTGGCAAGACCTCCAATTATGGTCCAAAGCTAATGTGTGTGTGTGTGTGTGTGTGTGTGTGTGTGTGTGTGTGTGTGTGTGTGTGTGTGTGTGTGTGTGTGTGTGTGTGTGTGTGTGTGTGTGTGTGTGTGTGTGTGTGTGTGTGTGTGTGTGTGTGTGTGTGTGTGTGTGTGTGTGTGTGATGGAGCCATGCTAAAGGTCACAGTATGTGAGCATCGGTGTAAGCACATGTTCTCTCTCAAAAGTGTTTTTTCCTTTTTTTTTTTTTTTTGTTGTAGTTGTAGACAGTTGTAGACTATTTGTGGTTTTAGTGCACATGTGCTTGTATGGCTTTAAACCTCTAGCGTAGGGGTTACCCAATACGTGGATCGCTATCGACCGGTAGCTCGCAAAGGTTAGGCTGGTAGATGGCGTGACATTGCAACTATAAATAAATAAATAAACAAACAAACACATATTCACCCCTCCTTTCTTTTGGCGCCTGCCACTTGATGGACATAACGAGCGGCCAATCGCGGCCAATCGTTGATGACAACTTTGTTACATAAGGTTACCATAACAAGGGGGAAGGGGGGTGGGGGCTGCTGTCGAATTATAATCTAGGTGCATAATTATACATTTCCCGCTCATTTGGGCACCCTGGCTTTAGCTTTTCCTAAAAGAAAATAAAGAAAGAACAGAACAGAACAGTCCTTTGAGAACACTGTCCTCGTCTGGATAATTATCGCCTTTGTCCTCGCCCTGTGACAAATTGAGAACATCTTTTTATTTTACAATGAGGGCCGTAGCGATGGCGCCAGCCAATCAGCAGCCCCGCGGCGGCTCCGCTAACAACACATCTTAAGTTACCCACCACTCTCACTCTGACACGTTTTGGCTTGTCTTTGGCTAATGGCTGCCGGCAACCTATTTATGTCGATATGTATTTAAGGTGGACGCCGTTAGTCCACAGCGCCTTACCATAGAATAAGTGTGCGCGGCTGTTAGCATGGCTAGGTGATCGTCAGTTGAGCTGCTAGACCAGGGGTGGGGAATTCATTTTGCGAAGGGGATGCTGGTGAGAAAGTGGGCTTGTTGTGGTGGACTGGACCTGCTGCACTCGGTTCTGCTCAATATTCATTTGATCTCTTTATAAAAAAACATTAAATTGGATGGTTTTGATTGGCTGCTGCTACTGGTAAGAATATATGTTACATTTAGGCTATGCAAATGTGGTGCAGGCATAATAAAAACACCATTAGTTAATCAACATTTAATCAACTTTCACAAAAACTTTTTGGGAAAATGTGCACGTTTGTGCATTTCAAAGACCAGCATTAAATTAACTTTGTACAAACAAGTACTAAGTGCTATTGCTGTTTGTAGTCTTATTACCTCATTCGCTGTTTTTTTCAGTTATTTTTTCTTGTTGTTCAGTGAGAGAAATCCAATCTGTATTGTGCTTGAAAAAGTGCAAGTCAGGTTGAATGTGGTTGGTGGATACGCAAAGAACAAGACCGGTGATGGTCAGTGAGAGAGGATCTGTGTCTGGATGTGTTCAATTTCATCACTCAGGAATGTTTGTTTACATATGAAGGTTAGATCCAAAGAGAACCAACGTCTTCTGAGCAGGCCTCCTCGTGTGTGGAAAGTTCTCCCCTTTAACAAAACTATAAAAAGGGAGAAGAAATCAAGTGCATTTCACTCTCACCGGTTTTTAAGTCTTCAAAGCACCTTAAATCTCACCGTGCAGTGCCCCTAACATGGATGAGTACCTGCAGAGGTGATCAGCTGACGGTGTGGCTTTCTCTGTGTTGGCGTGTGGGTGAGAATGTTGTACTCCAGTTGGCTTGAAATAAACTGCAACTTTCTGGTGAAAGCCTTCACCAGACTGTACATTTCATGTGCAAAGAGGCCCTTGCCTTGCAGTTTGGTATTTAGTTCATTCATTAGTGAAGTACAGCAATAGTGAGTAACAGCAAAAGCAAGGTCGGTCATCCAGTCTGCATCGGAGAGCTCTGGGATGTGTCCTTGCCTTTCATCTCACAAAACTCTTGAATCTGGGCTCTCAGGTCCCGTACTCTTTTAAGCACTTAGCCCAGGCTGAGCCGCCTGACACACTGTGTGGTAGCCTACGTCACATTGTTCAGTCTCATGATCATGATCGTGATTCAATGCTCTTGCCCTGATGAAGTTAACCGTTTTAGATACAACAGTAACGTGATTACTTTTCATACTTACACACCTAACACCTCCTGATGTATAATACAATGCAAAAAATACAAATTTCTGTTCAAGGTTAATTTCAGTGACTTTATCCTGCATCCGCTTCAAAAGTCCATCATTTTTCATATTGTCGTCATATTCGGACAACCATCGGTTGTAAGACATGCCAGTTTGTCCCCACTGCAGTCCCAGCTTGTCCACGCATGCGTCTCCGTAATCTCAAAGTTTTTCGTTATCCCATGTACAAAGATCAGTTACTGGGCTGTATCGCGGACATCACAGCTCTCGTCCAGCGCTAAGGAGAAAAGGTCAAAATTGTCTGCTTTGTTTTGCAGCTGGATCTCCAGATTTCCCGAGATGTCTTGGACCCTTCTCGTTACGGCTTGCCTGGAGAGCGGCACTTTCTGAAAAGCGTATTTTTTCTCGGGGCATATGCGCACGGCTGAGTCCACCAAACACTCCTTGCTAAACCTCCCATCAGAGACTGGCTTACTGTTTTTAGCGATTTTGTGGGATATCACAAAGCCAATTTTGACTGCTCCATCACTGGATGTGTGAAGCTTGGTTGAAAAGTCAATTTTGCAGTTAAGCTAGCAAAGCTTCAGGATGTCCGTGCGTGCTCTTCATCAGTCAAATTATTGTATTTCTCTGCTTGTTTAGTCTCGTAATGGCGATTCAATTGTAATCTTTAAACACGGTGATCTGTATTCCAAAAAAACGAAGCACACGGCTTTAGCTTTGACTTTGACGTGAATAGGTGAGCTGACATTTTTGATGGCTGACAGCTAACTCACGTCTCTCGTAAAGCGTATCTTCGCCAGTGAAGGCGCAAACGCTTGCAGGCACGCCCACACGCACAAAGGCCTACTGAAAATACAAATATATCAATATATCAATCTCCTTCAAAATAAAGTTGTATTGCGTTCAAAATGTGTTAGATTAGATTATAATCTAACACACAAGTTTTGGCATCTAACCAGAGTGCATATGTTTCAGTAAAGTGCATGGTAATATATAATGTACAGTGGTTAAATAAGATGTTAAAACAGTCTACTAGGTATGAAAAAACAGGTATTAAATAACTTATAGAGTGGGTATGAGATATGTGCAGAATTATAGGTATATATATATATATATATGTATATGTATATGTATATATATATGTATGTACAATGCCCAGGTCTGTGCTAGACGGAGCCGGTTTAAAAATTGCAACGTGAAAACATTGCGTTAAAAATACAACGAAACAAACAACATAAACTATAAAAATCGGGCTACCCAGGGGGGGGACCCTGAAACTCTTCGGGTCCGTTTGATGTAGGTGACCCACATCCGATCTTCTATTTCGGTGTGGTGTTCTTGTTAGTCTGTCAGTTGTTGGACAGTAATACTGCCCATGTACCACCAGAACCAGGGTAAGACATACATATTTAAGCATGGCCCAATGCACGAAGGGAACCGGAGCCTCATGTCGCCGTACCAGTACAAAAAACAAAAACTGCTAAACTAAATAAACAGTCCTTACTTAAATAAACTTAAATAAACCTTCCTTAAAGAAACGGAAACACCACGACATCTGTCGGCAAAGGAAACTTGACTCGACTTGAAATGTCTGACACGCACACACTTTGAAATGGAAAAAAAAAAAAACCCCCCTCTGTTCATATGATAAGTTGGGCTTCACACTTGTTTCAGCTAAGAGTAGTAAAGAGTAGCAATATAACAGCCTTGGGTGGGTGGGGGGGCGGGGAGGAAGGAAATGGTGGTTTAATAGTGTGATATGAGGCCTTGATCGCTGCCTTCCAGTCTGTTTATAATGACCAAAGACTGGAGCAAACCTGAGCCCGTGGGTGGGTGGGTGGGTGTGTGGGTGGGTGGGCGGTTTCTGACCTTAAAACCTAAAAATGAACAAGGAGAACTCAAAACGCACCGTGTTCATCTTGTCCTCTAGCTTCAGAGGTAGTTTCCCAACATTAAGTCATTTTCCCCCTCAGCTTTTTCCTGTTCTGCCTTATTGTAGCAGCGATAGAAATCTTACGACTGACGGGACCCCAAAGTGTGTGTGTGTGTGTGTGTGTGTGTGTGTGGTGTGTGTGTGTGTGTGTGTGTGTGTGTGTGTGTGTGTGTGTGTGTGTGTGTGTGTGGTGTGTGTGTGTGTGTGTGTGTGTGTGTGTGTGTGTGTGTGTGTGTGTGTGTGTGTGTGTGTGTGTGTGTGTTGCCTGTACATGAAGACTGTTCATCTGTGGATAATAAAGAGCCAGGTGTATTCTAGCGAAAAACCTTGGGGCTAAATGGAATCCCGTTGTTAAGAGATTTCCCAGTCCTGTCGCAAGGCTCTTGTAACATGGATGTGTGTGTGTGTAGAAGTGTGTAGAGAGTGAGGGGAGGCTCCTTGTGGGCCTGTCCTCCCCACCACCTCTTACTCTCTCTCTCTCTCTTTTCTCCCCCTTTGACCCTTGTGTCTCTACATTTGGTGTACATTTTCATTTGTCTTTTGATCCTTTTTCACACCTCACATACTACTCTTTCTCACTCTCTTCCCTTCATCTCTCACACTGTCTCCTTCCTCTCTATCTCTCGGTCACTCTATCTCTCACTCTCTATGCCTCTCTCTCTTCCATTCTCTCTCCCTCTCTCTTCCTCCCTCTCACACTCTCTGTCTCTCTCACACACTCTCTCTTCCTCTCTTTTTCTCTCACACTTTCTCACTCTCTCTCTCACACACACTCTCACAGTATATGTACATACAGTAATTGGTATTAGTGTGTGCTAGGTGGACAACAACAACAACCACCGAAACAGCTTTCATGTGTGTCTGAGTGAGATCATCTACAGTAAGACCTGGGGCCCGTGCTTGGCATTAAAGTGTAGCATGTGTGTTTATGCCTTTTTTATTAGGCCTACCGTACAATGTGGGTTTGTGTGTCAGCACTTCGACGCCAGCTCTTTGCAGAACGGTATCCTTACGCTGACCTACTGAATGGACAGCTTGGGTTGAACGTGCACGCACGCACGCACGCACGCACGCACGCACGCACGCACGCACGCACGCACGCACGCACGCACGCACGCACGCACGCACGCACGCACGCACGCACACACACACACACACACACACACACACACACACACACACACACACACACACACACACACACACACACACACACACACACACACACACACACACACACACACACACACACGTGGACAGATGCCATCTCCATCCACCATATCCATTGCTTCATTTTGGCCGCCACGTAATCTGAATGGAAAGCGATTTGGAATTCCAGAGCAGCTAATTCACCCAGAGACGGACGTGGACAAAAGGGACATTGATTACACATGTTTTTTTAATTTTTTAATCATTTATATTCATCAAATTAGTATTTAAATAGTATTTAAAACTAGTATCATTAGCTGGGTTTCCAGCTAATGAGTCTAAGCAAATTTTAAGCACACTGTTGGAAGTTCGCACAAAACCATCCATCCATCCATCCATCTTCTCCCGCTTATCGGTAATCGGGTCGCGGAGGTAGCAGCTCCAGCAGGGGACTCCAAACTTCCCTCTCCCTGGCAACATCGACTAGCTCTGACTGGGGGATCCCGAGGCGTTCCCAGGCCAGTGTGGAGATGTAATCACCCCCACCTGTACCTCGGTCTGCCCCGTGGTCTCTTCCCAGTTGGATGTGCCTGGAAACGAGTGACTGAGCTTCTCACCCTATCCCTCAGGGAGATACCAGCCACCCTCCTGAGGAAACTCATTTCGGCCGCTTGTATTCGTAATCTCGTCCTTTCGGTCATTACCCATTGTTCATGGCCATAGGTGAGGGTAGGAACGAAGACTGATCGGTAGATCGAGAGCTTTGCCTTCTGGCTCAGCTCTCTTTTGGTTACAACGGTGCGCCAAAGTGCACCCAATACCGCTCCCGCTGCACCTATTCTCCGGTCAATCTCACGCTCCATCCTCCCCTCACTGGAGAACAAGACCCCGAGATACTTCATTTGGGGGTACCACCACCCCCGTTTGGCACTGTCCCAGACTTCCACGCAATGTTGAAAGGACGTGTCATCCACGACAGCCCCTCAACACCCAGAGCCTTTAGCATTTCTGGACGGATCTCATCAACCCCTGGGGCTTTGCCACTGCGGAGACATGTCTCCGCACAAAACCAAAAAAAGAAAATGCAAATTAGTTGTGTTTCCGTTAAACGAGTTGGAGCAAACAAACTTTGTCAGCGATGAGGGGAAACCCGACAAGAGAGAGAGAGATGTGAGAGAGAGAGCAAGAAAGAGAGTGAGCTGAGAGAGCAAGAAAGAGAGAGAGAGAGCAAGAGTGAGCTGTGAGAGAGCAAGAAAGAGAGAGAGAGAGAGCAAGAGTGAGCTGTGAGAGAGCAAGAAAGAGAGAGCAGAGAGAGACCGACAGAGAGAGAGAGAGGATTACGGGTCTCTCCCATGATGTGGATTCCCCTAAGCTGACACCAACATGCACACAAACCGCCCAGCAAAGTCCCGTTTGTGTGGATGTCCACCACATGGGTGACCAACTCAGAATGGAATTGGCGGAAGCGATCCAACCGAGCCGGGATCCGAAGATGTGTTGTGCCATGTTTTTTGTTGTTGTTACTAGGTTCTTAGGTTACCATATGAAAGGGTTTCCCCACCCCCCTGGCTCCCAAGGTCCTGGTCTAATTGAATGGGTAATGGGGATGGATGCTTCCAGGAAAACAAACCCAAACACAAATCAGGTTGCTAAAGCGGTGCGATGAGCGATCAATTTGTCTGCTGGTGTGCCGTCCCGCTGCTCCCAATTGTTTCTGACCCATCTCTCTCTCTCTCTCTTTCTCTCTCTCTCGTTCTCGCTCTCGCTCTACCTTGCTTTGTCTCTCTCGCTCTCGCGCTCTCGCTCTCGCTCTACCTTGCTTTGTCTCTCTCTCCCTCGCTCTACCTCGCTCTACCTTGCTTTGTCTCTCTCTCTCTCGCTCTACCTCGCTTTCTCGCTCTCTCTCTCTCTCTCTCTCTCTCTCGCTTTGTTTCTCTCTCTCTCTCTCTCTCTCTCTCTCTCTCTCTCTCTCTCTCTCTCTCTCTCTCTCTCTCTCTCTCTCTCTCTCTCTCTCTCTCTCTCTCTCTCTCTCTCTCTCTCCCATCCCCTCACACACACAGCCACCCGTAGTCCGTGCTCTAATACCCACAGAAGGCCCCCCGTCTCTTTTGGATTTGATAAAAGACTCCTGCCCTCCGAGCCGTGGAGCTGTATGTGTGGCCACGTATAGAACAATATAAATGAATATGTATACACGTGTGTGTGTGTGTGTGTGTGTGGGCATAGATATTTCAATACTCTTATTTTGATACGTATATCTGTATGTTTTACCTCTCTTTGAGATTGCATTTCTGTTGGTGGTGCAGGTGTCGCACCCAAATACACACACACACACACACACACACACACACACACACACACACACACACACACACACGCTCGCAGACAGAAATTAAGGCTATAGTATGATAGGTCTAAAATATGCAGGGTCATGCTTCGCATAGGGAGCAAGAGGAGAGAGGAGGTGTTTCAAACAGCAGAAAGCACAGTGTGAGAGAGAGAGAGAGAGAGAGAGAGAGAGAGAGGTGTGTGCAAAAAAGCACAGAGTATGTGTGTCTGTGGGTCTGAAGGGGGGAGAGCGAGAGAGAGAGAAAGAGATGGAGAGGAAGAGGGTGAGGAAGAGAAGGGGAAGAGACAGCGAAGAGGCAGAGAGGTATTAATCACTGGAGCGCAGCGTGTCAAGAGTAAGGACAAAAACATCTTATGCCAGCGCCCCGCCAGCCGCCCACCCCCCCTTCTCCTCCTCCCTCCCTAGCCCAGCGGAGGCGGGGGGGGGGTTGGAGGAGCACGGGGGATGAGAAGTAAAATATGAGTCAAACACTTAGGATATAGGAGCTTTAGGAGATGGGGGGAAATGGGCCTGTGCTTTCTCTCTCTCTCTCTCTCCATGTTTCTATAGCCTCTATTTTATATATATTATATATATATATATATTCCCATTTTTCATCCGCATCTCAAGTACAAAAAATAGCGGAGATATAAGGGGTTATTTAGTGTTTGCAGTGTGTTGGTTATAAAATGGTTCTAATGAAATGATGACGTTGCATCATAGATACATTTTACTGATTTCTCGCTGAACTGAAGCTCTTGGCCCACGGCTCGCGGTTTGTAATTGCCTATACAGAGACGCATGATTTTAACGACCATAACCACCATGACAACCGTATTTCCTCATTAATATTCATAGGGACATTTTTTTATCTCCTGCAAAATCGCAGATGGCTCTATTTCAGCGGCGGCCAATCGTGCGACAGGGCCAAGAGATGTGAGCACAGCGTCATGTGATCAGAGTGCCGTTTCACTTCTAGAGTTTTGATGGCGGCCAATAAAACCTGGGTGGATGAATGAATAAATCAATCAATTTACTGTTTAAAATCAAAACGGTCAATCGAGTCATAGATCTGGACCATTGTGTGGCTTTTTAATGAGCTTTGCAACACAATCACACAAATAAAAAAAATAAAAAGGAAGGATCTGTGTGTGTGTGTGTGTGTGTGTGTGTGTGTGTGTGTGTGTGTGTGTGTGTGTGTGTGTGTGTGTGTGTGTGTGTGTGTGTGTGTGTGTGTGTGTGTGTGTGTGTGTGTGTGTGTGTGTGTGTGTGTGTGTGTGTGTGTGTGTGTGTGTGTGTGTGTGTGTGCGTGCGTGCGGCGGTGCCAGCCTTGCTGTCACGCTGGGTGGTTTAATTGGTAGCCTCCTGTGCCACTTCACTAAGCACAATCTCAATCAAGCCAATTGAGACAATCATACACACGCTTAATGACCATAATTAGACACGCATGCAGATTCATCAGCCACTACCGCCTTCGCTCCCTGGGGAAAATAAGCCCACTTGGGAAATAATCACTTTTAATGTGGTTTAAAAAAATAATAATAAATAAAATATTTATAATAATAATTAAATACAATGAAGTCGATTCCGCAAAGAAATGTCAGGTAGCCTTTAGCCTTCTCCAGGGTGTCTTGTGTGTGTGTGTGTGTGTGTGTGTGTGTGTGTGTGTGTGTGTGTGTGTGCGTGTGTGTGTGCGTGCGTGGCACACGCCACCTTTGACTAACGTGTTGGCGGCGGTGGTGTGGCTGCCCTTTTCTTTTGTATTATATTAAAATATATATATATTACACCTATTCAGATCTCTCCGTCGCTGTACGCCGGTACAATACCCGGTTCCCCGCTGGGCAGATGGCAGACGGGCGCCACGCCAAGTCTGGCACTTATGCCTACTGCAGGCTCTTGGCCACTAGGGTTGTCAACGACTTTGTCTCAGCGGGGGGGGGTGTGGAGGTGGTTAGAGGTTTGGCCCGTGGAGTGTGTTTTTCTACCAAAACGTATTTTTTACAAGGATTTTCGCAGCACGGTTATCTATATGTCTCCACAATAAGAGTTTGGGCAGCGCAGAAATAAATCCTTCTAGTTTTCCAAAACCCCCAACCAAAGTGGCCTCACCTGCCTGTGGTTTCGGTATTGGTTTGGTTTGGTCGGTGTCACCAACACGAAACGTCACCAGATAAGAGTTGATATACAGTACATCCAATGCCAGTGCTGGCAAAGGCATGTCCACGTTAAAACCTCAATCTCATAGTCTTTTAGATTTTCAAGTCCTTTCTTTTTTTAATTTCTACTTGTTTCAAATGCCACATATACAATTCCTCTGTCTGTTCTGTATTGATCGATCAAGCCATGCCTTTAGGCAACGACTGTATGCTATGCTATGCCCTGTATTAGGGCGGCAGTCTAGCTCAGGAGGTAGAGCGGTCGCCTCACAACCGGAAGGTTGCTGGTTCGATCCCCGGCTCCTCCTAGCAAAAACTGTCGAGGTGTCCTTGAGGAAGACCCTAACCCTAACTGCTCCCCGGGCGCTGTATGAATAGCTGCCCACTGCTCCTAATACTAGGATGGGTTAAATGCAGAGAACACGTTTCACTGTATGTCTTCATGTATGTGACCAATAAAGAGGATTCAATCCTCACGATTTGTTGTTGTGCTTAACAAGTCGCACAATCTATGACCTGGCATAAATTCTGTTTGACTGATTTAGACACACACACACACACACACACACACACACACACACACACACACACACACACACACACACACACTATTGACTGTAATATATACTGTATACTTAAGCAAGACCCAGAGCTTGGCGGTGGTGATGATATTAATCTCACTCGGATCACAGCACATTTGACATGTTCTGACTGTAAAGAAAGATAAGAGATGAAAGGATACAGGGAGATGGACAGCCGCCTTTGCTGCATCTAATCTAGTGTATATATATATATGTATATATATATATATATACACATATATATATATCATGCAGCGGTAAAATAAACCAAAAATTGCTGTATTTAAATGTCATAACGCCATTATATGTCGCGATATTGATACAATGGCGTACAAATGGCGACTTGCTGGTGGGGAATCTAAACCCAGGTCTCTGGAGTGAGGAACCCACCACAACCACACGCCAGTCAAGTCAAAGATAAGGTGTGAGGGAGACCTGGTGGAGGATGTCACCAGTGCTCTATGACCCCCCCCCCCCCCCCCGCTTCCTCCACCCCTCCTTACACCCAAGGGACCCTCTTCACATAGGCGGCTGTCATGGTGGGGTAAACACAGAGGGGTAACTGGTAGGATGAATGGTGCCTCGTGTGTGTGTGTGTGTGTGTGTGTGTGTGTGTGTGTGGCCCACACACACACACACACCTCAATACAGTGGGGTGTGTGTGTGTGTGTGTGTGTGTGTGTGTGTGTGTGGGCCCCACACACACACACACACACACACACCAACCTATTATAGTTCTATGTATACAATGCATGTCTATATTATTGCATTACATTTTTTTTTTATTATACAGTATGGACATTTTGAATATATGTGTGCATATACTGTATGTTTTAAGAGCATGACGCAAGTTTGACAATACACACATCTACACATTGTTTCTTTGAGAACACTCCTCTCATATCGAAACTCAACCTCCTTGCAACTTTTTCTTCCAGCTTTCGCCAAGCCTGTAAGCTATGAGCTGTGACGTCGTTCTTTAGAATCCGGGGAACAGGACTGCGTGTTCTTCCGCTGACAAGCTTTCACATTGAATCCGAATCCTCCTTTTTAACACTCCTGCTCCGGCTCTCTATTATTAAATCATTATGTGATGGATAATTATGGTTTTTCATTGACACCGTAATCACTGACGAGGTACACCCAAACCTTTTTAAAAGCGCGTCAACCAACCAACCCCGCCCGGCCTGCTTGATTGCGTGTCATTTCGCTGTGATTTGCGCTGCAATTTGCGACCCCGTGGACACTCTATAAACGCATCGGAGCGGTCGTAAAGTACAAATTCATCAAGCAGGAGGATAATTTATATGAAACGCGTGAGCAAGGGCCTTAAGACTTAGAAAGATGGATCAGCATCGTGGCGACGGCGGCGTTGTTGTGAAACTGGGATGAGATACTGGGGCTCTGATCCTCATCCTCAAAGCCTTGCTGGTGTGAGGAACAACACTATAGCCATCCCCACCGCTCTTGACGTTGTGATGTGACAGTGAGAGTAAGAGTGCAGTCTACATACTTTCAATGGAAAATATGTGTTTTTGTGTTTTTTAGCGCTTTGCCAGATGTCACGAACTCCAAGACGATAATGGTTAAAGTGACCGTGTTTAGCCCTACCAACTCAATGTCGCTGTGCCGTTTATCACGTCTGGAAAAACAAAAACAACAAATGTTTTTTTGCTTTAACATTGGAGAAGAAACAAGCCACCCCTAATGGGTTCTTGCGCCACTCGCGAAAAGTACTGAAACACAGGGGTCACCGTACTAATGGAGGAGCCACGCCTTTATCCCATACCCCTGGCTGGCCCATTAACACACACACACACACACACACACACACACACACACACACACACACACACACACACACACACACACACACACACACACACACACACACACACACACACACACACACACACACAGTGGAGTGGTATGAACCTGGGGTGGAACTAAAGAGATGTTATGTATCTATTTATATATATCATCCCCAGTTACCTGCCAGCAGACGGGCAGCACATTATACATATATATATATATAAATATATTGTAGTAGTGGTGCATTTACACCAGTGGCACATTCGGGTTGTCGGGAGCAAATGGAAAAAAGGGGAAATGAAAAAACAATATGGTAGCTGTAATTGTTGACAATGCCCCATCGCCGTCACCTGGACAACCAGTTCCCCGTGGGCGAGTGAGTGGTGAGCAGAATTGTGACTAATATTACGAATAAAAAGAGCCGATCAGCAGCAGGAACGAGGGAAATATGTTCAGGAAAAACCTGGGGGGGGGGGGGGGGGGAAGGAGACACAAAGGGAGGCGGAGGCACAGAGTAAAGGGCTTTAAATCTCTTGCGACACATTTGCGAGTGAGCGACATAACCAGGGAATCAGAGAAGGAGGAAAGAGCCAGCGGGGGGGGGGGGGGGGGGGGGGGGGTAATGCTGGACAAACCAAATAGAGGTGTACTTTTAGAAAGAAGGTGACCCCGTCTGCCCCTTTTGGCTTTAGACTAAATCCCCTGGCTACTTTATCGCTCTCACTCTCTACCTATCTTTATATCTCTCTCTCTGTACTCCCCCCCCCCCCCCCTTCCCCTTCTGTTTCGTACAACTTGGTTTCGTACAACACCAAACCGGACTAGGTAATCTGATTATCAGAGAGAGAGAGAGAGAGAGCGAGAGAGAGCGAGAGAGAGAGAGAGCGAGAGAGAGCGAGAGAGAGAGAGAGAGAGAGAGACAGAGAGCGAGAGCGAGAGAGAGAGAGAGAGAGAGGATTTCAGCAGGGAGATGAGAATGGACTGGAGAGCTGTGTAGTGTAGGAGGTGGTGACATGGAAACAAAAAGCTGTTCTCTCTGATACAAATCAGCCCAAACCTGGCTGTGTGTATGTGGTCTTTGATTAAGATTGTGGTTTGGTTTTAGCGAAGAGCTTTTTTTTTTCAACATCGCACCTGAACCCACCATCACCTGATCAGCTGTTTGTTTGTTTGTTTGTTTGTTGTTGTTGTTGTTTTTGCTCTGCATTTTGTAAATCTAAACTTGGTTGAATGCAATGTTTTTAAGTCAAACTACTTTCCACATAGAGATAGTAAGTGAGATGTGAGATACTAACTGGCTGTACGTGGTGTGTGTGTGTGTGTGTGTGTGTGTGGGTGTGTGTGTGTGTGTGTGTGTGTGTGTGTGTGTGTGTGTGTGTGTGTGTGTGTGTGTGTGTGTGTGTGTGTGTGTGTGTGTGTGTGTGTGTGTGTGTGTGTGTGTGTGTGTGTGTGTGTGTGTGTGTGTGTGTGTGTGTGTGTGCGTGCGCGCACATGTGTGAGGATTGCATGGCGGTAGATTGTATCTCTGCACACACACACACACATGCGTTTGCTTGTGTTTGCATTGGATGTGGCTCATTAGGGAAGGACGCACATAATATTAGACCAAGTGAAGCCTCATTAAGCCTTGTGTACACATGTTTGATGTCATGACCGTTTGTGTGTGTATGTATATATCCACTCTCTTGGGACTCAGTGTGTGCGGTGAAGCCCACTACAGGATGTGGGTACAGGACAGCTGTGTGTGTGTGTGTGTGTGTGTGTGTGTGTGTGTGTGTGTGTGTGTGTGGTGTGTGTGTGTGTGTGTGTGTGTGTGTGTGTGTGTGTGTGTGTGTGTGTGTGTGTGTGTGTGTGTGTGTGTGTGTGTGTGTGTGTGTGTGTGTGTGTGTTGTCAGTTGTAAAGCAGTGCGTATGGATGGATTTATGTAACTGCTGTCATGTTGATATAAATCATGCAGGGATATGGGAGTGGACGATGAGAGATCGCATCATGGTGAGTGTCTGTCTGTCTGTCTCTTTGTTTCGCGTGATTTTGACCCGGTTATTTTGCTGGTCCAAAAAATACACCCAGCTGTTTCATTATTAATCAATAATATCATTAGGAGTGCGGTTTACAACCTATTAAATTACATTCATTAGAAACGGGGTGACAGGGTTAAAACTTGTTGGTCCTTTTTTGGATATGCCCTTTACAATTCCCACAGTGCTAATTACAGAGTGCAGTGACATGGTATTTTTTAATTATACATTAACTCAATATCAGTTTAGGTGGCTATCTGCAACAGTCTGCTTTGCTTTCATAATTGTTATATTTGCTCTTATGGTTGACATCCAGTAAACAGATGGCCATTTACACCACGGAAAACCAAATCATTCAGAACATGTCTGGATGTCTGGCTCCCTTCTCCCCCATAAGACGAACAATGCATCTGTTGTCTGCACTATACGACATTTATGTGTGTATAGAATACAAAGAGGGCATCAAAGACCAGTCGCTGTTCAGCTGTCCACCATTATGTTATAAATAATTGGACTGTAATTTTTTTTACACTTTTCAAAATATTCATATAAAGAAAAATCAGTTCCTTGGCGTAAAATCGTCTTGCTATTAGACAAACAAACAGTGTTATAAAACAGGGTTATAATGCCAGTGTTCAACAACACAAAAAGCATTGAGTCTTCAAATGCTTCTCACAGGCCTCGGCTAGTGTAAATTATCCATATCCAAAGACCTTCACACATTGCTCTCTATTTAAATGAGTTTTAAGGCTTTTAAGCTTCTCCCTCTCCAGAGGCAACAGTGACTGGGAGAGTTAACAGCAGACAAAGGGCATTGCTGGGGTACACATATAGATCCGGAAGCTGTCCCTTGTAAATATAATCACGCATCGCCTCTTGGCCAGGAAGAGACATGATCAGCAAAAGGTCTGGACAGCAGCCCTGACCTCCAGAAACAAATCCTCGGAATCTATGCTATGTCTAGTGTTTTCTCCAGTTTCTTACGGTTGTCTGCAAGTTTGCCACTCTGAATAGTTGCTGAGATATTTTCTTTTTAGAACAGGTAACCATAGAGGACATACACATCTTCCAGTTTTGGAAATATGTCATTCATTCCATTGAGGGCTGTGTCCAGTAAAGTCAGACCAAACCCTTCTGTTAGAGTGCTCATTTGGAGTGGATTGCGTTTCTTCTCTGCTCTCGTACAGGAACTGTCGAGTTGTTTTCCGCTGTCTCTCCAGGAACCACCCTGTCAATCTCCCGTCCTGCTATCTCTCTAGCATCAGTTTGAGAGGCAGCAAGTCCACTTTCCCTGAAATTGTCAAGATATACTCTCTAATGGTGCTTGTTTCTCTTCTAAGTGTTTCAAGAGAAACACTAGGGCAAAAGAGTCTTGCTGGCATGGGTGATATGATACAATTTGCTGTGCCAGATTACAGTGTGCACAGTACAATACTCCACCGTCATGCGTTCAGCCTTCATGCTGGTTGTTGTTGACATTGTCTCCCAGTCCGTCTTCTGCAATGAGAGAATTCTGGAAGCAGACAATGCTTGGATGGTCTCTGGTAGGTAGTAATGCACCTCTTTCACATTCCCGGCCTCCCATCTGGTCAGTGACAAAGATTGGTTAGTTCATCCCAACTTGTCATATTGGTAACACGTTTCTTTGAATATTTATGATCCTTTGTCGTGGCGGCAGTAGCTCAGTGTGGCGGCAGGATAGCGCAGTCAGGGAACCGGATGTTCCCCGGTTTAAGTCCTTAACACCTGGGCACTGCCGAGGTGCGCTTGAGCAAGGTACCAGACCCCTACACTGCTCCCCCGGGTGCTGTATAGAAAATACCTGCCCACTGCTCCTAATACTAGGATGGGAAACACATTTCACTGTATGTGTATGTGACCAATAAAGAGAAATAAATCCTCCAGATTTAGATTTAGATTAAAATGACTAGATAGGTTCTTCCAATTTCCAAACGCCTCTTTGCTATGTGCACTGTCAACTTTTCCAAAAATTGTGCCGGCATGGAATACAGAAGACATGTTTTCTGTATCTTTTCCCCATGTTTTATGATGGGCAGCTGTTGCTGTCTCGCTGGAAGTGGACATTGACAGAACTGACAGGGTGTATATTGCCGGCAAGAATCTATAGGGAACATATGGCATATGTTATCAATCAGTGTTTTGTGGAATACTGGGGGGGGGGGGGGGGGGGGGGTGGTATCTGTCTCTCTGCTTTTTTGCTCTGATTGCTGCTGTCAAAAACATACATAATTATCCTGAGGAGAGAGAAGAAAGTGATATAGTTAATGATACATATATATATAGTACCATGTCCGTCCACCCATCCATTGTCTACCGCTTATCCGGGTCAGGTTAGCTTTCATAATTCATAGCTTTCATTGAATTGCTTCGCTCGGACACAACGTTCATCAGTTACAGAAAAAGCCATTCTCTCACATTTCCCCCCCCCCCCCCCTCCAAATCCCTAATTACATTTTGTGCCTCCAATAATGTCAATAATGGCTGCCACCCCGCCTGCCCCCCACCTCTGCTCAATATATCTTATAATAATAATAATAATAATAATAATAACACATCACCATGAATGTCTTCGACTGCCTTGCACTGTAATCATAACTACGTACCTCTACCTATAGTTTACATATTTAAATAATAATAATAATAATACATTTTAATTGTTCGGCGCCTTTCAAGACACCCAAGGACACCTTACAGAGCATGTAAGCTACAGTCAAGTTAAAATTATAAAAAAAATATAAAAAAGTAAAAAACAGTGGACTTCACAAAGTGTCCGCAGGGTTTAAAACAAGAAAAACAACAGGAAGTAAAATGAAGAAAGGAAGAAAGATGGTACCGTTCATAAGGGATAAGCCAGTTTAAACAGATGGGTTTTTAGTTGGGTTTTGTAGGTTGTTATAGAATCAGACTGACGGATGTGTAGTGGCAGGGAGTTCCAGAGTCTGGGAGCCGAGCAACTGAAAGCTCGAGCACCCATGGTGCTGAGGCGTGAGCGGGGGACGGTGAGAAGTCCAACGGAGGAAGAGCAGAGGGTGCGGGAGGGGGTGTACTCCTGAAGGAGGTCAGTGATGTAGATGGGGGTTAGATTGTGGAGAGCTTTGTAGGTGAGTAAGAGGTTTTTGTAGTCAATCCGGTAGCGCACAGGAAGCCAGTGTAGTTGAATGAGAACGGGGGTGATGTGGTCAGATGAGTTAGTGCGGGTGATGATCCGGGCAGCAGAGTTCTGAATTATTTGCAGTCTGTTGAGGAGTTTGATGGGAAGGCCAGTCAGAAGTGCATTGCAGTAGTCAATCCGGGACGTGACAAAAGAGTGGACCAGGATTTCAGTGCTGGATTGGGACAGAGATGAGCGGACTCTAGAGATGTTCCGAAGATGGAAGAAGGCAGTGCGAGTGATGTTTTTAATGTGTGGTGCGAATGAGAGGGAGCCATCCAGAATGACACCGAGGCTTTTTACTTGGGAAGAGAATGGAATGGGGAAGCCGTCGATGATGATGTTTGGAGCTGGGTTGTTTTGTGACTTGGTGAGGGTGGATTTGGAGCCGATGAGCAGGGCCTCTGTTTTGCTAGCGTTGAGCTTGAGGGAATTCCTGCTCATCCAGCTCCTGATGTCCTCTAGACAGGTGGTGAGGGAGGTGGGGGGCAGGGCAGTGGAGGGTTTGGAGGAAATGTAGACCTGTGTGTCGTCGGCGTAACAGTGAAAGTGAACCCCATGGTGACGGAGGATTTTGCCCAGGGGGAGTAGATATGTGATGAATAGGATAATTTATTGATAACATACCTGTATGTATAGCGTGTACATTTTTACTGCACCTCCCGTATACATTTAGATCTTCAACTGCATATCCCGGCTCACTACCTGCTGTATATACATTTATATATATTTATCCTGTTTTTCCTAATTGCATACCCCTGATCACTACCTGTATACAATACTTGTATACAAGTATATATTAATACTTGTGTATATATATATATATATATACCTATTATTATGCACATATCTCATACATACTCTATAAGTAATGTTAGAACTGTACTGTACACACACGTGCACTGACAATACATTTGAATCTAATCTAATTACCGCGGTCGTGTACGAAAGAAAAGGCACTACTCTACGAATTTCAGTACCATTCCCCCAGTTCAATGGTTAAGACGTTTCAGTAATGTAGTAGGTTAATAATATTCGGTTTCTTTCAGCCTGATGAGTAGCAATTCAGTCGAGGGCTATACTTGATTATAGTCAGCTGTTAGGTCAAATTCAGAGTTGAGTTTATTGCACACTTTAAGGGCCTTTGGTAGATTTTGATCTGTGCTCATTAGAGAGAGAGAGAGAGAGAGAGAGAGAGAGAGAGAGAGAGAGAGAGAGAGAGAGAGAGAGAGAGAGAGAGAGAGAGAGAGAGAGAGAGAGAGAGAGAGAGAGAGAGAGAGAGAGAGGAGAGAGAGAGAGAGAGAGAGAGAGAGAGAGAGAGAGAGAGAGAGAGAGAGAGAGAGAGAGAGAGAGAGAGAGAGAGAGAGAGAGAGAGAGAGTAGAGAGAGAGACGAGCGCGCATATAAACGTATAAAATCTTCATGAAACACCTTTCCAGCTTAACCTTGCTTCTTTATATGTAATATAACTTTTATTTCATTTCAGCAGCCAAACTGTGTGTGTGTGTGTATGCTTCTGACAGGTCATCTTTGTGTGCATGGTGGGTTTGTCTGCAAACACAGACCCACTCGCAGGGTAAAAAAAGCACCTTGCTTACTCTGTCTTGCGTTGCATTGCTACGGCAGCAGGAGCTGGGACATGGAGGCCCGAAGAGCTGATTCAGCTCTTCGCCAGCGGGACTTCACAGCGGGAGATAACGCATTCGCTCAAGTTGTCACAGGGAAAACTCCAGCCGTTCCAAACTTTGGTTCGATGGTTTAGAGACAAGGAAGGAAGGAAAACATCTTGGGAAGATATAAGATGAGAGTTTATTCTGATGGTACAATGTTTTACGGGCCGAGGAACGGAGGTGAACCTAAGGTCAGTCTCGATAGTGAACACGGGGCAAACCTTGTGTGTGCCAAGTGTTCAGTTTATCTGGGCGTTTTGAGCCCCGCCTCAAAATGGAAAACCTCTCCCGATTGGCTCGAGTGAGCTGACACCGTCTGTCTTACCCAATGGGTGTTCGTGTGGGAACTCCCTCCTGAGTTCAATCCGTTTTTTCTAAGCACACCAAGCTACTAGTACCAGGCAATCCCCAGGAGACAACTGACATGGCGTATACCACCGTCCACGCTAAACATCACTTTTCAGATAAGCTGCTGTACAAATTGAACAAAACTCAATTAGAGCCAGAAGTTCACATACAAAATGAATGCTCTGAAAGTGAGTGTGGTTATAATTGTCTGTATATATGCAGTTTATATACACAAATGTGTAAAAGTTGAGATCATTTTACAAGACACGTCAAAAAATATGGTTGAATATGGAGAAATACGTGCGTGGATATCCTTTTCTATAGCGCAAAGTATTTGCACATGCGCGGGACAATCGATGTGAATTGTCTTCTGGGTTACAAATAAAAAAGTTCACGGCTGTATGTTTTTTTTTTCTAGTTGAAACAAAGTCAGTCCAGCCAGTCTGACTCTTGATATATTGGCCTGCTGTGTTTTCTGCTGCTACAGCGGCGAAACCACCTGATCACATGATCTCCTGTATATCTTTTTATTCCTATCTGGTCACTGAAAGGGCAGCTGGAGTAAAGAGAGAGAGAGCGTCAGGCCGGTTCCTCGTCCTGCTGCCCTTTTTTCCCCCGCAGTGTCTGAGTCATGTTTCAACACGTTTATCTCTTGTTTGTTTCACTCCTCTAGTCTTGTAATCTCAAGGACTTGCCTATCGTGTGTGTGTGCGTGTGTGGTGTGTGTGTGTGTGTGTGTGTGTGTGTGTGTGTGTGTGTGTGTGAGAGAGAGAGAGAGAGTGCACTTTACTTTGTATGTGGGCATTAACTTACTAATTACTAATGCTTCAGTATATTGTCAGTGTGTCTTTGTAGCTCCTGTGTGTGTGTGTGTGTGTGTGTGTGTGTGTGTGTGTGTGAACATTACCTATGTGAGTGTGTGTGTGTGTGTGTGTGTGTGTGTGTGTGTGTATGAATATTACCTCTGTGTACACTCAATCTGTGCAAAATGTCAGCATTTAAATGAGCTGCTGCTGTAGTTAAATACTAATTCTGGCAAATGGTTGACATCAACAGCATAACAGCGGAGAAGGCCTACACCCTTTTCCATCGGTGCGGTTTATCCATTCACGCCTCGCCGAGCGTCAAGCCCGGAAGCGGCCGCTCTCAGTCATGTGAACCGTTTAGCCGCATGCTCCACAACGCTATACGCACACAGCCGTTTAACGTACGGTTTAATATACATATTATGCACACGCATCTGTTTGTGTTCACATATATATATATATATATATATATATATATATATATATATATATATATTTTTTTTTTTATGTAAACATGAATCACTGTGTTTTCCTTTTCTTATTATGCATCGTTCCGATTTTCGGAATTAGTATGGCTCTCTATATAACACAAGCGGTGTGCTGGCGTCAACGCGGTCCTGGTTAACGGCTCCGCCGGCGTACGTTTTCCCTTCAAATGACATGCGTCGCAGATCAGCGTCTCCCCAAAGCATCTGTGCGGTTCATCTTCCCGCCCTGGAAGAAAACTGTATGTCTGGAATTACCGATTGCCTTCATCTCTTTTGTTTGTTAGTTTTTTCCCCTCTCTCTCTCTCTCTCTCTCTCTCTCTCTCTCTCTCTCTCTCTCTCTCGCTCTGTGATGTGATGTGGTGGTGGAAGAGGAGTCGAGCGGAATAAAAGGTTTGTTCTTCCGGGAGAGAAAGAAAAGGCAAACGTTTAACGGCCGGCCTGTTTGGACCCTGCTCTATAAAGTCGGAATGCGAGTGCATCGAAGGGTCACGTTACTTTCCCGCTATATAGGCTACCTTTCGGTTAGTTGTTTGTTGTTGTCTTTGTGGTTGTTTTTTTTTACCTCCACCCACCTAGCTAGGCCCGCTGTAGCAAATAGCAGATGTTTTGGTTCACCTGGTTCAGTGTGGACAAAATAAGCTTCGAAATGTGCCACTGTTAGTGCTGGGTTGAGCTTCGGAATGAGGAAAGATGCAGGGAAATATATAAACTCTCGGGGAGACACGGAAGATTGAGTCCTCTGTAAAGACTGAGGGGAGAACAGAATCCTGACGTGGTCTCAGTGTATCCTGGAGCCGATATCTCCTGTCCGGTCTCACTGTCACGTTTACCGCTCTTTGTTCCCTAGCACTAATGCCGTCTCCCGATGCGACGGTAGCGTCTCGTCATCCCTTCAAGGTGTCGCGGAAGAGAAGAGAATAGGAGCTGAATTACTCGTTCTTATAGAGAGAATCAGGGTTCACTGCACACTGCAGACAACACAATGCATCTCTGTGGTGACGCTGTGTGCAGCACCGCCGGTGGCTTCTGTTGCCGCTGCTGTGCAGGACGTCTGAGACGAGGAGGAACAAAAACGACACGTGCGTTAAGTCTGAGGACCGGGGCCCGCCGGGTCTGCTTCTTAGTATTAGTGGGAATAGGAAAAAAAAAACGAACACCAACAGACCATTTGATAACACCGCTGGAAGGGTGTTTTTCCGGTTGACGGACAAAATCCCCGACTGTGAGGTCAGGAGTTGCAGACACACACACACACACACAGTCGAGTAAAGACGTGAGGCTTTCGATAGAGCCGCCCTTTTCTCTCCAGCTAGCGTGACCTCTGCCCCCAGCGCTGGCAGGCAGCGATCGACAACGTTGAGCCGACGGCTAAACCGTTAATCGCGGGCCGGGCCCCATGCAGCATACAGACCAGACCGCGATGAAGAGCGCTGTGTGAGGTGTTAACCGACATGAGGGAACCTTTTTTTAAGTTGGAGAGAGAGAGAGAGTGGAAGAGAGAGAGAGGGGGGGAAAACAACATTTGAGAGGAGCATGGCAAAAGTAGTAGTCATGTGTGTGTGTGTGTGTGTGTGTGTGTGTGTGTGTGTGTGTGTGTGTGTGTGTGTGTGTGTGTGTGTGTGTGTGTGTGTGTGTGTGTGTGTGTGTGTGTGTGTGTGTGTGTGTGTGTGTGTGTGTGTGTGTTCGCGGAGGTACAGATCAAGGGCAGAGAGAGAGAGAATTGGAGTGGGTGTCAAGAAACGTTTAGTAAGAGAAGAGTAAGAAAGGCTGAGACCTGTAAAAGGGGACAGTGGAGAGGTTATTTATAGAGACACAAAGTGAGCAGGGACGGGGAAATACCCAGAATAGACTACTACTATTGTAGTCTGCTCTTCACAGAGTCCGGAGAGGGCTTTTAGCCTTTGGTCCTGTACCATCTATTTTGTGTGCGTTTGCATTTGTGTGTGTGTGTGTGTGTGTGTGTGTGTGTGTGTGTGGTAATGTGTGTGTGTGTGTGTGTGTTTCCATGAATTGTTTTTGCCCCAATAGCAAAACGAGGCCGACCTCCACCACTATTTGTTATTCCTTAGTGTTTAATTAGGAGAAGAAAAAAAAAGCATCATTCTCATTCTCAGTAATTGATTTTGAAGAGAGAGAGAGAGAGAGAGAGAGAGAGAGAGAGAGAGAGAGAGAGAGAGAGAGAGAGAGAGAGAGAGAGAGAGAGAGAGAGGAGAGAGAGAGAGAGAGAGAGAGAGAGAGAGAGAGAGAGAGAGAGAGAGAGAGAGAGAGAGAGAGAGAGAGACCATCTTCTTCTTCCTCTGCTCAGTTCCAGCCCAGGAAGTATCACATGATTAATCTCAAACTTCCGTCCTGATTAGACGAAACTCGGTAAATGTCAAACTTAAACAAGGCGGCAAACTGTGGAGGAATGAATCAACTGGGGGGGGGGGGGGGGATGCATCAAACATCGCTGCCAAACGAGAGAGAGAGAGAGAGAGGGAGAGAGTGTGTGGGAGAGAGAGAGAGAGAGAGTGTGTGAGAGAGAGAGTGTGTGAGAGAGAGAGAGAGAGAGAGAGAGAGAGAGAGAGAGAGAGAGAGAGAGAGAGAGAGAGAGAGAGAGAGAGAGAGAGAGAGAGAGAGAGAGAGAGAGAGAGAGAGAGAGAGAGAGAGAGAGAGAGAGAGAGAGAGAGAGTGACATAAAGACAGAGAGAGAGAGAGAGAGGTCGCCTGTCAAACTGCGGTTGGATCTGATTTGGTTGATAAGGGGTGACACACACTGCTCCACCCATCCCTCACCCCACTCCAATTGTTCATTGATTCAATAGTTAATTGAGTTTTTGTTTTGGCAGAAGATGAACTTTGGCAGAACACATAACCACACGCACACACACACACACACACACACACACACACACACACACACACACACACACACACACACATAACCATACACACAAACAAACAAACAAACCCATACACATTTTTTTCACCATCCTAGCTAACAGTCCCGATACTGAGTACATACTTGTTGTGTTTGAGGTGTGTGTGGTTATATGTGTGTGTAGTGTGTTGTGTCTATCCGGTGCTTGTACAAGCGTATAGTCACGCTCGTATTCCCCGAGCTCCAGCGGTGATTACACGCTACAAGAACAATGTCATGTGTTGTTTTTTTGTCACTCTGTGTTTTTTTTTGTCACTGTATTTAAATCCTATCCAATAATACATGAGACCTTTGATACACATACCCTTTTTTTGTTTGTTTGTTGTGAATACGTCAAACCGGGGGGGGGTTCAGAGAAAATCATATTCAAACTTGGCACCGTGGCAATCATGGACTCAACCCGACACGCAATTATCCATTCCTGGGGGGGCAAAACGGCCTTGGCATCCTGTAGGTCTATGCCAAGGGGGGGCACAATGTCACAATGTCGATTTGCGATTGATCAGTTCGATTGATCTCAAGATTTAAGAACTTTATTTGGCACATACACTTACAGGATATGCAGTGAAATGGAAGTGGCAGTGCAATGCACAAATTGTGCAAACAAATTCAATAAATGATGTATATACAAATATTTAGAATATATAAAAGTCAAGGAGTTGGGATACATCTAGGTGTACTGTCCGGCACTAGAAAAATCCTCCACTTGATTGACATAACTAGCGGCCAATCAGCTGTTGCTAAGATCATTGTTACATTACATTACCATAACAAGAGGGGGGGGGGGGGTGAGGGGGCTGCTGTCCAATCATAATCGAGGTACATTAGTATTTATACATTTCCAGCTGCCTTTTTTGTTATGGTAGATCAATTTGAACTGGTCATTTGTGTGGACACCCCCTGGTCTATGAGATGTTCTTTTGTTTAGTTTCTGTTTACGTTGTGTACGTTTTGAAAAAGTCGTACACATTTAAGTGCGCCGCCATAGCAATAGCCGTTCAAGTCTCCATTCATTAGCACGGCCCTCCGTTATGTTGCCAATGAGTGGCGGGAATTAATGAATGATTAATATGTTGTGGATGGTGTCTTCCAGGGCTGCCTCATTTGTCTTGGTGTTTTCTCCCTCACTGTGTCTCCTCCTCTTGTCGCCTTGTCAGGCGGCCTCCGTCTGGGGATTGGTCGCGTCTATTAGACGGGGTCAGGGGTCACCCTATGGGGATTCTGGGTATGTTTGCGGTGGTTAAAATCTCTCTCTCTCTCTCGCCAGCACTGCTATAGTTGAGAAATCACTTAACGGGCGGCAGTATAGCTCAGGAGGTAGAGCGGTCGCCTCACAACCGAAAGGTCGCTGGTTCGATCCCCCGGTTCCTCCTAGCAAGAACTGTCGAGGTGTCCCTTGAGCAAGACACCCTAACCCTAACTGCTCCTGACGTGCTGGCTGTCTCCTTGCATGGCTGACTCCGCCCTCGGTGTATGAATGGGTGAATGTGAGGCATGACTCGTAAAGCGCTTTGGATAAAACACTTTAGACTATTTATTGTTATAGTGTTGTTTATAGTATACAGTATAGTTTATAGTATAGTGTCTTTTATAGTATAGTATTGTATTGTATAGTATAGTGGAGTAAGTATAGTGTAGTGTTCTTGTCTAAATTCATACTGCGGGAGTGAATGGGGGGAGTAAGCATTCCACTGTACTAACCCTAACCCTGTACTACACATGGCAAAAAAGAAATCATTTTTAACCTTGACCCTTTCTCTGGGTTGTTCATATCATATCTAATGGTGGATACGGTGGAGCTGGCATCGTTGTTGGCCCATGGTTGGGCCACATTTCGTTCAGGTTCATATAGAGAATACTTGGTAATACTTTTTTCATAAAAACAATAATGAATATATCCTTTCCTTTGATGAGAAACAAGTAATATGTATTTTCTAGTTCTAATATTATCTGCATATGTTGATATTGACATCCGTTGCCACCCTGTCAATTATTTAATAAAATGAGCCAAAATGTCAGAGAATGAAGACTGCTTTCAATATGATGAAATGCACCAAAGAGCTTCCTCACCCACTGCACTTTGGGTGAGGGTGTGTGTGTGTGGATGTGTGTGTGTGTGTGTGTGTGTGTGTGTGTGAGGTGTGATGTTCCATCTATATTTGATTTGTATGGTTATTCCTCATGGTGATGTTTGCCAGGGGCATGAATTAATCCAATCCCACTCACTGAGCAAGAGTGGCAGGGGAAGACAGACCCTCGTAAAGACAACAGCACACACCAACAACAACGCCAGACATGTAGCGCCATGTCCTGCAGGGAAAAATGGGGAGGACATGCAGAACTCCCACACCCGCAGACACGGTGGGACTTAAAGACACAGGTTTCTGTTCTCACCCATACATTTTTTTATTTTCAAATCTTTCCTTCCTGTCATTTTGTCACGGCCCAGCCCATTTCCTCTTCCTAGTTCTCCCCTGTTTGTGGTTGTTGTTGTTTGTCTGTTGGGCTGCCTCTGTGTGTGTGGGTGGGTGGGTGTGTCCGCACCATGTGCTTTTGTTGTTGTTGTTTGTCTGTTGGGCTGCCTGTGTGTGTGCGTGTGTGTGAGTGGGTGGGTGGGTGTGTGTGTGTGTGAGTGGGTGGGTGTGTCCGCACCGTGTGCTTTTGTTGTTGTTGTTTGTCTATTGGGCTGCCTGTGTATGTGAGTGGGTGGGTGTGTGTGTGTGAGTGGGTGGGTGTGTCCGCACCATGTGCTTTTGTTGTTGTGTTTTGTCTGTTGGGCTGCCTGTGTGGGTGTGTGTGTGAGTGGGTGGGTGTGTGTGTGTGAGTGGGTGGGTGTGTGTGTGTGAGTGGGTGGGTGTGTCCGCACCATATGCTTTCGTTGTTGTTGTTTGTCTATTGGGCTGCCTGTGTGTGTGCGTGTGTGTCAGTGGGTGGGTGTGTGTGTGTGTGAGTGGGTGGGTGTGTCCGCACCGTGTGCTTTTGTTGTTGTTGTTTGTCTGTTGGGCTGCCTGTGTGGGTGTGGGTGTGGGTGTGTGGGTGTGAGTGGGTGGGTGTGTGTGTGTGAGTGGGTGGGTGGGTCCGCACCATGTGCTTTTGTTGTTGTTGTTTGTCTGTTGGGCTGCCCGTGTGGGTGTGGGTGTGTGGGTGGGTCCGCACCATGTGCTTTAGTTTTCAGGCGACGCCCCCATCTTTGGCCTGGTTGCCATGTGTTCCCCCGTGTGGCTGATTGACAGTCACACACCTGAGTGCTGTCAGGCTCATCTCTGCTAGCTCCTTGCCGGATTGTCTCGCCACACAAAACCACGTCTGTTTTGCCTTAAAGACTTTGGCCCTTGCCTGAGTTATGACTTTTGCTCCTGCCTGCTCTTCTGTACACATTTTATATTCAATTAAGTAGTCTTTTTGTGGCTTACCAGTGTTTTTCCCCTGGTTGTGCTTTTGTCTGTTCAAAGATATTCTCAGGAAAACCCCTCTGTGTTTGGTGTCTGCGATTGGGTCTTGCTTGGAATCCCCTAACAGTCTTCCGTCCCGCCGTCCGTCCTATGCGGGGGGGTATTGCTTTATTTTTCTTATTTCTTTGCGTGGCGTCTCTGATCTGTACGTCCGTCTGGATGGCCCGGCGTCATTTAAATTCATGGTCCATTTCCATGGTGGGCCTTACCTTGTGATCTACGAGGATGTCTCGCAATGTGCCCCTTCTATTTGTAACTGTACAAGGTTATACAGGATAACGTGCGTGTGTGTGTGTGTGTGTGTGAGTGCATTAAATCCCAATAGGATATAATTATGCAGGAAATTGGATTTTTGCTTCCCGAATAAAAAAATAAAATTGGTGAGCTCGACCTTTGCTGCAATTACTATGTTTTACCCAATAAATAATACAGATATTACATATCTGTAATATGAATTATTCTCTAACCCTTCTCTAACCCTTCTCTAACCCTAACCTCCTTGACAATATTGTGTGAATATAGTCTCACTGATTGTCACACACACCACACACACACACACACACACACACACACACACACACACACACACACACACACACACACAACACACAACACACACACACACACACACACACTGTACACCTGGCATCACTTTTTCGTTTTTCCTGTCTGGCACACAAACAAGTGCACCCAGAGTGTCGCCAGAAGAGTCTATTTCCAGCCCGGGTAAACCGAAGCAGCACAGAACAAATCTTTGTTCTGATCAATGAGTAATAAATGAGAGACCTTTTCCCGTAAATGTCACAAATTAGAGCTGATTTACAGCGGCGAGCGGAGCCATGCGGCGAGTTCCACAACAGGCCGAAAAACACCGGCGTGTTCGTTCTTATGTTCCACTACCCGGAGCCCGCGTCCAAAACTGTCAACAAACACAGCAGCCATGTAATTATATGAGGCCACAGGAGGAGGAGGAGGAGGAGGAGGAGGAGTTGTGTCTATTGTTGTGTTCCAAGATCAAGTCTGGAAATAATGAATGTTTTATAACTCGAGAATGACAGTTCAAGCTTCATAATGGATGCTTTTATATAGCGCTTTTATCCAAAGTCATGCCTCACATGCACCCATTCATACACCGACGGCGGAGTCAGCCATGAGCAGGATTAGGGACCACCAGCGACCTTTCGGTTGTGAGGCGACCGCTCTACCTCCTGAGCTATACTGCCGCCCCCTGTTCATCACGTGGGTTAGTTACATAATGGGATAATGGTTGTTGTTTTATGGCGCTTTCCTCATTTGCCAGGACAACACAATGTGTTGCTCGCCTGTACCACAAAGCGGGTACCGTAAAAGTCGTAGAAAATGACCCAACTGGAGCATTGTGCAGCTGCTGGTGACATGACTTCCCCTCGCACTTTCTGCATGTTGGTTGAGTTGATTGCCTACGCCAGTGGTTCTCAAGCTAATTCAATAATACAAATGAACCCCCTGCAAAGTTATACTTTCAACAGAGTACTCCGTTTCACCAGCACAAATCTTTTTGGGTGGGAAAGAATTTAAAATGAATATAAATACTGTATGTGCATATTATTTGGTGAACATGGACATTAAACAAAAAATTAAACAAACTATTAAGGTTTTAGTAAACAGCAATATGGGCTTGGCTTATGATTTCTGTCATTCATTGTAAGGATTTCCAGAACGTGTACGTTAGTATTCAGATACAAATGGACGGCATTTATAAAACGCATTTCTAACCAGTGCGGCCACTCAAAGTCAAGCCTCCCACTCAACCATGCATCCACCGACGCCACGCAAGGCGCCCGCCAGCAGCACGGGAGCAGTAAGGGTTAGGGTGTCTTGCTCAGGGAAACCCTGACACTAATACTACACGATTCGAACCGACAGGTCGGACGACCGCTCTACCTCCTGAGCTACTGCCTACCACCCCTTACGTAGAATTCAAGTACATTCAAGTACCCCCCCCCCCTGCGATCCTTCAAAGTACCCCTAGGGGTACGCGCACCCGTATTTGGGAACCACTTGGCCTACGCCAAGCTGCCTGTCAACCCCCCTGATATGTTTCTGTCCGTCGTCACTGCAGCGGTCCCTTTCAAAGTAGTTCCGTATTGAACCTGCAGACCGGTGTCATACAAAAGCATTCAGCACCTCCTCCCGCTGCACGGGACGGGGCGGGGAGCGTTATCGCGAGTGACCAGCGGTGTCAGCCCAGATGGCCCGCGGCTGGGGGATACCTGTCGCCGTGGGTAGCCGAGGGAAGCGGACCTCCCTTCTGCATGTGTCCAGAGAGAGCAGTGAGACCACCCCTACCCCACCCAGGCTAACTGTTCTGTACCTCCCCCCCCCCCCCCCCCCCTCCTCGCACGCACCACCACACATGCACACGACACACGCACACACACACACACACACACACACACCACACACCACACACCACACACACAGGGTTTACACGCTTTCTGTGTGTTTTGTTAGACAGGTGTGTGTGTGTGTGTCTAGCTGCCTCTCGTTATTATATTCATTTAAACAGCTGTATTTTTATACCTGTGGTGTACATTTCATGCGTTTTTAAATTTAGTGTCTGAGCTTATTACTCGCCGCTGTGTATGCATTATTCTACAATTCCTTTGGGATTTTGTTTGACTTCAAACACAATCACTCACCTGTGTTTAAGTAGGGGAGTGTGCTTGTGTGTTTGTATATTTGTGTGTGTGTGTGTGTGTGTGTGTGTGGTCCAGTTTTGCCTTCCATCTGCCTCAGAGCAGATATGTGTCTGTGTGTGTGTCTCAGAGCAGATGTGTGTGTGTGTGTGTGTCTCCGAGCAGAGTGTGGTGTGTGTGCGTGTGTGTGTGTGTGTGTTGTGTGGTGTGTGTGTGTAAGTGCGCGCGCATGCACAGTGTTAGATGTCAAAACACACCAGGCTGGTGTGCTCTGCATGTCAACGTGGCTGTCTGACGTGACAGCTGCAATTCCTGGCACCCGATGTGAGTTTTTGTGCCTCCGCTGAGAACCTGAAGGAGCTCAATAATCAGGTTATGCATCTGCACAATATTTGTGTGTGTGTGTGTGCGTGCGCGGCCCAGCCTAGCTGTTCTTTGTGTGTGTGTGTGTGTGTGTGTGTGTGGGGGGGGTGTGTGAAGTTGTGTGTATTTGTTTTCCGTTACTCTCTCTCTGTGTAGTGTTGTAGCCACTGTCGGTGCCAGATGTGCTCCCGGCCTGCCAGATCGGCCCAGAGGTTTACAGAAGATGTCACATGCGTTACGATTGGCCACATGCGTTACGCTGGAAAGTAGGACTTGTCATAAAAACCAGGCTGTCTATGCTGTAGAAAGGCGCAACAAAAATAAAAATGTGTGCTACATGACCAGAGAATGATAGTTTGAAGAACGGCTGTAGAGCCAGCTAAAGCTGTGCTGTGTGTGTGTGTATATAGATATATATATATATATATATAGATATATATATATCTATATATATATATAGATATATATATATATGGGGGCTGATTACATTGGGGAAATTGGGGACGACAGGAGGCATCTTTTTCTTTTGTATAAGTAGGATTATTCATCAAATAAATAACGTTTTGACCAAGTCGATAACATTTTGGATCCCACAATGTATTCTGTAAAAGAAACACACACACACACACACTCACACACACAGCATAGTGTTGGTACTATCGCTACTAGACTACTTTTCTCATACAACATATGGCAATAATATGATCATAACATCTAGTAATTTTGCCAACTAGCCTTTGAACAACATGCACTCACTTGAGAACCAAATGTATCACACAAAATAAACTCTCAGTGCTCTGTTGCTTTGGTCTGATTGGAATTGGAGAGCAGAGGAAGGGCTATCGGTAGGGCTCAGCTGTAGTAATTAAGAGTTGATGGAGAGTCGAGGACTCGGCGGGCCCCACAGCCACTCCAGAAGTCTTCTCCTTTACGAAGGACGTGAGACGGATCACGTGTGAAGCCGGAACTTGGTTTAATCCTGCTTTAATTGTTTTTGTTGGTACGGAGAGTGAGAGTGAAATAGGGGTAGGCAATACTGGTCTTAATCGTTCACAGTGTAATAAGTTCTGTTTTCGGAGTTCCACGAAAGTCCTTGGAGTTTGGACACGGAAATCAAACCACATTGTTGTCCAAAAAGTAAGAAAACTGTAACATTTGTTAATACTACAAGACCGAGACAAACTATATCATTAATTCACTAATTCTATCTGTTGCTTTACCCCCAGTTTATCACACTGGCGTGCAATAAAGTGGGAGAGGGAACTCGAGATGACATTTGGAAATAATGGTTGGACATCAACAATGTCAACAATTGTATCCTGGTTGTGGTTGGTGCATCATTTGACGTGTTTTTGGCCCATAACAGGTTAAGTACCATCTCTTGATATAAGAGATTTCACCCCAAGAAGAACAGCAAGGGGCCTGTCCTCCTCTGCCCCTCCCATCCAAAGTTGGAAAATAGATTTTTGAGGATACTGACATTTTGTGTAATGGTTTATGACGACCAATTATTCTTTTTTTTTTTTTTTTATGTTGAATTCCCGCTCCTCTCTCGAGAACTTAAACTAAATGTCTTGCTGAAGTCTGGGACTAATATTAATTAGAACAGCCAAATATTTCCTTCTTTAAAAAAATACATCTTTCTATAGATATTAGATATTTTTAACGGATATATTTATGATATGTTTAATATATTTAATGCAGACAGTGACCCATCTCTACAGAATATTTATATTTTGTTGTAGTTCTTTATTCAATTCCTTGCAGAGCACGAGCATTCTGCTGCAGTCTGGGACATGGAGTGCTCCGTTATTTATTACAAAAAGTAGTAGACAGTAGTAGAGAAAAAAATGGAATTCAATAAGAAGGCAAAAATGCTGCAAAAACGGTGACAAATCAGTAGTCTACCCCCCCGCGCCTCGACGGAGGGAATCCCTGTTGTGTCTGCAGCAGCGGCGGCACTCAAATTTCATAACAACAGTCTGGTGATACAATATCCTGATTGAGAGTCTCTCCTAGAGAACCGTCTCTCTCTCCTAGAGAACCGTCTCTCTCTCCTAGAGAACCGTCTCTCTCCTAAGAACCGTCTTCCTCTCCCCGCCTCCAATGTGACGCTCAATTAAATATTCAATGTAGTGTTATCTGCTGATTCACTTAGCTTTCTCTCTCTCTCTCTCTCTCTCTCTCTCTCTCTCTCTCTCTCTCTCTCTCTCTCTCTCTCTCTCTCTCTCTCTCTCTCCTCTCTCTCTCCTCTCTCTCTCTCTCCTCTCTCTCTCTCTCTCTCTCTCTCTCTCTCTCTCTCTCTCTCTCCGTGAGCATGGGTGGATTGTTTGAGTTAGAACTACAGTATACTATATATACACCACAACAACCCCCCCCCCCTCCTCCCCCATGTGGAGAGGCTGAGGGTCCAATGAGGTTGGAGTATTCATACTCAAACTCCATCTATGCATCTATGTGATGATGAGGCATTTTTCTGTAATGTTTGTAATAACTGACCAATGTCCATATAAGTTGCTTAAGTCACAATTTTATTAAATTAAATTGAATGAAATTGTACCCCTTTTAAAGACTTCTAGTAATGCTGCCAACTAGCCTTTGAACAACATGCCTTGACTTGTAAAAAATGACAATGAAAATGGATAAAGTAAAAATCAAATATTAAATCCAACAATGAATAGCAAAATGATTTGTTTTGTTGTAATATTCAAGTCCTAAATTACATGAATCAATGAGAGAGAGAGAGAGAGAGAGAGAGAGAGAGAGAGAGAGAGAGAGAGAGAGAGAGAGAGAGAGAGATCCAGTAGAACAATGGACACCTGGTGTGTGCGGTTTTCATAAAGACCTCCATGCAGCAACACCTTTGTGAAACAAAATGAAGTCTGTTAACTGCGGCTGTGATCTTTCACCCGGAGGTTTTTCTCTCTTTGGACTGCTTGCTGCACTGCCTTCCTGCTTTCAGGATTTTTTTGCGGAGGTGACGGTGAGGTTCAGATACACGGCCATTTGTCAAGGATTCCATTTCAAGAGATTCCAATTTTAGTTGTAGAAATTCTTAATTCAACGACAAACGAACACGTAGAAAGGCTCCGATGATTATGTCGGTTATTTATCAAATAAAGTAATTTTTCATCATTATCATCATCAAATCTGTAGTCCCAGGAAACAGAAGCAGCTGACGACTTCCACCGGTGTCCCGTCCAGGCTGATGGTGGAGTGGGTGCCCCGGTGGCTCCTGAAGTCCACGATGAGCTCCTTGGTCTTGCTGTCATTAAGTGCGAGGCTGTCCTCACACCATCGCGTCAGCTGGACCACCTCATCTCTGTACTCCGTTTCATCGCCCTCGCTTATCAAGCCGATGACTGTGGTGTCGTCTGCAAACTTGATAATCCGATTATTGCTGTGCGTGGCAGTACAGTCATGTGTGTACAGCGAGTACAGCCGGGGACTGAGGCAGCAGCCTTGAGGTGCTCTGGTGTTGAGGACCAGAGTGGATGAGATGTTGTTCCCAATCTTCACCACTTGAGGCCTGCCCGTCAGGAAGTCCATAATCCAGTTACAGATGGGGGCGCCCAGACCTAGGTCCCTCAGTTTCAGGACCAACTTGGAGGGAACGATGGTGTTGAATGATGAGCTGTAGTCAATGAACAGCAGTCTGACGTAGGTGTCCCTCCTGTCTAGGTGCTGCAGGGCCGTGTGTAGTGCCAGGGAAATGGCGTCGTCTACAGACCTGTTTGGTCTGTATGCAAACTGGAGTGGGTCTAGGGACTCAGGATGGACATGTTTATATGCAACATTACAAGTTTCTCCAGGCACTTCATGGCTATAGGTGTTAAAGCCACTGGACGATAATCATTGAGGCATGTTACCTTGGTCTTTTTGGGTAACGGCACAATGGTTGTCGCTTTTAAGCACACTGGGACGACAGACTGTTGCAGTGATGCATTGTAGATGTCGGTCGAACACAAGAGCCAGCTGGTCAGCGCAGCGGGATGGAACTCCGTCTGGGCCGGCTGCCTTCCCTGCCTTCACCCTCCTGAAGATTCTACGGACCTCGGACTCACAGTTGTAGAACGTAGTCCTCTGGGCTGATGTTCAAGTTGTTTGTCAGCTCATGGTCCCTTTCAAAGCAAGCGAAAAACTTGTTTAACTCATCTGGTAGGTTAGGGTCGTTGTTGGTGACTGCCCCTGAGCTCCCCTTGTAGTTGGAAAGGACCCTCAGACCTTGCCACATACGTCTGGTGTCAGAGCCCCCGAACTGTAATTCCAATTTGTTTTTGTAATCCAATTTACCCTTCTTGATGGCTTTTCTGAGTTCTTACTTGGCCTTCTTGTAGAGATCGGAGTCGCCTGTTGTGAAAGCGGTACTCCTTTCCTTAAGTTTGTTCCGTATGTCAGCATTCATCCATGGTTTGCGGTTCGGAAATGAGCGACAGACCTGGTCGGGATGCATTCTCCACAAGCCTGTTAATGTATGCTGTGACATGATCTGCATACACATCCAGGTCAGTGGTCTTGAATACACTCCAGTCTAAAGCACAAGTGTTTTTGTTTTTTTCAGCAGGCAGCTGAAAATATGTCATGTTGTATAGTGATATAGACTATATTATTAGACGATATTTAGACTATAAATGTATCTGTGTGGGTATGCACCTTTTGTCAGCTGTGTGTGTGTGTGTGTGTGTGTGTGTGTGTGTGTGTGTGTGTGTGTGTGTGTGTGTGTGTGTGGTGTGTGTGTGTGTGTGTGTGTGTGTGTGTGTGTGTGTGTGTGTGTGTGTGTGTGTGTGTGTGTGTGTGTGTGTGTGTGTGTTCACTCCAGTCCACGTGGCTCATGGCAGCTTCACCCCGGGGTGTCTGGCTAGTCACCTGATTCCCCCTCCCCCCACACCAACACACAAACACCAACACACATACACACTCACACACATGCAAATCTGCTTTTCAGGAAATTGATGAAAATAGTAGCCCTGTGGGTCCCATGGTGGTGTGTGTGTGTGTGTGTGTGTGTGTGTGTGTGTGTGTGTGTGTGGTGTGTGTGTGTGTGTGTGTGTGTGTGTGTGTGTGTGTGTGTGTGTGTGTGTGTGTGTGTGTGTGTGTGTGTGTGTGTGTGTGTGTGTGTGTGTGTGCGTGTGTGCGTGCGCGCACAGACTTAAGTGCTCCACCAATGAGGTTGACAGCTAGACACTGCTAGTTAATAGTGCACAAATACAGTCACACACACACATACACACACACACACAAGAACCACTGGCAGTAAGTAATTCATTAGTTCTGATGTGGAATAATGATACATATTTGGCTCTGGTCATTTTAGATCTAATTTAAACTCTGATTGAACAGAGGAATTCGTCTGATTTAGTTTCGCCGTCTCGGATGATTTAAAATTGCGTTTTTTTCTTTTTCCTCGTCGGAATGTTCGAGGCACCAGTCGTCATGACTCAACCTCTCTGGTTTCACTCTGCTAAACGTTGCTTTCTGTCTTCTGTCTTCAGTGCATTTACACGTCTCAAAGAGCAGAACCAGTGCTCAGGTGAAAGTACAATAGGTTGGCGAACAAAATAACTGATAACAATTGAGCAAACAATCCAGCAAACCACGAGAGCCCGTCAGAGGCTAAGTGCTAAGAGGAAAGGTCAGGGCAGTGAAGGGTTTTCAGCCTGCAGGCGGTGGATGGCCAGTGACTGCGGTCCTGACATCAGCAGGTGAGTTCGTTCCCCGGCTCCATCCATCTCTCTTTCCTCTTTCCATCCATCCAGACATCGATCATTCTATGCCTCTTTTCCGTCCACCGTCATCAGTTCCCTCTATCCGTCCACACGCACACTCGTCGAAGATTCCATCTTTGTTTTTTTGTGCCTTCTCTCCTCACCTTTCTCCTTGCTTCTCTGTGTGGATCACGCCAGGAAACCGCCAGTCTCTCTCGCTCCGCTCTCGCTCTCGCTCTCTCTCTCTCTCTGAGCCTTCTCTCTCTTCATCTCGGATCTCTCTCTCTCTCTCTCCATCTCTCCATCTCTTTCTCTCTTCATCTCTTTCTCTCTCCCTCTCTTTCTCTTTTTCTCTCACCATCTTTCTCTCTTTCTCTCTCTCTCTCCCTCTCTCCCCTCTCTCTCCCTTTCTCTTTCTCTCGGACGTGCTTGGGGGTGAGAGGGTGGTTGCTCCCCATCATCAAAGAGGGAGACCTTTAAATGATGTGGCCCCCTGCTGCTCCATGTAACCACAGTAATCTCCCTACTTCCGCCACTGCTGGGCTACGGGGGCGTGTGTGTGTGACGATCTGTGTGTGAATATGTGTGAGTGAGTGTGCAATGTGTGTGAATGTGGTTGCAGATCTGTATTAATGTAGTGTGAATGTGTGTGTGTGATTCTGTCTTAATGTGTGTGTGTGTGTGTGTGTGTGTGTGTGTGTGTGTGTGTGTGGTGTGTGTGTGTGTGTGTGTGTGTGTGTGTGTGTGTGTGTGTGGTGTGTGTGTGTGTGTGTGTGTGTGTGTGTGTGTGTGTATACAGTGGTGTGTGTGGGGGTTGTGTGGTTGTGTGTGTGTATATATATATGTATTAATGTGTTAATGTATGAGAGAGAGAGAGAGAGAGAGAGAGAGAGAGAGAGAGAGAGAGAGAGAGAGAGAGAGAGGACCGATGGCTCCTTGTCATGCAGCCAGACCCAGTGAGAACAGAGCAAGTGTTCCTGCCTCCAGATTGCGGTGCTCAACAGTGCAATCTGGCAATCTGCGTTCTCCCAAATATACAATCATGGGGATTGTACCGTCCGATGCGTCAGGATGAATGTGCCAGCTCTGTCCTAATGCACGTGTCACTGTTGTTAATCTACTAAGCCTACTTGTTTAAAGACTATACGTAAGTAAGAAATAGTCTCTCTCTCTCTCTCTCTCTCTCTCTCTCTCTCTCTCTCCTCTCTCTCTCTCTCCTCTCTCTCTCTCTCTCTCTCTCTCTCTCTCTCTCTCTCTCTCTCTCATTCTCTTTCTCGGTCTGTCTGTCTCTCTCTTTCTTTGTCTCTCTCTTTCTCTTGCTTTCTCTCTATCTGTCTTTCTATCTTTGTCTCTATCTCTTTGTGTGTCTGTCTGTCTGTCTGTCTCTCTCACTCTCTCTCTCTTGCTTTCTCTCTCTCTCTCTCTCTCTCTCTCTCTCTCTCTCTCTCTCTCTCTCTCTCTCTCTCTCTCTCTCTCCTCTCTCTCTCTCTCTCTCTCTCTCCTCTCTCTCTCTCTCTCTCTCTCTCTCTCTCTCTCTCTCTCTATCTTTCTCTCTCTATCTGCTGAATGCATCCACGCTTAACTCCTGCCGCCATCAAAAGGAAACACAAAGACAACAACAGTGTAACAGTGTAACTCTGTTCATCTTTTATTTTTTTCCTTCCCACGGCTCCGGTCCTAAATATATCTTCCGGGAGGTGATATTTTCCCCACTTCCCGCTGGATTGAACCTCCCCCCCCCCACCATTGCATTGATGGACAAAAGCGAAAGGGATATAAATATTCAGCACGCTCCTATCCTGTACTTAACATTATGACTTATATATTTATTTGACACGCACGCACACACACACACACACACACACACACACACACACACACACACACACACACACACACTCTCTCTCTGACTCGTCTGATACCACTCAGCCTTACCTGGCAGGATTCTGCCTTCTTGCTTTTTTTCCGTCCGCGAGACAATTAGACATCGAGGCCAAATCTAAATG
>CM051020.1:13127697-13150197 GCA_027704905.1 Muraenolepis orangiensis
GAATCACTAATAGATTTAGAGAGAGAGAGGGAGGGAGAGAGAGCACAGTAGATGGAGGTGACCCAAGGTGAATGGTGCACCAGAGAGGGAGAAGGGGCCAGGCTTATGTCGCTCTCGATTTTGCTGGCTAGCATGGATCCCTGCTCTCTGTCGTCCTCTCACCTCCATAACCTCCCTACCTCACTCTCTCTCGCCCCCTCACCTCCGTAGTCTCTCCAGCTCACTTCTCACCCCTCACTTCCTTGTATCGGTTGCTCACTCTCTTTATGCCTCTGTCTGTCTGTCTGTCTGTCTGTCTGTCTGTCTGTCTGTCTGTCTGTCTGTCTCTCTGTCTCTCTACCCCTCTCTCTCTCTCTGTCTCTCTACATTTCTCTGTCTTGGGCTCTCTCTCTACCTCTCTGCTGTCTCTCTACCTCTCTCTACCTCTCTGTCTCTCTACCTCTCTACCTCTCTCGTCTCTCTACCTCTCTCTCTCTCTACCTCTCTCTACCTCTCTGTCTCTGTCTCTTAACCTCTCTCTCTCTCTCTATCTCTTTATCTCTACCTCTCTCTCTAGTCACTCTACCTCTCGCTGTCTCTGTGTCTCTACCTCTGTCTCTCTCTATCTTACTCTCTCTCTTGCTCTTGCTCTCTCTCTCTTTCTCTTGCTCTCTCTCTCTCTCTCGCTCTCTCGCTCTCTCGCTCTCTTGCTCTCTCGCTCTCTCGCTCTCTTGCTCTCTCGCTCTCTTGCTCTCTCTCTCTCGCTCGCTCTCTTGCTCTCTTGCTCTCTCTCTCCCTCTCTCTCTTCTTTCTCTGTCTCTCTCTCTCTCTCTCTCGCTCTCTCGCTCTCTCGCTCTCTCGCTCTCTGTCTCTCTCTCGCTCTCTCTCTCTCTCTCTCTCTCTCTGTCTCTGTCTCTGTCTCTGTCTCTCTCTCTCTCTCTCTCTCTCTCTCTCTCTCTCTCTCTCTCTCTCTCTCTCTCTCTCTCTCTCTCTCTCTCTCTCTCTCTCTCTCTCTCTCTCTCTCTCTCTCTCTCTCTCTCTCTCTCTCTCTCTCTCTCTCTCTCTCTCTCTCTCTAAATGAGAGGTGCTGTTTTCTCTTCACATTAGAGCCGAAGGTAGGCAGGTAGATTTATGTAATTACGGCTGTTTTACCTTTGATTTTTGGAATCCTTTTTTTGTTCACTAGCTCAAGGATACATCATGCTATCCCATGGGAGCTAGCCAGGTGCATCTGCGCAGCCATTTGTAACTATAGACATGTGGTATGTATTCAGACAGAGCCCATACGGCCTCAACATATGTACATATGATATTATAATAATAAGTGTCAGAGGTGAAAACCACAGATTGCATTCTGTCAATTGCGTCGGACACCGACGTGAGCGTTGAATAGGATTAACTGGTGCTGTTGTTTATCGTTCTCGATGTAAACTGGCTTCACGGAAACTGTCCCCTGTGGACGGTTCGGTGAAGTGGATGGAAATGGCTTTAGTCCATACGGGTTGTGGAGCGGCGGTGACCAAAGCGGTGATTACAGGAGGGTCAGATACGTGGTGCTTTGATAGCGTTGACGTTCACTCTCACTGAAGCCTTATCAAAGCACCCCCCCCCCCTCATTAAGGCACGGTAAGTCTCTAGATACAGGGCTTTCCTCTCTCTCTTCGGACACATTTTGTCCAAAGCGGCGTACAGGGATATCACATACAGATCATAAGCTGGCAGCTATCCACTTCCACTCACAGAAGCAGATAGTAAAATGGTCAAATATACCATTGATACACATGGAAGGTCTCTTTGTGGATTCATCTATTTAATTAAAAGGTAACAAGCTAAATCTAAATCCGGAGGGTTGAATCCGCTTGATTGGTCACAAACATGTACACACACACACACAGTGAAACTCAAGTACGCACAGTAACCCCTCCTATTAGGAGCAGCGGGCGGCTATTGTATATACAGCTGCCCGGGGAGCAGTGTAGGGGGTCTGGTGGTGCCTTGCTCAAGGGGCACCTCGGCAGTGCCCAGGTGTTTCGGGGACTTGAACTGGCAACCCTCCGGGTTCCCAAGCAAAATGTGGTACAAAAAAGAAGTGTGAAAGTGTGAAGTGTAGGTCTGGCTATGCAAGACTCTATCGAAGTCGACCCGCCCACCAGTCTGGAGAAAGAATAAAACCAAAAAAAAGGGTGTAGATAGGCTAGAAGAGAGGAAACGTCGAAGCAGGCCGCTCTCTCAAGGAGACCTAAGAAAGACAAGGGGGGGGGGGGGGGGGGGAGGGTGTTCAACGCAGACAGACAGGTATAGTAACAGAACTGAGGTTGTGCCTGTCTGTCTGCGGTGACTAAATGAGAAACTGCTCCGTATGCAAGCCACACAACACTGAGGCAACTTTCATCTTTTAAATTGCACCGAAGGCATGTATCTCTTTCTCTTCTCTCTCTCTCTCTCTCTCTCTCTCTCTCTCTCTCTCTCTCTCTCTCTCTCTCTCTCTCTCTCTCTCTCTCTCTCTCTCTCTCTCTCTCTCTCTCTCTCTCTCTCTCTCTCTCTTTGTATTTTTATTCTCAAATATATCTCTTGTCAGAGTATATTTCCTGTGTTTAATTTATTTATATTTCGGTTTGGGGGTTGTGGCACGTCTCGATTTAATGTTTCTCTCTCTCTCTCTCTCTCCTCTCTCTCTCTCTCTCTCTCTCTCTCTCTCTCTCTCTCTCTCTCTCTCTCTCTCTCTCTCTCTCTCTCTCTCTCTCTCTCTCTCTCGACGCGATGGGTGGGGCGCTGTCGGTATTCATGAGGGATCACTTCTGTCCCTTCTGTTTAAGAGAGACCCCCCCCCTCCCTCTCCTCCCCCCCCCCCTCCCCCCCCTCTCCTCCCCCCCCCCCCCCCCTCCATCTCATCCGCACCACTGCCTTCACACTGCAGGATAAGACACAGGGAGGTACAGAGGAATGAAACACGAGGATCAAGTGTGGTGTGTGTGTGTGTGTGTGTGTGTGTGTGTGTGTGTGTGTGTGTGTGTGTGTGTGTGTGTGTGTGTGCGGTGTGTGTGTGCATGGCGTGCGTGTGCGCGCTCATCTCTTTGGCATAAAGCGTTGGGTCTTGGGCTAGTTAATGCAAAACAGATTGCATAACAAATTCAGCGTTGGATTTGCCGAGTACCCGATAAGCACTTTCTAAACACACTACAGCAGCCCGGACTGCTAAACACAGTTTGAGAGCGCTTTTTTATTTTTTTATTAAGTATTTGCGGAATATAAATTAGCTCTGTTCAACAATATTTTTCTCAGGTGTTTTTCAAAAACATCCACCGATTATTATTGATGGAATTCATGCATCCGAGTGAAAGTCAAGCGGGAAGTCTTGGATGTTTCAGCAAGCTTAGCTCTCCACTGTGAAAGAATAGGGCTCACGGCATCCTCCTTAAACTAATGTTGGTGCCGGACGCATGTGACAAACACGCCCTTTTGGTTCAGAGCCCCTCGACAACTGGCTGCTCCCAATGCACATTTACCATTTTATCAATCAATAAATCAGTCCTTAACTTTAATTAATTAATCAGTGTCATTAATCAACGAGTAGTGACAGAGTGACAGGCCCAATGAGTGCTTGGCGGTCACGCATGTCGAGTTGCATTTTGTCTGGTTGCTGTCGTGGTGGTGGTGGAGTACAAATGGCTTTTAATTGTTTATTAATAGTGTCTGGTTTTGATTAACCAACGGGATACCCTTATGAGCTGAGGTCATCCGTTGCGTTATTGTGGTCTGATTGTGTTCAATACACAATCTATAGGGACTAATTACACTGGGCTAAAATTGGATATTGATAATACTTTGCTTAATGACGTGTGAAAGATGGTGTATGATTGCATTGTGCGTGTGTGTGTGTGTGTGCGTGTGTGTGCATGCCTGTATCCCTGTGTGTATGTGTACACCCACTATTGTTGGTTTGTTGTTTGTTTTGTTATTTTGTTCTATAAAAATATGCAATTTCTCTTTTAGTTTAGTTTGTGTGTGTGTGCAGGTACAGGTGTGTGTGTGTGTGTGTGTGTGTGTGTGTGTGTGTGTGTGTGTGTGTGTGTGTGTGTGTGTGTGTGTGTGTGTGTGTGTGTGTGTGTGTGTGTGTGTGTGTGTGTGTGTGTGTGTGTGTGTGCTTCCTGGTGTGCTTCCTGGTGTGTAGTATTTGTGTTTTCAGTTAAAAGTGAAAAAAAGGTCCAGCTTTAATTTGCTGCGTGGTTACCCTCCTCTGCTCTCAAAACAGGCCTCTGCGCTCAGGAGTCACTCCACACACACACACACACTAACGCACACACACACACAGACACATGCACACGCACACACACAGACACACACACGCGTGCAGGAATAAGAATGAACACAAAACGCTGCTATATTCATTTAGATTCAATGTGTCGCAGCCTGGCTTGTCTAGATTTGGGTGTGTAAAAATAACCTTCCCACAGGATAAGCGAGGGATGTTATAGTATATAGTAGGTAGTATATAGTGTTGTTTATAGTGTTGTATTGTTTAGTATAGTTGTATAGATGTATAGTATTGTATCGCATAGTTAAGTAAAGTAAAGTATAGTTGTTGGAATTCATACTTCGGCTGGGATTGGGGAGTAAGCATTTCATTGCACTCACCCCATCTTGAATCTTGGATGACTATATGGAAAAAGGGGAGTGAAGGAAAGATATGAAGCATCCACTCCACGCATAGTTGTGTGTGTGTGTGTGTGTGGGGGGGGGGGGGTTGAAGAGGGTTATTATATAGCTATTGATTCCATCTGTTCATCACAGCCCCCACCCCCCCCCTCCTCCTCTCCTTCCCCTCACACTCTCACTACACTCAGGACACCATTTGGATGGAGCAGTGAGTGTAGTGTGTGTTGTATGTTGTATTGCAGCCAGCTCATTTGTTGAGTAGATGGTATTTTTGGATGTCATTGGAAATGAGCAGATATGGATATCCTCCTCAAGAACGGGGATTGAGGCTAATGTGTTTTCAGGAAACAATTTTTTAATTAATTTATTTTGAATAAAAAAAATTTAAGTTTTCATTTAAATTCCTAACGATGTGTATTCTGTCTTCTTACCCCACCCCCCTGGACAGGAGGGAAAGCTTCTCAAGGGAGCCAGACGGCTTTTGAGAAGGTGTCAAAAAAAAAGAAAAAGCAGAACACACAAGTGTGATGGGAAGAACATGGAGTCATTTAAGCTAAAACGGTGAAACCGGGAAGCCAAATGCTCTCCTGGGACTGGCTTTCATCTCCCTTAGTTTCCCCATCCGGATCCTTTAGTGTGTCATTCAAGGCAAACTACTACAAGGACAGGGCAGTACGGACGTTTATAGCGCTGTTCTTTTACCGTTAAGGTTTATTTTAGTGCAGTTGACCAAACATACGTGTGTGTGTGTGTGTGTGTGTGTGTGTGTGTGTGTGTGTGTGTGCGTGTGTGTGTGGAGCTCTGTCTGGGCAGCGGTTGATCTTGTGATGTTCACGTTCCAAGAGAGAGGGTTAGCTTCTCGGAAGCTTGTTCATAGACTTTGTTCGCATACAGCGACAAACAGTCGCTCATAAGCTACGCTCATGCCCCCACGACGGTACTAGCGTTATGAAAAGGAGTCACAAAGTTACCGTGGGTCGTAACCACGGGGATACCACAACACCCCCCCCTCCCCCCACCCCCCCTTCCTTAACTAGAACACTCAGCCCGCAACACTTTTCTTTTTCAAAGTGCTTGAAAATTTTAGCTGAAACTGGGGGTATCAGAATCAGAATAAAAAGGCCTTTGGATGAATTCTATTCTTGCTTGGATTTTGAACATGGACACAACATTACACCACAACAGATACACCGTCAATTTCTGCCACTTTCATCTTCTATTTCAAATGATTGTGTTCTCTAAGCACTGGTTTGCACTGCGAACTCTCTAGCGTTTGTACAAACGTACTACTGCTAGTCGTGTTAGGCAGCGCTGCCTTTTCTTCACAGGCTGTTCAAATCCTCTGTGCTATTGCGTCTGCTAATGTGGCGCCACTGGAAACCTCACCGCTGTGAGGGCTCCTGCAGAGAGAGAGAGAGAGAGAGAGAGAGAGAGAGAGAGAGAGAGAGAGAGAGAGAGAGAGAGAGAGAGAGAGAGAGAGAGAGAGAGAGGAGAGAGAGAGAGAGAGAGAGAGAGAGAGAGAGAGAGAGAGAGAGAGAGAGAGGAGAGAGAGAGAGAGAGGAGAGAGAGAGAGAGAGAGAGAGAGAGAGAGAGAGAGAGAGAGAGAGAGAGAGAGAGAGAGAGCGCGCTATGCATGGACGGGACCCCTCGCTGGCATCGCTTTGAGTTGCTGGAGAGTTCAGCACCACGGAGAGCTCCTCCTGTACTGCGCCAACTAACTGTAGAGCAGGGGTTTTCAACCAGGGGTCCGCGACCCCCAGGGGGTCCGTGGAGTTACTGCAGGGGGGGGGTCCGCAAACGTTAATAATGCGGAAACCAATTCATGCCTTCACGTTACCCTCCACGTTTCACCTAAATCCCACCTTCAGGTCAGTGTCGGCTCCACAGGGAGCGTCCAGGTCATCGACATGGATAGAACCGGGCCAGAATAATTGTTATCCTGCCGCACACCAGGGGTCAGTCGTCGTACAATGGAAAAAGGTTGAGCCTGGTGCATTGATTTTAATTATGTCCGCATGGCTTACAACTAAGCATCAAAGCTGGATATATTAAGAATTTAACAGGTATTATAAATATATTATTAGGCCTGTAGGCCTGGGCTACAATGCAGCAGCATTTGATTGAAAAATATATAGGGGGTCTGTTTCTCAATCCACCAAGGGGGGGCCCTGGGCTGAACAAGGTTGTAGAGGACTGCGTTTTTTTCTTGTTTCGTTCTTCTGTTCCTTGGTTCTCTTTTTCTCTCTGTTGTCCTCGTGTTCCTTTTGTTTCTTCATGTTTTCTTTCTTTTGTTTTTTTTTCTTTTGTTCATTTCGCTCTTTCTTTTATTCTTTGTTCTTTTTTTGTTTGTTACTAACTTTATTTTCTGTCCTCCTTCCTCTCCTCCGGTGTCTCTTCCCTGGGTCTCCATCCCACCCCTTGGCACTCCCTATCCGAGCTGTAGCCAAACCACAGACACATAGACACAACAAGCGCGCGCCAACATTAGCCAATTAGCCCCTAGCGCGGTGACCTCCCCCGCCCGCATGTGTGACATAAATTACAATTAGCAAGCATCTTCGCATCCTCCTCCCTCCTCCTCCATCTCCCGCTTCTCCGCGCGCTCCTATTCTCTGAGCTATCATTAGCATTATTCAGTATTTTGCTACTGCCAAAATAGATTAAGGGTCGCTCGAGCGGCTCAAATCGATGCGGCTTTGCCATGCTAAAGACTGACGCATCTCACCCCCTCTCCTCCCCCACCCCCATCTCTCTTCCTGGGATACGAGCAGCGATATTGGACATCGCAAGCGGCTTGTTGTAGTTCAAAACAAATCTAAATCTAAATCTGTAGGAGCACCCAGGCGAGCAGTGTAGGGGTCTGGTGCCTTGCTCAAGGGCACCTCGGCAGTGCCCAGGTGTGTCGGGGACTTGAACTCAACCTTCCGGTTCCCAAGCCAAGTCCCAACTAACCCCCCCCCCCCACTAATACGTACTGTAGGCCCCTTTTCCGTGGACCTTCCCCCCCGAAACCGCTGTACATTGGAATTGATATGTTCCCGAAGTCTGAAAGACTCTTGTTCTGTGTGTAATAGACGTGTTGTAGAGTGGGTTGAAGGAGCTCTCCACTACCGAGGCATGATAATAGTGTTCGATGTGTGGTGTGTGTAAAACAAAAACGTATGTGCACACACACACACAGGCACACACACACACACAGGCACACACACACACACACGCACACACACACACACACACACACACACACACACACACACACACACACACACACACACACACACACACACACACACACACACACACACACACTTACAGATCCACCCAGTGTACAATATGCACTGTGAGAAAAGTCAAGCAGCCTGAAGGAGGTAATTGCAGATGGCATCTTAATTGGCGGAGGAGTAAGAGGAGAAGCGGAGATTGAAAAGGGAGACATGAAAGAAGAGACAAGGGGGCGCACGAGAAGGTCCTAATAGATGGAGACGTGCACATACAGTGTGATTATGTGATTAGGATGGGCTATTGGCTCTGGTTACGAGGGGGAAAGCGTGCGGTCGGAATGGACTGGGTGAAAGCGAAGATTGGAAATAACAAGCACGCAGATGGGCCGATGAAGAAAGGCAGAAAGCGTCTCCTTTCTGCCAGATATTCCGTCAAGCTTTACTTTTACACGTTAGACGTGATTCCAAGATTATACCTTTTGTGAGTCTTTTTTGTTCTCACTCTTTTTTGTCTTTTCCTCTGTTCTGTATTCTGTTCTGTAACAGCTTTCTGTTCTCCTCTCTCTCCTCTCTCTCTCTCTCTCTCTCTCTCTCTCTCTCTCTCTCTCTCTCTCTCTCCCTCTCTCTCTCTCTCTCTCTCTCTCTCTCTCTCTCTAACCTAAACATACCCTGAGTAAACCTCCACCCGGCCAAGCTTAAACCCTAGAGGATTCCTGCTATCAATTTGAAGGGGTTCTTGCATCAGGCCGTCTACCTTCAGGGGCTCTGAATGCATTAACCCCGAGAAGATCTCCAAGCAACCCTCCCACACAGAGAGGGCAGGGCCCTACTTGAGCCCCCGGCTGCTCACAAAGGCCTTTAGGATGAAAGCGGTGACCTGATGCTTAATTGGCTCTGAAACCTTGCTTGTGGATTAGCCAGAAACCAAAAGGGTGAAGAGTGAGAGAAAGTCATCATTGGGTCCTCATCCCCCCCCCCCCTGCTCTTTGTGTGGTGTTGGCAGTGGTTTGGGAGGTCTGTGCATGTAGATATGTTTTAGTATTCATACATGCATGAGTCACTAAACCTACACAGCCCTTCTCTTTCAGCACAAAGTCTGGGAGTTGCAAGATAAGAGCGGCAAAGTACAAAAGCAAAAAAAAATATATATATATAAATATATATATATTCTTGAGAATGAATGAGGTTCAAGTACTGGCCTTGGAAAGTTGACAGAATATCTTAATCCTTTCCAACCAAATCCTGTATTTACGTTGTGTGAGACACTTTATTGCCAGCGTAATGACAGCGAGGCACAATGCAAGGAGTACATCCCACAGGGTTTTTCTCACAAGGCAAGCCTATCTCGATAAATGAAGCACACTTCAAAAAAATACAACCTCAGAAGGGAGGTGGGATCTTTGGCACTGAAGTCTGAACTCTTCGGTGACCTATTTGTCCTGGAATTCACCAGAGATTTTGAGGTTACCATCGGAAGGGAGCTTTAATAGGATTCTCTCCAAGGAGAACCCAGCTCCTCTGGGGAGACTGCAGTGCAGCGGTATTAACTGTGTTTTCCCAAGGACACGGACTCAGGTCTTCGTATCATGAGTCATTAAGGGGGTTTTGATGCCCGTTACTTCTGGCAGATAGTGAGGGCATGACCCGGGAATAGCACTAAAACCAATTATTAATCGATGGCAGACAACACATTGGTTTAAAGGTTTCAATTTTTTATCAAGTAAGAATAGGCTACTGTTACTGCTATTGCTTATTTATTGCTTTTGGACTATTCTTCTTGGGCTATTCTTTATTTGACTTTACTACTGATGGATTCATGGTCATTAGATATGACATTTTCTAGTCTACATGATGAATCTATTCATAAAAATACCAAAACAAAGGTTGATAAATTAGTCAATAATAATACAAGAAAATAGGCCCAGCACCGGAACACATTGGAATACCTTGTACACAGAAACAAATCCATCATATTGTGCCTTCCAGCCACTGATCACGAATTGAGTTCAAAGAACATCCAAGAATAGAAAATCGGAGGGAATCGGAGATAAGGCGAAGGGTTTAAAGTAGAAGGAGCACAGTGGGAACGTATGGACCTCCTCTTAAGACAGTTCAACACACCCTAATGGCCTGGGGGGAAATCAAAGTCTTTTAGAGTGTGAATTGCAGGCGTAATTCGCCAGGCGATGGGAGCCATTAGCACTGCCGCCTCCCATACAGGACGTGACAAAGGGCGTGGACTTTGTGTGAATTATGGTCAAGAGGCTTTCATCCCCAAGAATACACACACGGCACGCTAAATGCAGACCCAGGGCCCAGTGCTCCGCCAAAGGGAGATCGACCTAAAGCCCTCTGGAGGTGGAGAAGTCATTGGAAAGACACACGGAGGAGTGCATGCACACAAGCGTGCGCACACACACACAGACACACACACACAGACACACACACACACACACACACACACACACACACACACACACACGCACACACACGGACGCGCACAGACAAATTGGATTGTAATATTGTTTACACAGTTAAGGCCCAAACACACACACACACACACACACACACACACACACACACACACACACACACACACACACACAAACACACACGTTAAGATGTTAAGATGGATTCAGGTGCAATTCATAATCTTATAGTGAAGGGGAATTTTTACCTATAACAAAGTTATCTCATGCAGCTTTAACCGCTATGTATGTGCGGGTATAGGGAGTCGATTGGACCATCCATACCTTTGCTCGATGGTATCGACTGCGACCCTTGCCTCCGGGGCTACGAGAACATATTTGACATAAAGGTCAAATTAATTTCCCCCGTTACGTGGTATCTGATATGGTAACTGACATCTGACGCCCTGTGCATGGGCTCCCTGAGGCCCAAAGGCCACCCAGAACCAAGCTACGTACCTTGTTGTGGCTTTACTGAAGCAACAGTATTAGGTCCTTTACAGATGCCTTCCTAGAAAACAGTGTCGGTATGTCTTTCTGTGTGTGTGTGTGTGTGTGTGTGTGTGTGTGTGTGTGTGTGTGTGTGTGTGTGTGTGTGTGTGTGGTGTGTGTGTGTGTGTGTGTGTGTGTGTGGTGTGTGTGTGTGTGTGTGTGTGTGTGTGGTGTGTGTGTGTGTGTGTGTGTGTACTCACCTTTTTGTTTGTAAAAGTGAGAATGGTACAAATAGCAAGACGTTTGTTCTGTTTCCGTCTTGGCTTCCTGTGTGCTCAGTTTCCATGTAAATACAGCGTTATGAGATGTAAGAGGTCAGTGTTCAAAGACAACAGACTGGGGCTGTGGCTCATCTCTCTCTCTCTCTCTCTCTCTCTCTCTCTCTCTCTCTCTCTCCTCTCTCTCTCTCTCTCTCTCTCTCTCTCTCTCTCTGCTTCAGTTTTCTCATCCCACTCTACTCTGCCTTGGTTCTCAAATCATGACATGTGCCGGAGGGAACGAGGGAAAGATAGTCTCTTAGATCAACTTCGATCTCTTTCTTTTCGCCTGTTGTCGTCGCACATGGCATCCCAACGTGTGGTTTCCAGTTGGTCTTCCACACTGGAACCAACATCGTGGTACATCGAGTGGGACTGAGGATGACGATGGCCAAGGAAAATTGCATGAGAATCATCATCACAGAGATGAGCAAAGACATGACACGAGACCTTAGGACGGCCATGAATAGGGAAATGCACCTATAGCAAAACACTGCTGATACCACCAGCAAAACACAGAGGTGGGTGATGCAGCAGCAGCAGTAGTAGCAGCATCATATCTGGGAGTGCAAAAAAGTCTTGTGGTGGTGAAGGGTGTGATTCCCAGGCGAAAGGATCTGGGTTTCCAACCACCATGTCCACAGTCTACCTGTAAGGGTACCTGGAGCCTCACCCCTGCCTGCTTGTGAATTATGGGATGTATGTAAAACTCAAACACAGCGATGTGTGTGTGTGTGTGTGTGTGTGTGTGTGTGTGTGTGTGTGTGTGTGTGTGTGTGTGTGTGTGTGTGTGTGTGTGTGTGTGTGTGTGTGTGTGTGTGTGTGTGTGTGTGTGTGTGTGTGTGTGTGTGTGTGTGTGTGTGTGTGTGACGACACTCAACAAAAGAGTATAATAATAAGTGCATTGATGACGTGTTGGATGTTTTGTGTGTGTGTTTGTGTTGTGTGTGTGTGTGTGTGTACTTTATGGCTGGTACCTTGCATAAGTCACGTGTCCCAGGGCACGACAGACAGACAGTTTGGGAAGAGGAGTGTGACAGAATACCGAGGTCCTTTGGCAGTGCTATGCAGACGGCAGTGCCACGCCAGGGACTTGGTAGTCTGAGCAGACCCTGGAATGCACCCCAGGAATCTAGGGGAAGGCGGTGCAAGCTTTTCTGCACACTATCCTGTGGCTTTTCCCCTGTTGTTGTGATGGCTGGGGGATTTTGTTGTTGTTTTGTTTGGCAATGGTGAATAGCATCCTGCATGTTGAATCGTGTTTTAAAACTGAAATGTGTGTGCCGCAGCAATACAAACTTTTAACGGCACATATTGTTCACGATGACTATGTATGGTATATGCATGGTCTTTTGTGCCTGTATGGACAGAACAGTAAAGATGGAGGGATGTTTAACGACAAATTAGGAGTCTAACCTGGGTCACTGCTTTACCTACAGCCTAATGATGACCATATGATGGATGTTTACAGTTGTTTTACAGTTGGGTATCGGTTCTTGACTTCTGCTTGTAGTAAGTTAAAAAAAAGAAGCACAGTCGATTGTTGCTCTAAATTGGTTTGCCTATGTGTAGAAAGCAGAAGAAGAGGAAGAGGAGGAGGAGGAGGAGGAGGAGGAGGAGGAGGAGGAGGAGGAGGAGGAGGAGGAGGAGGAGAGGAGGAGGAGGAGGAGGAGGAGGAGGAGGAGGGGCGGAGGAGGAGGAGGAGGAGGAGGAGGAGGGCGGAGGAGGAGGAGGAGGAGAGGAGGAGGAGGAGGAGGAGGAGGGGGCGGAGGTATCCGTCCAGCGGCTAGCATATGGGCCCTCCGAGACCCTCCCTGATCCACGATGTGCAAAATAAACACACACTTACCACTGCTCGGGGCTAGTTAGCCTTGTGCCAATAAAGAATATTGAAAGTGAAAATTAAGAAATCAAAACTGTAGTAATGAACATTAAGGGAGTGTTGCAAGTGGAGTCATTAGATCAGACATATTTATTGCCATTATTATATTCAATCAAGGTAACTGCGGGCCGATCCTGTAGTTGGGGATCGACTGCTTTGAACTGGATGGAAAAATACGCGATGCAACACCGAGCTATATAGTTAGTCCTTTATTGAGCCCCTGTGGGAGTGACTTCATAAAAAAAAAATACTAAATAAGAATCAAATCAAATCAATATAGATTCAATGAAATAAACAAATTTGAAAAAACTAATTTAAAGAGAATATAAATGTTCTGATCCTTCCTGGCTCTTGAGGATATAGGATAACAGCCTGGTGGACGCTGCAGTATAATGTCTGAAGGATATATTCTACAATACAATACTAGAGGTGTATTTTATTGTGTATATTATTTTAGGCTTCAAGATAAATACCATCTGCAACAATCGGGCCTCTGCTATGGGCTCACTGGTGGCTCCGAACTATGCCAATTTATTAATTTGAGTTTGCATTTTATTTACAACCGCAATCCCAATGCTAAGTTAATTAAATGTTATTGGAGGTATATCGATGATTTGGAGTGGAACTGCTAAAGACTTAAAAGATGCGTTTGAGGAGTATGTGTGTGGTTGGCGGCTGGTTTGCGAACCCTCATCTGGCCCCAGTCAGACTGATTAGACTCTGGGGCGGCTGGGTGAGGCTGCACACCTGTGGGTCCTTGGTAATCAAGGACCCACAGGTTAAACCAGCCATCACTTCACACACACACACACACACACTCAGGAGAAGTGTGGACATGTCAGCACGTACCACCTGCTCTGCTTCGTCGCCCTACGATAAATCGGTTTACTCATCATCCACCTGTGTCTTTGTCATCGGAGGAGCCCAGAGAAGCCGCTGAAGTAGTGGCAGGTAGCAGCCGCAACTGAGCTGCAGTGCTCATACATTCAAGAAAGAAATCCATCAAATTCAAATTCGACTTATGATCTGGAACGCATTTATTTTTTGGGATATTTTGGTGGAAAAAGGGGGGAACCTCTACACTCCTCTACAGAAGTGTATCCAAAAAGAAAACGGATAGAAATACGTTCACCTTTATCATTCACCAGCAGTAAAAATTAAGTTAGTACTGTGGACGCATTTGTAATTCTCATTCAGCTTTTGAGTCACAAGCTAAATACCTTTTTAGCGGTCGTTTTAAAGTCTGTGTGTGGGGGGGAAGGGAGATATGGGGATGAATAATTGGAGAACCATCTCAGTACGGTACGTCAAGTTTAGCGGTGTGATTTACTCAAACATATGTCTAGAGATACCTGTTATCATGCTCTTGCATTCGTGTCCATGTCGGCATATATTGGCAAAATGACCTTTAAATGGTTAGTTAATGTCAAACTTCCTAGATATATGTATATGATGTCTTGAGACTTCACCTTGGTGCTCACCTAGGGAAGTCAAATTTGCCTAATTTGCACTCAAGATGCTGCTGCACAACTGGCACTTTAATATATATATATTTATGTTTTTTTGCACAATTTAACAGGTGTACAGTATTGTTATAGTATATACTGTTAAATTGTAGGAAATTCATACTGTGGGAGGGAATGGGGAGTAAGCATTCCATTGTACATATGGTCAATTAAAACCTCTTGAATCTCTAAGACGTTTTAAGACTTGGTCCTGACCTAGTTAAGTCGGATTTGCCTAAGGGCCCTCTCATTTTCTATCTCAGATCGCTAGTAGAATTGTTTGCTGCTATTCTATGATTAAGGGTAATCAATTCACCCATCTGAAGTGGTGGTGTTGACATTAGGGTTTGGGGTACAATCCCACGTGACACTAAACACAGTATGCGGTTTAGCTGTTAGCAAACTGCTCACTTTGTCATTTTTGTTACGTCGGGGGATAACAAAACAAACAAGATGTTTAAAGAAAACCACGATCTGTGTGAACGTACAATAAGTGTTCGGTAATCACGATGACGAAGCAACTGGCGGCCAAGGCACCGTTGTACAGTTCTAACCCACAACAGCTTTAAGTGAACTACATTAGGGGCATTGAGGGAGTGAAGGCCTTTGCCGAAAGTGTCCCGGTAATGGGGACAGAATCACCCTCCAAAGGGAGCCGTATTGGATACACTCGCTCGATACCTTCATTCCCAATGGGATGAAGGAGGAGATTGAATTTGCGTTTGCTTATTCATTTTTTTTTCTTTTCTTATGAAGTGAATCTAATTTGTGTTTGTGTGTCTTTGTGTTTTTCTATTTCGCATGCGTTGGTGTCCTAGATGATGAGACTCTGTGCCGCCTGCAAAGGTTATGGTCCCCCCCCTCCCCCTCCTCCGTTGGGGATGGAGACCTACTTGTTGTGCTGGATGGTGGTTACCTATAAATAACCTCACCTCACGTAGATTGCCGGAATACACCCTGTAGACGGGGGTGTCTTTTGGGCGGCGGGATAGCTCAGTCTGTTGGGACTTGGGCTTGGGAACCGGAAGGTCGCCGGTTCAAGTCCCCGAAACACCTGAGCACTGCCGGGCTGCCCTTGAGCAAGGCACCAGACCGCTACACTGCTCCCTGCAGCGGCACTGTATACACACAATAGCTGCCAGCTGCTCCTAATACTAGGATGGGTTAAATGCAGAGAAATTTCACGGTGTGTGTACACAGTATGTGACCAATACAGAGGATTTTATCCTCCAGAATTTAGAGATTTAGTCTTTCCCAAAAGGTTTGTGCGGCAATATATAACAAGTCAAATGGGAGGGCTGTCCTGGTGTTTATCTTCCTTTGATATGCGTACACACTTGTGAGCCCTCGAAAAGACTCCTCACGCCCACCTCCCTTCCATTCCCCTCGGGTATCGATTCATTCATAAAAAATGGCTTTGCGCGAGGACTTCCCCCCCGATTGCCAGTGCTGCCCTCTCGTACGCATGCATACACAGCAGCCAGATGAAGAGGTCAGCGCCAGCATGTAACATAAGCAAGTGAAAGTGAGTAAATCAAATGAATGGGTTCTCAGGGCCTGCCGACCGGACACCTAATATGGTGTGATACAGTGGGCTCGTTGGCTCGCATCGACAGGGCTCGCATATAAACGGGTCAGGCAGGACGTCTTCCAATCTGTAATCAATACTGTATTAAATGTGGGATGGGAATCGATCTAGAGGGAGGGAGGGAGGGAGGGGTGGAGTAGGCACAATGGGCTCACCATGCTGACACACGCATGCATACACACATACACACACGCGTACACACACGTACGCACACACCCACACACACACGCACATACACACACGGCAAAAGCATAGATCTCCTGACATCTTGTCCACACTTTTAGCTTACGGACTGAGCAATGGCTCTTTTTGATTGCTTATGCACTGACACATCAAGACTAATACTTATCTCTCTCTGTCTCCGTCGCTCTCCCTGGCCACACTCCCTGGCCGTTGCTCTCTATATAATGGTTGTGTTGCTAGACCCTCCCCCCCCCCCCCCCCCCCATTTTTCATAAACACAGAGGATCTCAGGTAATGCATCAAACGTGTCAGGGTAAGGACACCTCGGAAATCCCGACACAGCCGAGACCGATTGGCTACAAGTTTGACAAACATCTCCAATCCCCTCCCCCCCACTCCTCCCCCACTCGTCCCCCCCGCCCCCATCCCCCCACCCACCCTCCTCCCCCCCCCCCCTATGAAAACAACTGCCTGCGGTCCGTCGCTCAAATTTGATGGCTTGTGTTCATGATGAGAGCCAACTGTGACTCAATTCCATTGAATTCCTTTTGAAGGTAACCTGACTTTTTTTCTTTTTGGCCGGCTATGCAAGTAGACGTCGTAAAATAGGCTTTTAATAGTAGGGTGGCACCTCTACCCTTTATCTCCGTCTGAGTCTGTCCAGTACCCCGTGTCCCGGGTCCCCTTTAATAATATTTTTTACGTTTTATACTCGTCGTAAAATCTCCCCACAGCCAACGCTCCTCTTAGTCCTGAGCCTGGAAAAAAAACAAAAAACCTCACTTCACCTTTATGGTTTAGGAATGGGGAATACAGGTGGGGGGGGGGGGGGGGGTGTAGAGGGGGGAGAGGGAGCGCTGGAGAACAGTAAATCGCAGGGAGGGTCGATGAACCGGTCTCGGAAGGAGGAGGAGGAGGAGGAGGAGGATGAGGATGCAGTCTCTCCGGGAATGTGATGGAGAAGGGGCTGTGTTTTAGGGTGGTGGCCCGAGACCCTGGATGTCCGCTGCTTCATGCGGGACTGCGCAGCTTTTTTATTTCCCCTTATGTCCCGTGTCCTCACATACAGTACCATGTCCCGCATTTTGATACTGGCTTTAGCTCTCGTTTGTTGTGGATGCATACAATTAGCGTCGCCGTAGCCACCGTTGTAGTTTGGACAAGGTCGGCCAGACGAGGTTAAAGCCGACCTCATCAATGCAAATATCCAATATCCGATATCCAAGACTCGATATCCAGTTTTTACAGTACAATGGAATGCTTACTCCTCATTCCCTCCTGCAGTGTATTAATTCCTACAATTTAACACTATATACTATTCTATTTACTAAATGTACACTATAAGACACTCAACTATACACAATAAAAAGAACAATAAAGTCACCGATGGATGATTAATACATATTTTGAATTGTGCAAAAAGCATGTAAAAAGCCTTTTAAAGTGCCAGTAGTGCACCATGAATACAGTGCACAACAGTGCAGTAACTGTAATGAGTCCAGAAAGTCCAACAAAAGTATGGTGAGTGTAATGTAATATGGATGACCATGTTATGATAGTAGGCAGCACTCCTAGCAGTTCAGTAGGCACACTGCCTGTGGATACAAACTGTTCTTGAACTTTGAGACAAAAACAATATGAGACATAAACATAGAGCCGGCAATATGGTGATCACGGCACCCTGCATTACTGCACTGTGTCCACACCTTCCTGATATGGTAGTAAATGCACAAGTACACTACCTACTTGCAGATATTTATTGCGCTGTGCTATAACCCTCTCTCTCTGAGCTGCGCTCAGATGGCACCCCGGAGACCAGTTTCATCCGGATTCGGTGGCCCTGTAATACACGGCCCAATGCAGCCCACCTGCTCAACGTTATTAAATATTGTGCATTATGTGCTTCTGGAGTCCTCTCGCAGTCTAATGTTTGTTTGTTTGTTTGCCACTAACACCATGTTCACAATAGCGGCCTCCTGTTCTGCTGTGAACAGTGGGTGTCTTCCCCCGTTGTTGCCTAGAGAGAGAGAGAGAGAGAGAGAGAGAGAGAGAGAGAGAGAGAGAGAGAGGAGAGAGAGAGAGAGAGAGAGAGAGAGGAGAGAGAGAGAGAGAGAGAGAGAGAGAGAGAGAGAGAGGAGAGAGAGAGAGAGAGAGAGAGAGAGAGAGAGAGAGAGAGAGAGAGAGAGAGAGAGAGAGAGAGAGAGAGAGAGAGAGAGAGAGCCCCCGAGAGCCCCCGAGAGCCCATAGAGGACATCTTAGGTTTGGATGATATTAAGCAATGGCCCAAGGATGCATTGCATCTTGTCTCTTTCGCTCTCTGGCTCCCTTCATCTCTCTTACCTGTCTCTCTCTCGCTCTCTCTGTCGTATTCACATGCAAACATACAACCTTGCGCAGTAAAAGAAAGGCCCAACAACAAAACAGACGCACATCCATTAGCAGCGAGGCGAAGCGCTCTGCCTGACAGAAAGGCGAAGGGTTATAGGATTAGGAGTGAAAGAGAGCCATCAAAGGGTTTGGATGCCAGGGGTGTGAAAAAGAACCCCCTAATGCTAAGTCATAGGCGTGCATAACTTATCCTCGGCACATTTACAAACCGCTCTGTGGGCTCCTGTGCCTTCTCTCCATCCTTTTTTGTCCTCCTTCTTCGGCACGACAAACGTGTTCGAAAAGCGGATTTATTGTAAAGGGTGGGAGGGGGGGAGGGAGGGGGGGGAGGGGATGGAGGGGGCTGCGATAGGCAGTTGTTTTGACACTTCATTACGGCTATTCAGATGTTGTGTATCCGAGGCACACACGCACGCACGCACGCACGCACGCACGCACGCACATGCATACACACTCGCGGAAAAAGAAAAAATGTGCTTCTCGAGCAATCCATTATTAATGCATCCATGCATACTTTATTGGTCGGTCATGACTATTCAATCAGCCGATTAAAGGAACGCTGTTATGGCCATACACACCTGATGATGTAACTGGCTGACACTGGACTTTAATTAATGTGTGATGTGTGTGTGTGTGTGTGTGTGTGCACATGCATGTGTGTGTGTGCACATGCATGCATGGAAGTGTGTGTGTGTGTGTGTGTATGCACATGTATGTCTGTGTCATGCATGGAAGTGTGTGTGTGTGTGTGTGTGTGTGTGTGTGTGTGTGTGTGTGTGTGTGTGTGTGTGTGTGTGTGTGTGTGTGTGTGTGTGTGTGTGTGTGTGTGTGTGTGTGTGTGTGTGTGTGTGTGTGTGTGTGTGTGTGTGTGTGTGTGTGTGTGTGTGTGTGAGTGGTGAGTGAGTGAGTCTGTGCGTGTGTGGACAGATCAAGGCAGGCCCTCTGCCATCCACCATCACAAGCCTTCATAACGCTGACCGAATTCAGGTGCAATTCATAATCTTATAGTGAATGAAAAAGGGAATATTTACCTATAACAAAGTTATCTCATGCAGCTTTAACCGCCAAGTATGTGCGGGTATAGGGAGTCGATTGGACCATCCATACCTTTGCTCGATGGTATCGACTGCGACCCTTGCCTCCGGGGCTACGAGAACATATTTGACATAAAGGTCAAATTAATTTCCCCCGTTACGTGGTATCTGATATGGTAACTGACATCTGACGCCCTGTGCATGGGCTCCCTGAGGCCCAAAGGCCACCCAGAACCAAGCTACGTACCTGTTGTGGCTTTACTGAAGCAACAGTATTAGGTCCTTTACAGATGCCTTCCTAGAAACAGTGTCGGTATGTTTTTCTTTGTGTGGTGTGTGTGTGTGTGTGTGGTGTGTGTGTGTGTGGTGTGTGTGTGTGTGTGTGTGCATATCTGTGTGTGTGTGCTATGCATGGATGTGTGTGTGTGTGTTGGACCTGTTTGTTCACCTCCCAGACCCTGCTATTAACTTTTTTTTGTTTTATCTTCTCCGAAATCGAAAAAGGTAAACCTCACCTGGTTACACAGACGCAGTCATCGTGTAACCATGCCAACGCAAAACCAACACCGCAGAATAAATGTTGCGAATAACTCCCACACCCTGATCTGGGGTGATCGTGATTGGCCGATTGTTTCCGAGTAACATAACATGGACGAGTGAGTCGCCCACCGTGAGGCCTTTGGTTACCAGACCCATCCAAGCCTTTTGGGTGTTATTAAAGATGCTATAGGGTACGCCGTCTGACTTTCACATTCCTATCACTCTTCAGACGGGGGTGTGCAGCACTTTGAGACAAGAAAGAGAGAGAGAGAGAGAGAGAGAGAGAGAGAGAATGGGGGGGGAGACCGTGTGGGAGAGAGAACATGATGGGAAAAGAGACAAGCGCATTGAGAGAAAGCTAGGGAGGGAGGGATGGAGGGAGGGAGAGTGACAGAGATTGAAAAGGAGAGGTGGCAAATGGTGTGAGGAAGAAGGAAGGAGAGAGGAAATGGAGCGAGAGAGGGAGAGAGACGGAGAGATAGAGAGAAAGAGAGACCGAGGGTGGGGAGGGAGAGTATGACAGGGGATTGAAAAGGAGTGACAGTGTGAGAGAGAGAGAGGGGGAAAAAGAGAGAGAGAGAGACATGAGAGAGAGAGAGAGAGAGAGAGAGAGAGAGAGAGAGAGAGAGAGGGGGAAAAAGAGAGAGAGAGAGAGAGAGCGAGAGAGAGAGAGCACCCCTAGCCCCAGCCCTGTGCTCTGTGGCTGGTCACTGTGCCCGTCGCTTAACATTTGACTGTGGCAATCCCAGCTTCCATTTGCATCGATTGATTTTCCGTACGTTGTGGAGCTGTCACAGTCTCAAATTTAGCAGCTATTAAACGCGGGCCCCAGTGTTATCAGGGCCGCTTGATTGTCCCAGCATACTTTATTGGGTGTCTGAGCAGTGTGGGTAATGGCTCCACACTGTGTGTGTGTGTGTGTGTGTGTTTGCGTGCGTGTGTGTCCATGATTGTGTGCTTGGGTAACGTTTCCACATTGAGTGTGTGTGTGTGTGTGTGTGTGTGTGTGTGTGTGTGTGTGTGTGTGTGTGTGTGTGCGTGTGGCCTTGCATGTGTGTGTGTGTGTGTGTGTCAGCCGATGTTCCACACGGACTTGCTACCGGCCAGAGTGTCGGCATCATCATCAAAGTGCTTTCTGACATCTCGGTGCCTTTGATCAAACCATAGCGACACATCCTCCTAAACTTTGCACGCACACGCACGCACACACAAACACGCACAGGCCTGCACACACATGCACGCACACACACACGCACAGGCCTGCACACACACACACACGCACAGGCCTGCACACACATGCACGCACAAACATGCAGGCACTCATGCAGGCAGGCACACACAAACCATACCAGCACATCTCCTGCACTTTAGCACACACACACACACACACACACACACACACACACACACACACACACACACACACACACGCACACACACAAATATGCAACACACGGTAAGCGATAGAACACATGCGGGGAAAATGGACTTGCTGAACAAAAATGTGAACAACTACAGACACACACAAAACACACAGAGCTACCCTTGCTTGGCGTGTCCACCCCACCACATACACACACACACACACACACACACACACAGACGCATCTCACACTCATTCGACTCTCACATGCAGTAATGGTGCAGTGATTGCCATCATTCAACAAGATGGCGGGGATGGGACACACCAGACCACCAGGCAACCCATTCTGTTCCCCCTCTCATTATCACTGCATCCCCCATAGACTGCCAAGGGTCCTGTTGTAAACTCTGTGTGTGTGTGTGTGTGTGTGTGTGTGTGTGTGTGTGTGTGTGTGTGTGTGTGTGTGCTCGATGTGTCGTACGTTGGGGCTGCACAGTCTCAATTGGCGCTAGTGGGGTAGTATAGGTGTAGTATAGAGTATAGTGTGTGTGGGTGTGGGTGTGGGCGGGGGGTAGGGTGTGTGTGGGTCGAGATTAATTCACAATCATCCAATGTGCAACTTTGAGGAATGTATATGTAAGTGTGCGCACACACACACACACACACACACACACACACACACACACACACACACACACACACACACACACACACAGTCACACACACGCCTGCCTTTGAGTGTTATTTTGTCATCGTAACACTTTCATCAGTGTGTTTATTTAATTTCAGAAGTGCGCCCCATGCTGGGTGATTCCACAAGCCCTTAATGAGCCTTAATGAAGCTTAGCTTGGCTGCGTTACATTCCTATAGCGGCGTTAATGGCCTGTCCTTAATGCGGTGCCGCTGAACTTTCAGTGTAAAAACAAACCGCAAACGCACCTGT
>CM051020.1:13157697-13167697 GCA_027704905.1 Muraenolepis orangiensis
CTCGCTCTCCCTCTCTGTCTCCCTCTCTGTCTCTCTCTCTACCTCTCTCTGTCTCTCTCTCTCTCTCTCTCTCTCTCTCTCTCTCTCTCTCTCTCTCTCTCTCTCTCTCTCTCTCTCGCTGTCTCTCTGTCTCCCCCTATCTCTCTCTCTCTTGCTCTCTTTCTCTCTATCTCTCTCTGTCTCTCCCTCTCTCTCTCTGTCTTTCCCTCTCACTCTCTGTCTTTCCCTCTCACTTGCTCGCTCTCTCTCTCTCTCTCTCTCTTTTGCACTGGCTCTCGCTGTCTCTCTCTGTCTTTCTCTCTCTCTCTATCTCTCTCTCTCTCTCTCTCTCTCTGGTCATCCATCTGCATTATCCATCCATCTCCTGTCAAACCCTGTTTCCCTTACTAAGAGGAAGTGGGGGACATGGCATTACTATGCAGTTTTCCAACTTCACACACACCATGCCAAGTTGTGTCCCCTTCCCCTCCGAACTTTCTCTCTCTTTAGCACACACACCAACCTGCGCACACACACACACACACACGACCTGGCATCATTAAAAGGTGTATTTTCTGTCCTCTCTCAGCATGAAAGGTGGAGCAAAACAATCTGCTAATGAGACAAACATCGAAGCAACTCTGTTCTTGATTCAAATGTGTTTTGTTGTGCCACAGAGAGACTCTAACTTTAAACATGGGATTCATGCATTTAGTTTTCCCTTTTGATTATAAAAACATAATATCAGATATTGTAAATGGACTGCATTAAAATAGCGCTTTTATCCAAAGCCATGTCATGCCTCACATGCACCCACCGACGGTGGATGCAAGGCGACAGCCAGCTCGTCGGGAGCAGTCTGGGTTATTAGGGCGTCTCGCTCAGGGACACCTCAACACTTTGCTAAGAGGAGGAGCCGGGGGATCGAACCAGCAACCTTCCGGGGGGTGTGAGACGACCGCTCTACCTCTTGAGCTACTGTCGCCACTCCCCCCCCCACATCTCCTAAGAGATAGTCTATGATGTTTTAAGCAAAGTCCACCTTGGTCTTGATTGACAAAGCCAAATTGAGAAGGCGAGTGAGGTAGAAATACAGTGGGAGTGTCCAGTCCTTTCTGCATTGACCCATGTTTGATGAGGCGAAAAGCATCCATTTCTTATTTTTTTGCACAACTGTCAAAGTGGATTTAATAACACTATATTATAATAACACTTGAAAACATTGATGTCACTGAAGAAAAAAAAAAGAAAATACAAAACCATCACCAGAGGCTTGCTTTGTTTCACAGAGGAGAACGATACATTTCACTGATGAACTCACTCACATCGCTGCAGAAACAGTCGGGTGGCTGATTCCCTCTGCTCTCCACCTCCGTCTCGCTGACAAGAAGCAAATCAGAATATGACACCACCAACCAAGTCTTACAGAGAGACACACACACGCGCGCGCGCGCGCACGCACACCACACACACACACACACACACACACACTTGATTTCCATTCATATTCAACTCACCTTGAAGCACATTGAAGAGTGTTGACTTATGAACAAGTTTGGTCTCCCTTCATCTTGTCTCAGGCTCTGATCTCCTGAGTGGTTCTTCCAGGAATGTTCCAGAGGGTTCCACATGTGCTGATTCGGGATTTCGACAGGTTTTGGTTTGGAGAAAGTACAATTCTAAATCTGGAGGGTTGGATCCACTTTATCGGTCACGTACACACACACACACACACACACACACACACACACACACACACACACACACACACACACACACACACACACACACACACACACACACACACACACACACACACACACACAGTGAAATCTGTTCCTCTGAATTTAACCCATCCTAGTATTAGGAGCAGTGGGCAGCTATTGTGTATTCAGCACCCCGGGGGAAGAGTGTATGGGGTCTGGTGCCTTGCTCATGGGGGCACCTCGGCAGTGCCTAGGTGTTTCGGGGGCATTGAACCGGGGACCTTCCGGTGCCCATGCCCCAAGCCCCAACAGACTGAGCTCCCGCTGCCTCTTAGTTGTTTTAGAAAATACAATCAAAAAAAAAAAATCACAAATAAATCACAAATAAATAAATAAAAAATAAAAGTTGATTGGGTTAAAAGTCCTCCGTTGAACATTAAGTGTTGTCCAACATCCTTCTTTATATATATATATAATATATATATATATATATATATATATATATATATATATATATATATTAGAAATGCATGGAATACTGGGTTTTGCAAACTCGTCGCATGCCATTTAACTTTGGAACGTTTGCTTAATTAGATTTTCTTTCCGCGCTTTTTATCTATTATCTAAACACTAAAAACAACACGTCCAAACACTAAGACCTAACATGGACCGCTGGGTCCCCCCATGAAAACCAATATGTGTGACGGACGAAGATCCAGAATGGAGTGATAATAAACCAGCAGTTTTTTATGACATGGAGCCACGAGCCCGGTCAGAAAACAACACCTCGTGGACTACCCCACACAGTGTGTTCCGTGTGTGACTCTGACTCTACGCTGGCATGACCAAAGTTTGACACCAGTTTCAAGATACAATACAAGATACAAGATGCTTTCTTGGCCATTTTGTAACAAGTACATTAGAACGCTTACTCCCCATTCCCTCCCGCAGTATAAATCTCCAAAACAATATATGTATATATAAATATGTACAATAATGAGATGGACACAAAACAATAATATATACAATAAAAATGTTGAGATGAACTCAAGTGATATTTGGAGAAGAAACAGGAGAGCAGGGCCAACAGACTGTGAGCTGTGAGAGATTACACTATCCTTCCCGCCAAGGCCCTGGCAGCACGGTTAGCATAAGCATTAGCGTTTAATACCGAGATGCCTTTTATAGTTCCGAAAATATGTTCGGTCTCATGTATGCGTTAAAAGCTGACTTTAACAAATTAAAACATTCATCGTTTTTTTTCATGTTCGCGATAGCAGAGTACACTTTTCCAAGTGCCAGCTGGGCGCTTCAGTTGTGCTTATATGGATTTCACATTAATCTTTTGAAAGTTGTCTTGCACTGAGCAATTCTTTGTTTCACATATTTGCAAATGATCAAAGACACAACGATGACAAATAGTTTTAATTAAGCATTTGGCTCAGGGTAGATGCGACCCTGCCAGTCCCGCTCTCTCTCTGTGGTGGTGCCGAATGTCACACTGGCGGGTCTGGAATCATCCAAGCATCACATGTTTCCTGGGTGCTTCAGAAGGAGGGGTGGTGGGGGGGGTGGCTGTGTGGAGGGGGGAGGGGTGGTTACTTCCTGTTTACATTTTTGGGGGACCCTGGCCTGAAAAGTTTAAGATGCCCTAACATATGAAGTTGCGCTGTGTAGCTCCGCTGTTGGAGAGTAACATTAACACTGCCTGGGGTTGGGGGTTCACTTTGCCACTGGCGGAGATGACGCCAATGCTAACAATGTCTAATTGTAGAGACAAACAGTCCAAAAAACAACACAATTTGTTCTGAAAAATACATTCTTGGTCGCCTGTTGGTGAAGCTAACACAGGTTGGACTGCATATCCCATGTTGTGTTGTTGCATACAATGTATTGACAGATTGTGCCTTGTGTTTCTCTCTTTTTCTCATTCACTCCCACCACCACTGTACTGAACGACGCTTCTCTGACTCAGGTAAGTCATACAATAATCTTTTCATTCCATATTCTCTTCGTTGTCTGTGGTATGGCTGGAAATGTTCTACGATTAAGGAACTGAAATATGCTGATTGGATGTGTGTGAGTTTGTTTGTGTGTGTGTGTGCATCCCTCGTCATGTGTCTACGTCTATGTGTACGTTGATGAATGTGCTTATTTTGCTAAAACTTTTGGGGCAGCAGGATAGCTCAGTCTGTTAGGACTTGACTTGCGAACCGGAAGGTTGGTCGGTTCAAGTCCCCGCAACACCTGGGCACTGCCGAGGTGCCCTTGAGCAAGGCACCAGACCCCTACACTGCTCCCCGGGCAGGTGTATATACAATTGCTGCCCGCTGCTGCTAATACTAGGATGGGTTAAATGCAGAGAAACTAATTTCAGTGTGTGTGTGTGTGTGTGTGTGTGTGTGTGTGTGTGTGTGTGTGTGTGTGTGTGTGTGTGTGTGTGTGTACAGTGTGTGACCAATAAAGAGGATTAAATCCTCCAGAGTTAGAATCAGAAAAGAACATCCTTGAGCCAACCTTGTGAAACTGGGTGTCGTTTACAACTTAGGAACGCTGTCCCCGTCGCTTTTTAAAAGCATTGTTTGTAAAAAAAAAAATGTTTTTAAATATCTTCCATCTGGAAAACAAATGAGAATGCTTTGAGAAAGCTTGAGTCGCACAATAACAAAACATACAATGCATCATTTAGAAGAAAACGAATTAAAATATAAAAAAAAAAAAAAAAACCTGCTGGCATACTGATTCTAAAATCACCGAAAAACATGCCCTTCTGATTGCACAATAAAGTTTTTTGTTTTTTTTAAACTCACCCCCTACAGTAATTATGTACTCTGACCTCACACTGATCCATTACATTGCCTTAAAAATCGCATATTTTTTAAAGACCGTTTAAAAAAAATACCTTTTTTCATCCAAAAGAACAACCTTCCTGTTGTCCGGACCACTTTGAGACACAAAGTGGTGGGTTGTTATTCATGGGGCTGCTCTGCTCCCTCTGCTCTGGTTAAGTGCTTTTAAGCCACTAGGATTGTGTGCAGCACTTTCAATTTATTTTTTCCCTCACCTGTGTGCTGCGACGATTGTTCTCAGCCACACACACACACACACACACACACACACACACACACACACACACACACACACACACACACACACACACACACACACACAGACACACACACACACACACACACACGTCTATATACAGTACATGCTACATGTTCTTCTTTCACTTCCGCTTCTCGCTGTTTTTACTCTTCCTCAGTGGGTAAAAAAAACCTCAACAAACTGCTAGCGGGTTGCGTGTGTGCATAGCGGGTTGCGTGTGTGTGTGTGTGTGTGTGTGTGTGTGTGTGTGTGTCGTGTGTGTGTGTGTGTGTGTGTGTGTGTGTGTGTGTGTGTGTGTGTGTGTGTGTGTGTGTGTGTGTGTGTGTGTGTGTGTGTGTGTGTGTGTGTGTGTGCGTGCGTGTGTGTGTGTCGATGTCACAACTCCTGGTTCCCCGCAGCGGTGAATAGCTGTATTGTACGACTGTGTCAGACTGTCAGTCCGGGTTTCTAAATGACTCTGACTATTAACAGTATTAAATGTTTCTAGTGGTAGCCGTTCCAACAACAGCAAGCCCCGGTTAAAGTTCTGGACCGCAAGTAAACGGAAGAAAGTGAGACAAAATTGCATCGGTCCGATATATTAAAACACTGAACCCAAAAATTGGGTTTCGAGAGCAGTTGAACATTGAACATCGTCTTCGAGTTTGTGTTTGTGTCTTGTGTGTATTCTCTCTCTTCCTTTCTCTCTCTTGCCTTCCGTCTATATAAAGATGTTTGTCCATTATACTACCTTTATTTATGTATATATATCTATATATAGATATATATATACGATATTTTATTAATAATTATTATTTTATTATTTATTATATATATATATATATATATATTGTATAAACTGTATATATATAATATTATGATAATATGATTTTATGTATTTCTTTACCATTTTTTTAGATAATGTTGTATGTGTAAAAATGTGTAAAGATTATTAAAGGTTACTACATGTAAAAAAGAGTAATTGGTATCCATTGGTATGGGTCCAGCTCCTCCTCGCCCATGTTGCCGCTGAGCTGAATGCATCCACCCATCATGTCTCTGTGTCGACAGAGATGTGACACACAGACACACAGACGTGTGTCACACGCACACCCACGCACACACACACACCCTGAACCCGCCTCCTTAATGAGCCATATTTGCAAGGCGCGAAAAAGTAAGGTCGCTAGTCTTAACACGTCAAGATGACAGCGATTTTGGGACAACAACAGCTGGTGAGAGAGAGAGAGAGAGAGAGAGAGAGAGAGAGAGAGAGAGAGAGAGAGAGAGAGAGAGAGAGAGAGGAGAGAGAGAGAGAGAGAGAGAGAGAGAGAGAGAGAGAGAGAGAGAGAGAGAGAGAGAGAGAGAGAGAGAGAGAGAGAGAGAGAGAGAGAGAGAGAGAGAGGAGTTCAGAGAAAGTGCAAAAGAGGTAGGAAGAGAGCGAAAGATTGAACGAGACAAAGAGAAGGAGTGGGTGAAAAGAACAGTCAGGGCAATATGGTGCTTGTCAAAGAGAGGGGGATGGACAGAGAGAGAGAGAGAGAGAGAGAGAGAGAGAGAGAGAGAGAGAGAGAGAGAGAGAGAGAGAGAGAGAGAGAGAGAGAGGAGAGAGAGAGAGAGAGAGAGAGAGAGAGAGAGAGAGAGAGAGAGAGAGAGAGAGAGAGAGAGGAGAATAAAGTGAAAGACCGAGAGAGAGAGAGACAGACGGTAGCAGGGTGAGAGTGAGACAAAGGGGGACAGAGGGACAGAGAGAGAGATGGAGAGAGAGAGAGAGAGAGAGAGAGAGAGGGAGAGAGAGACACGGGGGAGGAACAACAATGAGCAATGAGAGAGAGAGAGAGAGAGAGAGAGAGACACAAAGGGGAAGAGATGAGCCACAGGAAACTCACACTCCCTGAGTGCAGATGGCAGTGTGTGATCAGGTGCTCTCACCGTGGTCCTCAGGCCACACTCATCCTTGATTAAACACCTCACCTCGTCAGGGACTAGACAGGGAGAGGGGGGGGGGTGGGGATTTGGAGGGCAGACAGACACACAGACAGACAGACAGACAGACTCCCCGAGGGATGGAAGTTTGGGAAGAAAGTGTTTAAGGTCACCCATAGGTGAGAATGCGGGTGACACACGCACGCACGCACGCACGCACGCACGCACGCACGCACGCACGCACGCACGCACGCACGCACGCACACAACACAACACAACACAAAACACACACAACATAGGCACACACAAACAACACATCTGCACACAATAGCAGATGTCAAGTGTACATGCACACACACAAACCCACCCACCCACACACACACACACACACACACACACACAGGGTCATCACACATCGGCCCTTCGTTAGTTGTGTCATTGAGAAGCCCTGCCAAATCATACCACTACCATTAGTCGTTAAGTGACGGAGAGAGAGAGAGAGAGAGAGAGAGAGAGAGAGAGAGAGAGAGAGAGAGAGAGAGAGAGAGAGAGAGAGAGAGAGAGAGAGAGAGAGAGAGAGAGAGAGAGAGAGAGAGAGAGAGAGAGAGAGAGAGAGAGAGAGAGAGAGAGAGAGAGAGAGAGAGCGTGACATTGGACCATCGTGGCACGAGGAAGAAAGAGGCAGAGGAGGAGCGCCTTTGGAACCAAATTGCCGTACATTTTTATGTGATGCGGCATAATGTGTTCATCCACCGTCTGTTTAACTCCATTAAAGCTATAGGGCTAACAGATGAAGGAGATGTCGGCAGTTGTGTAACCACGTTCGTGCCTCATCTCACCTTGTGTGTTGGCGAGGGTCGGCCGCTCTGCTGTGTGTACTGTTGAATGCTTCACGATATTTCCAAAGACAGTTTATTTTATTTTTATTTTTTTCTCTCGGTTCTTGAGTTCTTACTGTCCTCAATTCAGGGACAGGATATCTCTCACGGTGACAAGAACTCTTCTGCATTCATTCTCTCAGTCCATAGGAAGTGCCTATGACTTACAACTGTGTATATATATATATATATATACACTGTATATATACACTGTATATATGCACGTATCTGAATGAACTTCGGCCTTTGGGCCTTTTGTGTCACAAGGATTCCTGTGCTTTCTGCTTGTTTTGCTCACAGAGATGATCCTGAAAGCTGAGACTTGTTTTTTACCTGAGAGTAAAAGACCTTAAAACAGAAAATGATGGTGACGGGTGAGTGGGCGGGGGGGGGGGTTGCGGGGTGGTATCAACAGCAGAACATGAGAGGTATGGCTTATAGGTATTTTTGTCTTATTTTAATCTGTATTACTTTTAAATGATTTTACTGTAGGTGCAATTTTACCATGTCTGTAAAGCATCTTGGGTGTCCAGAAAAGTGCTATATGAAATTGAATGTATTATTATTGTTATTATTATAATAATAATTATTATTATTATTATTATTATGGCTTTTAGCCATCAAGGAGTGTCCTGTACAGCTCCTCCAGGGTTTGGAGGGCCCGGTAATCCAAGCAATGCAGTCCATAGCTAGTAGGAATGCTGGCCAATTCAGTGATGCTCAAATATCAATCACACATTTTCTGCGTATGCAAAGGCCTGGAACTGCAGTTTAAATACTCTTATTCCACACAACGAACGCACGTGTGAGTGTTTGCAATGGAGTTTTCCCAGCAGGCGGTGTTTTTTGTGTGTACTTTCACAACCTCAAATTAGAGATGACATAAACACGATGTAAGCTTCCAAAGGGTAGAAAAAGACATTATTTATTCAGCAGGACAAACGATAACAAAGAATAAAAAGGGGAATATAGGATGAGGAGCAGAGATTTCGGAGATGAGATATTGTTGCGCCAGCGAAGGAATATCACGTCACTTTATATGATCCTTTTTTTTTTTTTGGAATGTCTCATTTAGAACTGTGGTTTGTCGTTTGTCGTAAAACGTTTGAATCAAACACATTCTGTAAGTCAGTTGTTTTGTAGTTTTCGCAACGTTGATCATTATCTGCGAGTGTAACACTAACAGCATGTTCTCTAGATGTTCTCAGAACAAATTGGACACTTGTGGTGATATTAAAGTCATATTCATGACGTTCAAAGTACCGGTTTAAGTCCCTTAGTTCAGAACATCACAGTCAATTTGGAGACGTTATAGGTTCATTGTACAACGTCTGTTGTTGTTGTTGTTATTTTCCATGGACAGAAGCACACCGAGAGACTCTGCTAAATGGATTTGAAAAACCTACCGGGGATGAAACTTATTTCATCTTTCTTATTTTGTTTTTCCATATTCATGGCACCCCATATACAGTACATATACTTCCAGAATTGACTTGAACAGACCTACTGTAAGACGTTGTTTGTCCGTGCTGTAGTGGTGTAATTGTTGTAAGAGGATGAGGAAGGGAATGAGGAATGGGGTTGTGTGTGGGTACCTCAGATAGGAAAGGAAATGGTAACCCATTGCGACGGTGAATGAGGAAGCCAGCCAGTCCTCTTGTCGTGATCTTGTTTCAAACCCGGTCCCACTGAGAGTATAGGAACCCCAAAATACACACAGATCAATATTTAAATCCGCTGCCTGCAATATTTAATATCCTAAGCAGTTCCCTTGATGCACAATGGTTTGGGGGAGGGGGGGGGGGGTAGTGCTTGTGGAGTGCTTGGCAATCTGAAATAATTTGAGTTGAGAATTTGAGTCTCTCTCTCTCTCTCTCTCTCTCTCTCTCTCTCTCTCTCTCTCTCTCTCTCTCTCTCTCTCTCTCTCTCTCTCTCTCTCTCTCTCTCTCTCTCTCTCTCTCTCTCTCTCTCAGATACTGAATATTATTTATATATCCCATTCCCTCTGCTTTAAGCCCACTCCAGGCAACTAAGCAGTTGTGTACACTCCTAAAAAATAAAATAACAAAACATACTGCAACAAAACACAACTCAATGTTAAGAAACCAACAGATAAAAGAGAGAGAGATAGCTTTAGAAAGAGAGAGAGAGAGAGAGAGAGAGAGAGAGAGAGAGAGAGAGAGAGAGAGAGAGAGAGAGAGAGAGAGAGAGAGCACGACATGGCTTGAGTTGCATATCAGCCCAAGTGGAAAATGGGCTCTGTAATTATTTCTGTCCTGGCTTGCTTTTGCAGGTGTGTCATGTGATCCCACAGTTAACACAGTTAGCCTCACATTAGCGATCCGAGACCTCTCTCTCTCTCTCTCTCTCTCTCTCTCTCCTCTCTCTCTCTCTCTCTCTCTCTCTCTCTCTCTCTCTCTCTCT
>CM051020.1:13172697-13182697 GCA_027704905.1 Muraenolepis orangiensis
GGAGAGAGAGAGAGACAAAGACGGAGAGAGAGACACGGAGACACGGGAGAAGAAAAGAAGGTGAGTGGGTGAGGAATGAGGAGCTAGAGGAACTGAGGAGAAGGAGTATGAGTGGGTTGTTGGGGGAGGAGACGGGGGGGGGGGGGGGGAGGAGGGTGGAGAGAAAAGGAGCCCCCGAGCAACGAGGTCTCAAAGAGAGTAATAGACGGGGGCCCTCTTGCATGCTATACAGGCAGTTTCTATGCCTGAAAACATTGTTTTAAGTGTGCGACATAAAGAAATGTTTCGATGAAACACAGCCGCACACACACACATGTGAGAGCCAGCACCTCGCAAACTCTGAACTCTGCTGACAATAACCTCTCACCCGTCAATGTCTTCAACGGCCTTGTACTGTAAACATAACTCCCTACCTCTACCTATAGTTGACATATTTATTGTTGACATATTTATTGTTTACATATACCATAGACCATGTACATTGTCACTGTACTTACCGTATATCTATTCATCTTCAACTGCTGATGCGACTGCACACCCCTTCTCACTTACCTGCTGTATATACATTCATTTATATATATGTATCTTTTGATACAACTGCATACTACTGCTCACTATACCTGTTTATACTTGTATACTTACCTTACCTATATATATATATATATATATATATATATATACACCTATACTTCTGCACATATCTCATACCTACTCTATAAGTCATTTTATACCTGTTTTTAGTAGTAGTGTTTTTACATATTATTATTCAACAACTGTACATAATATATTAACGTGCACGTTACTGTCACATTTACACTCTGGTTAGATGCCAAATGGTTTGCTGAAGGGGGAGGTTGTGCCCAAAGCCAAATAAATGATTTGGGAAAGGCACAAAGTAAACCTTCAGAACGCCCCTTCTGAATCCGTCTCTTTGGTTTTGGTTTTGGTTTGCTTGCGTCTTTGATTTGGTGCCAACTTTTCTGAATCTAAGCTCAACGACATGACATTTAATCCCAAATGCATTTTAAAGGCCCTCCAATTCAAATTGAAAAGGCTTCAAAACCACACACGCACGCACGCACGCACGCACGCACGCACGCACGCACGCACGCACGCACGCACGCACGCACGCACGCACGCACGCACGCACGCACGCACGCACACACACAGGAGGAGCGTGGACATGTCAGCACTTCCCCATCTGCTCTGCCTGCAACAGTGCATTCTCAAGCCCTGCAATAAAGTGGTGAACTCTACTGCTACCACCTGTGTCTGTCATCGTCCGAGGAGGAACCCAGAGAAGCCCCTTCACACCACCTTAGCCACATCCTGTATCGTATGCATTGCTTACCGCGTCCCCAAGTACAGCCGGTCACACTCGCTTATCGCGTGGAACGTTCGATAGTTTGCCAGAGAAAGGGACAGAAGTGTTGCAGGAGCTCTTATTGAGATATTATAAGTGGCCAATGGACATGCGTGCACAGAGATGCATGTCAGTGGCGTGGTGTGGGGGACAACACATGCTGTCTCCCAGTTTCCCTCTCTTGTATCATAGTCACATCTGTCCATGTGGCTGAGCTTTGGATTTCCTGCTGTTTCATGCAAATATATCTTGGATAATTCAGACTTATACATATAGTTCACGCATACAGTATGTAAATTATTTGTTCACTATGAAATAATAAAATCATCTGATAACATTAGATGATCTTTATTAATCCCAGATAGGAAGCGTGGGAGAAAGGTCACAACAGACGTACATATACTGTATATTGTGGATAATTCTGACCTATATTCACACATATGTGAACCACAGTGGCGAACCGTGTCTATCACAACTGGACCTTCTGTAGACCAATTCTCAATTAAAATGCACAACAATACTTAACAAACTCAAGGCAGCCATTAACTAATCATTCAACAAGTGTGTGGAAACAAAATGCAACCAGCTCGACGAGATGCAACACTGCGGCAAAACCAGCAAAGACAAATTAGTCTCACTCACCAATGATGACGGGTCGTCCACAGTTTGTCAGACTGCAGGACTGTGTGTCTGACACTGTGGTCAGCAGCACTGGTGCTCCACAGGGAACGGTTCTTTCCCCATCTCTGTTCACCCTGTACACCTCAGACTTCCAGTTCAACTCAGAGTCCTGCCATCTGCAGAAGTTCTCGGACGACTCTGCAGTTGTTGGTTGTGTCAGCGAGGGAAACGATGAGTACAGGGGCGTCGTGGACTCCTTTGTTGAGTGGTGTGAGCTGAACCACATGCAGCTCAACACAGATAAGACGAAGGAGATGGTGGTGGACTTCCGCAGGAGGAAATCTACCCCCACACCCATTTCCATCAAGGGTGTGTCCGCAGAAGTTGTTCAGGAATATAAATACCTGGGAGTTCACCTGGACAACAAACTGGTCTGGGCCAAGAACTCTGAGGCTGTGTACAAGAAGGGCCAGAGCCGTCTCTACTTCCTGCGGAGGCTCCGGTCCTTTAACGTTTGTAACACGATGCTGAAGATGTTCTACCAGTCGGTGGTAGCCAGTGCCATCTTCTCCGGTGTCGTGTGCTGGGGAAGCAGGTTGAGGTCAGGAGACGTCAACAAGATCAGCAGGATCGTCAGGAAGGCTGGCGCTGTGCTGGGGGTCCAGCTGGACTCCTTGTTGGTGGTGTCTGAGAGGAGGATGCTGTGCAAGCTGCGTAGTATCCTTGACAACAACTCTCACCCTCTCCATCAGGTGCTGACCTCATACAGAAGCACCTTCAGCAACAGACTCATTCCACCCAGGTGCACCACAGAACGCCACAGGAAGTCCTTTCTTCCTGTGGCCATCAGACTCTATAACTCATCTACCTCGGGTCGTGAGAGGGACAGTGGAGACTCAGTGACCTGAGGTCAACGCACTGTAAATCCTTTCACTGTAATAATTTTGTAATTTTGCACTGTAAATTCAATTTCACTTTTCACATGTCACTTTTTCAGTATTCATATTATTTATTAGTATTTTATTACTGCCAATTTGCACTATACGTATTGTTGTGTATTGTATATACCTACGTATTACTGTAATAATACTGTAAATTGTGCAATTCATCTATCAATACATTTAGATTTCATTTAGAGTTAATTTAGTTATATTTAGTTTATACTAGTTTAGTTTAGTTTTGTTTGTTGTTATTTAGTTTTTAGGTATTAGTTTATTTTGTGTGCATTTATTCCCCCTGTTTCAACTGTTGCACCTTAATTTCCCTCGGGATAAATAAAGTTATCTTGAATCTTGATTCTTGAATGTTCAACTAAAGAGGCCAATAAAACAAAACCAATCGGGTTTATTGTTGTGGGCCCTCCAGGGCTCCAGAGAGGCACCGGGACTTGTCTGAGTTGAGTCTGACACGGGGCCCCCTCGTTGAACCCGTTGGCACCATCACCCGCCGATTTGCGGGACCTTCAGGTCTCCAGAGAGAGACCGGGACTTTGCTGAGTCGGGTCCGACACAGGTCACCCCTGTCGGATTAGCTAGAGCAATGTACCACTGATTTGCCTGACTTCCATACGCTGACTCTCTACTATACTTAGATCGATACACAGTATAATTGTAATTAACCAAAAAAACTTCTAATTAATTGCTACGTAGCACTAAGCTAGATCCTCTGTCTCGAGCCAGTGAACTAACGGGTCCACTAGCGTACCTTGGAACCGTGGGGAAATCTGAAAGAATACGCCCATTGGCTACAAATCAATGTATGATTGGTTGATCAAATTGTCAATCCAAACGTACGCTCTCATTCAGTTTAAGGGCCAAGGCATTCACTCAAGAACAGAGAGTACCTTGGTTGAAGGATATTCTTCCCAGCAACCCAGAAAAATATGTGATAGGTTGCATTTTTTTTCGAACACAAAACCACTCAAATGCGTAGTGCATGGACCAAGTAAGACAAACAAATAAATATAAAACTGTAATAATACAGATCAACAACACAGATACAATTCTCATTTATTCATTTTATAATTTTATTTTTTTATTATTAGAATTAATAAATAAATAATTAATCTGAGGGTTCCAGGGTCATCTCTAAATACCTTGAAGGCCCTGACGGTTCACCACTGGCGAACCATTTGTTCACTATGATATGATAAAATCATCTGATAAGAATAGATGATCTTTATTAATCCCAGATGGGAATCGCGGGAGAAAAGTCACAACAGCATACGTCGTTCAGTTCAGTTCAATTCGAAAACAGAAGAAGTAAGTCAGGGGAGGATGAGCAACAATTGCATAATTTAGTATTGACCGACCACAGCGTCCTGTTCTGTTCTCAACCTCGTGACATCCTCTCCGTCTCCACCGCCGTGTCCTCCCGGTTTCATCTGATCCAAGCGCGGTCTTCTTCACCGCCGTGCGTTGTTTCAACCTTCTGCTTTACCTTCCCCTTCACACGCGCTGACTTGTTTCACTGTTTCTTATTTTTCCGCTGTTTGCTGTCTTGCATGTCGGGAGAGGAGAGAATTGACAGGATTCTAGAGTGTGGGTTTTGTGTGTGTCTGTTTGTGTGTGTGTGTGTGTGTGCCTGCCTTACCTTATCTTGGAAGGAGATGATGAGCAGGTTGCTGAAGGCAAACAAATGTCAGTTCACACACACACACACACACACACACACACGTCCGTATTGACACACACACACACACACACACACACACACACACACACACACACACACACACACACCACACACACAGGGGCTGTTACTTTTCAGCAGAGTCAAGACACACAGCTGACACTATGCTCACAGGAGCTAAATCTATGAGCTTGCTAAACACAATGTCCATATTTGTGTGTGTGTGTGTGTGTGTGTGTGTGTGTGTGTGTGTGTGTGTGTGTGTGGTGTGTGTGCGTGTGCGTGTGTGTGGGGGGCGGTGCTGGTTAGTGTTAATCCTTTCAGTACAAAGTAGCTGTACACTATATACTGTAATTTCCACTCAAAACAAGGGATCACTACACTCTAACAACAAACCATTGTAAACTAAAACATTGATGCAATGTTTTCAAATGTTATTTTAATTAATTTCATTCCTTGTCTTCATTGGGAGACATGTCATGACTATTGGTGACACGCAGCCGACATGGTGGCTGCTTGTTTATCGAGATTAAAGTGGCTGAACATTTAGCTGGTGAATTGGACCATTTCATGGTTTGTGGATATTTACACCCTGTGGGATAGAGATAGCTTCTACCAACAACAACACACACACACACACACACACACACACACACACACACACACACACACACACTCCCAGATACACTATCACACACACACACACACACACACACACACACAGCCATCCTCCAGATATAGAAAATTGAGTTTGAGCCACGGACGAAATCCGTCAGCAAATGGCCGATCCCCATGGCTGATGAGGAAAGCTGGCGGAGGAATTGTTCCATGAGGAACAGAAGAAGGATGTTGGCCTGTTTGTGGGAACACTGGAAGTTCCAGGGAGCCCCAGTCTTTTGCAGTCAAGAGACTGCAAGAGACTGGTGCCATGGGACCAACAGTGATGGGACTGTTCATTTAAACAGCCTTGTTCCCCACGGGGGGGGGGGGGGGGGGGGGAGCCAGTAACAGATTATACAATAATATGGGACAGAGAAAGGGTAGCAATAATGGAATAAAATTAGGTAATAAAATACGCTGTTCTTTATTAAACTATTTGTTGGGGGTTCGTTCGGTGTGAACCAATTTAAAACCCTGTCTGCACAGCTTACTCACACACACACACACACACACACACACACACGGTCCACACTCTCTACTAGCCGTATTCCCCACCGTTATTGCTTTTTTTCTGTTTTGTTTCGCAGGCCGATAGTTTGTTTGGAAACCCGAAAGTGACCTTGATTCTAAATAATTCAAATCCTGCAGGGATTGTATATATATATATATATATATATATATATATATATATTTTACTGCACAAAGCGGAGAATACAGCTGCGGCAAAGTGCTTACATATCACGGTAAAGCTATTTGTGCATAGCGGAGTACGGAGAATGCCGCTATGTTTGCCGTAATCGCTGCATGAATCAGTTGCGGAAAGTGATCGTTAAAGAGAGACACACTGAGAAAAAGTTGAGAGAAAACCTGTAAATGCATTATATTTGCAGTAACACCGTGTCCTTCCCCTTGCTTTATACGCCGAGCAATTGACTCCCCACACCCCCCCCCCCCCCCTCCTCCAGTTATTCACACTGGCTCTGATTGGACCATTAAAACTGCATGCTGGATGCTTCCTAAATGAGCGTGGGTGTCCACAGCCCGTGACGTGTGCACATCGCTTCTCCTCGTACGGCACGCCCAGAGAGACGGTTGGAGGGAGGATTGAACTGATGAACGGTGGAGCGATGAATCTATAGATAGAACCCTGGTGCACGTGTGTCCTCGACCAGGGTTCAATTCCAGGACCTGTGTATTAACGCATTCATCTGTGCATATTTTATTCATGTGCCCCGACAGCGATTTTTAGGAGTAGGTGTAGGAGGTAGAGATAATTTAAGTGCACACACACACACACACACACACACACACACACACACACACACACACACACACACACACACACACACACACACACACACACACACACACACACACACACACACACACACAGGCACGAGATTGATACGGTTTTAACAAATCCTTGCAGTGGGGTTCCAGTTGTTTGAGCTCAGGGAAAGCTTGTGTAAAATTTGGAAGAAACTCACAATCAACATCTCACCAAGGAAATTGAAAAAAAAACAATTAGTGCCGTTGACGGAGCAGCATGGCGGCTTTCTTTCAGAAAGCGATGACTCACGGCGTCAACAGAAATGGGAACAAACGGTGATGATTGACTCAATAAGTCCGAGTACCACAGGCAGTTCTGGGAATCATTACATTAGACTGAGAAACAGAATAGAGTTTGAGTCGGAATATCTTTTGACGTTTCCCGGAATGCAACAGCGGTACGTAATAATAGCACACGATATATATATATATATATAACTCTTGGCTACACACACAAATCCGGCCTATTGTGACGCCTGTGCTAACAATGAATTCTGCATTTATATTCTACTTGTTTGTGCCGAAACGCTAGAAGAATTAGCAGGAATAAAAAAATAAAAATAAATAAGTGCATTCGTGGCAGCCCTTTTTATAGCCTGTCACAGTCATAAGACACGCCCACATTGACACTTGGGCCTAATGAGACGTGATTATCCCCAGGGGTAAAGCCAGACAAAACAAACTCGCCGCTCACCAGACAAATTAGGGGGAAAGCCACCCGTTGTATTATTCATAAAGCGGCGGCTAACTGCCGACGAATGCGGCGGTTTGGGAAGGGCCCTTTATCCGGGGCTGACCCAAATGGACTTCAACTAAACCTCTAATTACGTCCTTTCTCTTGGCGTCTTTCTCTCCCAATGAAAGATGCTGCAGGGCTGGAGCCCCCGGCCTCCTCGGGGCAAAGGGTTGAAAAGAAAATGATAAAAACTAAAAGGAAAGCGTTTACACACACACACACACTGTACATTTATTTAATTCCTTCTGGGTTGATTTCTCCGCCTTCTGGGTTTGACGTCTCCACCTTCTTCTTTCCCCCGACTCTTGTCTGTTTTTTTCCTATTTTTCTCATCATTCTACAGTTTGGTCGAATTTGGTTTTGTCCGCGATTCAAATACCGCCCACTTGATTCAGCCTCAGTGGTGAAAGGGCTTTGAAACTGGATAGATACTCACCTTCAAGATCCTTCCACCTAGCAGCGCATCCTCTCATCACTTTTACCTAGCTTTACTAGCTGTACTAGCGTCTTACTAAGTCGATTGTTTGCTTGTTAGTTAGATATGGTTCTATTGTTTGCCAGCTTATTGTACTTTTACCTGAGCACTGATTCAGTTCTTGGGTGGACTTGTTAGGAACAAAATGCACCTTTTGACTTCTGGTGACGAGTTGTTCTCTGGCCTACCTTTGTTTAAACACACTATTGTAGGTCGCTTTGGATAAAAGCATCTGCTAAATGACTGTAATGTAATATAATGTAATGTAATGTAAGATAGTGTGGGTGGCCATGTGTTGCTCTTGGGGGTTGGGATGGAGGATGGTGTATACATATATACACAAATGTCATACAACTGATTTAGCGTGGTCCCATATTTACCATAAAACACGGACCGCCACAAGTCAGCTGGTAGCTGAGGGAGTCGTAAATACAGCCAATCTTTGCCCCCTTGGCCAATTGGACTCTATATTGTCTTTAAAGCCTACCCCAACAACCCCCATGCTGTATCTGAAACTGTTGCCTTGGTCTTTTATTTATCATATCTTCCCCCTTAAGGCCTCTGTGAGTTATTCATACGGTGGCTTATTTCCTCTCTCGTTGTGTGTAACGAGAGAGGAATCGCACTACACTGTGTATCGCACTAGCACTAACACATTAACATACTGTGTGTGTGTGTGTGTGTGTGTGCGAGCGTGTGTGTGTGTGTGTGTGTGTGTGTGTGTGTGTGTGTGTGTGTGTGTGTGTGTGTGTGTGTGTGTGTGCAAGCGTGTGTGTGTGTGTGTGTGTGTGTGTGTGTCCATGAGCGAAGTTAACGCAAATGCAAATGTTTACCACTGTATGTACAATGTCTTCATTCAAACGCCCCCCTGCACTCCCGCTGCAAAATAAAGATGTAGCACACAGGAAGCGACCGGCTAACACGGGATTAGTCCTCCTTTTTTGACAGTTGAATATGCAACACAATCCAAAATCTAAATAAGTCCCCTCCAGGGCAAGACAAGCCAAGTCGCTTTTTTTGGGGGGGTGGGTGGGTGTGGGAGGTGCATAGCTGTGTGTGTGTGTGTGTGTGTGTGTGTGTGTGTGTGTGTGTGTGTGTGTGTGTGTGTGTGTGTGTGTGTGTGTGTGTGTGTGTGTGTGTGTGTGTGTGTGTGTGTGTGTGTGTGTGTGTGTGTGTGTGTGTGTGTGTGTGTGTGTGTGTGTGTGAACCCGATAAGGTTTTTCCAGCATCCTGCAGGGATGAGCGTAAACTTATGTTACGGGAGGCATTCTTTCATCAGCCTTCAACGAAACCATGTTCGTGTGTGTGGTTTCTGCGTTTGTGTGTGTCTTTCCGTGTGTGTCTGTGTTCCGCGCGTTTGTGTGTATGTGTTTGTGTGTGTGTTTTCCCGCGTGTTGTCTGCACAGATCTCCCTGCTGCGCGTACGTACGTGCGTGTTTTCCGGCCCCGGCTCCGGCTCTCCTTGGTTCCCCCACAGCCGGCAAGAAGCTGTCATAAGCAATCTGCTGCGGCGTCAGTTAGCGGCGACCGCGTGGGATGCCGCGGCTCCGATGCGCTATAACGGCGGCGATCACACACACACACACACGCACGCACGCACGCACACACACACGCACGCACACGAACACACACACACACAACACACACACACACACACACACACACACAGAGCGCCTCTAAATAGACCTCCTCCATCTGTCCTGGCACTAGACGGGTGCAACAGCGCCCGTATTAAAACAGGTCGGCCAGCTGCACTTGGGCGGCCGCCGCGAACGCCTCCTCCAAGCAGCAGGGACGCAAATTGTTTGACACACGGTTAAAGTTAAAGCGGAGGTTAGTTGGTTGGTTGTTTGTTTGTTTGTTGTATTTTTTTATCCCCCGTTGGAACTGGCGGAACGAAGGAAGCCGTGCGCCATGTGTGGCTTGTATTCGCAGGCCCTATTTGTTTTATTTTTGTAGATTTATTCGTTTTTTGTGTAGTTGTGACGTGGATGAACGCTGATTCAATATTTAATAGTCGTCGTGTGCAGTGTGACGGTACGTCGCGCGGAGAACAGACAGAATGTGTTCCCATTCTGCTTTGCTTATTTCTCTTCTCTCGCTGCCCTTTCTGCTCTCTGCTCTCTCTGCTCTCTGCCCTCTCAGCCCTCTCTGCCCTCTCTGCTCTCTCTGCTCTCTGCTCTCT
>CM051020.1:13190197-13192697 GCA_027704905.1 Muraenolepis orangiensis
GGATTTGCAAACGTTTTTTAACATGATAGACTTTTATTATATCCATCACTTTATAGTTATATTTGTATTTTTAGTTATACTATTATACTGTTATATTCATATTTGTACTGTATGTTGTATCTTGTAATTTGGTCATTTTTTTGTCATTTTGAGCACATCTTTGGAGCTGGCTATAACATTTTAGATTCCGATTTCAGATTCCAATTCAAATTCACATGTGTTTTATTTGTCACATGTATAAGGTCCAGTGTACAATGTGCAGTGAAATGTGATCACCAGCTTAGCAGATGTGCAAAAGTTACAGAATTATAAGAATTACAACAAAGAAATTACAAAACGCAAACACACAAATGTACATATTTCCATAATTGCACTGTTGTGCACATACATATAATAAATTAACCAAATCTGAATGTGAATTTATCTGTGTATTTGGTCCCGTTCCTTGATGACACATCTTGTTCTTCTGTTTTAGCTTTATCTGTGGTCACCCTTAAACCGATTGGCCTCCTCTCACCCCGTCACCGTTTAGTGGCCTTCTCTTTGTTTTCATCCGTCTGGATCTGCTCTGGACCTTCTCTTAGTGGCCTCTTGTTCACCGTCCCTCACGGCAGCTCCCCCCCATCCCCCACCGCCCCCGCTCTCTGTCCTCTCTCCTCTCAACCCTGTGTACCCCCCTGCTCAGCACTCTGCACTACTGTAATCTGATCTAGTCGCTCTGTCTCTGTCTCTGTCTCTCTCTCTCTCTCTCTCTCTCTCTCTCTCTCTCCTCTCTCTCTCTCTCTCTCTCCCCCTCCACCCCTTGCTCTCTCTCTTTCCGTCTGTGCCTCTCCCCATCTGCAGTACCACTGCAGTTCTATCAATCACACAGACAATCACATGCACACGCACACACACGCACACACACATGCACACGCACACAGACATGCACGCACATGTATGCACACACACACATACATGCACACCAACATATGCACAGACACACACACACACACACACACACGTGCACACACACATGCACACACACACACGCGCACACACACATGCACACACACACATACACACACACGCAGCACAATATCAATGCATAAAGCTGGGCAAGGCCGACTGGGGAATTAATTATTTTCAAATGTGTTAACATTATTTAAATCCACAACTATCTGTATAGATCTCTACCCCTCAGTGCACTCGCCCAATTAAGAGAGAAAACGAGTGTGTTCTTGTGTGTGTGCGCATGTACATAATGTGTGGTTTGAACCTTAATGAACTACTGACCAAAGGCACAATCCCAGGAATTGAGAAGTTGATTGTATTTGAAGATATATGGTATTCATCAATGATCAATGCTTTGTCAATGATCTGCCAGGTCAAACCTATAAAGGGACCTTCCTCAGTGTTGCGGTGTGAAGCTAACCCAGGGCCCTTAACAGTAACCTTAATTTACAACATATTCATTAGGACACAGCTGTACTGACTTATCTTATACCGAAACATCTGAACAATGTAATTTGCTCTAAGGAGAGCGTAGTGGTTTCAGGTGTTTGGCTCCAAGGCAAAGAGGTATGGGTTTGAGTCCCAGTGTCTGCAGTGTACCTGTGGGCATCCTAGGGCAATATGCCCTCACCCCTTTCCTGCTGGTAAAAAAAAACCCCATGAATCTGTATTCACTGTGAGTCACTCTTTGTGCTACAGTTACTGTTACTGTTTTGCTGGATCGTAAGGTTGCACTTTGGATAATTCAAGGGACTTTAATAGTTAATAGCGACGCAAACACAATCTTGGTCTGCATTCAAAGCTGGTCACACTGGGGAGGGGAGGGGATAATGGGGTTTGGGGGTAGTTTGATTTATTTCAGGCATGGTAACCCTTTAAAGCAGGGCTTCCGAAACTGTGGGGCGCACCCCCTAGGGGGGGCCAGAGTTATGACCGCGGGGGGGGGGCGCTAAATATAAATAATGCGATACGACAAATCTAGATAGGAAGGCCCTGCAGAAAACGTTTGTCCTTCCTGTGCGTCTGAGGACCCCAGGACAAGCCATTCGGGTGGCGTGTGGTGCCAGCTACTGCAAAGTATCCTAAATAATGAAAAATGTAAAAGTCACTTCTTTCCTTCAAACTTCCTTCAACTAGATTGCCCGGCGTTACAGCGGATGAACGCTAGAGAGAGTGTAGTGTCTCCACTTCTTCCACCTCAGAGTGGTATTTGAGAATAAATCATCTTTAATTATCAGCCGACGCAGAGCTCTGTTTAATCAATGGACAACGTGGAGGGAGTTCAGCTACAATGCAAGACTGATGTTTAAGTAACGTCCATATTTACGCTTACGTGTTTGTCTCTCTCCCGCTCTCTCTCCCTCTTTCTTCCTCTCTCGCTCTCTCTCCATATCCCCCTCTCTCTCTCTCTCTCTCTCTCTCTCCTCTCTCTCTCTCTCTCTCTCTCTCTCTCTCCTCTCTCTCTCTCTCTCTCAATCTCTCTCTCTCGCGCTCTCTCTCAATCTCT
>CM051020.1:13195197-13197697 GCA_027704905.1 Muraenolepis orangiensis
CACACACACACACACACACACACAGGCATAAAAACACACACACACAGGTAGATTCCTATTAACCTGCAGGAGCCCCTGCACTGCAGGAATCAAACCCTTAATGTCTCAGCCCCTGGTGGCTGTTGGAACTGAAGGTCATTAGCAGATAGAGTTCACTTCTAATTACTGTTGGACTTGCCTCCAGGAGCTAATAGTTTTTGCGCATGCATGCGGGTGTGGGTTTGTGTGTACACCCTTTGAGTGTGTGTGTGTGTGTGTGTGTGTGTGTGTGTGTGTGTGTGTGTGTGTGTGTGTGTGTGTGTGTGTGTGTGTGTGTGTGTGTGTGTGTGTGTGTGTGTGTGTGTGTGTGTGTGTGTGTGTGTGTGTGTGTGTGTGTGCGGGCTCCCTGTGCCCCTCGATGCGTGCGTGCCAGTAGTACTGTATTCGCCTTTGAACCGCTTCCTCCGCTGCTCTGTCAGCGAGACGTAGCACAAGGCACCGTTACCTCAGTGTTAGGAGGGGAGTGAGAGTAGTGAAGTGTGATCAACCTTTCCGAGGTTTCCTTCCACCCCACAACACCCTGTCCGCTGTTAACTGTTCACCGTCTCCTCATCGCGCTTCTCCCTTCTCTCTCGCTCCGTCTCTCAACGCCTCTCGCCATGTTTGTCGTCCTTCCTAAACCCCCCCCAAGCCTGCACCCCCTCCCTCCCTCCCTCCCTCCCTCTCCCTCCCTCCCTCCCTCCCTCGCCTTCCCCCAGCACACAGTACCCTCCTCCCCTCCCTCCCTCCCTCCCTCCCTCCCTCCCTCCCTCCCTCCCTCCCCCATCACACGCTCTCCAAATCCCTGGATGGAGGGCCTGGATGAGGCTGCGGCCAGCAGCACTTATTGATCATAGGATTACAGGAGCAGACTTGATCTGCAGTCCTCATCCCCTCTCTCTCTCTCTCTCTCTCTCTCTCTCTCTCTCTCTCTCTCTCTCTCTCTCTCTCTCTCTCTCTCTCTCTCTCTCTCTCTGGTTGTGTGTGTGTGTGTGTGTCCACGTCTAAATGTGAATGAGAACTCATTCTACATTATCAAGAAGGCTATGCAAAGATTGTTTCTTTCGAAGAATTTAAATAGCTTTGACGTGAGCAAAGAAGTCCTGAGGACGACGCACAGAGGGAAGAGTATCAGCTCCTACATGGAGACGTAAAGGGGCTAGGACCAAAAGCAAGCTCACAAGAATAGTGAATATAATAGTGCAACATTATATGGAACCTCCAGAGACAGCAACAATAATAGTCTCTTCATATCCTTTGTTAAATGCAATATATATATATATATATCTAAATATATGAATATACATATATATATATATACATATAAATACACTGTATATATATAGATATATATATATATATATATATATATGTGTATTTATATATACTGTATATATATCTATATATATTTATATAGATATATACTAACCAGAGCAGCAAGCAACATTTTTAGAGATCCTTATTCCATTTTCCTTCCGTCACCTGACTCAACAACTTACCTTTGTGTTAGGTGGTGGCTGCTGTCTTAATGTATTTGTATATATATATATATATATATTTATATATATATTCATATTAATATTTTAGCACTTTCTTTCCCACCATTGGGATTATAACATTATTACAGGTCTGCTTACTTATTTATTGTTTTTATCTCATTATTGTAGTCCATGGCAGAGAAAGTTTTGAAGTGTGTGTATCTCTGAGAAGCCACAGACGAAATAAACGTGGACAGTAACGATGTCTTGTGAGTTCTCTCTCTCTCTCTCTCTCTCTCTCTCTCTCTCTCTCTCTCTCTCTCTCTCTCTCTCTCTCTCTCTCTCTCTCTCGCTCTCTCTCTGTGTCTCTCTCTCTCTCTCTCTCTGTGTGTGTGTCTCTCTCTCTCTCTCTCTCTCTCTCTCTCTCTCTCTCTCTCTCTCTCTCTCTCTCTCTCTCTCTCTCTCTCTCTCTCTCTCTCTCTCTCTCTCTCTCTCTCTCTCTCTCTATGTGTGTTCATTCATGTATGTGACAGTGTGTGTGTTTGTTTGTACATGCAGTCATGTACGTGTGTGTGCGTGCGTGCGTGTATGTAGAGTTGAGCTCTGAGTGTGTGCACCCACTCCTGCCCCAGTGGTCCTTCTACCACTAGTCGTTCTACTGACCCTATGGGGTCTCAGCAGGGGGGCAAGGCTCCAACATGTTGGGTTGCTCATCATGTTGAATGTGCCATAGTGGAGCTTAAGGAGTTATCTTAAGGAGTTCTCTAATGGACTCACCGCTGGGCCTTGTTGTTGCTCTGGCTGCCCTGTTTATTAAGCCATTGTTTTAATGTTCAACCAAAGTGCTGACATTTGCAGAAGGGGAAAGACAGAATGGAAATGCCCTTTTTTTTGTTGTTGGGGAATATATAAGGCCCAATATCTTCCTTGTATAATTGACTGTATTGGTTTCTTGGTTGTTATCCAATACAACTGATGTATTGCAGAGCTGTAATACTACCATA
>CM051020.1:13202697-13210197 GCA_027704905.1 Muraenolepis orangiensis
GGTTGGGCCAGCTATAGGAAGAGCCTTGTGAACATTAAAGGAGAAGAACTTTAAAGTTCAAGGAAGGCCGAGTCGTTTTAGGAAGCACAGCGACCGGTAATCACCGTGCTGTGCAATACTTAAAGGCTCACTGTCAGTGAAAGGTCCACCGTAAAATGCATTCCTCCGATACTGCTTTTTAAACGTTTATGACTCTGGACACCATTATGAACTGTGACCCATTGTTTTAGTCACGGGGGGGAAAAGCCTGCTCAACGTCACCCATGGAAAGCAGGTTCAGGTTCAGGATGTTTTTATTTGATTTGCCATGTGCAACAAGTACAAGGGAAATGCTTACTCCCTATTCCCTCCCACAGTATGAATGTCCTACAACAATGCTATGCTATACTAAACTATACAATACTATACTATACAAGATAATTAGTATTAGTATAATACTATACTATAACAACAATACTATATACTACCTGCTATATACTATACTATATACAATACTATACTATAACAATACTATACGCAATGAAGAACAAAAAAAGAGACTGATGGATGACAGTATAGTTTTTGGCGATCGTACGAGATAACACATCAAGGATACTTAAGAATACTTAAAAATAACAACAAAAACCAAAAAGTAAAGTCAAAAAGTAAAAGTCAAAGAAGTAAACAAAGCAAGAGAACAAAGCATGTCTCTACGAGACAAAGCGTTACGTAGAGACGCGTCTCTCAAGATTCAAGATGTTTTTACTTGCCATATGCACCATGTACAATAGAACGCTTACTCCCTATTCCCTCCCACAGTATGAATGCCCTACAATTTAACACTATAAACTATACTATGTACTATACTTAGCGTTGTAGAGTATACTCATACTCTCATACAACACTATAGTATAACAATACTGAACACAAAAAAAGTAACACTATAGTGACTGATGGACGATATAAACATGTGCGGCCGAGGCCTTGAGTCTCTTGCGATGACAAATATGGCAATCTACCTGCTGTGGGTTGAACTCCGAAAAAACGTGTACTATGTTACTACTGCTGCGCTACTTCCCATTCACCGTAAGTGTTTGTGGCTCGCGGAGTTCCAGATTCCTGCTGTTCCCGAGGAGACCGTGGATTTTTTGCCGTTGTCGTTCCGTCCGTGTCTCAAAACAACGTGTAAAGAGAAGCCCCCCCCCCCCCCCCTAGTGTAGATGGTGGAGAAAGCGGTTAGAGAGTGATCGTACTACACCCTGCGGATATTCTCGCTCCCCCTGCTCTGCAGAGTAAATCTACGTTTTCATACCTTGACGATTACGATTCAGAGCTGGGTTTTCTGGAGGGAGGGCGTTCCCCTGACTAATTAGCGTGTAACTCGCAGATTTAAATTCCACGACAGTCATACGGGGGGGGGGGTCGTCGGTTCGGTAATGCCAATATCGTTACTGGGCAAAAAAGGAGCTAAAAAGCCACGTTTTGCTCACTAGTGCATAATCCAAGGGGGTCGGAACACAGCCAATGTCCACTTGCCAAAGACACTTTCATATTCCAATCGTGTTCTTCCCGTGGATGCCAGCTGGTGCCGAACACCTTGAGAGCCTCCCTGGCCTTGTTAGATATCTGGTGGCAGCCTGTCTTGTTCTTGCTTTTTCTTGCTTTTTCTCTCTATCTCATTGCTGTATGTTTACCTCTGGACACACGGACCCCGGCCCACCCCCCCCCCCCCCCCTCTTGCGAAGCGCCGCCTAAAGCTCCGGGGTCCAGGTGACACGTCTCCAAGTTGTTATTTGTGACTCAACCTGGTTATCCGTCTCGCTGGAAATGTCAGTGGGAATGGAGGAGGAGGAGGAGGGAGGGAGGGACGGGGGGACGGGCTCTTCTCTCTCTCTCTCTCATCTCTCTCTCCTCTCTCTCTCTCTCTCTCTCTCTCTCTCTCTACTCTCTCTCTCCTCTCTCTCTCTCTCTCTCTCGATCTCCTTCACATCTCCTTCACTTCTCCTTATAGAAGTTATATACCCTGCCCTGTTTCTCTCTCTCTCTCTCTCTCTCTCTCTCTCTCTCTCTCTCTCTCTCTCGCTCTCTCTCTCTCTCTCTCTCTCTCTCTCTCTCTCTCTCTCTCTCTCTCCTCTCCCTCTCCCTCTCCCTCGGCCCCTCCCTCCAGGGAGCCCGTCTGACATTTGCACTTGGACGCCAGGCAGTCATTTGCTTTGTCCTTAAGCAGCGGAGCACACACACATCTCTCTGGGATGCTCTTGAGGCATGGACAAATATCAGCCTATTCTAATCTACCCTCTCTCTCTCTCTCTCTCTCTCCTCTCTCTCCTCTCTCTCTCTCTCTCTCTCTCTCTCTCTCTCTCTCTCTCTCTCTCTCTCTCTCTCTCTCTCTCTGTGTCTCTCTCTCTCTCTCTGTGTGTCTCTCTCTCTGTCTCTCTCTCTCTCTCTCTCTCTCTCTCTCTCTCTCTCTCTCTCTCTCTCTCTCTCTCTCTCTCTCTCTCCTCTCTCTCTCTCTCTCTCTCTCTCTCTCTCTCTCTCTCTGTCTCTCTCTCTCTCTCTCTCTGTGTGTCTCTCTCTCTGTCTGTGTCTCTCTCTCTCGCTCTCGCTCTCGCTCTCGCTCGCTCTCTCTCCCCACATCCCTTTGCATTTATATTTAGTTTTCTTGGCTGAACCCGTAGCCAGGAATATATATATATATTTTGGAGGGGGGGGGGGACCGAGAAGCTACTGTCTACTGTAGCCCAATACCCAACTGTGTGCTAAATGTCAATGCATTACTGACCCATAGATGATCATCAATACGTTCATAAATAAAACCGACTCTTACCTTTACAAAAGCAGGGCCAATCGGCTTATTTTTGTCGGCCAAAGATGAACCTCCAATTCCTGTCTGCCCCATCTAACCCTAACCCATGTGACCAATGGGTGGATTGGTGGGTGTGTGTGTGTGTGTGTGTGTGTGTGTGTGTGTGTGTGTGTGTGCCCACATACCCACACACATACACACAGACACACACACACACACACATACACACAGACACACACACACACATGCATACACACACACGTACACACACACACACACACACACACACACACACACACACACACACACACACACACACACACACACACACACACACACACACACACACACACACACACCATTAGGAATGTAGGCCAGCTGGCTCTGAAGACGATTCACACACCAGAAGCATTTGAATGGCAAAACACATTCCTCCGTGTAGCCCTCCGCTAACCTCTTGAGCTAGGTCACTTTTGCCGTCCATTGCTCACGCGGCTAATGTTTCCACTTGGATCGATTGGCTGCGAGGTCCGTTCACCGGTCTGGGCATGGGCACAAGGGGTCAGGATTTACACCGGCTGAAAAATATATGTAAATATGGTCCAGCCATTTATGTATCCCGCTTTGTTATTTATGATATGTATTCATCACGTAACCTTGGTTACGTGATGATGTACCAGATATAGAGCTGTGTGTCACATGGAACAACAGAGCTGCTTCTGCCCAAAGTGTTTACTGTCGAAGACAAATGTTCTTATACTATATATACTTATCTAAACTTGTCATTATTATATATTAACTTAGAGTCATTGTTTATACAAGTCATGCAATTAAGTGCAATGAGTTCCTTGTCTACACATAACTTGGAACCTGTTTTTTAGGTGGAAGGAGACATTCAGTCTGCAGGAAAACCAATTACTTAGAGACAATTAATTAGGGCGGTCTAAAAAAACATTTAAAAAAAACTTGAATTTCACCGAGAAATGACAAATATAAAACAAAAATGCAGAACTCTCAGAAGACACGTGATCCTCTGCACTGAGTCCAACACGGCACTGCAGACGGTGGTGCATATTTCGTTTTTTCTGGTTGTTGTTTTTGACCCAATGTCTAAAAATCCAGGTATACATACATACATACATCAGTGTCCCTCTGGCTCTGTGAGACTGAAGGGACCCTTACCAGAGAGGCAATGCCCCCCCCCCCCACCGAACACAGTGGGGGTTGGGGGAGGGGGGGGGGGGGGGGGGTGGTGTTATACAGTGTATTTCTCCCTCCCTTGTTTTGTTCCCCGCATTCTCTCCGTCCTATCGGGCTCACATTCTGCCCCCCCCCCCCCACCCTCCACATCATCACCTCCACACCTTGCCAGGCCTTATTCCATTTGCTCTCTGTTTTCAGTGGTGTGTGTGTGTGTGTGTGTGTGTGTGTGTGTGTGTGTGTGTGTGTGTGTGTGTGTGTGTGTGTGTGTGTGTGTGTGTGTGTGTGTGTGTGTGTGTGTGTGTGTGTGTGTGCGCGTGCGTGTGTGTCCTACTGCCAGCCTATGTTGAAAGGTGGGAAGGCGTACTTTGTGCCAAGAAACTAACGAGACCCAAAAGAAAATAGTTCGGTGTGTGTGTGTGTGTGTGTGTGTGTGTGTGTGTGTGTGTGTGTGTGTGTGTGTGTGTGTGTGTGTGTGTGTGGTGTGTGTGTGTGTGTGTGTGTGTGTGTGTGTGTGTGTGTGTGTGTGTGCGCGCGCGCACGCGTACGAAGCTGTGCGTGTTGTTGTACGAAAACGTGTCCCTCGTCAAATCAGCCGTTGAAGGGAACAACTATGGGCTCTCGGGTTCGGGTTCCGTGCCAGGAGGCAGACCCGCGTCACCTCCATACGGGCCCGTACGGCTCTCCGGTGCTGTTCCCCTCGTCCTCCGCGGGGCTCACCTCTGGGCTCACCTCCGTAACACGAATCGGGACTCGAAAAGGTCAGCGCGGCTCACTTTTGACGTCGCACCAGCGGGTCCGAGTGGAACACGTCGCGTCTGGAATACCCGCAGAAACACACACACACACACGCGCGTCGCTGCCTCAGAACTTTCACAACGCGCACCATACGCTAATCCAAAAACATACGCACACACGAAAACACACACACACGCACAAAACACACGCTAGAACCCACGCTAGAACACGCACACGCGCTAAAACGTACGCACGCTCAGAGACGCGTGTTTTAGTACACGGACTAGAACACACACACACACACGCACACGCACACTAGAACACACGCGCTAAAACGTACGTGCGCACAAAAAAACCGCAGCAATATAAACGAAAGCATAGTGGCACACGCACACACACACACACACACACACACACACACACACACACACACACACACACACACACACACACACACACACACACACACACACACACACACACACACACACACACAAAGCTGCAGAAACATAAACATCAGCTAGACTCTGCTACACCTAGCTGTGCACACACACCTCATTTGAACCTCTTTTCAATGAAACGTACACACACACACACACACACACACACACACACACACCACACACACACACACACACACACATCATATGTACACCATTCCACACAGCGACTTGCTTTGCAGAGCATGACCAGCAGTAGAGGCAGTCAACTGCTCCCTGACAGATCATTCACTATGCCTCTCTGTGTGAGAGTAATGTAGTGGAACATGTGTTTTTGTGTGTGTGTGTGTGTGTGTGTGTGTGTGTGTGTGTGTGTGTGTGTGTGTGTGTGTATGTGTTGCTGTAAGTCAGTGATGTCTGTAATGGGATCAAATAGTGTGTGTGTGTGCATGTTTCTGTGTGTGTGTGTGTGTGTGTGTGTATGTGTGTGTTTGTCTGTGTGCGTGCGACTGTGTGTGTGTGTGTGTGTGTGTGTGTGTGTGTGTGTGTGTGTGTGTGTGTGTGTGTGCAAAAGAGAGAATGAGAGACAAACTTTGCACGCAAAATATATATTTTTTACTTTTCCGGTTGTCTCACAGTGCTGAACCCCTCCCTCAGGAGAGAGGGGAGGGGGGGACATGGGGGTCCTGTCCCACCCTTAGAACCCCCTCCCCTCCCTCAGGAGAGAGGGGAGGGTGAGATGGGGGTCCTGTCCCACCCATAGAACCCCCTCCCCTCCCTCAGGAGAGGGGAGGGTGAGATGGGGGTCCTGTCCCACCCATAGAACCCCCTCCCCTCCCTCAGGAGAGAGGGGAGGGGGGGACATGGGGGTCCTGTCCCACCCATAGAACCCCCTCCCCTCACGGCCACTGGGCAGTCAGAAATCATAATACCAATACAAATATAATACAAATAATATATTTGTATTTTGTCCATGGAATAGTTTCGACTGAGGTCACATGGCCAAGGTTCCAAGGACTGACGAGGTCATGTTTTCATGACAGGCTCGTGGAATGGTGGTGCGATTTTCACTGCAATTAAAAGGCTATGCAAAGAGAAGCAGATGATGTTTTTCGAGGGAATTGCCATGCGGCTCCATGTTTGGTATTAAGTCTTATCTGATGGCACACGGAGGGTCACAGCTTAACTTAATCCCACCAAGGAGGGAAACTTAAAGTAAAACACGAGTTCTGGAATGATGCACTTTTCATTAAAGATTAAATTCTCATTATTAATATTGATGCTATTTTTTTTTTGCGCTCTCTCTCTCTCTCTCTCTCTCTCTCTCTCCTCTCTCTCTCTCTCTCCTCTCTCTCTCTCTCTCTCTCTCTCTCTCTCTCTCTCTCCAGAGAAGTGTGATGAGGCTCTGGCCTCCCCGCTCCCCCACACAGCCTTCACCAGCTCGTCTGTCTTCACCAATGGATACGCGCCCGGCTACGCTATGCTCAACAGGAGAGGAGGTAGGCCCAGACACACACACACACACACACACACACACACACACACACACACACACACACACACACACACACACACACACACACACACACACACACACACACACACACACATGCCCTCACAAGGAAAAGGCCAGAAGGTACATATACTTGTTTCTCTTACGTGACATTCAACACTGACATAAAGTCCAGCACACTCTGAGATGCTGCCCACTGCCCATTGCATCCTCCGCTGCTTTTAACAGCCTCTCCCTCCCTCCCTCCCTCCCTCCCTCCCTCCCTCCCTCCCTCCCTCCCTCTCCTTCTCTCTCTCTCCCTCCCTCTCCCCTACCTCCCTCCCTCCCCCCCTACCTCCCTCTCTCTCTCTCTCTCTCTCTCTCTCTCTCTCTCTCTCTCTCTCTCCTCTCTCTCTCTCTCTCTCCCCCCTCTCTCTCTCCCTCCCTTTCTCCCTCTCTTCCTCCCTCCCTCCACCCCTCTCTCTCTGTCTCTCTCCTCCTCTCTCTCTCTGTCTCCCCCCCTCTCTCTCGCTCTACCCACCTCTCTCTGTCTGCTCATCTCTGGTTATTACCTCAGTGACTCAGACTAAATCCCTCCACAGTATTGAACGAGAGCGTGCGAGAGAGAGAGAGAGAGAGAGAGAGAGAGCATATCGTACAATTCCATGGCTCTCTGTGTATCCATGTGATATTTCATCTGTTAATATAGTCACGGTGAAGCCTAAGCAGTGGCTACAGGGACCCAGCCGCGTGTGGAGCCAGACTCTCTCTCTCATCACGGCGTTTAATCACACAGCCAACGGGCCCTTCTCGTAGGACTTGGTTCTTCTGTCCACCGCGATGAA
>CM051020.1:13222697-13225197 GCA_027704905.1 Muraenolepis orangiensis
ACACACACACACACACACACACACACACACACACACACACACAACCCCTCCTCATTGTGTCACACCGCTCTCTCTCTTTCTTCGGCCCTGTCCGCCGCCACATCCTCCCACGCGCTCCATAAATCCAGCGCCACCCGCCCTACGACTTTATCCTCTTAGTCTTAGTTTTTCTTTTTACTGTTCCATATTTATTACCGAGAAAAACCTCCCTCCGCTTCCTCCCCCCCCCGCACACGCACTACAGGCGGGTTGAATGTCGAATGGATTTATTTTGTTTTAGGCCTGTGTGTGTGTGTGTGTGTGTGTGTGTGTCTCTCTCTCCACTTCTCTTTTTCTGCCTCTCTCTCTTTCTTTCTCTCTCCATCCCTCTCTCTCTCTCTCTCTCTCTCTCTCTCTCTCTCTCGCACCCACACACGCACACACGCACACACATACACACACGCACGCGCGCGCACACACACACACACACATACACATTATACTTCACATACAAAACACACACACACACACACAGTCCCACTTCATGTGCATATACCGCCACAAAAACACACACCAAACATATCAACAACAGCTGCTGCCACCACTACCGTAGATACATAACACATGCAGGTACACAAACCACAGGTGCACACACACATACACACACACACACACACACACATACACAAAACACACACTCACCGGGGGCCTCCACCAGGCCTTCACAGGTGGGCCCTTGGTAGATGGTCCGGTCTCCCCTTCCTGGCAGTTCCCCAGGATTCTGCTTCTACTTCTTCTTTTCTATTTATTTATTTATTCTTTCATCTTTTTTTTTTCTTCCCCCCATCTGTTTACTTATCTCCATCAAACTAGTGTCTGCACCTACTGATAGAGTCTGGCCCATCCACCTCACCCACACCCACACCCGTCTCTCCCACTCTCTTTTTCTCCCCCCCCCCCCCCACACACACACACACACACACACACACACACACACACACACACACACACACACACACACACACACACACACACACACGTCCAAGCCCAGAGGGTGTTTTTTTTTTCCAGCGGCTGGTTTGTGAGGTATTGACGTCTGCAGTGATAGGGGCCCGGTTATCTGTCAGGGCCGGGCTGGAGTGTAAATGGCTCTGTAATTGGATAAGATATGGGATTGTTGTTGGGGGGGGGGGGGGGGGGGGGGGGGGGGGGGGAGGGGGGGGGGGAGGAACGGACGGGGGAGAGGAGAGGGGATGGAGGGGGAGAGGTTGGGGGCTGGTGAGGTTTTTCTTCTTCCTCTCACCATGTTTGATTTCTCAGTTCCTCTTTGTGCTTCTTCTCTTCGGTTTATTATTTTTCCGTCACCGAGCCACCTGCTCCGACAACACAAAACAAAAACAAAAAAGTGCTTAATTTGGAAATGATTATTTCATGCCACAAAACGACGAACCGTCATGTATAGGCTGACAATGAAAGATGGAATAGGACAAGACACCAGGTGTGTGTGTGTGTGTGTGTGTGTGTGTGTGTGTGTGTGTGTGTGTGTGTGTGTGTGTGTGTGTGTGTGTGTGTGTGTGTGTGTGTGTGTGTGTGTGTGTGTGTGTGTGTGTGTGTGTGTGTGTGTGTGTGGTACCCTTACATCTGCATGCACCGCCCCCCTCCCCCCATTGAACTTCCTCTTCATAAATTCACTCATATCATTAATTAATTCATCATATTCATGTCATTCATATTCATTCATATCAATTCATAATATCATTCATCATATCATTCATAATTCACTTTATTATCCGGTTACATCACAGACCCAAAGCTCAAAGGTGGGTCGGAGAAACTTCTACCCTTTTATCTCATCGTTTCATTTCGTTCTCATCGCAAAGCCAGGGGATCTGGTCCTACCCCCCCCCCCCCCACACCACTCTTCACCACGCCACGCCACGCCACGCCACGCCACGCCACGCCACGCCACGCCACGCCACGCCACGCCACGCCACGCCACGCCACACCACACTACACTACACTACACTACACTACACTACACCCACACCCCACCCACACTACACCCACACTACACCCACACCCACACCACACCACACCACACCACACTACACTACACCCCACCACACCACACCACACCCACACTACACCCACACCACACCCACACCACACTACACTACACCACACCACACCCCATCACGGTCGGTTTGATCCCCGCCTCCTCCTAGCAAAAACTGTGGAGGTGTCCTTGAGCAAGACACCCTAACCCTAACTGCCCCTGACGTGCTGGCTGTCTCCTTGCATGGCTGACTCCACCGTCGGTGGTTGAATGTGTCGATGAATGGGTGAATGTGACTTGTAAAGCACTTTGGATAAAAGCGCTATATAAAAGCATCCATTACCATTATCCCACACCCACACCACACCACACCCCATCACACCACACCTCAGTGGGACGACCCATTATCCATCTAGCTCTCTGTCCTGGTCCCTCCCAGGCCAGGACGTCGTCGACAGAAAAGGG
>CM051020.1:13230197-13235197 GCA_027704905.1 Muraenolepis orangiensis
TGTGTGTGTGTGTGTGTGTGTGTGTGTGTGTGTGTGTGTGTGCGCGCGCGCTGTGTGTTTGTGTGTGTGTTCCACGATTAAATCTATCATCAGTATATATGTGTAATTATAGCTGCATTGTGTTTGTTTTTCTGTCTGACTGTATGTGTGCGCTCCTGTGTGTGTGTGTGTGTGTGTGTGTGTGTGTGTGTGTGTGTGTGTGTGTGTGTGTTCTTTGATTATATCTGTCATCAGTAGATACAGGATGTGTAATTATAGCTGCATCGTGCGTCTGTGTGTGTAACTAACACAGAGATTCCACACCGGAAAGTTAAATGACACCATTGTTTTATGTGCTGCATCATAATTATGTTGTTTTATTTATTCAAAAGTGTCCTCCCTCCGCCCCTCATCTCACCCCCCTCCCCCCCCCCCCCCTCCCCCCTCCCCCCCCCCCCCCTCCGCCCCTCATCTCCCCCCCCCTCCGCCCCTCACCCCCCCCCCCCCCACCTCTCCGCCTTTACACTTGATTCACGGCTTCTAATATTTTGCACAAATACTCCAAAACACATTCATCTCTCTCTCTCTCTCTCTCTCTCTCTCTCTCTCTCTCTCTCTCTCTCTCTCTCTCTCTCTCTCTCTCTCTCTCTCTCTCTCTCTCTCTCTCTCTCTCTCTCTCTCTCTCTCTCTCTCTCTCTCTCTCTCTCTCTCTCTCTCTCTCTCTCTCTGGCTTGTTCACCTGTCTCTATGTATCGTATGTGTGTGTGTGTGTATGTATTTGTGTGAGGGAGAGAGTGTGTGTGCTATGTGTGCGCTTGCAGTTGTGTGCACGTGTGTGCACGTGCATGCATGTTTGTGTGTGGTTGTGTGTGTGCATGCGTGCGTGTTTGCGTACACGTGCATGTGTGTGTGTGTGCGAGTCCGGAGGCATTAACTCCGGGGTTCTCCTTTATCCGCATCACCATTATCCGTATGTAATTATCACATCAAAGCAAACCTGTTATATTGATCAAAAGGGAAAATGGGAGGATGGCCGCTGAATGTTTTGCACACATACAAGCACGTGCACACACACACACACACACACACACACACACACACACACACACACACACACACACACACACACACACACACACTCTATCAATCCCTGTTTCAGCCCACTCAATCATGCATGGCTCCCCCCCCTCCCCCTGCTTGAGACTCACAGTGTGAACCCTGGGGAGCAAAAACAGATCAAAAGACACCACCTGACCTGGCATTCATGGAGAGATGGTAATGGAGAACCTCTTTGTCTCTCTGTGCACCAATCACCGGTTTGCCATTCAGAGCCAAGGCCAGGCACGTCTATTTCCAATGCTTTATTCAAACACATGGCCGTTTGTAGCGCTTTGGCTAACGGATGAAATCACGTGTAAAAACATTTAAGGGGACAATCGTTAAGTCAAGTCAAGTCAATTTGATTTTGTACAATTGTATGGGCGGCAGGACAGCTCAGTCTGTTGGGACTTGGCTTGGGAACCCGGAAGGTCGCCGGTTCAAGTCCTCAAAACAACCTGGCCACTGCCGGAGGTGCCCTTGAGCAAGGCACCAGACCCCTATACACCACACCCCCCCCCCCCCCCCCCCAATCCATTGGAGGGGGGGATCATGTAGGTTGGCTGCCATGACTGGTCAGGCACGCCGGGCAGGATTCATGAAAAGACATGACACGTGATGTCCCGGAACCTTCTCAGGCGTCTCGCAGCACGCCGGGCCAAGTGGCGCGTTGACCCCCGGCGACTCCAGGACACACGGACAACCCGTCTTGGTCGTGGCTCACACACCGCCAGCTCTCTCTCTCTCTCTCTCTCTCTCTCTCTCTCTCTCTCTCTGGCGGCTTGTTGACCTGTAGGAGTCACACACACATCGCTAGGGTACTGTGGGGAAATAAACACAGTGCGGGTGATTCAAGAGTCAAGTGTGAACGAATGGGATTGGCTGAAACCAGAACCAGCCTATGGATGCGTGCCGTACGTGTTTATGTAAACCTGGGGTCTGCCGTAACATTTTTAACTTTCCTTTCAGAGGAACATTTACGTTGTTTACCTCTTGACGGATCAGCCTTCGTTCAGCGCTTCAGCGCTGTGAACAGGAGGGACCTTGGACAGAATGGCATTTTTTGGGGGTCAGGAACGACCGCTGATGTTGTGTGACGGAGGAGCACAGACCGGGGGAGGAAGAGTTTGTTTCTGCTTCCCTACGTGGAGCATAAAGTGAAGACTGTTCCCCGGGCCAAACGGAAAACAGACTTGTGTGTCTGCTCCGCCGTGCGCTTTGACAACTACGACCTTTTAGGATGCTGTCGAATCTGTGTTCAGCTTCACTGCTACCCGTCCAACTGTGGTGTCTCGGTAGTAATAGGAGGAACCAAGGAAAAAGGTTTAGGATTTCACAAGACACACACACACACAGACACACACACACACACACACACACACACATACACAAAGACACACACACACACACACACACACACACAAGCTTGGTTTCCATCTGACAGCCGAAGCGAATTTAAGCAAACTTTTGGAAGTTCGCACAAAACAAAAAAAAGGAAATGCAAATAAGTTGTGTTTCCATCAACTAGCGAACAAACTACGTCAGCAATGACGGATATCGGGCGGTGACATAAGCCATGTTTTCAGGTCATAGGAACGCTTGAGAAGAAGCCAACAGCGTAAGTCACGTGAGTTTGAGGTTTGCTACGTCAGAATTGATTCATTTTGTGATTGAACTCTATTCAAATCGGTCAAAAACCACCTCCAAGTGAGCTTAACAACTTTTATGCTATTCAGAGGAAGGTGATTCGAATTTGGCAGTTTCCATCAGCATTTTCTAATGCGATACTTCAAAATGTGAATCGACATATGGAAACCCGACTACAGACTACAGAGTGTTTGCAGGTGCACTGATTAACAGGAGATCTGAATCTAAATCTTGAGGATTGAATGCTCTTTATTGGACCTTCCGGGTCCAAAGCCAACAGACTGAGCTGCATGCCGCCTCCTAAGATGACCCAGCAACTCATGTTTCCAGTGCTCTAAGTATTTGAACACTGTTCTGCATGCGGCTGTTATGTTCTCTCTCAAAAATGGGGGGGTGTCTGCGAGTCAGAATACAGGGTACCGAGGGGCGGGGCCTCAGAGACAGCGAAACATTCCTTCTTCCCTCCGGTGCAGACTGGCTGTGAGTTTGATTTTAGTCCCGCCGCTGCTACAAGCAAGAATACAAATTGAACCTAACAGGTGTAGGTGCAGGTGCATGCCGCCCGTGCACACACACACACACACACACACACACACACACACACAGACACACAGTCATGCATGAGTAGTCATAGACACACACAGTGTGTGTGTATTGCTGTGGTTGTGTGTATTGTTGTTGTTTGTGTGTGTGTGTGTGTGTGTGTCTTTGTGTGTGTGTGTGTGCGTTTTCATGTAATGTGGTGTTGGTGTATGTCTTCGGTGTGTGTGTGTGTGTGTATTGTAATGTTGATGTGTGTGTGCGCGTGAGTGCATGTGTGTTTTTGAGCAGGTAAAGGGGGGCACATGTGCCCCCAGAGTACGGCCCGCTAGACTGTTGTTTCGTCAGGTTAATAAATGGTGAAACTTATGCGTCTCCATGGCGATGACTAATTTAGCTCTGCAGCCCACGGACCGTGCAAGGATATATCACGCACCTGGCGTCATGCACCGCTAGTCGGGTAGTAGTCTCTCTCTCTCTCTCTCTCTCTCTCTCTTAAAAGACACACACACTCACACTTACACACACAAACACACACACACACACATTTACACACACACATACACATTTACACACACACACACACACACACACACACACACACACACACACACACAAACACACACCTGGCCGCCACCATCCCACCGTCTGTATACAACCACTGAGTTATTAGAATGTTTATTTACATATTTTCCTCTTTCTCAGTAGTTTAGCCCTCCAGAGCTGGCTGGCTATTTAATTAGTCTGGTTTAGAGCTGCGGAAACAGGTGGGGTAAATCCCCAGTCAATCAGCAAGCGGTATCAGGCGGTCTACATCCTGCTATCCTACATATGCGAGCTAAGAATGATTTGCCCGTACGGTGCAAAAATGAATTTGAAATAACTTATTTGGCTCTGTAATTATGTTTGTATGTGTGTTTGTGTGTATGATTTGCATCTGCACATGCATACATGTGTGCATACGCACATGCGTTTGATTATACGTGTGTTTGTGTGTGTGCATATGCACGTGTTTGTGTGTGTGATTGTGCATCTGCACATGCATATGTGTGTATATGTGTGCATACTCACGGGGGTGTGTGTGTGTGTGTGTGTGTGTGTGTGTGTGTGTGTGTGTGTGTGTGTGTGTGTGTGTGTGGTGTGTGTGTGTGTGTGTGTGTGTGTGTGTGTGTGTGTGTGTGTGTGTGTGTGTGTGTGTGTGTGTGTGTGTGTGTGTACGTGTATCTGTGTGCGGTCGCGCTGTGTGTCTTTGGTTCTTCGCATGCACGTGTGTGTGTGTGTGTGTGTGTGTGTGTGCGCATGCATATGTGTGTGTGTGTGTGGTGTGGTGTGTGTGTGTGTGTGTGTGTGTGCCCATGCATGTGTGTGTGTGTGTGTGTGTGTGTGTGTGCGTGCGCATGCACATGTGTGTGTGTGTGTTCATCAGTGTGTGTTTCTGTTAGGGATTGGCTTTTTGGAGTAATTTAAAAACTCAATGCTAACAGAGTTCTTTCAGGTAAGCGTTTAATTACCCCTGCCTCAGGGGGAGTGAGCACAGGAACGGACGTTGAAAGAGAAAAAGGGGAGGGGGGGGGGGGGGGGGGGTGGAGGGGGAGGGGGGGAGTGGTCTGTGCTGGGCTGAATACTGAATGAACTAGACTGTCCATTTTTAATTAATCTCACCTGATTTTGTGATTGCCGACTCTTTTTAATTGAGCTGAAGGTGATGTATGGGATGTGAGATCCCACGTTTTTTA
>CM051020.1:13240197-13247697 GCA_027704905.1 Muraenolepis orangiensis
AGCATGGAAATTGAAAGTCACTGATAGGAATAATGAGAAAAGATGGACATGGGGAATTTAAATATAGAGCCACTAGCCCCCCCCTGAATTCAAATGACACCGCTGCTAAATTTCCCTCCGCGTGTTCGACAGGGCGGGAGATCTCGGCAGAGATGGGAAAGACAACCGAGGTTCCTGGAAATGTCTCTGAAATGACCTTCAGAGAAAGAGAACCAAGCTAAACCAATCAAATTCAGTGGGCTAAATTGACCCACCTCCAAACTATGGATTGTCGTTGAAATCAAACGTTTGGATGGTGCTGTTCACAGTGGTATACGTTGACCTATATGAGTAACAAACACACGCTACTACTGATCCACTCACCGCTATTTACATACAAAAAATGGCCCAACTGTTTATTTTAGTCGGTAGCGATCGACTGCTTTCTATTACAGTCATTACTGGAAAAAAAAAAACCTTTCTGCCACTCGATGACACTCAAAACATAATGAGTACATGGAGATGGAGATGACCCCATGGATGACTCCATGGAGATGGAGATGACCCCATTACTTATTTTCATTACCGTGTCGGATCCAAAAAGGGTTGCATAAACAAAATGGCCGACTCCTTCCTGGGCGATGTGAGGCTGGATAATTGAGTTCAAACAGGAAAATATTACATTCGATTTGGGTAAAAATGTATTAGGCGGGATGTTACAGAAACACAAACGCCACCAACCATAATCCTCTGATTACTCTGGACATCAGGAATCCAATTCCAGGTCATTTTATTATAATAAGACAGTGAAAAAGTGAACAAAAAACGGGTCTAGTTACAGTCGTTCAATGGCCGGCAGTAATGACACACTGCTTGGCTGCCTTTCAGTCGGGCAAAGATGCCAAATATCGTATTAAAAACCCCCCCCCCCAGATATCGCCTCCATGAGCACGGTGACAACGGAAGGGTGACATGTTGGGTGTGACTTTCTAAGTGGCGAGCGCTTCACCAAAACCGTGAAGCTTTACGGCTCCTTCAGCCCCACAGGCGTTCCGTGGCTCAGCGCAGCCTCAGGGCCGTCGCCTGCCTGTAGGGGGCGCAGCCTCAGGGCCGTCGCCTGCCTGTAGGGGGCGCAGCCTCAGGGCCGTCGCCTGCCTGTAGGGGGCGCAGCCTCAGGGCCGTCGCCTGCCTGTAGGGGGCGCCGTGTGAACAGACGTGAACCAATAAAAAAAAGGAAGAAAAAAAAAAAAACCCGCTTGATGCACACAATCCTGTAAGCCTTAATGACTTAATGAAGGAGCGTAACAAACCACCGGCAAACAAACGACTGTCCATTGGGCAGCCGTGTGTGATGTGTGTGATGTGTGTGATGTGTGTGTGGGAGTGTGTGTGTGTGTGTGTGTGTGTGTGTGTGTGTGTGTGTGTGTGTGTGTGTGTTTGAGGAAACAGACTTCACCACATCAGTAGGGAATCCCTAGTGACTTTAAGGAAGTGAGAGGGTGCCAAATGTTCACAGCCATAGGCACTTAAAACAGCATCTCTCTCTCTCTCTCTCTCTCTCTCTCTCGCTCTTGCTCGCTCGCTCTCTCTCTCTCTCTCTCGCTCTCGCTCGCTCTCTCTCTCTCTCTCTCGCTCTCGCTCTCTCGCTCTCTGACTCTCTCTCGCTCTTCTGTTTTTTTTCTGGCGCTATTTAAACACACGCCTTTGTTCCCAGTTGACGTGACTCGACGTCATACTTCAAAGGGTTGACAACGGAAAGACTGCTGCAAGTTCGTCCAGCCGAATGGTCCTGGGTTTGATTCCTACCTTACCTGACTTAAATCTAAATCTGATGTCACTTCACAGACAGACAGGGCTGTTGGTGTACAGTGTACTAGATATGGTTGATATGAAAAGCTTTCTCCAATAGAACCAATTTAGATTTGATTAGATTAGATTCAAATGTATTGTCATTGCACAGCACACAAGTACAGTACAGCGAAAATAATTTGGCATCTAACCAGAGTGCACATGTTACAGTAAAGTACATGGAACAATGTACAATGTGGTTAAATAAGATGTAAAAACAGTCTACTAAAATAACCACTACACAAAAACGTAGGTATAAAATAACTTATAGAGTAGGGATGAGATATGTGCAGAGTTATAGGTAAATATATATATATATATATATATATATATATACACAGGTAAGTATACAAGTATAAACCTGTAGGTAAACAGGGGTATGCTGTTGTTTCTGATGGAGCCTCAGAAGTTGAGTTCAAGAAATCTATACTCAACATTATGACGACCACCCCTCCGCCCCTCCTCCCCTCCACCTCCCCCTCTCCCCCCCCTCCACCCCCCCCCCCCGCCTGCCCTCCACACCCCCCCCCCCCTCCCCACCTCCCTCCTCCCCCCCCCCCCCTCCAGCGAAACAAGGACGAATACAGACTGGACGAGTGACATCACTGGAATAACATGGGCACATGGGCCCCAGTCGTCCGTAGGGTCCGTGGAAAAACCCCAATCCCTCCATTGTCTCTGTGTGTTTTCTTGGGCACACTTGTTGATCCAAACAAAGGACCAGACCAGGCAAGATTGATTTCCCTTGCTACCAAAGGGGGAAAAAAACCACAACACAAAAAGAACCAGACAAGCACACACACACACGCACACACACACACACACGCACACACACACGCACACACACACCGCAAAATACTCTGACACACACTCACGCACACACACACACAAGCACGTATGCGTGTACGCGCACACATGCACACACACACACACACACACACACACACACACACACACACACACACACAAACACGCTTATGCATTCACACACACACACACACACACACACACACACACACACACACACACACACACACACACACACACACACACACACACACACACACTGGTTAATTTATTAAACCACAACATTCACACACACTGGTTAATTTATTAAACCACAACATTCACACACACACACACACACTGGTTAATTTATTAAACCACAGCATTCACACACACACACACACACACACACACACACACACACACACACACACACACTCACACTCACACTCACACACACACACACACACACACACACACACACACACACACTCATTCAACCACACAACATCACTGACATACACACACACCAACACACACACACACATAGACCTACACACACAGACACACTCATTAAACCACACATCACTGACATACACACACACACACAACACAATGGCTTTTACTCTAGCCTGAACTGACAAAGGATCCACAAGCGAGCCCCAGAGAATAGCTTTTCGCTTGTTGCTTAGTGCCAGTGGTATCTGGCAATCTGTGCTCTTGAAAGGCCTGTCAATGGCTGTCAAAACACACACACACACACACACACACACACACACACACACACACACACCACACACACACACACACACACACACACACACACTGGTTAATTTATTAAACCACAACATTCACACACGCACACACACTCATTCAACCACACAACATCACTGACATACACACACACACACACACACACACACAACACCACACACCACACACACACACACACACACACATAGACCTACACACACAGACACAGTCATTAAACCACACATCACTGACACACACACACACACGCAAGTCGCACACAAGCACAAAAACCATTGGTACAGACACAGATGGACATACCACACATCTTTGCATTGTGCAGTCGGACACACACACACACACACACACACACAAACACAGAAGGAACAACCAAAATGAGAACCATGCCAGCAATCCAATGAACGGCTGGAATGTGAAAAGAGGATGAGGTGTGTTTGTGTTGTGTGTGTGTGTGTGTGTGTGTGTGTGTGTGTGTGTGTGTGTGTGTGTGTGTGTGTGTGTGTGTGTGTGTGTGTGTGTGTGTGTGTGTGTGTGTGTGTGTGTGTGTGTGTGTGTGTGTGTGTGTGTGTGTGTGTGTGACTGGATGGCAGTGGTTTGCACATTTAATCTCATGTTTTGTTTTCATGCAAGTCAAGTCAAGTCAAGTTTATTGTCACTTCACAGTTTACACAAGTATAAAGCAGTGATGTGAAAATCTTGTGTGCAATACCCGACGACAGACAGCAGTTATAAAATAAGATAAAAATAGATAGAAATAGAATAAAAATAGAAAAAAGTTAAAAATTTAAAATAAAAATTTAAAATAAAAATGCTAAATATCAGCACAGAAAAGAGCAATATGTATATATAAATCAATGTAATAAAATATACATTGTTATATGCTATACGCCCTTGTTCAGCAGCCTGATGGCCTGACTGTGGAAGCTATCTCTAAGCCTATTTGTACGGCACTTGATACTGCGGTATCGCCTGCCTGACGGTAACAGTGAGTACAGTTCGTGGCTGGGGTGGGCAATGTCTTTTATAATTCATTTGGCCTTGGCCACGTACCGCTGATTGAAAATATCCAGGAGGGAGGGGAGCTCACCTCCAACGATATACTGGGCCGTCCGCACCACCCTTTGAACCGTACCAGGCAGTGATACACCCTGTAAGAACACTCTCGATGGTGCCGTTATAGAATGTTCTCAGGATGCGGGGGCCCATGCTGAATTTCTTCAGACGCCTGAGGAAATACAGGCGTTGTTGGGCCCTTTTCACCACGTGTGTGGTGTGCGTGGACCATGTAAGGTCCTCGGAGATGTGCACGCCGAGGAACTTGAAGCTGCTGACCCTCTCTACTGCAACGCCGTCGATGGAGATAGGGCAGTGCTCTCCCCTCTGCCTCCTGAAGTCCACGATCAGCTCCTTGGTCTTCTTGACGTTGAGGGCGAGGCTGTTCTCCTGGCACCACTGCTCCAGCGATCCGACCTCCTCCCTGTAGGCTGTCTCGTCGTCGCCGGCGATCAGGCCCATCACTGTTGTGTCGTCAGCAAACTTGACGATGACGTTGGAGCTGTGCATAGCCATGCAGTCGTGGGTGTAGAGGGAGTAGAGGAGAGGGCTCAGCAGGCATCCCTGGGGGGCTCCCGTGTTGAGGGTCAGTGGCTCTGATGTGGTGCTGCCCATCCTCACCACCTGGCGGCAGTCCGACAGGAGGTCCAGTATCCAGCTGCACGTGGATGGGGGTACGCCTAGACCTCTCAGCTTGGTGTCGAGCTTGGCAGGAACTATTGTGTTGAATGCTGAGCTGTAGTCCACAAACAGCATTCGCACATAACAGTTCTTTCCCTCCAGGTGGGAAAGGGCAGTGTGGAGGGCCATGGCAATTGCGTCGTCCGTGGATCTATTTTGACGATATGCAAATTGCCATGGGTCCAGTGTGGCAGGTAACACGGAGCAAATAAAGTCCTTGACCAACCTCTCGAAGCATTTGCTAACGATCGAGGTGAGGGCTACAGGTCTATTGTCATTCAGGCATGTTACCATGGGTTGTTTAGGGACAGGCACAATGGTGGACATCTTGAAGACCGCGGGGACAACAGCCTGGGACAGGGAGAGGTTGAAGATGTCTGCAAAGACTCCTGCCAACTGGTCTGCGCATGCTCTGAGGACGCGGCCCGGGATGTCGTCGGGGCCTGCCGCCTTACGAATGTTCAGCCGCTTGAAGGTGCGGTGCACATCCGCCTCCGAGATGCGCAGCTGGCTGGTCTCCTCAGTCGGTGCTGGCTTCGGCGGGCTGCCGTTTACGTCGAACCGAGCAAAAAATGTATTTAGCTCTCCTGGGAGGGAGGTAGAGGAGTTCTCTACACAACTGGTTCTCCCTCTGAAGTTCGTTATCGTCTGCAGCCCCTGCCACATACCCCTCGCATCGTGGTTCTTGAATTTATCTTCCACTCTGTCCTTGTACTCCCGCTTGGCAGTGACGATGGTCTTACGGAGGTCGTAACGGGCTCTCGTATATTCCTCCGTATTCCCGGAGCCAAAGGCGGCGTTACGCGCATGTAGGGCAGCGCGAACATCGCCGTTAATCCACGGTTTCTGGTTGGGATATATCCGAACCGACTTGGTCGGAACAACGTCATCTATGCACTTCTTGATGAACCCGGTGACCGACGACGCGTACTCGTTGATGTTATTGTCCGAGGCAACGCGGAACATGTGCCAGTCAGCGTGATCAAAACAATCCTGCAGCATAGAGTCTGATTGGTCCGACCAGCATTGGACCTCCCTCACAGCGATCGGTTGCTGCTTCAGTCTCTGCCAATAGGCGGGGAGCAGCTGGATAGAGCGGTGGTCTGATTTGCCGAACGGTGGGCGGAGGAGGGCCTTGTAGCCATCACGGAAGGGAGTGTAGCAGTGGTCGAGGATCCGCTCGCCCCGTGTGTTGCTCGTTATGTGTTGGTAGAACTTCGGGAGAACCTTCTTCAGGTTCGCCTTGTTGAAGTCCCCCGCCACGATGAGAGCAGCCTCGGGGTGTGCCGACTCCTGTTCGCTGATAGCCCCGTACAGTTCCTTCAGCGCTGTGTCCGTGTTGGCTTGTGGGGGAATGTAAACAGCGGTCACGGTTACCGCTGTAAACTCCCGAGGTAGCCAGTGTGGACGGCACATAAACATCAGGTACTCCAGGTCCGGGGAACAGAAAGACTTGAGGGGATGTACATGACTTTGGTTGCACCAAGATCTATTTATCATGAGACATACCCCCTCCGTGATCTTTACCGGAGAGAGCCTTTGTTCTGTCCGCCCGGTGGACGGAAAAGCCCGTCGGCTCGATAGCTGCGTCGGTAACCCCCTCCGACATCCATGTCTCCGTAAGGCAGATGATACAATTGTCCTTAGTTTCCCAGTGGAATTGAATACGAGCCTGTAGCTCGCTTAACTTATTGTCCAGAGACTGTACATTAGCCAGTAGAATGGTGGGTAGTGGGGGGCGATCGGATCGACGTCTCAGCCTGACTAGCAAGCCGGCTCGCTTCCCTCGCTTCCTCCGGCGACGCTTGCGTGTAATCGTGCCCAAGATGGTGGGAGATAATCCAGCTGTGACTTCGGGCGGGACGTCCGAGTTGAAAAAATTAAAAAACTCCGGTAGGTGGCGAGCGACTGTCGATCTGATCTCCCGAAGTGTGCAAAAGTTATAAGTGAACGTGCTGCTAACTTCCTGAACTAAAATAGTTGCGATAAAAAGAATAAATAACAAAAAACTGCGTCGTCGTGCGGGAGCTCGCGACACGGCAGCCATCTCGTACGGCGCCATACTCCTACGCCATACTATGTTGGACTTGTGTGTGTATTGTATGTGTAACATGTATGTTCACCTTCAGCAACAATTGCCACATTGTGTGTGTGTGTGTGTGTGTGTGTGTATGTGTGTGTGTGTTCATGTGGGCACTTTCATGTGTGTGCGTGTGTGAATGCACTTGTGTGTGTATTGTATGTGTAACATGTATGTTCACCTTCAGCAACAATTGCCACATTGTGTGTGTGTGTGTGTGTGTGTGTGTGTGTATGTGTGTGTGTATGTGTGTGTGTGTTCATGTGGGCACTTTCATGTGTGTGCGTGTGTGAATGCACACT
>CM051020.1:13257697-13260197 GCA_027704905.1 Muraenolepis orangiensis
CATGGACAACTCAAATGTGTTTAACAAACTGGACTCAATAGACAGAGACAGGCCATTGTTTTTGTTGTTGTTCGTATCTTTCATTTTTTTCCGATTGATGGCAGATGTTACACACACACACACACACACACACTGGCACACACACAGACCTGTGTGAATTCGCTTCTTCATTCAACCTGGAAACTGGAACCTATTTGTTGCATAATTCAATTACCCGGGAGGTTCTAAAGATGACTTAGCTGTGGTTTAGAGCAACAATCTTTATGGATCCAGATCTCTGCTGATGGACATGCTTTTCTTTTGGTCAGGGGGTTTGCTTTTTATGTATTTTTTGTTATTGTTTACCAATTTGTGAATGCAAAATGGCTTTGCCACTTCGGTTTGGAAAATGCAAAGCATGAAAGCTTTTGGAGGTACGCACACACATTGGCATCTGGCAAGCTGGCATGGCAGCTCTGGTCCCCAGATGCCACCCTTTTCTCCCACATTATGTCTGCCCCCTCTCCTCACTAACCACAAGACACACACATGCACACACACATGCCCACACACACATGCACGTACGCACACGCACACACATGCATGTATGCACACATACGCACATACACACACACACACACACACACACACTCCGCCACACACAAACCCAGTCAAACACACACACACACACACACACATAGTCACAGTCACACACACACACACACACACACACACACACACACACACACACACACAGCACACACACACACACACACACACACACACACACACACACACACACACACACACAGCACACACACACACACACACACATATTCACAGTCACAGTCACACACAGTCACAGACACATATAGTCACAGTAACTCACAGGCACAGTCACACACACTCTCTCTCTCTCTCTCTCTCTCTCTCTCTCTCTCTCTCTCTCTCTCTCTCTCTCTCTCTCTCTCTCTCTCTCTCTCTCTCTCTCTCTGGCGCTCTCCTCTCTCACTCTCTCTCTCTCACTCTCTGGCGCTCTCCCTCTCTCACTCTCTGGCGCTCTCCCTCTCTCACTCTCACTCTCTGGCTCTCTGGCTCTCTCCCTCTCTCTCTCTGGCTCTGGCTCCAGTGAGCAGAAGCCATTGCTGCTACTATGTCGTCGTTTTGTGTAGCCTGGTCTATTGTGTCCGTCTGAATGGATGTATCCTTCAAATGTCCATCTCTCACTCTCCATCCATCTCCGTCTGCTCCGTCTGCTCCTTTCTCTCCTGCCTCTCACCACTGACTGGCCGGTGAAACAAAGTATTGATTCAGCTTAACCATTCCTTTGTATATCGCATACCTACACCTCAAATAATACATTATATATTAAAACAAGATCATGATAAATAGTACACATAGTACATATATAAAATAGCACCTAAGAATCAACCACACATGACGAGAGTGACAGAAGAGAAGATTAATGAAAGAGTGAAGGTAGAGAGAAGATAATCGTTAAACGATAATCGTAAAACAATATGTATAACCCTCCACGACTCCATGGATTCATGGACTCTCAGATTCTGTGTGATCTGGAATCCCAACGTAGTTATTTAATATTTATTTTATAAGTGCCGTAGTTACCGCTCTTACATTACATAACATTACAGTAAAGTCATTTAGCAGATGCTTTTGTCCAAAGCAACTCACAAAAAGGCGACAAAGCTAGGCAATAGAACACCCAGAAGTCATAAGTGCATTTTCCTTCCTAACAAGTCACATGTGGGTGGCGGCAGTCGCTCAGTCTGTTGGGACTTGGGGCTTGGGAACCGGACGGTCGCCGGTTCAAGTCCCCGAAACACTCGGGCACTGCCGTGGTGCCCCTTGAGCAAGGCACCACCAGACCCCCTACACTGCCCCCCCCCCCGGGTGCTGTATATACACAATAGCTGCCCACTGCTCCTAATACTAGGATGGATTGCAGAGAAACACATTTCACTGTGTGTGTGCGTGCGTGTGCGTGCGTGGCGTGTGCGTGCGTGTGCGTGCGTGTGTGTGTTCAATAAAGAGGATTCAATCCTCCAGATTGAGATTTAGATTCCAAAGAGCAGAACCAGTGCTCAAGTAAAAGCGTGACGAGTTGGTGAACAATATAACTCGCTATAAGAGAAATATAGGCTAACTATAGGCTGTAGAATCAAGTGTTCCTTAAATTAAACAAAAGGTGAAAGAAGAAGGTGAATGAGCAGCGCCACAGTGTAGTGTAGCGTGGGGATCCTTTGAGCAGAGCTCAACGCTACACACACTAGGCACTTTGATTTCCCTCTGGCGGACTTTACCTTGAAAGGACTTGTCCTGTGTGTGAGTAGCTATCTGTACGCTAGAATGAATAAGGTGTGTGTGTGTGTGTGTGTGTGTGTGTGTGTGTGTGTGTGTGTGTGTGTGTGTGTGTGTGTGTGTGTGTGTGTGTGTGTGTGTGTGTGTGTGTGTGTGTGTGTGTGTGTGTGTGTGTGTGTGTGTGTGTGTGTGTGTGTGTGTG
>CM051020.1:13277697-13280197 GCA_027704905.1 Muraenolepis orangiensis
CCCAACCCCAACCCCAACCCTCCCTCCCTCCCTCCCTCCCCAACCAGCCAGCAAACATGACTCATTGTGCAGTCAAGGGAGTTGGGCCCCTTTCACAGTTCTGCATGAAACAAAAAGTGTATAAATAGTAATGACAATATCCATACTGCCGTTGAGGGCCACTTGAATTCTGTCCACAAGCCGTAGAATTCTTCGACTTCACCAAACCAAGCCAAGCATGTTTTTTATATATATATACATATATATACACATATATTTATATATATATACATATATACATATGTATAAATATATAAAAATAAATATAAATAAATATATACATATACATCAATAAATAAATATACTATATAAATTGGAAACAGTCCAATTGATATAGTATATTTATTTATTGATGTATATGTATATATTTATTTATATTTATTTTTATATATTTATACATATGTATATATGTATATATATATAAATATATGTGTATATATATGTATATATATATATATAATGCCCAATGGATGGCCAGCACATCAGCAGACTAAAATATAGTCTCCCATAGAAATGAAATGAAGATATAAGTCCACTGAACATTTACAATTCTAGTTTTAGTTACCCATGATAAATATGTTTTAATTACCTGAAGTTAATCACACACTTTTACTTAATGTAAATTCACCTTAAAATAAGCACTGCATATTTCTTTGCACAAACACACAAAGAAAGAACATCTGAACACACACGTAGCCATTCATCCTTAGAGGAACCTAACTGAATATAGGAATTTATTTATTATTTATTATTTATTTATTAGAAGTAATCAAAAAGAGCAATATTTGACTCTGCATTTCGATATAAGCAAAGGTCATATAAATGTCATGGCCATGGAAATCGTAAAGTATAGCAATGTCCCCCGTAAGTGTTCACAGGTTGCTACGCAACGTATGCGGCTAGTTAACTTTTAACAACATCAATCTATTTATTTATCTTTATTCCGCAGTGGAAACCTGCGTGGGAGCCACAAAACCCGTGGAAAATATGTTCATCCCCGGAGGGAGATCATAGATTTACACAATGTATTCATCTCACAGAGCAGGCTTGTGCACACTGTACCGCATCCAGTACCGCATCCTGTCTCACGTTCCACGCAAAAAGTATGAAGATAAGTTTTCCATTTAAGGCACAAACTAATGTGATGATTAATATCAAAACACTGCTTTTGTGAGTGTCCCTTTTTAATTAATTTCAAGACTTATTGTTTCTTTGGTCTGCCACGGTTTGTTTCCTTTTTTTAATTTTTTAACTTCAGCACACCTAGGTATGTGGAACCAATATTAAAGAGGCTTTCTCAAGTCCATTTGGGTTTGTTTAATTTGCTTAATTAACCACAAGGGAGCCATTTTAGCTAGCTCCTGACACACACGCTAACCTAGTGCGCTGGCACTGCAGTGAACTTGGTTTTATATTCGCTATTCAGAAATGCTAATAACTCCAATGTTCCAATGTTGATTTACAACTCGCTGGAGACCAGTGAATTTTCAGTACAAAAATGGTCATCTATAAACGTACGTACCGCCCGAGAAGATCGCTTAGCTATGTTTCTGGAGTATCAGAAGTACACATCGCTACATCTACTCCTGTCTATACACGGCATAGACAAGTGGCCACCGTTTTTTCCCCTGACAAACAAGAGTGAAAAAGGGGCACCAGGCTTGACTGGTTGTGTGTACCGCCCATCTCTCTAAATCCCCTTCTCTCATCGCCACGACCCTTTCATCAGCACCCTCCGTCTGTGTGTTTGCCGCAGCTGACTCATAAACTACAGCTGGTCAGTCGACCTCCCGTCCTCCCATCTGCCTTCTCCGGGGCAGTCGCTCTGGCCATGCTTTCCAAGCGTAGTTCCGAGCGCCGGATATAGGATAGAAGCACGGATAGAAGCACGTGCTCACCACTGTGCACTGTCTACTGCTCCGAGCATATCCGATGGATAATAGCACAGTAATTACTAGGCTTGTACGTGTTCTGTCTGCAGCTTCTCAACCACAGTCTGTTGGAGCCTCAAAGTATAGCACTCGGGTTGTGTCTTTAAAGTGTTGTCATCTTGGACCGGGGGAAAACACAGTGGTTTCAGACGGTTTCCGATGAGCTGTTGTGCCGTCAGGGTGCGTGTTTTAAGAAAATGGCCTTCGGTCGAAAAACTATCCTCCGACTCTATAGCGACTTCTCCGGCCCACCGGCGTTCTCGCTCTCTGACTTTGCCTGTTGAGTTTCTCTTAAACTGAGACCTCAGCTCGATCTAGTGCTCCGTCACCCTCGGAGGGAGAGGAACTCCCACCAGGTTTCAGGACCAAGGGTAGTCCGATGTATCGTTGTTTTCTCTTTTTCCGGTGGAACCGGTAGCAGAATACTGTCTCAGTCCTCACTTTTCTTTTTATAACCAGCAGCAGCAAGGGGCAAACATTTTCCAAACTTTGCAAATCAGTAAGAATCCTCTGTGATATTAAATTCTGTA
>CM051020.1:13285197-13292697 GCA_027704905.1 Muraenolepis orangiensis
AATGATGCTAGACACCACTGTCTGTCTGTTGGAAGATGGTCCGTATCGGAGAGTGTGTGTGTGTGTGTGTGTGTGTGTGTGTGTGTGTGTGTGTGTGTGTGTGTGTGTGTGTGTGTGTGTGTGTGTGTGTGTGTGTGTGTGTGTGTGTGTGTGTGTGTGTGTGTGTGTGTGTGGTGTGTGTGTGTGTGTGTGTGGGGAGAGAGAGAGAGAGAGAGAGAGAGAGAGAGAGAGAGAGAGAGAGAGAGAGAGAGAGAGAGTATGTGTTCGTGCCTGCCTGGGTACCGGTCCCCATGTCTGCGTCTATGCGGTGACAGCTGTAGAGAGCTACAGTAACGGAGAGAGATGACGTGGGTCCAGAATCCTCCATTAGTCGTGCTCATCCCTTTCCCCTGCCCCGTCTTCCTTATCCCTCTGCCTTAAACTGACGTCTCTCCACCTAGTCATCCTCAAGAGACTTTGTGGGGGAAAAATATACCAAATGTATGCCATTTTCCCTTTCTTGCTGAGACTAGGATGTTAAAGTTATGAGCATATTTGTATTAAGTATTGTAGCGGTCAATGCAGGGGTGTGTTTCACAGATTGCAGTGTTCTGGTCATGTTGTATACAAATAATAACATAGTGCTGAAATGACTAAACGACATTAAGCAATACTGTGGAACACAGGGGCAAAAAGGACAAAAGATATGTATTAAGATATTTTTCGAAGGTGGCAACAGCATAAACCAGCAAAATGTCAGGAAAGATGTATGAGAACGCTGAAGTAAACAGGAAAAGGGGTTGTAAGAGGGGGGGGGCGGGAAGCTACACGTATTGTGGCCAGGACTGCCGCAGTACATGCCAGGATGTTAAGTTAGCGCTAATAAGGGAGCTAGCTTTAGCCCAGTTGCATCATCTGCCGTCAACCCCGCTTGACCGCCGCAATTCATCATCTTGCATTTTTTTAAAGTAGGCCAGGACAATGGTGGGATGGGATGGGGAATACACCACCCCCCACCCCCATACACACACCACACACACACCACACACCCCGCTCATTACACCCTGCCCACGCCGACCGCGAGCTAACGTCTGCGGCCGCTAATGTCTGTTCAGATCAGTTGTGTGAAACTTCATTTTAGACGCGCTGCTCCAGAGCTCCTTGCAAAGGTCCCGCCTTCACTTTAACTGAATCGGCGTTCTGAAAGCTAGGTGGTGCTTGTCAATCAAACCAACTCATTTATAGATATTGTAGCCTACGATAGCCAATGTAAGGTTTCCTTACTATTCACTATTGTTTTGATGACCCATTTAACCAAGAGTTATATTCTGAAACAGATACCACTATTTAATTACATGTACAAAAATAAAATCGTAAACAACAGTTAACCTATAGACTTAGGCTGCGTTAAAACGTATCGCAAAGCTTCTGTAAAGAGTGAAAATGTATCAAAAGAGGTTGAAACTAATTAGCCCAGCTTTAAGTTCCTCCGCTGTCAGACTTTTTGAATCAGAATCAGAATCAGAATGTCTCTATTGTTATTGTACACGTTTGTGACATTGTTTAGCAGTCCTCAGGGTCACACTTACAACAGCAATATAACAACTAAACCAACAAAACAAAACAGATTTAAAATAGCCAAATATGAGTCAGATTCATGTGTATATATACCAGTGGCCCTAAATACAGAAGTAAATTAGAAAAGATAAAAGATCAAGATTCAAGATGTTTTCATTATTTTATATTACAAGCACAAAGGAATGCTTTCTCCCCATTCCCTCCAGCAGTATGAATTTAAACTATACTATACTATACTAGACTATGCAATACTATACAATACTATAAACAACACTATGTACTACCTACCGTATACAAATGTGTGGCGTGGATGAAAACATGTAACTAAGTAATGATGATGCAATAGAGCATTGTAGTTACAGTGTCAGTGTTGGACAGTGGTCGATACTCTTATGGCTCTGGGGGTAGAAACTGTTCTTGAGCCTGTTTGTTCGTGATTCAATTGATCTGAAGCCTCTCCCAGAGGCCAGCAGGTCCAAAGGTGATGGTTGATTTAGTGGACCTAAAGTGTCTCCCAGAGGCCAGCAGGTCCAATGGTGATAGTTGACTTGATGGACCTGATGCCTCTCCCAGAGGGCAGCCTGTCTGTCCAACAGGTGATGGTTGATTTGGTGGACCTGAAGCCTCTCCCAGAGGCCAGCCTGTCCAACAGGTGATGGTTGATTTGGTGGACCTGAAGCCTCTCCCAGAGGCCAGCCTGTCCAACAGGTGATGGTTGATTTGGTGGACCTGAAGCCTCTCCCAGAAGGCAGCATGTCCAACAGGTGATGGTTGATTTGGTGGACCTGAAGAGTCTACCAGAGGCCAGCCGGTCCAGCTGGGTGGGATGGCTCTTTTCGTATATGTTGGCTGCTCTGCTGAGGCCGAGCGGAATATGGATTATTAGTCAAAAAGTTTAATTTGTGAGGCTAGTTCTCTAGACTTAAATTGCATAGCAACACCAGAGTGGGATTAAGGCTACCAAGTGTGCAGATGTCCCTAGTGAAGAGAATGGGGTTTGAATCAGCCCATTACCACGGCAACAAAGCTATCCAGAATGACATTCAGGCGGCTGGTTTGCCACCTATAAAAATTGTTAAATGTTTTCAAAGGGCAGCATCTTTTTCTTCTGGGTCTTTAATTGTCTTTGATCTAAGGTGGGCTCAAAAGAGCAGGACAAAGTGTTTCCTGTATCCACTCCCATTCAGTGAACTCATTTGTCAGCATGTTAAATCGGTTTCAGCAGACAGATACATGCTTTTGTGGAGTTACTTTGAGCCTCCAAAATAATTTGTGTTTATTTTTGGACTGTCTGATATTTAAGCGTTTGATTTAGCATGAATAGCAGGCCTGTTTGGCATACTGATTTCCGTCTTCCCCTCCTGAAATGGCTGTGGAGACCAAACAACCCATGGAGATTAGCACTGTGACAACTGACCACCGCGTGTATACTAATATTATACATGTCCTCCATCGTTCCTGTCATTTTGACAGTCCAAGTGAATCCCCCTGCACCCCCCACCGGCACCACCACCACCACCACCACCACCTCCTCCACCACCACCACCACCACCACCACCACCACCACCACCATCTCCACCACCATCTCCACCACCACCACCACCACCACCACCACCATCACCACCACCACCATCACCACCACCACCACCAACACCACGACCACCACACCACGACCACCACCCCCACCATGCCTACACACAAGGACACACAAGGAGATAACATGCACAGATTCCGTAAACTGTATACACACACCGTATTTATAGGATATGCTTCAACCCCATCACATATTTCGAAAGCTAATTTCCATACCATTGTGGCGTTGTCAACGGAATAACACAGCGTGTGGACAAAAGACAGTTTAGCCCCTGGCTTGCCCTCAATTACTCTTTCTGATCATGCTGGTTCTTGATGAGTTGGAAGGGCCTGCCGCATTTAGCTCAACTCACTCTTTATCCCTCTCTGTCTCTCTCTCTGTCTCTCTCTGTCTCTCTCTATCCCTCTCTGTCTCTCTCTGTCTCTCTCTGTCTCTCTCTGTCTCTCTCTGTCTCTCTCTATCCCTCTCTGTCTCTCTCTATCCCTCTCTGTCTCTCTCTCTGTCTCTCTCTGTCTCTCTCTCTGTCTCTCTCTGTCTCTCTCTGTCTCTCTCTATCCCTCTCTGTCTCTCTCTGTCTATCTGTTTCTCTCTCTCTCTCTGTCTCTCTCTATCCCTCTCTGTCTCTCCCGTCTATCTGTCTCTCTCTCTCTGTTTCTCTCTCTCTCTCTCCATCGCTCTCTGTCTCTCTCTTTCTCTCTCTCTGTCTCACGGTCTGTCTGTCTGGCTGTCTGTCTCTCTCTCAATGCCTCTCTGTCTCTGTCTGTCTGTCTGTCTGTCTGTCTGTCTGTCTGTCTGTCTGTCTGTCTGTCTGTCTGTCTGTCTGTCTCTCTCTCTCTCTCTCTCTCTCTCTCTCTCTCCTCTCTCTCTCTCTCTCTCTCTCTCTCTCTCTCTCACCCTCTGTCACCGCATTTCATCAGCGCCAGCGTGAAACCGTTCAGAAGTCACCTGACGTCTCGTGAGATGCTCTTTGGACCAACGCTAGTGACGTGCGGACAGTGACTAATGTGGCTTGTTTTCCTCTCTGTGAGACGCGTTAGCGTCCACGTAATCCCCAAACCGTGGGCTTTGAAAATACAATGTCTTTGAAGTCATGCAGGTACATTTGATATGACAAATTATTATATTAGTGTATTTTTTGCAGTTAGTCAATGACTTAACCCCTGTCACCAACTTTCACATAAACAAGATTTTTCAACTACGGAGATGAAGGACATTTAGAAAACATTAGAACGTGATGATTGGTGTTTGCGGCCGACTTCACCATGTAGACTGTAAACGATCCCATATTGTACACTCTCCTAAAAACTCAAGTTTCGTTTTTTTGGACTGTACTGTAAACAGCATGTCTATCATGAGTGTGCACACATTAACCAGATTTGAATCTTTACAATCCGGTTCAATGAACAGATTTGACTCGTTCATCATGTCTTATGCAACCAGATCATATTCCCTGCTTTTACTTAATGTACTGAAACAACGTTCAGAAAACCTCTTCAGCGATGTAGTTAATGATGAAATTCATACTATTTGTGTTATTTTTGCAACTTGGTCAAGTAGAAAATGAAAAACACAATTTATCATTGCATTTATGTGCCTTAATTTAACTGCTTATGTGTAACAAAACAAACAGATTCAAATGTTCACACCCATTGACAAGACGCCTCCAAAAGCATGAAACATCTCTGTTGAATGTCCCCATGTTCCCTGTGCGCAGCCATGGGAGCCGCGTCCCCCGAGACCCTGTTCTCGCTCGATGAATGAGTGATGCGCACTTCCTTGACGTTCAGACTTGCTACAGCATTCGGTCAGACCTTGGACTCAGGGTCACATACAGCACCGACTGTATGTTTCAGTGCTCCCATCCAACAGCACATCCCCAAGCAGTCCCAAGGCCTGACTCAAAAAAAGATATTTGCTGATGCTAGACTCAAAGGCTCAAAAACTCATAATTCTAAATGACTGCTAGTCCATTCTTTTAAAACGGGAAGGAAAGCCACTAAATGGCTGGCGTAATGCGGTCAACATTAACAAACCAAAGATATTTACCTCCGCCATCGAAGACGGGGCAGAGGTTATATTTTCAGGTTATGTTTTTGTCCCGTATATCAGTTTGTTTGTCTGTTTGTCTGTATGTATGTTTGTTCATTTGGCTATTAGCAACATAACTCAAATAGTTAAGTGTGGAATTGTACAATACTTTCACGCCACAACAATTGATCTAATTTTGGCGCAGATCTGGATCGGAATCCAGATCCAGGCTACTTTGGATCCGGATTTGTATATATATATATATATATATATATATATATATATATATATATATATATAAATATATATATTTATATCCCACCCAGCGTTTCATTTTGTCTACTTAACATTTTCAGTTGAGAGAAAATGTCGATATTAATACATCTAAAGGGTGTATATATTGTGCACAGGTGCTCATAGCGGTGCATTGAATAATATTTTAGTGAACAAAGCATGAAATATAGTTAATCGAAAGGACCTTTTAAGAAAATGTAAGCATCTTGCCACTGCTGCGCCTTTGACTCAGTAAGTGCCGTCAATACAATACGCATCCACACAATACTGTGTGTATGAGTCCATTGTGTGTCCATTAAGTTTGTGCCAGGAATCTTCTTCTTGCTGCTTCAAACAACAACAACAACCACAACAATAACACAGAGAAGGCAGAACCAAGAAGACAGGTAGTGTTTTGAGGGGATTACCCACCGCCGGCTCTCCGACACAGAAGACGCCACAACGAATATTGCAACGGTGTTCCGAAATGGACCTTGAAATGAAACGACACGCACTTAGAAAAAAAAATAGGAAAACTCACACACTACTGATAGATAGCCGACACTCCTGTTATTACCGAGCGGTGCAAACATCTACCCTGTTCTAAAACAGCCAGCAGTGTCCTACTGGGTTGGAGGAAAAAAACATATGAAAAAAGAAAGCATAGTGATAAACGGATGCTGAACCTCCTTCAGATGACTCATACCTAGAGCTTTGTTGGCAGATCCCCGCTGATGGAACCCCATGTTACACACCCCTCCCCCACCCTGTGGTTGACGAGTTCATTACGCATTGGCCTAACGCCAGATTAAACTACATTAATACCAATTATATATATTATATATACAGTATGTATATTGATGGAACCTGCCCTGTGCAAATGTCGTGAAATGTACATTGTTGTTTGACGATAAGAGACCTCGGACGCAAATAGAGCTGGCAAGCGCCTGTGTCGTGTATCTCTACCTCCTCCGCCATTTTCCTTTCCCCGTCCTTTTAATTTTCGCCGCCATCCTCCGCCGTCTTCTTCTTCTCACACTTCTCTCCCCCTCCCCCCCCCCCCCCCCACACATCCTCTCTCTGATGGTCTCTTGCCTTTGTGTCCTTCTTCTCTCTCTCTCTCTCTGTTTGGGGGCCCCTTTCTCTCAACCCTGTTCTTATACATTTAAAAACAGGGTGAGGGAACAAGACGTTCCCCTTCACTCTCCTCCTCCTCCTCCTCCTCCTCCTCCTCCTCCTCCTCCTCCTCCTCCTCCTCCTCCTCCTCCTCTCGTCCTCCTCCCCCGGCCCCTTCTATCTTCTTCTCCGTCTGTCCCTCCCCCTGGAGTGACACGCTTTGAGGAGGCTCTCTCCCGGACCCAGAGCCTATTTTACGGGGGAGTGCGTTTCTTACTCCCGGGGAGAGAAATTAGCAGGTGACATGACACCCGACGGCTCCAGATTGAATTTCATATCACGGGAGAAGACGGCCGTGAACTGAACACGGAACACACACACATGCACACACATGCACACACAGACACACACACACACGCACACACACACGCACGCACACACACACACACACACGCACACACACACGCACACTCAAGGACACACCCACAGACGTTCGACCTCTCGGATTAAGTTGTCATGTTGATATTTTTATTCAAGTTTAATCCAAAAGTAGCGAAAAGTAAAGAGGAGAATAAAAGGCTTTACCGTAAAAGGCTCTACCTTCCGCGGGATTCTTTCATTGGTACAGGACACGTTGATAAATATATATCTATATATATATAAACACAGTACACATATATATATATATATATATATATAAACACAGTATATCTATAGCATGCAAGTACATCATGCCAGAGGGACACAGAACCTTGAGCCTGTCAAAGTTGATCCAACAGTTCGATTTAGAGTGTCTTGCTCCTGGATCGATCGCAGGACAAAGGCTCAAGGCGTGGTAATAGCTTGTTGTCAATATGAGGGTGCGCGCACGTATGCATGTGCACGTACATGAGCGTGTGTGTGTGAGGGAGAATTGATGTGTGTCAGTAGTC
>CM051020.1:13295197-13300197 GCA_027704905.1 Muraenolepis orangiensis
CAGCTAACTGGTCGGACAGGATCGCCGTAAAACAAGAGCAATGACGGAAGTCTGCAGCCCGTTACCAGACAACAACCAAGGACTGTTGTTCCCCCTCAAGGATTATGTGCTCGTTGCCGTGGTTGAGATCTTGTTTCTCCCCCCCCCCCCCCCCACCCTTTCCTCCCCTAAAACCCCCACAGCGCCACTTCTTGTCTCTTCGACTTGTCTGCTATGTTCCCACTAAATAATGTCGTCCGTCTGCCCTTTATTTATCTGGGTTTCTTTTACCCTCCACCGTGGGCCCCTCTCGGTCGCGAGGCTATCCCTTCTGTTGAGACGAGCAGGTTCAAGGACGCTCTCTAGACCCACAGGCAGTGGGTGCCTCCTGAGCTGTTAGAGGAGTGCTGCCACTATCGTTATTGTAGTGGCAGCGGCATTGTCACCCGTATTGCACACTTTTGTCATACTTCTTTACTGGACTCATTACCGTTTCTGCGCTGTTCTGCACTGTACTGAACCGCACTGCATTCATGAGGCTGCTACCACTCACTATGGTGCTGCAGTAGGCTCACTTAAAAATGCTTTTTGCACCATCCGACGTGTATATATCATCCTCTAGACACTTTATTGTTATTTTTATTGTGTATAGTTTTGTTATAGTATAGTGTTGTTTATAGTATATAGTATAGTATATAGCAGATATTATGTAGTGTTATTTATAGTATAGTATTGTATAGTATAGTACAGTATTGCATAGTATATAGTTGTAGCAGACGACACTGCCACCAGCCATTAAAAATGGCTACTTGAGGGCTCCACCCGAAGACAAGGACACAGGGTGATGAGGAATCTGGTTCATTGTAAGAGTTTTTTCATCATTGTGCACAGAGCAGAGGGTCCATGCTAGAGCTCTTCTTCTCGAGTGTGTGAGGTGGTGGAGGCTGTTTTAACCTGTGGGCCTTGATTAACAATGACCCACAGGTGTGCAGCCTCACCAGCCAATCAGTCTGGGCCAGCTCAAGCCAGATGAGGCTGCTAAAACCAGCTACCACCCACACACACTCCACAATAGTATAGTGTAGTATTGATGCTGAAATTCAGAATGATTGGAATGAATGGGGAGTAAGCATCCAATTGTATTTGGTTACACATGGCAAAACAATTAAGAATCTTGAAACCAATGTGAAAAACAGGTCAATGTGCACGCTTGTGTGGTCCAATGTGTTGTTTTTGTGTGTGTGTGTGTGTGTGTGTGTGTGTGTGTGTGTGTGTGTTTGTTTATTTGTGCGTTTTTTCCCGCTCTCCAGGCTACTTCCAGCAGACCCCTTTCCGCCCATGCAGCGCTCCTTCCAAGGCTGCATGCAAGCCATCCTATTGGACGATCAGCCCGCCGACCTGCACGCCGTGGAGAAGGGCGTGGCGGGGGCCTTCGAGAACGTTAGCCTGGACATGTGTGCCATCATAGACCGGTGAGGGCGACTGTAAATCACACACACACATACCCTCCCCCACGCACAAACACACGTGCACATATTCAAACACATGACATGGCATGTGAGGACTTGTATTGTTGTTCACTGTTGTTCATGAACACAGACACGCCAGCACACACGCAGGCACGGGTGCGACGGAAGCCACAGAATCCCACTGTGTCCACTGTTGGTTGCTCCCCAGGCGGTGTTCCTCCACTGGTTAGATGTGTAGCTTTATCGTGTGGAGCGGCGGTTGTTTGCTCGCCTGGCTGGTCGAGTGCACAAGTGTGACACAGAGCAGAGAGAAAGAGAACAGATAGAGAGCAGAGAGCAGATAGAGAGCAGATAGAGAGAGAGCAGATAGAAAGCAGATAGAAAGCAAATAGAGAGCATATAGAGAGTAGATAGAGAGCAGAAGAAGCAGATAGAAAGCAGATAGAGAGCATATAGAGAGTAGATAGAGAGCAGAGAGCAGATAGAGAGCAGATAGAGAGCAGAGAGCAGATTCAGATTCAGATTCAGATTCAGATTACTTTATTTATCCCGAGGGAAATTAAGGTGCAACAGTTGACACAGGGGGAATAAATGCACACACAAATATACTAATACCTAAAGCTAAAAACTAAATAACAACAAACTAACTAAACAAAACTAGTATAAACAAGATATAACTAAATGAACTCTAAATGAAATCTAAATGTAGATAGAGAGCAGATAGAGAGCAGATAGAAAGCAGATAGAGAGCAGAGAGAGAGCAGAGAGAGAGCAGAGAGAGAGAGAGAGAGAGTAGATAGAGAGCAGAGAGAGAGCAGAGAGAGAGCAGAGAGAGAGAGATAGAGAGCAGAGAGAGAGCAGAGAGAGAGTAGAGAGAGAGAGAGCAGATAGAGAGCAGATAGAGAGTAGATAGAGAGCAGAGAGTAGATAGAGAGCAGATAGAGAGCAGATAGAGAGCAGATAGAGAGCAGATAGAGAGCAGAGAGAGAGCGAGAGAGAGCAGAGAGAGAGTAGAGAGAGTAGATAGAGAGCAGAGAGAGCAGATAGAGAGTAGATAGAGAGAGCAGATAGAGAGCAGATAGAGAGTAGATAGAGAGCAGAGAGTAGATAGAGAGCAGATAGAGAGCAGATGAGCATAGAGAGCAGAGAGAGAGCGAGAGAGAGAGAGAGCAGAGAGAGAGCAGACAGAGAGCAGAGAGAGAGCAGAGATAGAGCAGATAGAGAGAGAGAAAGAGATGGCAATCATTTCAGCTGTGAATTTACAACATATGGGTATTTGCATCACAGCATGTAATGTTTCCCTCAAAAGAAGAGGTAAATGTGGCATTTCCTCTTTCTCTCTTTTTTTCTCTCTCTCTCTCCCCTATCTCACTTTCTCAGTCCATCTCTCTCTCTCTCTCCATTTCTCTCACCCCATCTCGCTCTCTCTCTTCATCTTTCAGTCTATCTCTCTCTCTTCATCTTTCAGTCTCTCTCTCTCTCTCTCTCTCTCTCTCTCTCTCTCTCTCTCTCTCTCTCTCTCTCTCTCTCTCTCTTCTCTCCTATCTCTCTCTCTCTCTCTCTCTCTCTCTCTCTCTCTCTCTCTCTCTCTCTCTCTCTCTCTCTCTCTCTCTCTCTCTCTCCATCTCTCTCTCTCTCTCTGTCTCTCTCATGGAAGACATTTGAGTGTTGGCTCCACATGCGTCCACTTTTAGTCAGTGTGCTACCGCTTGGTTCCAATGGCAGTGGGCTGGACAATCACAGAGGGATGGAGAGACATCCTCGGAAGGCATCCCGTTCTTTCATCCATCGCATCGTTTCCCATCTGTTTCGTCTTCCGTCCCTTGGATGCCTGTCGAGATATCGATCATTTTTATTTATTTCCCCCCCCCCCCCCCCCCTGCAATTTTGAATTGCGTGCACACAATGTGCAGCAGTGAGCAGCTGGAGGATTTCCGTGGCTCCTGTCTTGTCTTCTCATTTCCCTTTTCTGTTTAAACACCAGTCTCACTGGGACTGCCATGCTCTTACTCAGTTTATTTCTATAGCCCCCATTCAAACACCATGAAGGCCATTCATAGTACAATAGTATAAATACAATTTAAAAGCATTTAAAGGACACAAATCATTAAAATATAATAAAACAAGAAAAGTAAGTATAAAATTACAATATTTTTTTTTTGGAATAAATATAAATAAATAAATAAATAAATATATAACCGATAGCGGATAAACTCTACATTTGTTTTATTAAAAAGCTGCGGCAGACAGGAATGTTTTGAGCCCTGATTTTAAAGGAATAAAGAGCTCTCACGCGTTCAGGAAGTTTGTTTCAGGGCTGCGGTGCACACACCAACTTAAAAGCCTCTTCTCCATGCTTGGTTCGAACCCTGGGAACATTGAGCCCTTAGTGGAGCTCGTAACAACCAAGCAGATCAGAGATGTATTTTGGTCCTCACCCATTTGATTTGCTTTTACACTCCGCCTCGGTATTTCTCAATCATCTAGCGAGCCTGGATTTTTTTTTTTGCACCGCAATAATGTGGTCGACTTTCTTGGCCCTTAGTTAAAAAAAGAACGGAGCATTGGGGATGAGCTGGGCCTGTCTAACTACAGACCTGCGGAGGAGACGGCGTTAATTAGTTTGTAAGTAAACCCTCGCAAAACCCGCGCAAATGACCTCGGCCCCCTGATTGCCACACATTCTCGCCTTCATCCAGGGTCAGCGTCTGTCTATACTTTGTTATCTGGAAAGCGTTGCGTTGCTTTCCGCCTGACTTCGGTGAGAATAAGATTGATTAAGCAATCCTCCGCCTGCCTTTCTCTTAGGGGATGCGTTGTAGCTGCTAATGCCGCTGCTTGTTGTTGCCACAGAGTGCTCGAGCTTAACCACTCGGCCCTAATTGGGTGCTGGGAATAATATGCGTGATTGGAGCCCCTGCCGTATTGGCCATGCCTTTCGAGGAACCCGAGGAATAGGAGAGTCTGTTAGAAAATATCCGAATATTTAAAGTGAAGGGGGGAATTGGTCTGCTATGGTCTCATCTCAAGTTTAAATAAATGAGGTTATAGGGGAGGGTTAATTTGCATTCACAGCAGTTCACTCCCCCTCTAAAAGTTTTGCTGATCAGGAATGGATAGCAGGAGTTTGTTTTGGCTTAAAGCTGCTGAAAGTACAAGAGTTAAGTTGTGAAGGGAAAGCAAATAAGAGCAAGACTATTAAAAGTAAACTAAAGCTAACTTTTACCCTCCCTCTCTCTGCCCCCTCCCTCCCTCATGTTTCCCTGTCATTGAGAAGTGTTGCATTTCAGGCACATGTGATTGACAGGCAAGATTAACCAATCTGGGGAATAGATGCCCTTATTGGTCAGAAATTAGCAGGGTGTGGTCTAAAATTGACATTGACTCAAAAATCCATCAGTGGATTTATGCTTATTGTGTTCAGAGCATACCATTGTCGTTGATGCTTTAAAGTCACTCAACATGTTGAATAATGTTGTTACTGTTCTTCTATCCGTGTTTTTATTTTGGCTGATAATGCTTTATTTTATTTGAAACAGAATGCCTACATAA
>CM051020.1:13310197-13315197 GCA_027704905.1 Muraenolepis orangiensis
TTTGAAGAAACTTGGCCTCTCCACTTTGGTTTAATAATTCTTCATCTTTTGACATCTGACTATTTGCTTCAAGAAGGAAATTAGAGCCACAGACTGAACTGCAGAGCAGCTTGTACATTCAATGCAGTACTGTTTTTTGCTTTGATCAGCTTTTCATATGCTGTTTTCACACTTGGATTACATTCGATATTTTAAAATCGATATATATATTTTTGTACTATTTTTGTTATTTTTTTACTTTTGCATAATATTACGGAAAAACAAGCTTTCATGAGGACAAACGCAAAGACTGGACTTTCACCCATCCATCCTTCTACCGCTTATCTGGAATCGGGTCACGGAGGTAGCAGCTCCAGCAGGGGACCCCAAACGTTCCTTCTCCCTGGCCACCTTAACCACCTCTGACTGGAGGACCGACCCCGGGGCGTTCCCAGGCCAGCGTGGAGGTGTAGTGCCCCCCCCCCACCTGGACCTTGGTCTGCCCCCTCTGGACATTCAGCTCTACATAATGTATAATCCCTGTTCCAGCTAATATATAATATATAGCCCTCTTGACCTCTATCGTTTCATTGTGTTCTTATGAAAAATTGTGTGATACATTCAACCTAACCATTGTCATGTTTAATGTTAACCTCCTGTGTTGCTTAAACATCATTGATGCCAATTGAAGCCATGAATTCAACCAAGATTCAAGATGTCAAGATGCCATTTGCAACAAGACCAATGGAATGCTTACTTCCTATTTCCTCCCACAGTATGAATTTCCTACAACTTTACTATACTAAACTATACACTACTATATAATACTAATACTATACTGTAAACAACACTATATATTATATATACTGTATATATATATATTGTTTAGCTTTACACTACAGAAACATGGAACACAATACATACATACAAATACATTTTTAGAAAAAACATTTGATCCCTTTTTCAAGCAATTCAAATTAAATGTAATTGGGTTAGGACGGACATGAATTGCAGGTAATGAATCCTTGATACACCAATCTCTATCCCTCAACCCCTCTTCAGCCACACACACACGCACACCACACACACACATCACATGCTTCCATGCAGTAAGCGTATCAATAACTAGTTTTGCTCCTAATATATTGCCTTGGATGTTGGGGAAATCCAATTATCCCTTTTAAAATGGAGGGCCGAGAAAGAATCATGTATTCCAAAATATGCCTCATAAATTAGCTGTCAGTTTGCATTACATTACACTTTCACAAAAAGGCAAAAGGCACACTTTCGCAGTGACTCCCACACACCTGTGAAACACATGCGCGCACACACACACACAAACACACACACACACACACACACACACACACACACACACACACACACACACACACACACACACACACACACACAGATGCTTGTTGTGGTATACACACACAAACACACATACACATACATACACACACACACACACACACACACACACACACACAGATGCTTGTTGTGATACACAACACACACACACACACACACACACACACACACGCACACCTGCGCACATACACGCTCAGCCAGACACAAACTATCATCATTTCCTGTCCATCACCCTGGTCAGACCTCATCTCTTCCACTAGGGTTGGCAACTCTGAACCAAATGAAGCATTAAATGGCAATTTTGTTTGGCCTGCAATAAGGCTTGGATGCTGTAACTCCAGGCCATTAGTGATGCTAGGGGTTAGCAAATCTTTAACTGTATGTGACCATATGACCCTCTCTCTCTCTCTCTCTCTCTTTACCCCAACCCTCCCCCGCTGTCCCTCCTTAATGCGATGTGCTTGCAGACACACGCACGCACACACGCAAACACACAACTCTCTGTCTTGCCACATTAGCTTCTGCAAATGTGCGTTAGAACGCTGCTCAGCGGGTAGCTTAACGAAAGGTTGGAATGTTTTGACAATATCTCGACCGACTAACTTTAGGAAATACACATGTGAAGTTTTTTCTGTCATACTTTAAGAAGGTGGCTGCAGATGAAACAAGCCTTCTTGAAACATTTCCTAATAACGTACAAATGGAACTAAATAAGCATTTTGAGAACGGGTTCAAAATATCTTCTTCCTTCTTTTGTCTTTTCCATCAACCTCTCTCTCTCTATCTCTATCTCTCTCCCTCTCTCTTTCTCTCTCTCTCTCTCTCTCTCTCTCTCTCTCTCTCTCTCTCTCTCTCTCTATCTCTCTCCCTCTCCCTCTCTCTCTTCTCTCTCTCTCTCTCTCTCTCTCTCTATCTCTCTCCCTCTCCCTCTCCCTCTCTCTTTCTCTCTCTTTTCCTGTCTGTCTGCTGTCCCCTAACTGAGGGACTAGATTGAATGCTCCCAGGACAATTAGCATCCTTCAGTAATGCTTTAGCCGTAGCTCCTATATAGAGCTGAGATGCTGACACACAGACACAGAGACACACACACACACACACACACACACACACACACACACACACACACACACACACACACACACACACACACACACACACACACACACACACACACACACACACACACACACACACACACACAGAGACAGGAATAACTAACGGTGAGCAGGGCCATGGAGTTCTCTTTAATAGCCGCTATTATTTTGACTTCTTCTGTGTCTACTTTCTACTTAGAAGAAGAATCAAATGCGGCACAGTCTCACACTCCCACTTTGTCTCACACGCACACACACACACACACACACACACACACACACACACACACACACGCGCGCGCGCGCGTGCGAGTGTGTGCCTATATGTCGGGGTACCTATATGAGTCACTTTGTCTGCCCGTAGCCAGCCTGAGGGGTTGATGGAATTATTTATACATGCGGGCTGATGAAGACGCAATGTATTCATCACACAAATTAGCTCATTCATCACACACACACACACACACACACACACACACACACACACACACACACACACACACACACACACACACACACACACACACACACACACACACACACAATCATTGGTTGCTACACACAGGGACATTGCTTGTTAATCTGCCTGATACCTCTGCTTCGGCATTAAATAAAAACTTATTACGATTCTATTTCGAGAGTCGTCCAATTTGCTCTAATTTCACGTATTTGCAAGGCTATAAGTCGTGCTGTCTGGCTCATCCTGCTACTTAAACTTTTTTTTGGGGTTTTTATTGACTGCGTTGAAACTACGGAGAGTTTAAATCATCTCACGTGACGCTACTCAACCAATCAAATCGCTCCAGTCAGTGAGCAGAGCAGAGTACAAACAAACACACACACACACACACACACACACACACACACACACACACACACACACACATAGAGACGGAGAGCAAAACAGTTTAATTTCAAGTTAATTTCACATGAAGTGCTCTAAAAGGTAGACAGCGAATGTTCATTCTTCCCACGGGCAGTTCAAACCCAGTACGTCTCATTGTTTCCGTGGCGAATATTAAAAGCGGCAATTTGAAGCGCCACGAAGAGATAAAGCACACATATTTCTCGAAATCATACCCACCCAAAAATAAAATTAACGATCTAGGAGCCCAAAATATGAACGATCTGTATTAATGGAAGCTTTCCGCAGTGCTGCCGGGATTCCTGCTTCACACACACATTTGATCGGCCGTTTTTTTTGAGAGCTCCGAGTTAATAATCGATCGATACTGTGATCTGCGGCTGATCGATCACAGCATCCCCTACTGTCAACGTTGCAGTTAGGTCTCCGGGTACACAGGTGCAGTTATGTCTTCTGGCTGGTAAATTGCGACTTATACACCGAAGCAACTTATTATACGTATTTTTTCTCTTAACGATGCATTTTTTTGATAAGAGCGACTAATTGAGTCGGGATTGAGTCACAGACAGAACATAGAAATACATGCACGTTGCACACAGATCAATGGGAAGACACATGTACAAACACCACCAGGTAAGAAACAGGGGTCGATTTAAAAAAAAAGACAGTCGGGCTGCAAACAGACAGACAGACAGTCTGAAAGACAGACAGACAGTCCGGCATGCAAACAGACAGAAAGATATACGGATGGACACGGTGAGTCCAATACGCGATTAGTTCAAGCGACAACAGCCAGACCCTCAGGCAAGCAGACAAGCAGACAAGCAGACAAGCAGACAGACAGACAGACAGACAGACAGACAGAGAGAGAAACAGACCAGTCTGACAGACAGACGGACCGTCAGAAAGACAAATGAACGGATAGACACGGTTAGTCGAATACGCGATTAGTTCAAACAGACAGACCCGCAGGCAGGCAGGCAGACAGACAGACAGACAGATTGAACAGTCCGACACATAGACAGACATAATTGGACAGAGAGACAGACCGATGAATTGATAGCCCAAGGAGGGAAGTGGGGTCATTTGTATACGTCTCCACCGGGAGCAGTAGGAGAGGGGGGGGGGGGGGGGGGGAGGATTGGGGGAGAGGGTGGGGGTGAGGGTGAGGGGAAGGGGGGGGGGGGTTAGAGAGTGTCTTCCATAATGAGGCTTTGTGTATGCGCGTATGTGTTGCTTCCGACCAATTCTTGGCCACTTCTGCTCTCAATTACAGGCTTGTGTGTGTGTGACATTCTGCCAACCGCAGTAATATCCATGTCCTGCAGTCTCTCACAGTCACACACACGCACACGCACACGCACACTGAATATGACAAATGCACACACGCACGTTAGCATACATACATATGCATGCTGCTCTGACAATGCACACTAATGGACTAATGATTGTTGTTCAGTAAGGTTGAGCAACTACTTGTGATTTATTTTTCTCTTGTTTATGTGGTATTCCTCATTAACCTTCACTTTGTACTTGCAAGCACCCCCGCCCCCCCCCTCCTCTCTCTCTCTCTCTCTCTCTCTGTTTCCTCTCTCTCTCTCTCTCTCTCTCTCTCTCTCTCTCTCTCTCTCTCTCTCTCTCTCTCTCTCTCTCTCTCTCTCTCTCTCTCTCGTTTTCCTCTCTCTCTT
>CM051020.1:13317697-13320197 GCA_027704905.1 Muraenolepis orangiensis
CATTTAGGGCATCGGTGGAAGTAGGACTCAGGCCGTGGGCCATGGGAAAGTAAAGGCTTTTAGTTCAACTCGGGTGGCCCAAGACATAAGCCGCCACGACGTACTGTACCATGTGGAATGGATGTGAAACCACTGTATTGCGTACAGTGGTTTCACATCCATTCCAGTACAACTCCAGCCTACTGGTGGGACACATAGACAAACCATTGTTTGTCTATGTGTGGTGTGTGTCCCAATGAGAGATTGCAGAGGATGCAGACGATTGCTTCAGTTCATCAGCAGTGACATTGTGTGTGTGTGTGTGTGTGTGTGTGGGGTTGAGCATCTTGAGATACAGGTATGCGCCTGTGTGATTGCAAGAATGTGTGTGTGTGTGTGTGTGTGTGTGTGTGTGGTGTGTGTGGTGTGTGTGTGTGTGTGTGTGTGTGTGTGTGTGTGTGTGTGTGTGTGGTGTGTGTGTGTGTGTGTGTGTGTGTGTGTGTGTGTTAGTGTGTGTGTGCGCACATTTCTACACAAAAAACGAAACTGCAACAAATTGCCAGTCGCTGGGTTTGCGCCACGGCTTGGGAACCGGGATCCCATATCATTAACATCCCATAATGTGTGGGGCTGGCTGTCGCCGCGGTGATGCGCCATTGCCCGGGATAATGCAGTCATATGTTGGGCTGACAGAGTCGTGTGTCTTGCCCCCCCCCCCCCCCCCCCTCACACACACACACACACACCCTTGCTGTCCACCTGAGCCGATACACTTACAGCTCACCGCCGTGCAGTGGAAGGAGTGCACGGCTTCTCAGTACATTAAGCTGAAGTAATACGATGTTTGCAAAGCTCACCTCTCTCTCTCTCTCTCTCTCTCTCTCGCTCTCGCTCTCGCTCTCTCTCTCTCTCTCTCTCTCGCTCTCTCTCTCTCTCTCTCGTCTCTCTCTCGCTCTCTCTCTCTCTCTCTCTCTCTCTCTCTCTCTCTCTCTCTCTCTCTCTCTCTCTCCTCTCTCTCTCTCTCTCTCTCTCTCTCTCTCCCCTCTCTCTCTCTCTCTCTCGCTCTCGCTCTCGCTCTCGCTCTCTCTCTCTCTCTCTCTCTCTCTCTCTCTCTCTCTCTCTCTCTCTCTCTCTCTCTCTCTCTCTCTCTCTCTCTCTCTCCCCTCTCTCTCTCTCTCTCTCTCTCTCTCTCTCTCTCTCTCTCCTTTGTCTCTCTCTCTCAACCATAACACACCCATGGATAACTTGCGCCTGCATTCAGTGTGTGTGTGTGTGTATCTGTGTGCCCAACAGACTGTAAAGATGGGATGATCCAATAACACCAGCTGTTAAAAATTACAGAAGTGTGTGTGTGTGTGTGCATGTTTCCGTGTTTAAATGTGTGTGTTTGTGTGTGTGTGTGTGTGTGTGTGTGTGTGTGTGTGTGCATTCACTGCCAGCCAGCCGGCCAATGAGTGAGCCTAATGCTCGTCGGCACCACTGATCATTGCCGTCCCGCACAGCATGTCCATCTCTCTCTCTCTCTCTCTCTCTCTCTCTCTCTCTCTCTCTCTCTCTCTCTCTCTCTCTCTCTCTCTCTCTCTCTCTCTCTCTCTCTTTGTCCTGGTCTCCCCTGCTCTATGTAGGCCGCCCACAATCCTCTGTCTCTCTCCTGGTCTCTGTTCCACATTGGCCCCCACCATACGCAGGCTCTGTGTGTGCAGGCGGACGCCCTTAACTCCCACAGAGCTACAAAATACATAACGTAGAAACTCAGAATGTGCAGTGCTATTCCTGCTATACATATCGGCCTACAGGACTGAATGAGTGTACGGTGTGTTGCATGTTGCTGTCGGTTTAGTGAAATAAGGGTGGGCTTTGCTGCTCTGCAAGCCCCCGGGACCAGAACTATTATTATACTAGTATTTCAGTAATTTGGTATCCCCGGGCGTTTAAAAGGGTTCATCTTATGCCTCAATGTGGTGCCCGGGAAGCCCTCCGGGGATGGGTTGTGAGAGGCAATATACTAATAAACTGTGACGTGAGTGAAGCCATTAGGGGTTAGCGGTCAGCGGATCCTCGGTGAAACCAGGCGGCTGCAGGTAGAGGCGCCCTGTTCTGGGGGGGGGGGGAGGGGGTGGGGGGGGGGGGGGGAAGGTAATTGTTCAGGGCTTTGACAATCCCACGATGGAACATAACCTTTTACTTCTTGCGCGCGGGCGTTTGTTATTGGTCTTCTCTTAAGCTTAAGCGATTGAGATGAACCGGGGGGTTGAGATTGTAGCAGACAAAAGGATCTTTCATTGGTTCTCTTTGCTCTCACGGGTGTTACAATTGGAACACGTAGGTCAAAATGAGCAGCCAGAAGAAAGTCATCTTATTGTGCATGAAAGGCAACAGTGCGACTGAGCGTTTCTGCTAACCGCTCGGTTGACTGGTGATGTGTGAACCGTCAAATGGACAGCAGCACAATAGGCTGGTTAAAGCAGAGGCTTGACCTTCACTTTCATTCACTTCCAACTTAGCAGCAGAAGAACACATC
>CM051020.1:13325197-13327697 GCA_027704905.1 Muraenolepis orangiensis
GAGAGAGAGAGAGAGAGAGAGAGAGAGAGAGGAGCGAGAGAGAGAGAGGGAGAGTGTGTGGGGGGGGCCAAAACAGCCGCAAAGAAAGGAAAAGGGAGAGAGCGTGCCTGCCTGCGTCTGTGTGTGTGTGTGTGTGTGTGTGTGTGTGTGTGTGTGTGTGTGTGTGTGTGTGTGTGTGTGTGTGTGTGTGTGTGTGTGTGTGTGTGTGTGTGTGTGTGTGTGTGTGTGTGTGTGTGTGTGTGTGTGTGTGCGCGCGCGTTGGAGGAGGAGAACGAGCATCTGGCCTCTCCTACGGCATGGTAGCGCATACCTATGTGTGTCTTTGTGAATGTCATTGGAAAGGGATTTATTTTCCCTGTGTGTGTGTGTGTGTGTGTGTGTGGTTGTGTGTGTTAGCATGTTAGCATGGGTGAACCATTTGACGCCCCAGTGTAATCGTCTCATCTGTCCGGAGCCTTGTGTCAATGTTTAACAGTCACAAAATAGATATTGATGATGAGTTCTCACCAACCTAATGAAGATGTCCTTCTGGTGTACACGGTAGTACACACAGTGTGTGTGTGTGTGTGTGTGTGTGTGTGTGTGTGTGTGGTTGTGTGTGTTAGCATGTTAGCATGGGTGAACCATTTGACGCCCCAGTGTAATCGTCTCATCTGTCCGGAGCCTTGTGTCAATGTTTAACAGTCACAAAATAGATATTGATGATGAGTTCTCACCAACCTAATGAAGATGTCCTTATGGTGTACACGGTAGTACACACTGTGTGTGTGTGTGTGTGTGTGTGTGTGTGTGTGTGTGTGTGTGTGTGTGTGTGTGTGTGTGTGTGTGTGTGTGTGTGTGTGTTTGTGTGCGTGTGTGTCTTCAAAGTGTTCATGTAAATTATTCTATCTGAGGCGTAATTGAGACCATTTATAGGTTTGACTATAAAAGGAAATAGACAGCCTCAGCCATTAAAATCACATGAACGGATGGTTTGTCCCAACCTCGGTCCCACTTTACTGCTCAGATCTACTACCTGGAGCTATCCTCTTGCAACCACTTTGATACAACGGTTTCCATTTCTTTTCAATATGAATATATTGGTTATAAATCAACACATGGTTCCATTTTGTTTGAGAGTAGATCGAGAAGACATGAAACGTGAGAAAAATTTGACTGTATCACGGGACCTTTACCTTACAAGTCTGAGGTCACTGCAGTGCAGTGTGAGGTCACTGCAGTACAGTGTAAGGTCACTGTAGTATGAGGTCATTGCCTTACAATGTTAGGTCACTGCAGTGTATGGTCATTGCCTTACAGTGTGAGGTCACTGCAGTGTATGGTCATTGCCTTACAGTGTGAGGTCACTGCAGTGTATGGTCATTGCCTTACAGTGTGAGGTCACTTCAAGTGTATGCTCATTGCCTTACAGTGTGAGGTCACTGCAGTTTATGGTCATTGCCTTACAGTGTGAGGTCACTGCAGTGTATGGTCATTGCCTTACAGTGTGAGGTCACTGCAGTTTATGTTCATTGCCTTACAGTGTGAGGTCACTGCAGTTTATGGTCATTGCCTGAGTGTCAGGTCACTGCAGTATAAGGTCATTGCCTCACAGTGTAAGGTCATTGCCTCATGTAATACAAGAGCTACGTCTTTCATAATGTCCGACAGACAGACAGACACAGACCAATATATTACCACCATCAATGATTTGTGCTCTCATTGTTGACCCGATTCAAGATGGAGTTTTCATTGTATTTCTTTAACACATAACAACAATCATTGTTCAGTGTAGTTCTTGTTAGCAACCCTGGTAAGCAACAATTTACAATAACGTACATTCATTTACCGTGACTTAACATCAGTTAATGCAGTAATAAGCTTGAACTAATGTTAATTAACAGTTTACTAATGGTCTAGTAATCATTCACTACTGGTGTTCATGTTAACTTAGGTATTCATTTCTAGATTATAGGGATATAGTATTTGGATTAACCCTAAACCAAACCCTAACCCTTACGCTAATGCTATATAATAATATGTATTACTGTATTAACTCGTGTGAATGGATAGTTAATGAATGTACTCTAAGTGTAAAAACCCAGAAAGAGTCATTTCTGCAACAACCACCGTCGGAAAGAACGAATGAAGCACATTCCCACAGAATGGCGTCCAGATTCGGTGATAACCCGCCGCTGGGCCTGTCTCCCGCCATGTACACCGCGGCTAACGAAGTGTCTGACCTTGTTAATACAAGGACCCCGGAAGAGACGTCTGTGTAGAGGAGTTCCGACTAGTCCCAAGTCCTGGCGGAAAGGTCTCTGCACTTCCGTCCCATGTTCTTGTTTCTATAAAAATGGATGGAAATTCAGACTGCTCGCCAGCAGTCTGATGTGAAGCTAGAAGAGAGGGGCAGGAGGAGGAGGAGGAGGAGGAGGAGGAGGAGGAGGAGGAGGAGGAGGGGCAGAAGGAAGCGGAGGAGGAGGAGGAGGAGGAGGAGGAGGAGGAGGAGGAGGAGGAG
>CM051020.1:13330197-13360197 GCA_027704905.1 Muraenolepis orangiensis
GATCTGGGGGTGAATCTGTGTGAGTGTGTGTGTGTGTGTGTGTGTGTGTGTGTGTGGTGTGTGTGTGTGTGTGTGTGTGTGTGTGGGGGGGGGCGTGGTTATCGGTATATGTGTGTGTGTGTGGTATTGTTCTTTCCGTATGTTCTATTTCATTACACTAAACACTGATGCGTTTCACAAGCTAATCGGGGAAAACAATATACCGCCGGTAAGCAAATTTGTTTACGCTAACAAACGAGATATCACCGTCACCCTCTGTGCTCTATGTCATCCGTTTAGTGTTAGAATTGGAAAGAGAAAACAACGATAATATAAATACATCAGATATAAACTACTTTATATCTGTTATTAGAGGCATGGCGTCCATGGGGTTTGTATTCTTCGGTTATATTCTCAGACAAAACTAAGAAAATTATAACTGCAGCAAATCAATGGTGTCCTTTGCCCAGCCTCAACTCAACTCACAACTCTTAATAAAAACAAGTTCCCTTGATGGGAAAGTTACGACATCCGGCCCCCCCCCCCCCACACTCTGTTTTATGGGCCCGCTTGTATGTGCCATGGCTCCGGAGTGGAACCCCGTTCCCCCCTCTCTCTCTCTCTCTCTCTCTCTCTCTCTCTCTCTCTCTCTCTCTCTCTCTCTCTCTCTCTCTCTCTCTCTCTCTCTCTCTCTTTCTCTCTCTCAACAATCGCTGTTCATTGGGCGGAAAGGAGAAAAAGGAGGCGGAGGTTATTTCCCTCCACTCTCCCTCGCTTACGTGCAACGGTTTTATTGTAATGCGAGCGGGGACTTGCGACGCTAGCATTATTTGTGTGTGTGTGTGTGTGTTGTGTTGTGTGTGTTGTGTGTTGTGTGTTGTTGTGTGTTGTTGTAGTTTATGGAGTGGAAAACGGCACACCATCATCACATACATTCAGAGAGATATCCTAGATGGTCTGTGCCGTGTCATGCTCTCTCCCATGTGTTATGCCTCCCGATTCAGAAAGTTTGCGAGTGTGTTATCTGCTGCCTTTACGTGCGTGTATAAAATGCCTCAATTTCACAACGGCACCGCTGGAAACTCACAGCGTAAGTGCGACGAAAGTAATGAAATATATATTGAAAAGGGGAGATAGCTTTGGAAAGATAGCTTTAGAAAGAAAGAAAGAGAGAGAGAGAGAGAGACAGAGAGGGAGAGAGAGAGAGATAGCTTCAGAAAGATAGCTATAGAAAGAAAACGAGAGAGATAGCTTTCGAAAGAGAGAGAGAGATAGCTTTCGAAAGAGAGAGAGAGAGAGAGAGAGAGAGAGAGAGAGAGAGAGAGAGAGAGAGAGAGAGAGAGAGAGAGAGAGAGAGAGAGAGAGAGAGAGAGAGAGAGAGAGAGAGAGAGAGAGAGAGAGAGAGAGGAGATAGCCTGAGAAAGAAAGAGAGAGAGAAGGAGAAAGCTTTAGAAAGAGAGAGAGAGAGATAACGAAAGTGGAAACGAAAGAGGAAAAGTGAGAGGCAATAATAACGGTGGAGTAGCGTGAACCAGGAGTGTGACAAATGAAGGGTGCTCTCGAGGGTGCTCTCGAGGACAGGGTGAGCGTGATTACAGATTCATTTTTTTTGAGAGTCGGTGTACGCCAACAACACAAAGGAACCCAACCCGCCGATCAGGGTAGGTTCAATCCGAACAATGGGACGCCGAAAAGTCTGAGTTCCTGGTGGTGGTAAGGGGTGGTGGTGGTAGTGGTGGTGGTGGCGGGAGGCGGAGCTGAACGCTTTGCTTCAGATACACTCCATCGATGAGTCGCAAAAAGGGAGAAAATTGAAATGGCGCTCTCTTTATCCGTTATCCTTCTCCCCCCCCCCCCTGCCGCTGGCTGGCGCTCAGAGACAGTCAGCCGTTCCGCCGAAGGGTCAGGGGAGGGAGGAGGCTGGCCGGGCAGACAATCATACCCACGCTGTCACCCTCAAGGTCCCATACTTCATCTCAATAAGCCCTCTCCCCCCCCCACCACCCCCCTGTCGTCTTCCTAAAGCTCTGGAGGACTCTGGGAAATTGCGCGCCTGCCTGCATGTGTGTGTGTGTGTGTGTGTGTGTGTGTGTGTGTGTGTGTGTGTGTGTGTGTGTGTGTGTGTGTGTGTGTGTGTGTGTGTGTGTGTGTGTGTGTGACAGTGTGACAGTGTGACAGTGTGTGTGACAGTGTTTGTGTGGGGGGGGGGAAAGAAAGAAAGAAAGAGAGAGAGAGAGAGAGAGAAAGAGAGAGAGAGAGAGAGAGAGAGAGAGAGAGAGAGAGAGAGAGAGAGAGAGAGAGAGAGAGAGAGAGAGAGAGAGAGAGAGAGGAGAGAGAGAGAGAGAGAGAGAGAGAGAGAGAGAGAGAGAGAGAGAGAGAGAGAGTGTGTGTGTGTGTATGTGGGGGGGTTGAAACAGCCGCAAAGAAAGAAAAAGGAAGAGAGAGAGAGAGAGAGAGAGAGAGAGAGAGAGAGAGAGAGAGAGAGAGAGAGAGAGAGAGAGAGAGAGAGAGAGAGAGAGAGAGAGAGAGAGAGAGAGAGAGAGAGAGAGATAAGCCCGGGGCTGAGGGAGGAGACTGCGGGGGTCTGGCATGTTATCATGTGGCTGGTGGCAGATTAGCGCTTGTCTCTGATACTGTGCTCCCTGTGCGGAAGACAGGGGCTCAATGAAAGACGGGGAAACAGGGGAATTTGCAATTTTTAAGAGATGGAGAGAAAGAGGGTTCTCTGTCATGTAAAACCTCTCTCTCTCTCTCTTTCTCTCTCTTTTACTTGAGTTCTCATTTCAATTCACTTCAATTAATTGATTCCAGTGGCTCCTCAGTAGCTACTGATGAGATGCAATGCTTGTTAACTCTTTATTGTAAAAACAGTGTGTGTGTGTGTATGTCTGAAATTAGGCTTGCTGCAATGTGTTGCTGCAATCTCTCTCTCTCTCTCTCTCTCTCTCTCTCTCTCTCTCTCTCTCTCTCTCTCTCTCTCTCTCTCTCCTCTCTCTCTCTCTCTCTCTCTCTCGCGCTCACACAACAGCGTCTGACTCTCGTGAATGATTTTTGTGATGTTTGAAGGCTGTGTTGTGTTTTTTGGTGGGGGATGGATGGATGGATGGATGGATGGATGGATGGATTGATGGATGGTTGGTTGCCACACGCACACACACAGCGTATGTGTATTCATGCAGATGGCAGAACATCACACAAAGCTCCCCCACCCTATCACTCATCCACAGTCATCCATAATCTTCTTTGAAGCGGCACTCCGCCCAGGAATTATGTATTTATATTTTTCTTTCTTGAACGAGGACTTGCTTCAGGGAGAGGGAGGGGGGGTGGGGGGGGGGGGGATTGGTAATCAAGCACCAACGAGCCATCGTTCCCCATCACTCTTCCTCCGTATACACCCCCGCCACCACAAGACGCACCCCCACCCCACCCATCCCCCCCCCCCCCCCCATCCCCCAGCACGCAGAACAAGAACAGGGTACCGCAGCATCGCGCTAAATTGTCTCTTATTTAATTTCAAAAGCGGTGCGTGGGGACACCGGGGCGGTGGTTGCGTCGGCGGCTGACGGCAGCGGCGGCGCCACCGTCTTGTCTTGATGTGCGTTGTAGCTGTAGCCCTTGATGGTGTTTAAAGTTCCCTCTTATTGCGATTGTAAACCATCCCATCCCGTCCCGTCGTGGGGTCTAAGTCCTCATCATCCGCACTGTAACACAATAACATTTTTTTTTCTTTTTCTTCGGAAGCTCTCACGAAATTGTGGCTCTGGTGTTTGATGAAATGAAATGAAACGCGAGATCAGAATAAAGTTCATTATTGATACCAACGCAGACGAAGTTAGTCGGCGGTTTCCACATTTGCATCTCGCTTCATAATTGCTAAATGACGTGAGTACCGGTTGGCTGATGTTGATGTGGCTCTTTCAAGGGGCCCTCTTTCACGCCTGGTTACCTTGTGGAGCGTGGCGGACCGCGAGCCCTCAGAACCGGCGATGCGACAAAGCACGGGGATACACGATTGACACGGAATCTCCGTTCCATGAGGACCGTTTAAGACGCCGTTCCGGGATATTCAGATCACTGTAATATATATTCAAACCGGTGTACTCATGTTTACAAAGGGCGGGGGGTACTGTGTTGTTCTACGCGACGGTCCGGGAACAGGTTAGATCAGGTGTGTCAAAGTAATTTGAGTTCTGGGGGCATTTAGTTCATACAGCCCAATTTGATCTCAAGTGTGGGACCAGTGAAATCCTAATTATAATCAAACCATAATAAATGGTAAAATGGACTGCATTTATATAGCGCTTTTATCCAAAGCTGCTTTACAAGTCATGCCTCACATTCACCCATTCATCCACACATTCATCCAATGACGGCGGAGTCAGCCATGCAAGGGGACAGCCAGCACGTCAGGAGCGGTTAGGGGTTAGGGTGTCTTGCTCAGGGACACCTCGACAGTTTGCTAAGGAGAAGCCGGGGGATTGAACCAGCGTTGGATGGGATTGTCAGGCGACCGCACTACCTCCTGAGCTACTGCCGCCTCATAATAATAATAAGCATAATAACCTATATATAACAACATTTCTCCCTTTGTTTTAGTGCAAAAAGTACACAAAAAAAAAACACTAAAAATGAACATTATTTTGACAAAACATTCGAAACAACCCAGTCTCTCTTAAGAAAAATATTAGATTAGATTACATTAGACTAGATTCAAATGTATTGTCATTGCACAGCAGAAGTACAGTACGGAGAAAAGAAGTTGGCATCTAACCAGAGTGCAAATGTTACATTAAAGTGCCTGGTAATACACAATGTACGGTGGTTAAATATAGGACGTAAAAACAGTCTACTAGGTATTAAAGCAGGTATAAAATAACAGAGTACAGTAGGTATGAGAAATGTGCAATTTCAACAATATTATGCCTCAGTGTATCCTCTACAGATCACAGTGTATCTACACAGGCACAAAACAGTTAGTCACAGCGGTATATGGAAATGAACAAGATAGTATAGCAGTAACGTAACTTCTCATTTTTACACATTGCAAAGTCATCCCTTCGGGGGCCGGATTGGACCCTCTGGCGGGCCGGTTCTGACCCGGCGGGACGCATGTTGGACACCCCTTGAGTTTAATCCTGTAGCCTACTATCTTGACGTGACAAAGGCCGCGGACGACCTCTACGGTCTCGCCTTCTTCCGAAACCACTTTCTATTTACCGCAGAACGCCGCGGGGGCGATAACGTTTGAATCCTTACGTTTTCCCCCACAACATCCGTACTTGGCACGTACACTAAGCACTAGCCCTACTTAACACTGAGAGCGCTATAATGGAGCACTGTCACTTCTGTCGCCGGGTGGGGGGCGAGGAGGAGAGGGGGAAAAGAAAGTTGCACCAATCACAGCCTTGGTAGGCCTGCGTGCGTGTGTGCGTGAGTGTGCGCGTGTGCGTGTGCGTGTGCGTGTGTGTGTGTGTGTGTGTGTGTGGTGTGTGTGTGTGTGTGTGTGTGCAGTTGAGAACTTCTCGCATGCTGCACACTTTGTATTTAAAATACATCGGGGTACCGAGTGACATTTCTGTGTAGCCGCCTCCCTCCCCCCGTCACTCAGCGGCGTGTCGGGCTGACAGCTGCAGGGGGGGGGGAGAGGGCGGCTCTGATCCCCGAGGATGACACGACTGACGTGTGACCTCAGAAGGGGACAGTGCACCCTCCAGCTGCTGACTGATACTCCACTAACGCACGCACGCACACATGCACGCACACACACACACACACACACATGCACACGCACACGCACACGCACACACACACAGGAGCAGACACAATCACACACATCCACCTAGACACACAGTCCAAAGAAGCCCACAGATTGATGCACACGCACATGCAGACCCAGATGCGAAAACACACACACACACACACACACACACACACACACACACACACACACACACACACACACACACATGCAGGCAGACACGGATGCACACAAACAGACCAACACAAATACACACAGACGTATGCACCTACAACCACATAGGTGCATACATGCACATATATATACGCAAACACACACACACACACACACACACACACACACACACACACACACACACACACACACACACACACACGCACACAGGCGCACACACATACACAGTTGGATTCTGTTTAGGCAGTTTCCATGACCAAATACAGGAACTGCTGGGTAGCAGATCTCTTTTTCCCCACACTTTATTGCACACACACACACACACACACACACTGAGTGGTGTACGGAATGTGTGTGTGTGTGTGTGTGTGTGTGTGTGTGTGTGTGTGTGTGTGTGTGTGTGTGTGTGTGTGTGTGTGTGTGTGTGTGTGTGTGTGTGTGTGTGTGTGTGTGTGTGTGTGTGTGTGTGTGTGTGTGTGTGTGTGCGTTTCCGTGTGTGTGAGACAATAAAACAAATAGAGGCCACCGTCAGCGGCACGGTGGATCTCAGGTGAGAGAGAGAGCGACGGTTCACTCGGACACATTGGAAAGCAATCAGGGGTGGTGTGGAGTAGTGGTGTGTCGTTCGTGAACGAACGAGTCTTAGTGAACGAGTCTTTTCAGAGAACGACTCGTTCGTTCCCATATTCCATCTTGTTTGTTCGTTCACTTTGTTGGCTTTTTTTAATTATCGGTTTCGCAGAAGACTTATTAAAGTGCCTCGTGGGCAGGATCGCTCCATGGTCGGAGTGATTCCACTGTGAGTGGAGGGCTGTGGCCCAAAGAGTGACATTAGGCTTTCTTATTGGTCGAGCTAGACATCTGAGTCGTCGAGGAGGCGGGATAACTGTTGAATGAATCCACCACTCTCGTCCGCCATCCCTTTAGGTGAACCAATCAACGAGACTCGTTCATTGAACGAGTCGACAAGAGACTCGTTCAATGAACGACCGACAAGAGACTCGTTTATGGAACGACTCGTTCAATGAACGAGTCTCCAATGGATGAGTCTCCAATGAACGAGTCTCTTGTCGACACGTTCGTTCTCCCAGTTCTTTCAAGCAGCGTGCGTTGAACAAACTGTATCTTATCTCAGCAGTTTTTATTTATAATTGATTAACTATAAATATATTATTATATTATATATATATTAGATTAGATTCAACTGTATTGTCATTGCACAGCACAAGTTAATTACAGCGAATATAAGCTGGCGTCTAACCAGAGTGCACATGTTACTGTAAAGTGCATGGTAATATATAATGTACAGTGGTTAAATAAGATGTAAAGACCGTCTAATAGGTATAGAAACAGTATAAAATAACTTATAGAGTATGTATAAGACATGTGAAGAATTATAGGTATATATACATACAGGTATGTATACAAGTATTCAACAGGTAGTGAGCAGGGGTATGCAATTATATCAACAGGATAAATATATATAAATGTATATACAGTAGTGAGCAGGGGTATGCAGTTATATTAACAGGATTTTAGTTGTTGTTTTGTTATTGCATTTGCTGTTTTAAAAAAATGAATAAGACTGACATTACTTGAATTTCTGTGGTGGTTGGTGAAAGTGCAAAAATAATTTCAATATTTTGAATATTTTTTTAAATATTAATATTCTTTAAAGTGTTGTGCTTTGCTACATTTTCGGAAGAAACAAATCAACAAAATAACCAAAGTTTTCTCTCTAATCCAACAGATTAGACAAGCCTGAGCCGAGGGTCGGAGTCTGTGAGTCAGTGAACTGAACTAGTTCTTTCCTGGTTCAGTTCACTGACTCACTCACAACTCCGTCACTGACTGTTTGTGGTTTTAAACAAACAAGCTTAGGTAGTAGTTAGGTCTACAATGTTGTAAGATGATGTAGGCTATTTAATAACAAATATTATTTTTGCATGATGTATTGGTGATATTGAGCCTACAAACTACAACCCGGAAGTGGCGATTCAAAACGACAAACCGGAAGTGACACTGAACTAGTTTGCGAACAACCTAAAAGAGCTAGTTCTTTTAGGTGAACTGAACGAAGTGAACTGGATCCCAGAAAGGAATACTTTTTGCCACCTCTCGTGTGGAGCAGACTCCTCCATCCTCTCACTGTTCATTAAGGGGGAGATGGAGGGGAGATGAGGCTGGAGGTGGTGGGGGCAGCCGCAGGGGGGGGGGGCGGATGTAATGGCTCGAAGGAGATTGTAACGTTAGAGGAAATATCAACAGCAGTTGGGGCAGTGTATGTGTGTGTGTGTGTGTGTGTGTGTGTGTGTGTGTCTGTGTGTGCGTGTGTGTGTGTGTTTTCCTACTGGATTGAGAGAACATTGTGTCATCACTATACGTTCCACAGTTCATTCTGGATCCACATTGCACAAGTAACTCGGGTGGCTAAACGGACGCCACTACAACCGCTTGCTGGTCTCGCTTCACCCACGTGTCTACATGCTGCAATGGAATGTGTATCACTGTGTGTGTGTGTGTGTGTGTGTTTGTTTGTGTTTCTCTGAATGTGTGTGTGTGTGTGTGTGTGTGTGTGTGTGTGTGTGTGTGTGTGTTTCTCTGAATGTGTGTATAGGTGTGTGTGTGTGTCTCCATAGATGTCTTTATGGATGTGTTTGTGTGTCGATATGTGTGTGTCTCTGAATATGTGTGTGGGTCTCTATCTATGTGTGTATGCCTTAGGGGGAGGTCAGGAACATTAGCAGGGAAGAGTGAAGCAGTCTTCCCTGGTTTTCTTAACTGTCTCCTGATTACACTGGGCCCCCTGGGGCACCCTGCCTCCATTAGCCAGGTCGGGCCATGATTACACTGAATAGATTATCCTTCTATTCCTCCCACTCGGAAGCCACTAAAGAGAGTAGAGAGAGAGAGAGAGAGAGCGAGAGAGAGCGAGAGAGTGAGAGAGCGAGAGAGCGAGAGAGAGAGAGAGAGAGAGAGAGAGAGAGAGAGAGAGAGAGAGAGAGAGAGAGAGAGAGAGAGAGAGAGAGAGCGAGAGAGAGACGCAATACACACTCAGAGACACATCTTTAAGATGATGCATCTCTGAAGATGGACACTGTTCCCATTTCCATAAGTTTGTCTCAATCCGTGACTATATATCACACAGAATTACTGAAGGCAGTGTTAAACACAAAGGGCCATGTAGCTCCTACTCCCAAAATGAAGTCGATTAATCGCAGGAGATATTTTCAGTCAATAACATTAAGGGGAAATTGAACCTTTCACCATTGTAGGCGGGACCGACCTGGGGGTAGGTGACCTAACAAGGTCCTTGATTGGCTCTGAGACGCTGTTTGATTGACTTGTACCCCAGCAATCTTGTCCGGTGCTGCTTTCTTTCAGGGTGCAAGCGGGAGTGTCTTTCCTTCTCTTAATAAATACCTTACATTATGTGTATTTAACACGGAAGGAACGTAGAAAATGATTGTGCAAACAAATCTAATGTTGGACAATTCAACCACCCCGTAGTGATGTCCACCTTGGGTCGTTGGAAGGCCATCTCGACGTGTGCTGTAGCAGATGTTGTGTTGTACTCAGCCACAGTGAGGCTGAGTGAGGCTTGTCTGCTAGTCTTCCTAATAATGATAATAGTGAAATGACGCCCTCTGGTATGTAATGTCTCATTGCTGCCACAAAGTGGAACATTTCCTCGCGGCGGTGTTATTCAAGATGATGCTACAGTTACAAATCAGAATTTTTATTTGATACCAACGTTAGATCGAAATTCCACCCTTCCCAAAATACTTTTTTCCAATTATTTTTTTTCTCCCCGGGCCACAGAACATACACACCTTCATACACACCTTCATGCACACCTTCATGCACACCTTCATACACACCTTCATGCACACCTTCATACACACCTTCATACACACCTTCATACACACCTTCATACACACGTTCATACATACCTTCATACACACCTTCATACTCACCTTCATACTCACCTTCATACACACCTTCATACACACCTTCAAACACACCTTCATACACACCTTCATACACACCTTCATACACATGTTCATACATACCTTCATACACACCTTCATACACACCTTCATACTCACCTTTATACTCACCTTCACACACCTTCATACACACCTTCATACTCACCTTCACACACCTTCATACACACCTTCATACACACCTTCATATACACCTTCATACACACCTTCATACACACCTTCATACACACCTTCATACAAACCTTCATACACACCTTCATACTCACCTTCACACACCTTCATACACACCTTCATACACACCTTCATGCACACCTTCATACACACACATTTATATACACACATTCACACACATTCATACACCGAAGGTGGTGTCAGCCACGCCAGATGACTCATCGGGAGCTAGTAGTTTTGGTGTCTTTCTCAGGGACACTTGTGGACACTCGACGAGAAGGAGGAGCCGGGGGGGTGCGGAGGGGGTGGGGATCGAACCAGCGACCTTCCCGTGCTGTCCGGACAAACCTGCTCTCTCCAACCCTCCCTCCCTCCCTCCCTCCCTCCCTCCCGATCCGCTGCCGCCTTTCGTCCGCAGCTTTAGGCAACCTTCTGGAAACAACGCGTTAAGATAAGAGGAAGAGATATGAAGTAGCGATAGTAATATCGAATAGAGATCCTAGTAAAGCGAGCCCTGTCAGAATGTGCCGGGCCTTGTTAACGCAGCGAACAACCCCCCCCCTGGTCCCCCCCCTCGTTCCCCCCCCCCACACCCCAAACCCCTTTCCCTGCTGTTCATCGACCAGAGTCCTCCAGGCTCATGATTGCTATTGACTTTTTCAGATCACATTGTACTTGACCTAAGTCAGCGAGAATACTCCTTGCTCCCCCCCCCCCCCCCCACCCCCTTCCAAAAGCACAAGTACATGAATCATAATGTAGATGGACGGATAAATAAGATGCCGCTGCATGCATCAATTGTGTCATTTTGGACAAGGGCGCCGTGAGACCGCAGCCCTGACAGCCGCTCGGCGTGGAGGAAGGAAGGAAGGAAGGAAGTCGCCTCCAGGTGACTGACGGGGGCTCATCGTTGACTTTGTTTTGCCGCGGGAGAGAGTGCACCGCGCACACGCGCACTGTTAAACTGACATGCTGTCTTGAGTTCTCTCTCTCTCTCTCTCTCTCTCTCTCTCTCTCTCTCTCTCTCTCTCTCTCTCTCTCTCTCTCTCTCTCTCTCTCTCTCTCTCTCTCTCTCTCTCTCTCTCTCTCTCTCTCACGGTACACACAGGGCGGAAACTCGGTAGCTATAGTCTTCATCAAAGTAAAGATTGAAGCTGAACCAGTGGAAGCCGCTCTCCCACTGCCTCATGTCACCTAGACTAAGTTCACTGAGGGCATACTGCTTTAGGCGTACTCTACACACCACCATCGAGCAATCAAAACTGTCAGGTATGTGCACCCGTGAACTGAAGGCTACTATATAGCCTATAGGCGACCGGTGAGGGTTTGAAGGAACACACGGTTTAACACCATTGACGCGGCCAGATGGTGATGGCTCCCAGGCATGTGCGACCAGTCCGGTTTATTTATGTATGCAACCTTGTGTCACAATCACCGCCTCCAGAGGCCTCCCAGGGCCGCCGTCAAATCAGTTCTGATGGCACCTGTTAGCCGGCCAGCAGGCCGAGAATAGTCCAGAAAACTAAGGAGAAATGAATGCTGCTTCAATGTCACTGGCTGCTGGAAGGGCAGTGTCATAGAGAATTGACAACGCGTGCTTAAACTAATTAAAATATAGCAGCCACAGGGGCTGTAATGGCTTCACCGACCGATTGTGCCAGAATTAAGTCCTTAAAGTGATTTTACATCATCTTTGGGAGGGTGGGGGGGGGGGGAATTGTATCTGACATATTGACATATTTTAAACGTGGCCTCAACTGTCACTGACACACACACACACACGCACGCACGCACTCTCTCTCTCTGTCTCTCTCTGTCTCTCTCTCGCTCTCCCACACATGCATGCACACTCTCTCTCGTGCCATCTTTCTCTCTCTGTCTCTCTGTCTCTCTGTCTCTCTCTGTCTCTCTGTCTCTCTGTCTCTCTCTGTCTCTCTGTCTCTCTCTGTCTCTCTCTCTCTCTCTCTCTCTCTCTCACTCACTCACTCACTCACTCACTCACTCACTCACTCACTCACTCATACTCATACTCACACACACTCATTTCACTGTTAGTGTAGTGTGTGTTGCTAATGTTTCTACAGTAACTTTAATCCTCCTCATAATGTCACCGTGCACGCTCACACACACACAGGGACGCACAGGGACGCACAGGGACACACACACACACACACACACACACACACACACACACACACACACACACACACACACACACAGTGCCACGTTAAGTGTCCCACAAAGCCCCATTCTTTCAAGCTGTCAAACAACCAACACCGCAAGGAGACTGTGTGCTCCCCCCCCACACACACACACACACAGACACACACACACACACACACACACACACACACACACACACACACACACACACACACACACACACACACACACACACACACACACACAGAACACCTTCACAGTCCTAACAGCGAACAGGCTAATCATAGCTTATTAAGGCCCCTCTAATGAGCCTCCAGTAGCTAGGTGTTGCCTCGTCTGTCAACACACACACACACACACACACACACACGCATTGACTAAAATGCGTGTGTAAAATGGCTGTCATGTAAATCATGTCATGTACAGTACATTCACATAATAGTACAGTTGTGTAGAGTTGTACAATAAAATTAAATTAAATTTTCTATAAACTAAATTTGTTTTCTATAAACGGGGCATAGTATGTATACAGTATGATACGGAAGGTGATACGATGTGTAATGCGTTATGTGTTATGTGTTATGTCATTTGAAGTTTACAAAATAAATCAAGAAGTCGAAAGCTATTAATATAGTTCACTGATGTCCTTTGTCTATGAACAGCCTTTCTCTGGTATGTGTGTGTGTGTGTGCGTGTGTGTGTGTGTGTGTGTGTGTGTGTGTGTGTGTGTGTGTGTGTGTGTGTGTGTGTGTGTGTGTGTGTGTGTGTGTGTGTGTGTGTGGTGTGTGTGTGTGTGTGTGTGTGTGTGTGTGTGTGTGTGTGTGTGTGTGTGTGTGTGTGTGAATGTACGCTTTTTTTTTTTTTCGTACTCGGAGATTCATCTGGTACAGTATAATCATAGAGGCTGTGACATGTGTAAACCCAGTGAGACTGCAGGAGACCCTCCCCACCTGTCCGTTTCCATAGCGATACCCCATATAGTCCATAATGATGCATGAATCACAACGATTTATTTTTCTACCCTAATACACTATTGACCTTCTTGTCTCGTGGAATGACCGGGCGCTCTCATATTGTCTGACACGTGTACGGAAAAAAAAAAGAAAGAAAGAAAGAACAATAGAGGAAGATAAATAAAGAAAGAAGAAATAGACAGCAAGAGAGGGAAAGAATGAACGAAAGTAGGAAAGATGAAGGGAGGGTGTGGAAAGAACAGAGCATGGCAGGACATGTCGAGGGTAAGTCAATAGCTACCACCAGGGCTGCAGACAACCAGGGGGGGGGGGGGAGAGAGAGGAAGATAAGAGCAGAGGCAACCAAGGGAGAGGTGAGAGAAAAGACGGAGAATAAACCAGGGTGTGTGAGAGTGTGAGGTAGGTGGAGGAAGACATGGGTGGGTGGGTATGAGTGTGTCTAATGGTGGGGAGAGAGGGTAGAGAGAGAGAGACAGGCAGAGAGAGAGACTATCATTGACCCGAGTCTGTAAGAGTGAGTGGTGCGCATGTACAGTGTGTGTGTGTGTGTGTGTGTGTGTGTGTGTGTGTGTGTGTGTGTGTGTGTGTGTGTGTGTGTGTGTGTGTGTGTGTGTGTGTGTGTGTGTGTGTGTGTGTGTGTGTGTGTGTGTGTGTGTGTGTCAGCACACACATGTGTGCAAGGCCATCTTCTTCACCTGAGACTGACCCGAGACAGAAATAGGGAGACCAACGCCTGGGGAGGAAGAGGAAGCGAGAGAGCGAGAGAGCGAGGGAGAGAGAGGGAGAGAGAATGAGTGACAGCAGCGACGACCTATATGAGCCACTGAGAGGGCAAGACATAGGACGAGAAGAAAACAAAGGGGCAATAATGCACCTCCCAATTTCCCTCCAACACGCTCTGCAGAACAGACGATCCTTGCTGATAGTTGTCTCCCCAACTATTTTGGCCATCCCTTCTCGCTTGCATTTTGGCGATCTCCGATCGCTCGATCAAGTCATATGATGTGTACAGGACAGCGATCTGACGACTTTTAACGTTGCGCTGTGCATAAATGTTGGAGGGGCTACTCTGCTCCCCCCCCCCCCAGCATTTGACAATCGTTCAGTAAGGTTTATGAAGAGGGGTCGCCGGTCGTAGTCAAGATTCCGCCGTACAGGACAATGATTGAAGAATATCCGTGCCGTTGCCATGGCCGCTCTGTGTAAACATATGTTTAACTATTGCGTCAATCTCAGCTGTCAAAGTTGACAGGACCACTAGATGCAAAAGAAAATCCAGCAGTGCACACGATTGCAATTTGGTACACCGCTGTGCTTCTGTTATCAAGTTTCCAAGTTATTTAAAAAAAATATTTGTACAGCAGGCGTTTGGAAAAGAGTTCCACGCTCATAAATGAATAGACACAGACCCTTGTTAATGCCGAGAGTGACTTGTGAACAGGCGACTTGAGTGACAGTTGTTTGGAAAAGATGCACAGCTGGGCCTCGGGAAGCCCAACACAAACGCAGTGCAAAATGAGGCATCAGAATTTGAAAAGAAAATGAGACGGACCGAAAGAAAACAGAACTATTGAAACACTGGAACTCTCCCTTTACCACGTGATCTATTTCTGATGTCTATGTTTGTTGGGGACTTATTCTTTATTAATTTTTTTTCCACCAAAACGATCTACTTGTCCTGCCATTTTTCCCACCACCAAAGAACGTGTGGATCACCGTAGAAGTGGCTTTGCCAGCAGGATGCAATCGCTTCACATCAGGAGCTCCACAGCGGAAAAATAAGCATCCAAAGCGGATGCTTTGAATGCTTATTTTCCCATGCTCTGATCACGAGACGTTTGTTGTTGTTGACTGTGCGGGGTTGTGTGTTCACTGTCCCCGTCGGCAGTGTGTGTGTTTATCCTCTGAAATTGGCCGATTATTGCATGTGTGGCTGCTTGTATGTATGACGTGCATGTGGTTATTTATATATTTATATATTTATATCTGTGTTTTTTATATATAAGCACAACATGATATTTTAATGTTGATAAATCACACTCACACACACTTAATAAATAATTATATAATTAATAAACAACCTGAGACCTAGAACATCTGTGTTGGAAAGGACCTCATTTTACAATGTTTACAGTGAGTATCCGAGTTTGGAGAATACAGGTCATCGCTTAGACCAATTTGAGTACGTCCCTCTGGATTTTATCCTTGGCCCGAGGCATCAGAACTAATCAGTAAGACCCGAGGACATCAGTGAACGGGTGGTGGATACCAAAAGCGAATACAGATGTTGTTGCCGGTGCGGCAGTAGCTCAGGATGTAGAGCCGTCATCTGACAACCGGAAGGTTCCTTGTTCGATCCCCTGCTCCCGATGAGCTGGCTGTCTCCTTGCGTGGCTGACTCCGCCATCGGTGGTAGAATGTGTGTATGAATGGGTGAATGTAAGGATAAAAGCGCTATATAAAAGGCAGTCCATGTACCACTTCACATGCATATGTGTTACTACCATTGTGTATCTCTATTTAATATTTTATGGCATACCTCTCTCGCTCTCTCTCTCTCTCTCTCTCTCTCTCTCTCTCTCTCTCTCTCTCTCTCTCTCTCTCTCTCTCTCTCTCTCTCTCTCTCTCTCTCTTTCTCAAACTGCTATAAAGTCTCTTCTTTAAAACGCATCTTTTGGTAGCAAAATGGAAGAAATTGAATTTGTTGCCAATTTTTGCACACACACACACAACAAATCAGCACTCCAACCTTCGAAATATAACTCTCTCTCGCTCTCTCTCTCTCTCTCTCTCTCTCTCTCTCTCTCTCTCTCTCTCTCTCTCTCTCTCTCTCTCTCTCTCTCTCTCTCTCTCTCTCTCTCTCTCTCTCTCTGTGTCTCTCGCACTGCTCTATAGTCTCTCTAAGTGATAAGAGTGTTGCCCCCTGCAACCCTGTCCGTGTGTCGACAAATTGTGCCACCAAATGCATGGAGAGCAAGAGCCCAAAAAAACACAACATATTTATTTCTCTCCACCCGTCACCCGTGTCCATCTCTACCTTGACCCCCCCCCCCCCCCACACACACACACACACACACACACACACACACGCCCTGCAAGAACATAGAGTGCCTGCCTTCATATCACGATTACCCGCTCAGATTGTGGGGTTTAATGTCTCGCTGTACCTCAGTTTGTGCGTGTGCGTGTGTGTGCGCACGTGTGTGTTTGCCTGCATCTCTTGTGTTTGTGGCCATGCATATATATATATATATATTGCATAGCCGCAATACGTAATGTGATCATGTGTCATCAGTGTGCACTTTTTAATCAACTCTTATTTAATTTCGGGGGAGGAGTGAGGGCGGTGGTGGTGGGGGGGGGGGGAGAGGGGGTGGAGGAGGAGGGGGTGAGGTGGGACGTAGCAAGCCATCGGCATCCATTTCCGACTGCTCATGAACGCGTAGCTTTGCCGACTCTCGCACGCACGCGTGCCTCGAAAGGGGAATCACTTTGTGGGGTGGTCCGTGGAGGTGGGGGGGTGGTACTTGAGTTGAATCGCAGTAGACAAGTACGATTATTGTGTCCTCTATCACTCACACAGACATGTCAATTAAGAGCACAGCCATTGGTATTCATTCCCCCCCCCCCCCCCCCCCCATCATCCAAACAGCTCATCGCCTCCTGTCTCTCTACACAGACTGTGATGACCTACCGTCTGGTACCTACAGTCTAGTTCAGACCTCGACCGTAGGTCCTCCTCCAAAGTGGTCAATAAGTACTTACAACTTGTAACGGATCTCAAACTCTGAACTCTGTTCCTTTTCTTTATTACATTTTTTAATGGTGCGCCTATTTCAACAGATCACCACAAGGCATGGGAGGATGAGGGAAAGGGAGAGAGAGAGAGAGAGAGAGAGAGAGAGAGAGAGAGAGAGAGAGAGAGAGAGAGAGAGAGAGAGAGAGAGAGAGAGAGAGAGAGAGAGAGAGAGAGAGAGAGAGAGAGAGAGAGAGAGAGAGAGAGAGAGAGAGAGAGAGAGAGGGGAGAGAGAGAGAGAGAGCAATTGAGAGAAAGAGAGAGAGAGAGAAGAAAAGAGAGAAAGAAGGAGATGAGAGGGATTGAGAGAGGAGAGGGGCAGAGAGGGAGAGCGAGACAGAGTATTAAGGCAAAGCAGGGAATGTGTGTGTGGAATACGACCCCAGGGATGAGGGCGGGCAGGCTAGAGATCAGGGTGGATTAGAGGGGCAGATTACAGCACAACTAATGAGAGCATAAAGAGATTAAATACCAGGGAGAGGGAATAAAGCTAGAAGGTCTCCAGAGTGTGTGTGTGTGTGTGTGTGTGTGTGTGTGTGTGTGTGTGTGTGTGTGTGTGTGTGTGTGTGTGTGTGTGTGTGTGTGTGTGTGTGTGTGTGTGTGTGTGTGTGTGTGTGTGTGTGTGTGTGAGAGAGAGAGAGAGAGAGAGACTTTTAAGGACCGAGGTATGTATAAAAGATGGCCAAGGCACCAGGATGGCAAACCAAACAGATACTGAGAAACCTCAGGAGAAGGCTGAAAAGGGCAAACAAAGAAAAGAGAGAAGCCCAAGAGACAAAAAAAATTATACATATTATATATATATATATATATATATATATATATATATATATATATATATATATATATATAAAGAAATAAGAGCCCCACAAAAACTACAAAGAAACCGGGAGATAAAATGAAGCTGGAAAGCTCTGGAATATGTGGAAGTCCAGAAGAGAGGCAAGGCAACAGGTGTGAGTGTGTGCGTGCGTGTGTGTGTGTGTGTGTGCATGTGTATGTGTGCGCATGTGTGGTGAGTGTGCATGTGTGTGTGTGTGTGCGAGTGTTCGCTTGATGAGGCTACGGTAAATTAAAGTCTCGGGCCAGACAGGGGCAGTCCAGCCACAAGCCCAGTGATCCAGGAGATGGACGGAGGCTGTTAATGGTGAGCTCACCCTCAGAGTGGTGGTGGCGGCCAGATCAGCAACTTCGCACCACGCGCGAAAATAGCCGGAGAACTTATAGACTGACGACGTGTGTGGAACCACCACAGAGCGTCTCTGGTACTCAGGCATTGTAGACCCCGGGGGTCTTAGGAGACGACTGTCTCTCCCCCCCCCCACCCCCCCCCAAGGTATTCCGGATAACAGGAAAAGGAAGAAAAATGGCTTTGAGATGTAGGAGATGTGGAAATGAAAGTCAGACCTCTGGGTGTACGGGAGGGGGGTAGGGGGTAGGGGGAGTGGGGGAAGAAACACTGGGACAAAGGGATGGAAGGGCACAAGCCGACAGGGTGGGGGGGTGGGTGTGCGAGGGGGTGGGGGGGGGGGGGAGGCTGACAAAGATGTATTGATCCCAGAGGATAGTGAGCAAGTGCCTGAGGAAGATATGACGTCTGTGTGTCCAAACAAATGCTTCCCAAACATGCGGTGTGTGTGTACAAAATGTACAGCAGGGCGTCGCTGGTGCCTGAGAGAGAACAGAGCCCAACGTGTTTCCGACTCCCTATACTTTCTCCCCACATGTAACCCCCCCCCCCCCCCACCCCCCACTGTGGAGAGAGGCTTTTACGTTTCTGGTAGGCAAGCCCAAGCAGCTTGTGAGCTTGTGATGTGTCCAGACTTGCTTGATGAGGATGCTGAGTTCCCCGGGGGGGGGTTCATTTCAACGACAACAAACTAAAAATTCTCCAAATGCTCGAGGAGCTCGGTGAGGCTCGGTCCCTCGAGCCTCGAAGCGCCGGCAGTAAATAAATCCCGATTAAAAGAGGCATTACGTGGCACGGGGAGGTCCGTCGAGACCGCTTTGAGCGTTCGAGGCGACGATCACAGCCTTCAGAAGACTTCCCGTAGCCAATTACGGGGTTTATTTTTGCACACATGTGGCCGTAACCGTGGTTTCCGTGATATGTGAATACCCGGAGCATCGCACACCGGCGGCGTGTCCTGTTCGGATTCTTATTGTTGTTAACGCAGTGGGCAGATGGACGGAGAACATCTGGAGATACAGCCCCTGGTGAGCTCTCGCTCCACTCTCGGGGAGTAGAGCGACCCCCCCCCCCCCCTTGTATAACGGCGATGCTGAACACCTGCCACCATGTGATGGCCATGCCCCGTGGTCCGCCCACAATATAGACGTTATTGTCATATGTATTTATTTATTTATTTTAAGAAAAACAATCGGATTTCCCGAAAGCTTAATTTCAGCCTCATGTTCTCCCGTCCACAGCGTCTAATATTCAACACAGCGTCTCGGAAGCTGCCGATGCTGAGAATGCAGCCAGACGATCGTCTCTCGACGACGTAGGGTCGGATGAGAGATTTGTATTGCATTGGTATTGTTCGTAAAGTCTTGTTTCTCGGACCATTGCCTTCCCAATTCCCAACGGTTTTCTGCGGACCATTAGTTTGAAACCGTTTCTTTTGTTTTGAGCCTCTGTAGTCTATAAACCTAAAACGCATAGATGATAAAACAACTTTTTTTTTTACGGATATCCTGTATTGTGTTTTCTTGCCCAAAAAAACGATTTTCTTTTCCTCGACGCCTCGATCGTCAAATGTGTGCGTCCAATCATAAACCGGGTTCGGGGTGGTTCATAGCTTTGGTGTCGTTCGCCCGCCGCCGGGATATGTCATCCGAAAGGTGATGGTTTATTTGGGTTGCGATTTATGAATGTCATTCCGGCATTTCGGGGGTTCCAACCGACTGCTGTCGCCCCAGACGAGGGAGGGGCAGACGAGCAGCGGAGCATGTTCAGTGCTCATTTTTGATCCGCTTTGACCTTTTCAGCTCACTTTCCTGAGGGACATGGGTGTGATTCTTTCTAAATGAACAGTGTGGGTGCCATTTCAGGCCATGGGGGTGGGTGTGGGGTGGGGGGGGAGGATGGGATGGGGATGGGGGACGTTTCCCAAAGGAGTGGAAGTGGCTGTGATCTTTCTGACATGAGATTTGAGATCTCTGGTGGGACGCCATTTGTGATCCGATGATTGACGGGATGTGCCTGAAGTCTGCGGTGCCACGGTCTGGCCTGCGGGCTCTTGGCGATCGCCATGGCGATAGTGATGCCGCCTCCTCCCGCTGCCTCGATCTCGCCGGCGCTGTCATTTCAAATCTGTTTCGTCTTTTGTTTTGCGCCTGGTATTGTGTCTCTATATCTACCTTTCTCTCTCCGCTCTCCATCTGTCAACATCTCTTTCGCTCTCTCTTTATACCGCTCTCTCTCTCTCTCTCTCTCTCTCTCTCTCTCTCTCTCTCTCTCTCTCTCCTCTCTCTCTCTCTCTCTCTCTCTCTCTCTCTCTCTCTCTCTGTCCCTCTATCTCTCTCTATCACTGTCTCTCTCTCTCTCTCTCTCTCTCTCTCTCTCTCTCTCTCTCTCTCTCTCTCTCTCTCTCTCTCTCTCTCTCTCTCTCTCTCTCTCTCTCTCTCTCTCTTTCTTGCTGTCTCTCCCTCTCTCTTGCTCTCTCTCTATCTCTTTGTCTTGCTCTCTCCATCCATCTACCTCACTCTCGCTCTGTGCTATCCTATCCATCTATGGGGAGTTTCGAGGGGCCCATAAACAAAACACTGTAGACACGGCGGAGACGTAGACATTAACTTCCCTGGATAAGAAGGTAGATAAACTGCTGTGTGTGTGTGTGTGTGTGTGTGTGTGTGTGTCTCCCACACAGATGCACACACACACACACACACACACAGACACACAGACATACACTCTGGCTCTATTCCCAGTTGTGTGTGTTGGATTGAGTTAGGATCAAGGAGAAATACAACCATCACACGGAGCAGACGCCCCGAGAGAGGACATGTAGGGAAACACAGGCTGAGACCTTATCAATCCAAGCCTTGTCTCGGGCCTCTGCCCCCCGCCCCCCTGCCAGGCGTGTGTGTGTGTGTGTGTGTGTGTCTGTGTCTGTGTCAATGTGTGTGTGTGTGTGTGTGTGTGTCTGTGTGTCTGTGTCAATGTGTGTGTGTGTGTGTGTGTGTGTGTGTGTGTGTGTGTGTGTGTGTGTGTGTGTGTGTGTGTGTGTGTGTGGTGTGGTGTGTGTGGTGTGTGTGTGTGTGAGGAGGAGGAGGGAGGGAGAGAGATGAAGACACACAAACAGATATTCAGAGGGACAGTGTACAGCAAATTATACAGCAGCATACGGAGTGAGCTTTCGTCCAAAGGCGTCCGTACAGCACCCTGTGAGTGCGAGTTGCGTTCCATAATGCGGGCGGTGGGGAATTGAACCCATAACTCTCATCGCGGTAGTACCAACACTTGTGTAGTGGTACTGATGGTGGTAGCTGGGTAGTAGCATTGAGCTACGACGGGGCTACGTTGTATTGAATGAGCAGGTTATTTTTTCTTCCACACATGTTCCCCCTGTGGACGGGGAACAAAGAATTCCAGGCCCATTATCTCAGGCAGCCTCCGGTTATCCCTGCCGGCCTCCCACGTCTGTTTCAGCTCTTTCATCATTACCTACTACCTACCGCTTCTAGTTCTTCGTCTTCTTCTTCTTCTTCTTCTTCTTACTTTTCATGTTTAAAAATATAAATTGAAAATTTCCCTATTGATGTATTCCACACACACACACACACACACACACACACACACACACACAACTGCATCTGCCTCTGGAAACTCTCGGAGACACGCGCGTGTCTCACTCACTCAGACACACACTCACACACATGTGTCACACACACACGCACACAAACACACACGCGCGGGGGGGGGGGGGGGGGGGGGGGGCTGGTTAGCACATCCTGGTCTATTGGGGTTGTTGATAATTGCTACCCACCTGCTTTTCCCACCGAGGGGGACAGGCCCGCACATGTGAGCGCTCAGCCGCTAACACTCATGTGAACCAAACATAAAAAGTGCACCGAGACCCAAACAAACGCAAATGGCCAACACACACAGACACACAGACACACACACACACACACACACACACACACACACACACACACACACACACACACACACACACAGCACTTACTGTATATTTGCTTTCTCTCTCTCTCTCTCTCTCTCTCTCTCTCTCTCTCTCTCTCTCTCTCTCTCTCTCTCTCTCTCTCTCTCTCTCTCTCTCTCTCTGTGGACTTGCATATGAACTCTCTGCCAGTGATTCTATCTTTCCAGCCTCACATCTCCAGCCATCCGTGCGTTCTATTTTTCTCTCATTACCTCCCCTCACTTGGCACATCTCCCTCTCCTCACCCTTTGTTCCCAGTGTCTGTATGTCTGTCATTCTCCCATTCTCTCTGTCTGACTGCTTAGGTCTTTCTCTCTCTCTCTCTCTCTCTCTCTCTCTCTCTCTCTCTTCTCTCTCTCTCTCTCTCTCTCTCTCTCTCTCCTCTCTCTCTCTCTCTCTCTCTCTCTCTCTCTCTCTCTCTCTCTCCATTGTTAGATTGTATCTGTGTGTGTGTGTCTCTGTCTCTCTATGTCTCTCTCTCTCTCTCTCTCTCTCTCTGTCAGATTGTATGTCTCTCTCTCTTCTCTTCTCTTCTCTCACCCTCTGAGTCAGACTGTGTCTATGTCTCTCTCTCTCTCTCTCTCTCTCTCTCTCTCTCTCCTCTCCTCTCTCCTCTCTCTTTCTTGGGAGTGCTTTGTGTTAGCAGAGATTAGGCCCGATCACACAGGAGAGTGGCACCCGGGGGCCCTCCCACGGATCCTCCTTCACCCTACTCTCCTATCATCTCTTCTTCATCTCATCTCTCTCTCTCTCTCTCTCTCTCTCTCTCTCTCTCTCTCTCTCTCTCTCTCTCTCTCTCTCTCTCTCTCTCTCTCTCTCTCTCTCTCTCTCTCTCTCTCTCTCTCTCTCTCTCTCTCTCTCTCTCTCCCTCTCCCCACCGCGTGTGTGTTCGCTTTCAGCTCACCTCGCCGCCATTAATCAAACGGCAGCGGAGCCGAGCGGTAGATAGATCGGTGTTTGAAAATGGTTTGCAGACTCCCAAATGTCCTTCTAATGCCACGCTGGAAAGGGGTTATTGTGTTTGTGTGTCTTTGTCTGTGTGTTGTGTGTGGAAATATGTGGTGTGTGTGTGTGTGTGTGTGTGTGTGTGTGTGTGTGTGTGTGTGTGTGTGCATGTGCGTGTGGATGTGTGTGTGTGTGTGTGTGTGTGGATGTGTGTGTGTGTGTGTGGATGTGTGTGTGTGTGTGGATGTGTGTATGCGTACCCGGATGTGTGTGTGTGCGTGTGTGTGTGTGTGTGTGTGTGTGTGTGTGTGTGTGTGTGTGTGTGTGTGTGTGTGTGTGTGTGTGTGTGTGTGTGTGTGTGTGTGTGTGTGTGTGTGTGTGTGTGTGTGTGTGTGTGTGTGTGCGTGTGTGTGTGTGCAAGGACGTAAATCGAAATACACAGAGCAAACAAACACAATACGGTACACATGCATCCATGCCCAGCTAAACTTCTGGTCTCTTTACGTGTAAAAGTGTATATCACAGCCTCCCATACAACTCCACTGCATGGGAAATCTTTCAATATCTTTCATAAAAACACATCAGGTTTGATGGAATCTTCAAAAGCAATATTGACAGCACAGCCTACTTAGCCTGGAATACATTGTGAAATGCAATATAGTCCCTCAATTTTGTTTATATATATATATATATATATAGCTACTGTCCTATCCACGGCAAATCAAACCATATTACATTTCTTATTAAAGAAACAGTGGTCCATGACCCCTTAGCCGCTTACTGAAACACAGCAAGTCACAGAAGCTGCACGCAAAACACACATCCACGCGCACAGACACACGCACACGCACACACATCCACGCGCACTCCCACACACACATCCAGGCACACACACACTCACACACATCCACACACAAACACACACATACAAACACACACACACACACACACACACACACACACACACACACACAGACATCCGGGTACGCACACACACATCCACACACACACACACACACATCCACACGCACACACACACACACGCACTCACACACACACACATCCACACACACACACACACACACACACACACAAACATCCACACCCCCACACACACACACACTTCCACGCTCACACACACACAAAAGAGTTCAGGGAGGTAAATACACCTACCCCCCCATACAGAGTATTGAGATACAACCATTCTCCTCCCTCATTCATATTCCCATGAATAAACCATATTGTCAAACATTCTCATTCCAATACCTACCGATGATATTCCCACCATGTTTCCGGCCTTATCCCATATAAATCACTGCATTAGGATTATAAAATGCAGCCAATCAATAATGGATTTATTAAATCTTGACTTTGCATGGTGGTCCGTCGTGGGTCTTTTCGTCGCCGTGCCTGTATAACCATGGAAAATACGTTTAATGGGATTTGGATCTAAAAAGACGGCGATTATATACCATGGATACGTGTCCGTACGATCCATGTCTTATCATCCCACACATCGAGGATTTGTGGTGTGGAGGGTCAGCAGCTTGGAGCTTCTTGAAATTCCTCACACACCATCTCCGAGAATTAACTATTTTGCTCGCTGTATCGCAGTTTGGTTGTTTTTGGGGCTGGGCAAATATTAAATAAAAATAATAATATTCTATATTATTTAACTGTTCATATGTTCTCTTCTGCCTCATCGTGATACCCAGCTTTATAGCCTATGATAATTACCAGAAGATAACAGGCCCTGAAGGAACAGAAAGGTTTTTAGTTTAGTTGAGTTTGAGTCAGACACCATGCCTTAAGCTACTTCAATGTGATGACCGTCAGTTAGACTGTTTCATTGTAAATACTGTTGCATTGACTTTTACATATTTTCTATATTTAAAAAAAACAACTTATATATATATATATATATATATATATATATATATATATATATATATATCAGTGGCGAAGCGTGTCTATCACAACTGGACCTTCTGTAGACCAGGGGTTCCCCAACTTTTCAGCCCGCGACCCCCAACATAACAGACCCCCCCCCCACTATCACCGTCCGACGACGACGACGACGACGACGACGACGGGGGGTATGTCGAGGTCGCGAACATCGTGAAGTCCAATGGACGGGGGGGGGGGGGGGGAATCGCGATGGTGAATCTGTGGGAATCAGAATTCCTTTATTTGTCACTCACCTTAAATTCCGTTGTTCTAGTCAGACTGACGTCACGGAGGAGTCACTTTATGCCTTATCTCATTTAGGCAGATCAGATTGTCGCAGCCAATTTCCAAGTGTACCATAGTTGGTAAAGCAGTGCCCATGTAGTGAAGTAACAGCCCATCATCTTCGCCTTCGCCATTTTGACGTAAAATCCTACGTAGAAACAACGTAGCACTACGCTAGATCCCCTCTCGCTCCAGCCAGTAGACCTTCTAGCTCCCTATTGAGCTGTGGGGAAATCTGAAAGAATACGCCCATTGGCTACAAATCACTATATGATTGGTTGATCAAATTGTCAATCCAAACGTACGCTCTCATTCAGTCTAAGGGCCAAAGTCATCGGGAATACTTTGGTTGAAGGATATTCTTCCCAGCAACCTAGAAAAATATCTGATTGGTTGCATTGTTTTTCCAACGCAAAACCACTCAAATGCGTCGTGCATGGACCGAGAAAGACAAACAAATCAACGTAACACTGTAATATAACACATAACACAGATACCATTCTCATTTATTCATTTTATTTAAATTTGATTAAATTTGATGACATTTTATTAATACAATTAATTCGATTTTTTTTTTGTTTCATCTGAGAGTTCCAGGGTCTTCTCTGAATACCTTGAAGGCCCTGACGCTTCACCACTGATATATATATATATATATATAAACACACATCGTTTATTGCAGTTTTTTCTATATATTTTTCTTTCTTTTTGCACTTTATGTGTGGCACTGCCCCTTTCATTTCACATATGCATATCCTGTATGTGTATGTGACAAATCCATCTTGAATCTAAAATCTTTTGAACCTCGTCTCGAATTCATAAGCATGCCGTGAATCCAGTCATCGGGTATTGGCACAATTCCCCACAAGATTGCTCCACGTTTTCCATAATCTCCCGGCTGTAGTTCTGTCTTTCCCAGGAAGTCTCATCATGCATTTGTGTCGTGTCTCTTGTGTGTGTGTGTGTGTGTCCTTACAGAAGGCACCCCGTACACCTGGTGGGTGGGCCGAGGCAGCGAGAAGCACTTCTACTGGGGCGGCTCGGGGCCCGGCATCCAGAAATGCGCCTGCGGCATCGACCGCAACTGCACCGATCCCAAGTACGACTGCAATTGCGACGCCGACCAAAAGCAGTGGTGAGTGCACCTCTTCTTCTCCAGGCCTCCCAAAGAACCACGGCAACGAAACACAAATAAGTACATAAGTTAAATTGTGTTTTGGTGGACCCCAGTGGGGAACACAAACAATCTCACCCTGACAGTGTTACAGCCGCTCTGTACCACTTGGGGGAGACCAGAACACTGCCATTGATTCAATTATCCAGTAACTGCTATTTCAATTATGTAGTAACTGGCGGAGATTCGCTTTAGTCAAATCAATTCCAGTGTTTTTGGCCACTGAGTCAACTCAGTGAAGTGAAGCATATTTCGATTGGACCAGGAAAAACCCCCTAAGGAGAACCTCAGCAAGGAATGCGATACTAGTTTTGTTGAAATGCAATGCTCAGCAAAAGTTCCTTGAGTTTCGCAATTTCTCTCTCAATTCTCATTTTCTTCTTCCTTATAGACGCAAAAAAGCTTTGACACATTTTAGCACAGAGGTTTGTATGTGAATCTGCGTCCTACTGCACGGCTAAATGACTCCAGCACTAGTATTGTGACACAATGAATACATTGGACCAAACCTTTCCTCAACCTTTCTTCAACCTTTCTTCAACCTTTCTTCCTTTCTTCGCGACACTCATCACTGGGGCCTTTGAATATTGCATACAGTTCATCAGTTTAACTGTAATGGTAGTTACTGTATCATAATTCATTAATAATTATCATTTTTTGTGTGTGTGCGTGTGATTTTGAGGTAGTGTATCTTCTTCTCTAATTCATACACACACACATATACACATAACCCCAGACACACACACACACACACATCTCCCATAAAATGTACCCAGCTCTGATAGCATTGCTAACATTCTCAGAAACCATTTCCATAGAAACGAGAAAGGTAGAAACAAAACAAAAACTAATTAAGTCTTAAATCCCATGAAGCCCATGTCCCTGCACTATAAGTATCTTGTGTCCCTCCCACGCACGCACGCACGCACACAAACACACACACACACACACACACACACACACACACACACACACACACACACACACACACACACACACACACACACACACACACACACACACACACACACTGAGACATATTTGTGTATTCTGAGGATGGCTCCTTCTGGATGGTGGGAGAGTGAAAGCATTCACCCGTTTTCTCCCCCTTCTGAAGTCTTAACTACCTATCTCACCCCCGCCCATCCATCCCTGCTATCCACCCTGCTAGGCATCTCCTCATGTTTAACTCTTGGTCATTTGTTTCATCAGGTCTACGTGTGTGTGTGTATATATTCCTTTCCTATATCCTATATGCTAGACACTATGGATAGCTCGTTAGCCCTACCCTAAGGGAGGTTTAGTGTATGGGGGCCATGATCCTCTGTATTGGCTCATTAATGTATTTCCTTCATGTAACTTCAATCGGTCAATTGATCTGAAGCTGCGTGGTTTTGTGTGGATTCAATCTTTCATTCGTCCGTTAGTTGTGGGTGTTTAAGATGAGGCTGAGGCCTTCTGGGTCACACCTTGAACTGCGCTCACCACACCGCAGTGATGGAGACCTCATACAACGGTCATGGAATTACTTACCGTGGGAGACCGAGCCTTCTGCTCCGCTGCTCCCAGACTGTGAGACTCCCTCCCAAACCAGCTGAGGACACCACAGACTGTGGATGCTTTTAAAAAAAAAAAAAGGCTTTAAAACGCATCTTTTTAGAATAGCCTTTTACTCGATTAAAAAAAAAAAAAACACTTGTTGCCATGCCGACGTAAACGTCGCTGCTTTTATTTTGTTGTTTTATTAGTTTTTCTTGTTTTGTTTCAACCATTTTACTCTGTAGCACTTTGAGTTTTGTCTTCTCAAATGAAAAGTGCATATAAATAAAATGTATTATTATTATTATTATTATTATATTATTATTATTATTATATATTGAAGAACGTGACTCTGGAGCACATTATGGGACAGTGAATTTTGGAGAGAGAGAGAGAGAGAGAGAGAGAGAGAGAGAGAGAGAGAGAGAGAGAGAGAGAGAGAGAGAGAGAGGAGAGAGAGAGAGAGAGAGAGAGAGAGAGAGAGAGAGAGAGAGAGAGAGAGAGAGAGAGAGAGAGAGAGAGACCCAGACAAACACACAGACAGACGAGAGAGAGACCCAGACAGACGAGAGAGAGAGAGTGACACACACAGACAGACACACATACACAACACATACACACCACATACACACATACAGACCCAGACAGGAGAGGGAGAGAGAGAGACAGACAGACACACAGACAAAAAGAAGGGAGAGAGAGAGGGAGAGGCTCCCTCCGGGTCTTAATTAAGGTACCCTATGTACACACGCACCTCCAAATATATACAGTACATACAGCAACACATTTTAGCAGCTAGTAGTAGAGTAGGTTTCAATATAACCACTAACTATAAGTATATCGTATTACTCAAGTAGCACGCCACTTTTTCTCACAACATTGTTGCACGACAAAAATACCTGCATTTTACCCCCTTACATCTCTTATAGTATATAAGTGTTGTTTTGAGTATATAACTTATTGTACTTTTACCTTAATGCACTTTTGACTTCTGGTGACGAGTTGTTCTCTTACCTTCCTTTGCTGAAACACACTAGTAAGTCGCCTTGGATAAAAGCATCTGCTAAATGACTGTAATGTAAAATAGTATAGCATATCATAGGTGGTATATAGTGTTGTTTATAGTATTGTAGTAGTATAGTATTGTAGTATAGTATTGTATAGTTTAGTATAGTATTGTTGTAGGAAATGTATACCGCGGGAGGGAATGGGGAGTAAGCATTCCCATTGTACTCGTTGCAAATGGCAAATAATCACATCTTGATAAAAACATCTTGAATGCTCTCTCCCTCCATCCTGAAGGAGAGAGGACTCTGGGCTGCTGGTCTACAAGGACCACCTGCCGGTGAGCCAGGTCGCCGTGGGCGACACCAACCGACCGGGCGGCGAGGCAAAGCTGTCGGTGGGGCCACTCCGTTGCCAGGGAGACGGTGAGTGCCGCGGCGGTGTATAGCCGTATAGGTGTGTGTCAACACATCAACAGGCAGGGTCGGACAGGAAAATAAGATGTAAAGAGCGAGTAAAATGCTGCTGTATTAAAGGTCACAAGCGGTCACGGACTTATGTCACTTTCCAGACGACCAGGTATGTCGTGAATTCATGACCTCCTACTAGAAAGAGTGCAATGGAACGCCAATCTGACGCTGAACTTTCTACTTGTGAACTTGTGACGTCACATAACAATGGGCGGCACACCCAGGGAGTCAATAATACTAATAATACTATAAGTGATGCTATGATTTAACTATTTACTTCTACGTATGTGTAGACTAGTCCGTATTTGTATTAGGCCGGGTGAATGTCATTTTTAGGGTAGACTTTAGTTATAGAAGTGGCGTAACAATATGATGTATCATAGCGTCTGTTACAGAATGCGTAGTTTTTCCTCCTCCTGTATCATTTAATGTGTGCAAGGAG
>CM051020.1:13365197-13367697 GCA_027704905.1 Muraenolepis orangiensis
CACCAGGTCATGTGACCGCATATAATGTCTCGGCAGTGGCTCCCCCCCCCCCCCCACTCCCGTACCTCCCACGCGTGTACGTGTGATAGCTTCGCATCCATAGAGGTGACATGTCTGCGCCGCTGAAAGACGGGGAGGCCCCCTAGGCTGCCAGCAGGTGGCTGGTTTCAGTAGCGATGGTGGCAGGTGTTAGATGTGTGTGCGGGTGTGCGCTGGTGTCTGCATATGCCCCCGAGTGTCCCTGAGAAGAAAGTACCAAATGTCTGACAGCAGGGAATGAGAAAAGAAAAAAAAACCCGAAATACAACATCCACCAGATGATGAGTAGCTATACTGAACGAGGGCGACAAAGCTAAACACTTGATTGTTCAGTGCATTATTATCATTATTATAAGCATTATTATAAGCGAAACTACAAATAACCAATACCCTGCAATAATAAGGGGTTAATATAATAATCTGCCAGACGTGTTTGTTTAAGGAAGCGTTCTAAGCTACGCTCTCGTCCTGAGCGAGTGCAGTTTTCGGTGGCGTAATCGTTTAAATGAGCGCAGCTAGCAAGTGACAGCAGCGGCTCGCGTTCAGCTGTGCCTTAATTAGGAAACCAGATACAACTATTTGCGTTTTCCACAAATGACAGGTGTGGAATAATTACCTGAGCAATCTAATGGCACATTTACCCCGAATATACAGTACCTGGACCATAAAATTACACATCGCAGATGGCTCCATTTTCGCAGAGACGAAAGACGGGACTCGAAGGGTATTTAAAAATGCATGGCAAAGGGGGTGAATGCAATAATTAGAGCTCACATCAGAGCTCACCTCAGCACATGCTTGCGTCCGTGGAGAGAGAGTTTACTTAGGCTATCCCGCCTATTCATCAGTCCATTGATCACCATCGGCATACCCAGATACAAAAATGGTACTTAATGCCACGCACTTAATGATTAAATGCCGGAATTTACAATCTGTGTCCTTAGCTCCCAATTAGCCTCGGGTTGCTCATGCAGACCAACTGGAAGGTATGCTTTTATTGTTTAGATATAATTACAACAATCATTTTTCATTTATTACATTCACAGACAGTTGGTTGCAAGTGGCTAACTTGTGTTACAAAGAGCGCCAAAGATGAGGACTTTAGCTTTAAATAGCGACGCTGAAGTGTAATGTTGTATAAGGTGTTAGCGCTTTTTGTCTTGACCACCAAGTACCTCACCTTCAGACACCTGTGTGTGTGTGTGTGTGTGTGTGTGTGTGTGTGTGTGTGTGTGTGTGTGTGTGTGTGTGTGTGTGTGTGTGTGTGTGTGTGTGTGTGTGTGTGTGTGTGTGTGTGTGTGTGTGTGTGTGTGTGTGTGTGTGTGTGTGTGTGTGTGTCTTGTCAGACGCGACTCCTTTTGTCTTGAACTCTGTGAGGGGAACAAGCTGTTAGCAGAGGAGTCAAATGAGATGAGCAACAGCAATTCATTAGGAAGAAGTCTGGTGACAGAGCAGAGAGAATAAAGGTCACCCGTCATTTGTGGTACAGTGTGACTGTGTGTGAGACTGTGGGTGAGACTCTGTGTGTGTGTGTGTGTGTGCGTGTGTGTGCTTGCGATAGTGTATATGTGAGCTCCTGGTTGTGCAGACTCCCTTGAAATTGTGCCTGACATGCCATATGGTTGACTGTGTGTGTGTGTGTGTGTGTGTGTGTGTGTGTGTGTGTGTGTGTGTGTGTGTGTGTGTGTGTGTGTGTGTGTGTGTGTGTGTGTGTGTGTGTGTGTGTGTGTGTGTGTGTGTGTGTGTGTGTGTGTGTGATTGTGATTGTGCATCCGTGTTCTCTCATATGTCCATGTTAATAACCCGGGTCGGAGCGGTCAGTCATCCTTCCCATCTGGATGCATTTGCACATGACCCGGCTGGTCATGCGAAGACAGATGAATCACCCAGTTGGCAACCAGACCCCCACCTTCACCCCATTCTCATTATGTTTCCCCCTCCGTGGGTCACTGAAGTTTTCCCAGGTTCTCAGGTTTGCCAGCCAGATCAAATCATGCTTTAGCTATCTATTAAGCTGTCACCGACGGTATAGTCGGTGTGGAATGTAAAGCTGAAATAAGTTATGTTTGACCACTAGAGGGCGGAAATATCATCAACGGGTCCTAGTCCTAACAATTAGTTTGTTCCCCCGGATTTGAGTTCTTGCTTCCACCAGTGTTTGGTCATCCGATAAAAAAAGAAAACAGCTGTTAGCAAACTCGCAGTTTAAATGTAGTGCTTTTATGTTTCGCTAAGTCAAGTCGTAACAGACATAACGCCATATGGCAGGGTTTTGGGGGACGAGACAAAGCTGAAGGACAGTGGGGAATTTAGCAACCAATTACATCAACTTGGTATGAAAGATGGAATGACATCAGGTCGCTGGCTGGTGCTGGTGGCTCGGGGGGTTGTGTGGGAGTCTTTTGTAAAAGTCAAACATTTCAATAATGCAGTTAAAAAAAAAATTGAAGAGCAAATTCCT
>CM051020.1:13372697-13392697 GCA_027704905.1 Muraenolepis orangiensis
ATTTGCACACTGTGTATATAGGGCAACGCAATACATGTGTGTGTATATATATATATATATATATATATACCGTTTTTATATGGACATTTTAACCTGTCTATTTTGTTTCGCTTAGTATTTTAATTATTCATAATAATAATAATAATATAATTGTTGTTTTTAAGAGTGTCTTGAGTGATATCTGTACACTTTAGTTGTACTTGCACAATGAGATTTACATCACAATACATTGTGATTCTGATTGGGATTCTGAGCAGGCGTGCTGCACACCTCCGCAGTGTGACCTCAGAGGGTGACCCCGTCGTCCTGCCGTCACCTGTCCACCTTGGCGACACACGGGTGGGGGGTGGGGTTTCATGTGTCATTCCTTGTCACGGGTCCGGCAGATGGAGCCGACGTCCCGCATTTTGATTGGCCGCTAGTTCCCCATCGCTGTCGATACTTAGAATAGTGCCACACACGAAAATGTACAAATAAAATAAATCGGAAACTAAATAAATATGCAAATATATATATATATATATAGTATATATATAAAACACTAAAACGTCTGGATTTTCAATGTTTTCTACCATGTGAGCGATGTGATTGCTCACATGGTAGTGAGCTAATCAGGATGAATCAGGTGTTACATACAGGTCATATGTGTATGATATCACTGTTGTTTTCAAAAGCATAATAAGGATATTTGTGAGGTGCAGTACTGACACACATTTTGCCTGAGATTACACAGGGAAAGGAGTGTAAAAGTTGCGTGTGTGTGTGTGTGTGTGTGTGTTGTAATGGAAAAAAACCTCTGTTGTAGTAAAACCCCAATAATTGTTATTGTCTATGCCCACCAGCTGCTCCTATTAGAAGAGAGACGTTCTTTGTGTTGCTTACACCCAACGAGAAAAGAACATAACAAGCCAGGGTCAGGCCAGCGATAAAGATAGTTGAACTCTCTCTCTCTCTCTCTCAAGGGTGATGTATTTTACTGCCACAAACCTAGACGTCCTCGGTGCCAGCTCGTCCTCTGACGACCCCGGCCGTTCCTAACTAACTGATTTACATATAAGGGCTAGAGATGAGCTAGGGCGCATGTCGTAGAACTGTCACCATCAATTGATTTACGCGTCACCTGTTGTGGCTAAACTGCTGAAAAGGGGGATGCTGCATGCGAGGCGTGTGGATAGAACTCTGGGACTGGGAGCCCAACCTATTGATTGTTTGTCTGATTTTAATAAATACTATAGTCAGACTATTCGTAGTGTTTAGTGTGTTTAAAAAATGAATAGATGGCTCTAAAGGCAATTATTATTATTATTGAACCTTTTGACTACTACTACTAACTCTTACCGTGACACCCATTGCTGTATTAGTCCAAAATAAACTGAGAGGTTGTGGGTTCGATCCCCAACGTCCCTAACGTCCCTAATGTAATTGAGAAGCAGGTAAAGACTCAAGCGTCCGCTAAAGGATTAAATAGCCAAAAAATAGACATGATTGCACTTTATTGATCCAAGGAGGATGTTTGAGACACTTGAGTCACTGAGCCGATGGTTTCATCCGAAGCGACTTGCATTTGCAGTGAATCAATGTTCTCACTCAAAATGATAACTATGAGCTATGGTTGAAATTTGGGAAGTCAGAGTTAAATGTGTGAAAGTAAAATAATCGATATAAAGCAGTGTGCAAACACGCATGGTTAAATATAAAGCCCTGCTATTGCATGGATCTTGTTTATTTAATTAAGGCATTAACTACACCTGGTGTATATCACTGAATTATTGATTGTGTTGAATGGAAAGTCAACAAAGAATATCTAACGATAATATCTTAATAAAATACTTTCGTCGACTGACTTTGGATCCGCGGTTGGCTTATTATTTGTATTGCGCTCAAACTGGGCTTAGTAAAGGCATCGCATGACATTGGGGTTTCGAAAAAAACCGGCGACCATCGGCGATACACACCTTCCCCCTAGTTTGTTGAAAACCCGGAGGATGTTGTTGAGGATGTTGTTGAACGGGTCCCATGTGCCTCCGCAGGGAACTACTGGAACGCTGCGTCGTTCACCACGCCGTCATCCTACCTCCACTTCGCCACTTTCCATGGAGAGACCAGCGCTGACATCTCCTTCTACTTCAAGACCAGCGCACCCTACGGGGTGTTCCTGGAGAACCTGGGAAACACAGACTTCATACGCTTGGAGCTCAAATGTAAGTACTGTGTGTGTGTGTGTGTGTGTGTGTGTGTGTGTGTGTGTGTGTGTGTGTGTGTGTGTGTGTGTGTGTGTGTGTGTGTGTGTGTGTGTGTGTGTGTGTGTGTGTGTGTGTGTGTGTGTGTGTGTGTGTGTGTGTGTGTTTAACCTCCTCTTTCGTTCCATCTTGCGGCCCTGGCTCAGTTTGATCTAATTTCTAGGAGGCATGAGTTACCTGATAGGAAGCTGAGATGTTGTTATGAAGCTTGTGGCCTTGATGAGGCTGATAGTACAGTATAAACCCCAAAGTCAACAGTCATGCCTCTAACCTCTTTCTTTCCAAATTTGTTTTTATTGGTTTTATAGCAGATACAGTAACAGGATAAGACGGTTTGAGAACAATACCCCCCCCACACACACCCACACCCACCCACTTCCTCATTCCAACTGGCAGTTTGAAAACAATGAAAAAGAAAAAACACAAATAACTAATAAACAATAACTAACTAATAAACATATACATAGATAGATCATAACAAATCATAATAATAAAAAGAAAATACTAATAATCATTTTAAAGAAAAACACTTAAATACAGGGTTGTGGTTTCTATAAAAACACCTATCTATTCGTAGGCTCAAGAATGCCTGGCTATAATCAGTTAAATGTTGGAAGTCAAGGACAAGAGCATAAAATCCAGCTAAGGCTCCACCACAATGTTAGACCTTTGGAAATATTCAAGAAGCCATCCCCAGACCCGATATTACTTACCCTCTGATCCCTCTCTGAAATGAGTGTGTCATTTTCTCCAACTTTAGACAGGTACATAAGGTCTCTAAGCCAATGCGAGTGAGTGAGTGAGTGGGTAGGGCAGGCCCTTTCTATCTGAGTAAGATTGTCCCGTCGATGGCTCTAACCTCTACACTGCTCCTTACCAATATGGATCCAGGGGGCGGCTTGGTGGCTCATCATCACCCCTTGGTGGCCGTCACCCACGTAGGCCGAAGACGCCTTGTAGCGACCCTGGTTCGATTCCAGCCTGTGGTCCTTTTGCTACATGTCATTCCATCTCTCTCTCTCTCTCTCTCTCTCCAACCACTTTCCTGTCCATCTCCACTCCCCTGTACATAAAGGCAAACATTGCCCTCAAAATTATCCTTAAAAAGAAAAATATGGATCTCTGTGAATCTCTTTGGATAAAATAATAATATAATAATAATAAAGTTAAATTAAGCCTGGATCAGTCCCCTGGAAGGCTAAAACTTCCTGCCTGCTACACTTCAAGGTCATGTGACTTACCTGGACTTATCCTCTGCGTCGTCCTTGTAGCAGGGTTTCATCTAATCACTGGGCATCCCGATATACAGACGCAGCCTTCCAACTGGATGTCGGACATGTTGCTGTCTATGTCACAGAGTGTCGGAGCTAGGCCACAGGAAACAGTGGGTGAAAGCTATGAGAGAGAGAGAGAAGGAGAGAGAGAGAGAGAGAGAGAGAGAGAGAGAGAGAGAGAGAGAGAGAGAGAGAGAGAGAGAGAGAGAGCGCCAGGAGTAGCACCAGGGACAACACGTGTCTCTTCGTAAGTAATTACCGTGTCGTGTAATTATGGCCATTATGAACCTGTGTTTACCGAAAGAAAACACCCGTTTGTATGCAGAAAAAGAGAACAGGTGGTCTGGGCCCGGTTGCATACGTATACAGACCAAAATAAATTACGCATGGGTACGCACACACAATGAGAGTGCACACACGCTCACACACACACGCATGCACGCTTGCACGCACGCACGTGCACACACACACACACCAGCACGAAACCTCTGATGATTCATCGCTAATTAAATCCGAAGTGTCGTTCAAATGAATATAATTTCAAAAGTCAAGTGATGTGGAGAAAGAGAGGGCAGAGCTGCTATTGCTGACACAAAGCACACTTTCACACGCGCAGGCACACACGCACCCACACATGCACACACACACACGCACACACACACACACAAACACACGCAGGCACACACACACCCCCGCATGCACACGCACACACACACACACACACATACACACACACACACACATACACACACACACACACACACACACACACACACACACACACACACACACACACACGCATTCGTACAGTCCTCGTTTATTGTCTGTGAGGCCGGACGACCCTGGTCACATGACTCCCCATTGAGACTGCTCTATTCCTGACTCCCATTAATACTGCCAGTGTGGTCGTCACAGACCTGACATGAATCACGGCAGCTCGCTATAAAGTGCGCCATTGTCTCATGAATTGGCGCCGTCTGCGTGTGATGGATGGCTAATTGCCTACCTAATTCAAAGGTTTATGAACATTCCGCGTCGGAATACCGTCCACCATTCTGTGTCTAAAAGGCCAATTGGGCTGAATAGACTTCCATTTGGTCTCCCCCTCCCCCCTAAACGGTGTCCAAGGAAACGAGGCGCCCAATTGAATGGAAGTAGTGCATTTTGTGGCCAAAGAGAGTGACCATCAGAGGGACAATTAAACGTGGAGTTAGCTTGTTTTGCTATTAGCTCGCAGGCCTAACGCCCTCATGTGGCTCATTGCGCCCCTCTGCCAGAACCTCCCCGCTAATGCTTTACTGCCCTGGTTGTTTCCTGAAGTCAGACTCACACACACACACACACACACACACACCACACACACACAAATCTCTGTGTGGCCAAAACTTCGTTTTTTGTGTCGTCACACATGTACACACACTAACTCAGTCACGCACACACACACACACACACACACACACACACAAACCTCTTTGCGATGTTGACCAAAAGTTCGTTTTTTGTGTCATCAAGCATGTGCACACACACACACCTAAACGCACACACTGCAAGTGTGTCCTATCGCATAGTAGCACAGCAGGGACAGAGCGATAGGCAAATGTGTGTGTGTGACTGAGTTAGTGTGTGTGTGTGTGTGTGTGTGTGTGTGTGTGTGTGTGTGTGTGTGTGTGTGTGTGTGTGTGTGTGTGTGTGTGTGTGTGTGTGTGTGTGTGTGTGTGTGTGTGTGTGTGTGTGTGTGTGTCTGAGTTAATGTGTGTGTCTCAGGGGTTGGAGCGGTGCACATTATTAAATTCCCTCTCTTCTCTGGCTTTGCCAGCATCTTAGCCTCACAGCAAGAGTAGACAAGCATGTGCACCGCACGCACATGTGCGTCTCACACTCACACACACACACACGCACACGCACACACAAGAACAGGAAGATAATCTGTGCCCCTCTCGCTAGTGCTAAACTGTATCTGCTGCAATCCAGTCAGGGCATGAAATGACATAGCATTAAAGGCAGGATGCTAAAGCCCTGTCACTGCAGGAGCACACAACCACACACACACACACACACACACACACACAACCACACACACGTGACACGTGCACACACACGACTTTACTCTGACCTTAATAGTCTGCAAGCCATCAGGCGAACGGTATTCAATTTGTCACTATATATATATATATATATATGATGTCTAAGGATTTAGAATGGCTGTCCTTGTTGATACATCGGAAAACTTTTGAAGAGGTTTCTGGAAACATATCTAGGGCAACCACCACCACCACCACCATCACCACCACCACACCACCACCACTATTGGGCTGGGCTCATCTCACCCGCTTTGCCCATCTCCGCTGGTCATTTTAGGACATTTATTTCAATGACTGTTTGATTGATTATAACTTCAAGAGTGAATGCATGAATAGAGCTCAATGTGAAGAGTCCACATTCTCTGTTAGCGTGGAAGGTTGATTATACGAACCACCATTTTATAGGTGTATAATATTGTTATTCGTATGTACTTTTTTTTTTACTTTCCAATTAGTGTAATGAATGCAATTCATAATGAAAGAGAAATGGAAAGTTGACCACAATCTGAAAACATTTTTAAAAGGATGAGGAGGGTTTTGCGCTCGCAGACACAGAAACAGACACACACACACACACACACAGACACACACACACACGCACACACACACACACACACTCGTACCACAAACACACATACCCACAGACATACAACACACACATGCACACACACACACATACAACACACACACATACACACACACACACACACACACACACACACACACACACACACACACACACACACACACACACACACACCACACCCACGCGTAATAACGGTTTATCAGTATTTAGTTAGCACTTAGTCCTCACATAATTTAGAGTGCGGCTCCTCCGGCCTCCATATTACAAGATTAATAGAGGAACAAATAACAAAATAACAAGCTCAGCTGGATTTACTCCAGGCCCGTAGCTGTATATCTCTCTAATACGAACACACACGTGCACACACACACACACACACACACACACACACACTTCCGTCATCCATCACTGCTATGTAAATGGGCGAGGCAGGCAGCACTGAGCTCTGAGGCCACTTTTGTTTTTTATTTCCGTTGGCGGTCGTCGGAGCGTAAAACGTGAAGAAAAGGTTGTAAGACCGTTCGTCTTGCATTGAAACGCCGCCGCCGCCGACAACACACACACACACACACACACACACACACACACACACACACACACACACACACACACACACACACACACACACGTACGCTCACTGGCATAAAATGAAATATACAGCGTGTGTGCCGTCGGGGGTTGGGGTTGTTGTTGTTGTGTGTTGTTGTGTATGTGGCGGAGGTGTCCTGATATATGTTGGGCATTGGTTCAGCATTTAGAATAAGCGGGCGTCGCCCCCTCCCACCCTCACTTCTCCCCCCTCCCGCCCCTCTGTGTTGCACTGTGCACACAGAAGCCATCTATTCAGCTTACTCTCGCCTGTCAGGGGATTTGGTCTCTCTCTCTCTCTCTCTCTCTCTCTCTCTCTCTCTCTCTCTCTCTCTCTCTCTCCCTCTCCCTCTCCCTCTCCCTCTCCCTCTCTTTCTCTTTCTCTGTGTTTGTGTAACCCAGGTTATCTGACTAACTTTTATGGAGGTTCCCTGAACGCCTCACTTATGTAGCGTCAGATTTTACGGAGGTTCCCTGAACGCCTCACTGACTTGGTATATAACCGTTGTTGACACTGCTCTGAGTCTTTTCCAAGTGCAGCGAACGAGCAAGTTCAAATTTCAAAGTTTTAGATAATTGTAGAGCAAGGCGAGCACAGCTCTCTAGAAGAACAGCTAATAATCAAATTATTGTCGGAGAAACGTGGACGCCGTTTCCTTCAATATTAGGGATTGACCTGGCTGGTTTTTTACGAGGGACAATTCTGCCTGCCATCCTGGAGCGGAGCTCATCTGCCATCCGGAGCGCAGTGGAATTGTCCTGTCCTCTGGATCCTGTTTAGTGGATGTTGTGCCGTACCACAGGGCGGTAGGGACAGCTTAAGGACGCTGGACTATCTTTTGAGATTGTGGTTTTTTTGTTCTTCCCTTTGGTCCAAGACACTGTATATAATTGATGTATTGTTGGATACATTTAATTTCAATTGTACATATTTATGTTTTTTATTTGAATACAATAATTTCCTATTTTTCCTAAGTTGTTGTCCTGTGTTTAATTGTGCTGGCTGGAAGCCTTAACTCTTATTTATTTAGCTAAAACCAATCTCCTTAGTGAACATTGGAAAGGGTTACATTTGCCTCTCTCTCTCTCTCTCGCTCTCTCTCGCTCTCTCTCTCTCTCTTTCTGTATCTCTCTCCTCTCTCTCTCTCCCTCTCCCTCACCACTCCCTACTCTCTCTCCCTCCCCTCGCTCTCCTGTGTTTGGGCGTACATCAATGTGTCACTAAGTTGTTATTTTGTGTGTGTGTGTGTGGGTGTGGGTGTGGGTGGTGGCGGGGAGGCCTCCTCTCTGAGATTTATCTTATAGGTTTTAAACACTCAGCACATCCCAGCCCTGATCCACGGCACAGCCATTCATTGTGGTTAGTGGAGCCGTGTGTCCCTCATCTGGGAGGAAGATTGAAATATAAAGGGAGAGAATGGAAGGCTGGATGGACGAAATAGGAGACTGCAAAGGGACTGAAAGGAGGCAGGAGAATGCATGAGGGAGAGAGGAAGGAATGGATGATGATGATGATGATGTGATAAGGACGTAGATGTGGACAATTTCATTGTACTTGTACTTGTACGTGTACAATGACGACAAAGGCATTCTGATTCTAATGATAAGTATATGATAATTAATTCTAATTAATGAAATGACTAATGAATAAACATAAATAAATAAAAATAAAACAACAAAAGTAAAACAAATAAAACAACATTTTAAACTTTTCAAATCCACTGAAAACATATCCGCTGCATCATCCAGCAGGTGCAACTCCAGTAGGAGGGGATCCCTACTAAACCACATGAGCTGACAATGTGAAAATCTATTTTTCATTCACTGCCCGTCTTGTCGATGGCTTTAGCTGGGTTACTGACCCCAAACCCCAGCCCCCCCCCCCCCCACACCCACACACACACACACACACACCTCCATCCCCTTTCCCATTCTCACCACCACCACCTCCACCACCAACACGGATGCCTTTGACTCCGTCAATGGGCTCCTGGTGGTTTATATAGTGTGGGCCAAGTGATCAATGTACTAAGATGCGCATGGACACACACACACACGCGCGCACTGATACATACACACACACACACACACACACACACATACACACACATAAAGAAACACACGCACACCCTTAAACACTTTCTTCTCGCTGGCCTTTGGGTGACAGGCACAGTTTGTGTCGGTGTATTGATTGATGGCTTTGATGAGTGGTTAGCGGAGGGTGACCTTGCACTCACACACTAGAGACACACTAATGTCATATCAGAAAGCAGCGGGTTACACACACACACACACACACACACTCATGGTGCAAGCGGGTCACAGAGATCCCAAAACATTGAGAATAATGTCACTCTGGACTGACCTGTTTATAAAAGGGGAAACAGTGCCCCCTGTTGGTCACATACACACATACACCTCTAGCTCTGTCTCTCCGAGAGAGAGAGAGAGAGAGAGAGAGAGAGAGCAGCATCCAAACCCTAAATATTCCCCAGCGCATCGCTTGCCTCCCCTGGGATTGGTCCGAAACAGCAATGTGAAGAGTCGCTGTTTGTTCAAAGCTGAAATCCATGCGAGACAAATCAGTGATCTCAAAAGCAAATCAACCATGTGATTAAGAAATTGAACAACGCACAAACCTAAAGGTTACCTCGTTGGGGAATGTGCTCCAGGTCGTATCGTAAAACAAGGAAGTGTTTCCTTTAAAAGGTGTGTGTGTGTGTGTGTGTGTGTGTGTTTGTGTGTGTGTCAATTTAAATGTGTAGTTATGTGCATTTGTAGTGTTCTTTTTGTATCCAGATCAAAGTGCTGGAATGATAATTTCTAATGAATAATAGTTATGAAGCTATGTTATATGTATATAACATTCTCTCTCTCTCTCTCTCTCTCTCTCTCTCTCTCTCTCTCTCTCTCTCTCTCTCTCTCTCTCTCTCTCTCTCTTCCCTCCTTTTGTTTCTCTGTGCAGCTCCCACAGTCGTCTCCTTCTCCTTCGACGTCGGCAACGGACCCGTGGAGCTGCAGGTGCACGCGGCCACGGCCCTGAACGACGACCGGTGGCATCGCGTCACGGCCGAGAGGAACGTGAAGGAGGCAGTCCTCCAGCTGGATCTGACCTATCGGGCGTCTCGGCCCGCCCCGCCTCAGGGCCACACCCGGCTTGAGCTGTTCAGTCAGCTCTTCGTGGGTGAGGATTATACAAAAAATATTTTCTTTATTTGTAAAGCACCACACACACACACACACATGGTAAATGGACTTCTATCTATCTTCTCATCTATATTGCGCTTTTATCCAAAGTCATGCCTCACATTCACCCGGAGTCAGCCATGCAAGGCCACAGCCAGCATGTCAGGAGCTGTTAGGGTGTGAGGAGGAGCCGTGGGGATCGAACCAGCAACCTTCCGGTTGTCTCTACAGATCGCTCTACCTCCTGAGCTACTGCCGCCCCATAATTATAACTCCACACACACACACGTACACATGTCTTATGTTGTCTTATCAAAGCTGTACGTTTGTGAGAAGTTGTATCCATGACCATAGCCACACGCACACTTCATCAGAGACCAAACCAACCACCCCGGTCCATCTAAGGACAGTCCCATCCTCGTCTCGTCTAATCTCGTCATCAACAATGAAATTAAAATTGTATTTGCGCTAAGCCAACACGTCTCCACGCGTTATCTGTGGAGTTATAATTGCAGTGAGTTCTTAATTAAAGAAATAGAAGAAATCGTATTTTCCAAATGCATCTCCTCAGCAGATACAGGCGTCTTAAACGTCTGATTGTTTTATAAAGTTGAAGGCACGTACAGCTGCCTGCATTGGCTTTGTGCACACACACACGCACACACACACACGCGCAAGCACGCACGCACGCACGCACTCATGCACACACAAAAACACACACACTTCAGAGTGTTGTCTCCCATGAGGCGTTCGTCTAGATTAGCCACCGCTTCTAATTAAGTTAATGTTAATCACATACAGAGTTTGGGAACACACACACACACACATATATACAGTATATATATAGACGCATGCACACACATACACACACAGACACACACACATTATCTTGCCAATTTAATTGTACCCCCACATGCAGACGCACGTCCAAACCTCCACAACATTATAGCCGCATGGATACCGGCCCAAAAAGTTTATTTTAAGTTAATGGCGTGAGATTAGAGCTTAGGTGTATGATGACCACGACCTATTTCACTCTGAAAGGTCACAGTTTATTCCTGCAGGGACCTCACACACACACACACACACACACACACACACACATAATCTCTCTCTCTCTCTCTCTCTCTCTCTCTCTCTCTCTCTCTCTCTCTCTCTCTCTCTCTCTCTCTCTCTCTCTCTCTCTCTCTCATTCCTCCTCCTCTTTTTCCCACCCAACCAAATCACCATTTCAATTGGAAAAGAGCAGGCAGGCTATGGATCTTGCTAGCGGTTAGCTCCCTGTGAATGCCTCACTGGGACAACACTGGGGCTGTCAAGGTCTTATTAGACCGCCCCCCCCCCCTCCCCCTTCCCACCCCATCGCACACCACACGCTAGAGTAGAGCTCCTATGGAGTGGAAGAGGGTGGAGGGGAAGGGGAGCCAGACGGTGTGTGTGTGTGTGTGTGTGTTTGTGCTAGTGTGTCTGTGTATGTGTGTGTGTGTGTGTCTGTGCCAGTGTGTGTGTGTGTGTGTGTGTGTGTGTGTGTGTGTGTGTGTGTCCCCTTACTATGGGCCCACCTGCTCTCACTCTTCATCTCTGTCTGCTTTCTGGCTCCTTTTGTGCTGAGCTGTCAATAGTCCAGATCTAAAAACTGCAGGGTTAGAGCAGTTTTGGAGCGAGAGAGAGAGAGAGAGAGAGAGAGAGAGAGAGAGAGAGAGAGAGAGAGAGAGAGAGAGAGAGAGAGAGAGAGAGAGAGAGAGAGAGAGAGAGAGAGAGAGAGAGAGAGAGAGAGAGAGAGAGAGAGAGGAGAGAGAGAGAGAGAGAGAGAGAGAGAGAGAGAGAGAGAGAGAGAGAGAGAGAGAGAGAGAGAGAGAGAGAAAAATAGAGTTTGGGAGTGCTGATTGTGTGTGTGTGTGTGTGTGTGTATGTGTGTGTGTATGTGTGTGTGTATGTGTGTGTGCATGTTGGTTTCGGAGAAGAGGATGCTGGGCAGTTGAAGAAATGCCGAGGCAGATCGGCAATAATAAAATGCCTTCCATTTTGCTACCAAAAGATGCATCTCAAGGAGACGGTTCAGTCCTCACAACCCCCTGTAACCAAGGACCCCTCTCATCCCTCTCATCCCTCTCATCCCCGTTCGAAAGCTTGGTTCATCATTTCATCGTCTCCTCATCCCCCCCCCCCTTCCTCCCACACCCTGTTACTGTTTGTATGGCAGAATACTGTATTCTCCCGTCTTTATCGTGTGCTTCATTTGGCTCTCCGTGTGTTTCTCCATCGTACGGTCAGAGATTACCTTGGCAGAGTGTAGAGAATGGGTGCAGAGGATTTTCCTTCCTCTTTTCATGGCCAGTGTCTCATGTAGTAAGAGGCAGGGTCTCATGTAGTGAGAGGCAGCGTCTCATGTAGTGAGAGGCAGTATCTTGGTAGTGAGAGGCAGTGTCTTGGTAGTGAGAGGCAGCGTCTTGGTAGTGAGAGGCAGTGTCTCCGGTAGTGAGAGGCAGAGTCTCAGGTAGTGAGAGGCAGCGTCTTATGTAGTGAGAGGCAGAGTCTCATGTAGTGAGAGGCAGGGTCTCATGTAGTGAGAGGCAGCGTCTCGTAGTGAGAGGCAGGGTCACATGTAGTGAGAGGCAGAGTCTCATGTAGTGAGAGGCAGAGTCTCATGTAGTGAGAGGCAAGGTCTCATGTAGGGAGAGGCAGGGTCTCATGTAGTGAGAGGCAGGGTCTCATGTAGTGAGAGGCAGGGTCTCATGTAGTGAGAGGCAGCGTCTCAGGTAGTGAGAGGCAGAGTCTCATGTAGTGAGAGGCAGAGTCTCATGTAGTGAGAGGCAGGGTCTCATGTAGTGAGAGGCAGCGTCTCAGTAGTGAGAGGCAGTGTCTCAGGTAGTGAGAGGCAGTGTCTCATGTAGTTAGAGGCAGCGTCTCATGTAGTGAGAGGCAGAGTCTCTGTAGTGAGAGGCAGCGTCTTGGTAGTGAGAGGCAGTGTCTCAGGTAGTGAGAGGCAGTGTCTTGGTAGTGAGAGGCAGTGTCTCAGGTAGTGAGAGGCAGTGTCTCATGTAGTTAGAGGCAGAGTCTCTGTAGTGAGAGGCAGCGTCTTGGTAGTGAGAGGCAGCGTCTCAGGTAGTGAGAGGCAGCGTCTTGGTAGTGAGAGGCAGCGTCTCAGGTAGTGAGAGGCAGCGTCTTGGTAGTGAGAGGCAGTGTCTCAGGTAGTGAGAGGCAGTGTCTTGGTAGTGAGAGGCAGCGTCTCAGGTAGTGAGAGGCAGTGTCTCATGTAGTTAGAGGCAGAGTCTCTGTAGTGAGAGGCAGCGTCTTGGTAGTGAGAGGCAGCGTCTCAGGTAGTGAGAGGCAGCGTCTTGGTAGTGAGAGGCAGCGTCTCAGGTAGTGAGAGGCAGTGTCTCATGTAGTGAGAGGCAGAGTCTCTGTAGTGAGAGGCAGCGTCTTGGTAGTGAGAGGCAGCGTCTCAGGTAGTGAGAGGCAGCGTCTTGGTAGTGAGAGGCAGCGTCTCAGGTAGTGAGAGGCAGTGTCTTGGTAGTGAGAGGCAGTGTCTTGGTAGTGAGAGGCAGTGTCTCATGTAGTTAGAGGCAGCGTCTTGGTAGTGAGAGGCAGCGTCTTGGTAGTGAGAGGCAGGGCCAGGGTAGTGAGAGGCAGGGCCAGGGTAGTGAGAGACTGCAGAGCTGTGGACGTGGCGGGGGCCAGGTGGAACCCCCCCCCACCCTGCCCCGTCGACTGATGTGCGTTATGGGCTCACTTTAAGAGCCTGGAGAAAGGCCAATAAAAGAGTTTTGCTGTGGACGTGGACAGCATTAGGAACACACAAGGCACTACTTTACATACAGAGGCCGAGCAAAAGGCTGCTTGTTATCTGGCGCTGACCACAAAGACAAGACGAGGCGTGTGGCATGGATCGTGCAGAGAAGGACTTGCCTCATTATTATTAATAGGAGTCGACTTGTGTCTTGTAGAAGTTCACCAGTGTCTTGTTAATGGACATCTGAGTGAATGTGCAATGATTTGTGCAAATGAATATTGATTTCTGAGTCCAAGTTTCACATTTTGCACAAATACCTCAAAACGATATATATATATAAGTCGGATGTCCATCGGATGTACAATAAGACTCAAAGTCTCAAATTGCCTTTGTGAACTGTTGAATCTGAATGTGTAGCTCAAGTGACACACATGCAATTGACTTCGTTTTGAGACCATCTCTTTTCCTTTATGAAGTTGAGACAACATTGTTGAGACAACATGTGCCATTCACACGCTGGTTACCACCGCTCCGCCTGTGTCCACTGAGGTTTCTTCTTCTTCTTCTTCTGTGGTGGAGCGCAGCAACTCAACCCGCCGCAAGTACCCCTGTCTTGACCATAATAGCGGTAAAGCATTACCCTCTGGTGTCATTTTGCTCAACTATGTACCAGGGGTAGCTACAGCGTTATTTGCTGGAGTGGTAAACTAACAGTTATATTATATAGGAGTCTATGGATGGGCTGGCCACTGCAGTAGTCTTGTGGTTAACCCACGGCCTAAGAAAAGCTATTCTAAATCTGGAGGATTGCATCCTCTTTAGTGGTCACATTCATGTACACACACAGTGAAATGTGTTTCTCTGCATTTAACCCATCCTAGTATTAGGAGCAGTGGGCTATTGTATAGACAGCGCCTGGGGAGCAGTGTAGGGGGTCTGGTGCCTGGCTCAAGGGCACCTCGGCAGTGCCCAGGAGGCGAACTGGCACCTTTTTACAAGTACCGGTTCTCGCTCCTCGTACTTGGTCCGTTTCAGGGGCTTTAACCGGTGACCCTCTTGTTCACAAGCCAAGTCCCAACAGGCTGAGCTACCGCCGCTCCCTATTGTGTATAAACCAAATAAATATATACTTTTCAAATTCATTCATATTTTAGGGGCGATTTGCTCTCAAAATAAAAATGTTTTGCCATTCAGTGCCATCTCCGCTACCCTGGAAATGTACTGCTATCGTAGTCCGACTAACGGGAATACTGAAAAACAATCAGCCCCATCCACCCAAATCTCTTCTCCATAGTATCATCACTCCTACATCTCATTCCTAATCCCCCGTTAATCCGGGGAACAGGAAGTGACAAGAGGATGAGAGGAAGTGGCTTACGAACCGACCCCTTGACCTTGGTGGCGGTTCCCCCTGTTGAGATGTACTTGTCGTGCTGGTTGTCTACGGTTACCTACGTATATATTAAGACCCCGCCCTTTTGTGCATCGATTGTGGGAAATTGCCGGAATGCAAACTGAAAGAGAAGAAGAAGAAGAAGAAGAAGAAGAAGAAGGAGGAGGAGGAGGAGGAGGAGGAGGATGTCTAGCCCGGAATGTCTGTGTGGCGATATTAAAAAGTCCCATCCGAGTGCTTTCCTAGTCTTTCTTTTAACGTTAAGCTATAATCGTGAGTTGAGTGTCAGAGTGTCTTATGTTCAGGAGAACTTCTCCTGGAGAAGTGACAGATCTCTCAGTGTTTTTATCCCTTGGACTTGACTGCAAAGTACTCGACGTACAGGCACTTGTTCATGAATCATCCGTTTTAATGTTCAGTAAATACCTGCTGTCACGGCACATATTGGGTTCTGAGGGATATTAATGTTGTCTTAAGATGTGAGAGGCGTGATGATGAGAGCAGCTGCACTCGTGGTCCGTCAGTTTGTTTGCTTAGCGTGATTTGATCTTATTTTCTCGTGTGCCCCCCATTGGTTTGAAGTATACTCCCTCGCCTCGCCCCCCTCTCTCTGTCTCTCTCTCTCACCCTCCTTCTCTCATGTCTCTCTCTCTCTCTCTCTCTCTCTCTCTCTCTCTCTCTCTCTCTCTCTCTCTCTCTCTCTCTCTCTCTCATGTCTCTCTCTCTGTCTCATGTCTCTCTCTCTCTGTCATGTCTCTCTCTCGCTCTCTCACTGTCTTTGTTTCTGTCTCTCTCTCTCTGTCTTTCTGTTTGTGTGTGTGTGTGTCTCTCTCTCTCTCTCTCTCTCTCTCTCTCTCTCTCTCTCTCTCTCTCTCTCTCTCTCTCTCTCTCTCTCTCTCTCTCAATCTCTCTCCCTCCAAATAAATATGGTTTTCATTAAACGTCTTTCTGTTTGTGTGTGTGTGTGTGTGTCTCTCTCTCTCTCTCTCTCTCTCTCTCTCTCTCTCTCTCTCTCTCTCTCTCTCTCTCTCTCTCTCTCTCTCTCTCTGTCTCATGTCTTTCGGTTTGTGTGTGTGTGTGTCTCTCTCTCTCTCTCTCTCTCTCTCTCTCTCTCTCTCTCTCTCTCTCTCTCTCTCTCTCTCTCTCTCTCTCTCTCTCTCTCAATCTCTCTCCCTCCAAATCAATATGGTTCTCATTAAACGTTGGACCCGGTTCAGTGTTCACCATGCACACAATGCCTCATTTGCTCTGATTGGCTGTGGAAGTGGATGCTGACCCATCAGCACGCTGTCATTTTTCTCAACTAGGTGTGTCGCTGGGTGTTCCCCAGCTTGTACACATGTTACGTGAACGCCGGATACCCCCCTCCCCCTCCCCCTCCCCCTCCGCCCTGCAAACCTCACGCACACACGCACACACACATGTGTGCTGCCTGATTCTTTCCAAATAAGATTGTCGTCGTTTGATTTGTCATTTCTTTTTTTTGCATGATTTTTGGTTATTTACTCCCGGTTTTGTGTGTGTCTGTTTGTTTTTCCTTTTTCTCTTTGCTTTTTTTTTGTTGCCGTCTGTTTACGTCATCTTGTCTCGCATCCATCCTCGGTGGCCATGGTGGTGTCCGTTTGCTGCATGCATGCGTGCATGCATGCTGGCGTGCATTCTTGTGTGGGACGGCGTGCATGGCGGGGCGACATCACCATCACCAGGGAAAGCGGCCTCGCTCACCTGCCAAGACAGTACGTAGCCTTTCAATGTGTCTTCTGAACCGCCTCGAAATCCCCGTCATCCCCCGTCCTCCACCCCTCCCCCCCCACCCCCCCCAGCCTTCCTGGAGCCTCTCCTGAGCAACGTGTGTCCAACATGTCCTTTGAGGGACATGCAAACAAAAAGAAAATTCACTCTTGAGTCTCTTTGGATACATAAAAGTGTCGGGTAAAATAGTCTATGGGTATCAAATAATGGTTTTCCTTTTTTTTTTTTTCCCTCTATGAAAAATGGTAAGTAGATCATATACACTGTAGTGAATCCCATACACCGTATGCGTGAAATACACACAGTAATGCAAGGAAACCTCCCGAGAATCTTTTGTCCCTCGTCCGTAGACAAACGACTTCAGCCTTCAGGGGGCTCTGACAACGACAACCAGGCACCAACCACAAATAGATAGATAGATAAAAAGGGTTGGCAAGAGCATGTGTTCCATGCCCACATGTCAGAGCTCTTCCTGAGTGTTGTGTGTTGTTTCACCTGTGGGCCGTGATTAGCCTTGATTGCGGGCCTCAACCACACACACACTCCTCAAGTGCCAATGTAAACGGTATCTCTCTCTCTCTCTCTCTCTCTATCTTGGCTCTCTCTCTCTCTCTCTCTCTCTCTCTCTCTCTCTCTCTCTCTCTCTCTCTCTCTCTATCTTTGGCTCTCTCTCAGGGTGCTTTGCTTTTCCTCACCCAACAGGGAACAACATTGCTTTTGGCAGCAGTCTTGTGGAAAAATAAACATATACATTTGTTTTGTCGATGCTGCACCCGTCTTTAGACGTTCTTGGGTGTGAGGCTGTGGAGATGTTAGTCCGTTCTACAGCGACGTACGCAGAGCACACGCACACACACACACCCACACACCACACACCACACACACACACACACACACACACACACACACACACAGTATCTGTCATCCATAAATCTGCCCTTTGTTAGAAGTCTCTGTGCTCCTTATTACCTTGCTCTTGGGGAAACATAAAGGACACGTGCACTACAACAAACACACACACACACACACACACACTCTATTTTCTGTCATTGTTTATGTGTGTGTGTGAGTGGGTGCCTGCCTGCCTGCCTGCCAGTGGTGTGTGTATTGGTGAGGGTGGGAGTGTTGCTTTCTGTTCCCCCGCTAAGCACCCCCTCCCAGCCCCCCCAGCCTGCTGTCCGGTCAATTAGAGGCTGATTTAAGAGCTAAGTAAACAGGTGGCAGAGAGCCCCAGCCAATCAGCGATCACAACAGACTCATGAACCGGCAGGGGGAAGACAAATCAGCCAGGGTGTGTGTGTGTGTGTGTGTGTGTGTGTGTGTGTGGTGTGTGTGTGTGTGTGTGTGTGTGTGGTGTGTGTGTGTGTGTGTGTGTGTGTGTGTGTGTGTGTGTGTGTGTGTGTGTGTGCGTGTGTGTGTGTGTGTGTGTGGGTGTGTGTGTGTGTGTGTGCGTGCGTGTGTGCTAGCGGGGGCCTCCATCATATCAGTTCAGGGAACACAGTGTCTGTGCCATGGATTTTGTGTATGAGTTGGCTCACTGAGATGTTAAGTGTGGGTGTGTGTGGGTGTGTGTGTTGGGTTAGGGTGTGCGTGTGTGTGCACATGTGTGGTTTGGGTTAGGGTGTGTGTACCTGTGTATGCATTCATGTGTGTGTGTGTGTGTATGTGTGTGTGTCTGTGCATGCATGTGTGTGTGTGTATGTGTGTGTGTCTGTGTGTGTGTCTGTGCATGCATGTGTGTATGTGTGTGTGTGTGCGCATGTGTTCATTCAGGTTTCCCTAACAAGTGCTAGTAGATACCCTTTTGATCTGTGGGATATCATTCCCTATATATATCTTTTTATTATTTGAATACAGCCCTCGGTGCTTGTTAACGTGAGAGATGGAAGGGGAGAGAGAGAAAGTGTGTGTGTGTGTGTGTGTGTGTGTGTGTGTGGTCTGTGCATGCATGTGTGTATGTGTGTGTGTGTGTCTCTGGCGGTGAAAACTAGAACATGTTTATGGTTGTGTTTATTTCCCTCTGTAATTTGGGGTGTGTGTTTATCCGTTGTAACGCCTCAGCCCTGTCCGCCGTAATGAGTAGGTTACAGGATGTAATGGCGGAGGGGAGGGGCAGAATGACAATGGCGGCACTTTAGAGGAATTGGCTGCTTTGGCCTAGACCTAAGAAACGCCATGTGTCTGCATGCGTGCGTGTGTGCGTGCATACTTTGCGTGCGTGCCTGTGTGTGTGTGTGTGTGTGTGCATGTGTGTGTGTCCGTTAATGCAAAGCGCTAACGATCACACGGCGGTCATTATCCGGTTTCAAAAAGCCCAGAGATCAAAGCCGCTGAAGGTTGTCTGAATAACGAAGTAACGGTTAAGGCGATAAACATTCAGACATCAGTGGCTTCCTCGAGGTGGCCCCTATGTAAATCTTGTTATTGTTTGTGTCGACTCCTATCCTTCCTATCCTTCCTTCCCGTCCTTACTTTGCTCGTTAATGATTTGTGTCTCTCTCTCTCCTCCTCTTTATGTTCCCACACTCATTAAAAAAAAAACCCTCTTCCTAATTCCTTATCTGTATCATGCCTTCCCTTCTCTCTACACACGCTCTTGTGGGTCCCTTTCCTTTTGATATCCACTCCGATACATCCTGCTTTCCACTCCTCTGTTCCTTCCACTTCCTTCGTTCACTCGACTCCTTTCTTCCTCCCTACCTTGCTTGCTTCCTTCCTTCCTACATTCCTTCCTTCCTTCCTCCCTCCCTGTCCCCCCTGGAATCCCCTCCCCCTCATCCCTTACTTTCTCTCACCCTCGCTGCTATCGTTTTCATGCATCTCCCTCTCCTCCACACCCCTCCACACCCCAACCTCTACGTTCCTCACCCCCCTAACCCCCACCAACCCACCCCCCTATCCACCCACCTACCCACACCCCCACCTGACACCCCCTTCCATCCTGACACACCCCTACCTGACCGCCCACAGGCGCGGCGGGAGGACAGCGGGGCATCCTGGGCTGCATTCGCACGCTACGGATGAACGGCATCACCCTTGACCTTGAGGAGAGGGCCAAGGTCACGCCGGGGGTCAAGCCGGGCTGCCAGGGCCACTGCACCAGCTACGGCATCTTCTGCCGCAACGGGGGCAAGTGCGTGGAGAAGTACAACGGCTACGCCTGCGAC
>CM051020.1:13397697-13402697 GCA_027704905.1 Muraenolepis orangiensis
CATAATGTTCTGTAATTCTGAGAAAAAACTAACGAGAAAGGATTAGCTGCCGCCACCCCCCCCCCCCCCCAAGAAGTATTAGCCTTGCTAGCAGCTAATTTAACATTCGGTAAATGGAAGTGAATCCTTAATGAGAGTATCTATCATCACGGCAGGCGACTCCATTGTTTTTCGGGGGGGGGGGGGGGGTTCCACTCTGTCAAATGTAAAGTCTGGGCGGGGGGGGGGGGGGAGCGTAATCGCCAACAGCATGAACTCCGGAATAACAGACACAGGGAGATATGAGGGGCGATCAGCAGGCTGTATTTTCAATATTTTTAAACTCGTGGTGTTGGCATAGCATGCGTGAAGAGAAGAGAATTTGGCTGAGTAAAGTCAGAGCCCTGATGCCTCCCTTTACCTATTGCAATTCCAACCTCTTTGTGTGTTGGTGTGGGGTTTTTTCTTTGGCACATACTACTTCTACCTCTCCCGGGCATATTTTGGGGGACAATAAATCTCGTATAGCATGGGAGTAAAAAAGCCCTTTTAGAGTCGCTGTGTCTCGCTGTGCATGGGCCCAAAATGCTCCCATTATGGCCCTACTCATCAGGGCAGAGTGGTGGGCCCCTCTGAGTTTTCCCGAGGTGTCTCACCTAGTTTTCTCACCTGAGGTGGAGGTTTAAAGCAAATCTGTATACTGTAGGTGTACAAAATCACGGGGTAGGTGGCTAACATTCTCAGCCAGTCTAGTTTATCCGATGAAATAGCATCGGGTTTAATCAGTGACCGATATTGTGTGGCCTAAATGTCAAGCGTGTGCAGAGTCACTGCGCTTTCACTTGTGAAGGAGCTTGATTTTCCCGGGAGGAACTGAACACAAGGTGTTCACACATGTATGCACACGCACACAGTCTTACACACACACACACACACACACACACACACACACACACACACACGGTCTCACGCACACACGGTCTCACACACACACACACACACACACACAGTCTCACACATACACACAACCACACACACACACACACACACACACACACACACACACACACACAGACTCACACCTATACACAACCATGCACACACACAGTCTCAAACACAATCACACACACACATACACACACATGCCCGCATTTACATGCACCTAAATGTCAAGCGTGTGCAGAGTCACTGCGCTTTCACTTATGAAGGAGCTGATTTTCCCAGGAGGAACTGAACACACACACACACACACACACACACACACACACATATGCGCTCACACAGGCACACACATATGGTTTCACACACAAACGCACACACGCTCACAAACACACACAAACACATGCCCACATTAACATGCACAACACAGTCACAGACAGAGAATACACACACACACACAGACACACACACATGGTCTCACACACAATCACAAGCACACGCACGCACGCACGCACGCACGCACGCACGCACGCACGCACGCACGCACGCACGCACGCACGCACGCACGCACATGGTTTCACACACAAACACACACCCACACACACACGGTCTCACACACAAACACACACCCACACACACACACACGGTCTCACACACAAACACACACGCACACACACACAACATGCACAACACAGTCACAGATAGAGAAAACACACACACACACACACACGCGCAGGCTTATTCACTAATCACCCATCTCTTACTTTGAATGTGCAACACGGCCATTACCTTCTGTTTATCGATTTCCATGACATTTACGCTGGCAGAGAAACCCAGCAGCACACAAACACCAATGAACACCACACGGATTGCTGCCCTGCTTTCATTCTGCTTAATTTCATGCACAATGGGCTTGTTATCTCCTGTGTAATTGATTTAGTTAGTGTGCACAAAACATGAACATAGTTACACACGCACGCACGCACGCACACAACACACACACACACACACACACACACACACACACACACACACACACACACACACACACACACCAAAGCCCCCAGTCCACAAACACAATGGCACACGATGCAGGAGAGAGAGGTGTGGTGGCAATACGCTCTCGATCAAGAGAATCAATGTGCTTCTTGGAATAGCTGGAATATGCTATTAGCCGCGCTAATGCACTGGTAAAGAGCGGGGCCAATTTAAGACTCGCTCCACCTCCACCAACACACGCCGTATACACACACACGCTGTATTTGCTGTATTGTGTGTGTGTCTGTGTGTGTGTGTATGTGTGTGTGTGTGTGTGTGTGTGTGTGTGTCTGTGTTCATTATGCATGAGTATTTATTTAACACATTTGCCATTCGCCATAGGCGTTATGTAAATTAATTTAACTTCTGTGTTTGTCTGCTACAAAACATGTGACCTAGAATTCACCTGGAGCCCAGACAAAGTATATGTTTGAAGTATGTATTACGAGGGTGTGTGCGCTTGTGTGTGCTTGTGTGTCCCTTCCACCAGAGGTGGGAGGATTCTTCGAGGCCGGAACACTGGTCAGGTACAACTTCCTGTCCGAGGCTGCGGCCGCAGCCAAGAGGGACGCCAGGATTTTGGCGCATCCTATGTCGCCGCACGGAGTCACTCTGGAGCAGGAGGAAGTGGCGTTCAGTTTCAGCACGTCCAATGCGCCCGCCGTCCTCATGTACGTCAGCTCCAAGACCCAGGACTACCTGGCTGTGTTGTTACGGCACAACGGTACTTGTTACACACACAAAACTCATACTAATGCACAAATATCCGCGGGAAAACTGTTTACTGTTTGACTGACATGCATGTAGTATGAAATATAATACATGGGCGTTGAGTGTGTGTGTGTGTGTGTGTGGTTGGTGGCTGGTTGATGCAGCCTCACCAGTCAGACTGAAAAGACTCTGGGGCTGTCCTTGGTAATCAAGGACCCACAGGTTAAACCAGCCGCCACCAACTACACACACTCAGGAGGAGAGAGCTCTAGCATGGATCATCTGCTCTGTCATTATTAAACTACAATACTCTACAATGAGCTAGTTCCCTCATCTTAGCTTTGTCCTTGTCTTCAAGTAGCAATTTTAGTGGCTTGTGGCATCACTGTCTGCTACAATGGGATGTTTAGATCAGGACATGAAACTTTGCTACACCTGATTGCTACCTGCAAATTTGATAATCCAATAGTTGTCATCAAGTACGAATAGCATTTGGTTTTTATGCGTATGTATGTTTAACTTTAGAAATGCAAATATTTGCTTGCTTTTCTCTGTCTTAGCGATTGTTTTTGCTACATTTCATTTCATATCCGAACAATAAATATGCCAATCGGAAAAATTGGAATAGATTGAATCGGCGAATCAGAATAAAGAGTTAACACAGCGACTGACCAATCAGCCGCTGCCTTCCCCTTCCAGGCTCCTTACAGGTGCACTACCACTTGGGTGGGCTAAAGGAACCCTTCTCTATAGACGTGGACCAGCGGAACCTGGCCAACGGACTGCCACACACTTTCAACATGTCACGCATCCACAGGAGTGTCACCATACAGGTATAGGTACACACACACGCACACGCACACGCACACGCACACGCACAACACACACATATACGTGCACATGCACACACGCACACATGCCCACAAGCACATGCACACAAGATACAAGATACAAGATATTTTTATTGGCCGATTGCAACAGGTACATTGGAATGGTTACTCCCCATTCCCTCCTGCAGTATACATCTCCAAAACAATACCATACAAATAATATATACAATAAAAATATACTGTATATATAAAAAAAAAGAACAGCAAAGTCACTGATAAATGATATTGTGTTGAACGTAAAAAGAAAATGTTTTTACAAAAATATTTTTGTAAATGCACACACACACACACACACACACACACACACACCAACATACACACGCACATGCACACAAATACACACACACACACACACACACACACACAAACACACACACTATGTTATTGTCACTGTGTTATGTTTAGTCGTGTTACTTTAATTACACATAAAGATCCACAAGCATTGAAAGTATCCAGGTCAAAGTTTCGAAGCTTGGTTGTATTTTGAACCAGCTAGATAGGATGAATACATAAATAAATAAATAGGATCTGTTTTATCTATTTCAAGGCCACACTTGACTTTATAAATCAAATATTTCAATGTATATTTCATAACTCATGCCTCACACTCAATGGAGAACATAATCACACAGACACATATGCAAATACACACACACGCACGCCACACGCGTACACACACACACACACACACACACACACACACACACACACACACAAACCGACTTGTCCTCATCGACTGGTGGGGACTCACACACACACACACACACACGTACAATGGTGTACGTGTGCGTCGATAATGTCGAAGAATCCTGGAGGGTGGTGTCTCTCTCTCTCTCTCTCTCTCTCTCTCTCTCTCTCTCTCTCTCTCTCTCTCTCTCTCTCTCTCTCTCTCTCTCTCTCCCCCCCCCCCTCTGTTCTGAATCTCAAGGTAAGCCGCGTACCCTCAGCGTGTACCGCATGGATCACCAGACAATATTCCACTTGTGCTCCACGTGTGTTTATCCCCCGTTTATCTCAACTCCGCTCACGACACCGACCTCCTTGTCCTTATCTCCCTTATCTCTCTCTGTCCCTGAGAGAGAGAGAGAGAGAGAGAGAGAGAGAGAGAGAGAGAGAGAGAGAGAGAGAGAGAGAGAGAGAGAGAGAGAGAGAGAGAGAGAGAGAGAGAGAGAGAGAGAGAGAGAGAGAGAGAGAGAGAGAGAGAGAGAGAGAGAGAGAGAGAGAGAGAGAGAGAGAGAGAGAGAGATGTTTGTCTTCTTTCACATAACTTATCTGCTCCAATGGATACAGGGTTACGAATACATGTACAAACAACCAAATCAAGGCAGATTTATTTATTATTTATTTATTTATTCCATAGTCAAAACACCAGACGGACCCACAGACAGACATGAAAATCAGATATGAATGCATGTCCATCCAGAGCTGGCACCTGTCTGTTTG
>CM051020.1:13407697-13457697 GCA_027704905.1 Muraenolepis orangiensis
TCCTCAAGACACTCTTACAAACAACAATTGCAAACCAAAAAATAATAGAACTAATTTATTTTTAAAAACTAAGCTAAACTAAATATTTTAATCTAATGTCCAAAAAGCCTTGGTGGTCGTATGTTGGGTTCACATTACCAGAGATGTAGCGTTGGCCAACAGACAAGTTAAACCACACACCACACGCTTGCTAGCACACTGGCGTGTAAGCCATGCCGCGCACACGCTTAGCATCTATAGGGCAGGATGTGTTGACACTCATTTGTTTGGCGGCGCGTTGAGCACTTCTTAAGAAGTCTCACCTGAACCCTCAGACTGAACCTTGGCTATGCTTCTTCTTCTTCTTCTTCTTCTTCTTTCTTCTTCTTCTTCTTCTTCTTCTTCTTCTTCCCTCTTTTTTAATATACAACCTTCCAACATGGTCTGGTCTGGCCCCTTTTTATGCCTCCTCCATTATTTCTCTCACTGCCTCTCCGAGGGCGCCGGAGATGAAAGCAAAGCGCCTTCAACTTTGTTAAAAGGAGAAAACTCTCTCTCTCATCCTTCTAATCTGCCTCGTCCTCTGTCCTCGTCCACTGCTTCCTTCATGCACCCCTAACCCCAACTATTTATGTTTTTTTCTTCCTTTTTTGAAACTCTTTTCATGTTCCTCTGCCACGTATCCCTCCTCCTCCTCCCTCCTCCTCCTCCTCCTCCTCCTCCTCTCCTCTCCTCTTTGCCTTGAAAAGCACTTATGTGTGTGATTAGGTTTATTAATTGAAGGCTCCACAACAAATAGAACCTCCGTGAGTCATAGCCTCCCCTCGGAGGCGGAGCCACCAGGCGTAAGATCCGATGTTCCAATAGCAGCAGAGCCTCCGGATCCTCGTTCATAACAAGGGCTTTAAGCCACTGGCTGTTATTCCTGATTAATGCATAGGAGCCCGCCTTTTGCAATTATATCACGCAAGATCGTTGATCTTTCAACGCAATGGGAGGAATTCAGACTGGATTCTCACGCGGTCTAATTAGGCAACGCTTAAAGGATTCCAAGGGATCTAAATGGAAAACCTTAAAAAGCCATATCATTGGTATTAGCTCATCTGTAAGTACACGGTCACAGGGAGAAAGCAATCGCATCTGGGAGAAAACGGCGTCGATGGGGAATAAATGGTAAACGGACTGCATTTATACCACGCTTTTTCTAACCAGTGCGGCCACTCAAAGCTGCTTTACAAGTCATGCCTCACATTCACCCGTTCATCCACCCATTCATACGCCGACGGCAGGGTCAGCCATGCAAGGAGACAAGCCAGCACGGCTTGGAGCAGTTTAGGGTTAGGGTGTCTTGCTCAGGGACACCTCGACACTTTGCTAGGAGGACACACACACACACACACTTCCTTGCTTTTAGGCATGGCTTCTCGTGTGCTTCTGGGTTCACGTCCGTTCCATTGATTGTGCAGAGAGAGAAGGAGAGAGAGAGAGAGAGAGAGAGAGAGAGAGAGAGAGAGAGAGAGAGAGAGAGAGAGAGAGAGAGGAGAGAGAGAGAGAGAGAGAGAGAGAGAGAGAGAGAGAGAGAGAGAGAGAGAGAGAGAGAGAGAGAGAGAGAGAGAAACAGAATGTGTGAGAGAGAGAGAGAGAGAGAGAGTGAAACAGAATGTGAGAGAGAGAGAGAGAGAGAGAGAGAGAGAGAGAGAGAGATACAGTGAGAGATGGAGGGAGGGAGAGAGAGTAGGAGGGCGAGCCAGATGGAGGCGAGGTGCTCCCTCTTAGATTTGGGAACACACTGAAAGCAATTTGCTGAGTTGAAATGATTCTAGTCAACAGTGCGGGACGTAGCCTTCAAGCTAATTAGGAATTTCGGTGAAATGGCAATAACAAGTTAATTATGGCGCACTGATATTAAAGTTATATATTCCCTCTTTGCAGCCGTCTTCTCTCTCTCTCTCTGTCTCTCTCTCTCTCTCTCTCTCTCTCCCCCCCCCCCACCCCCCCCCCCCCCCTCACCCCTGATAATTAATTTGGTGAATGTTTTTTGTTGTTCTACCTGCTCTTAATTTCTTCGGGGAGAAGCTATTGAAGCCATTGCAGAATGCGGAAATTGCGTCTGGTGAATGGTGTGCAATTATTTACCCCGTTTTAATCAGCGAGAGATTGTTTTCAAGTTCATAATGAGAATTCATGTTTCCCTTTGCATGCATCCAACTATACCGGCATCGTGAAATTAATAATAATTACAATGATAAACTCGATGATATCTCGTTGTTATGATACAGTTGCTGTGGAGTTGTTTTGAGGAGGAGCCAAAAATATAAACATTTACACAATGAATGCAGATTCGATACATCAATTAAATTGGATCAAATGTGCGGAGTGGGAGCTCATTGCAGCATTAGATTAGATGTTTTAATGAGTACTAATCAGACCTAACTTGATGAACACCCAGGTTCAGACGTTTATTTTTTTTTAATGAAGCAATAGAGTAGAGCTTGTAATTACCCCTGACCGCCACTCGGGGGAGCCAATGCACTATCATTTGACAAACCGAAGTTAATTACATTTTTGCACCGCAAGGGTACGACATAAAACACATTTCATTGTTTAACCTAGCCCTGTTGTTGCTGTTAATTATAATGCTTTGGCTTATTCGTGTGCGTTCTTAGTTGAATACGCATTTTTTTTTTCGTTATTTCTTTGTTAAAATTGTATTGTTTTATATTGTTATATAATTATATATGAACAGTTTTTCCATGTTGTTCTTTTTTTAAATTGTATCAGTGGAAGGAACAGCAGGCCAGGCGAGACGACTTCAGCAGAATGGGGAATTGCCCTCGCCAGAAAGAGACCTCAGAACACAAATTATTCACAACACTCGCTGGAGTAGACTGAACAGAACCGATTAGACTAGGGAAACATCTAAACTGCCGTTTTCATACCACATTACTCTACTGTCTCCCATAGCAGTGTGTGATTGATTTCCGGGGCCTGATATTATGAAGACAACGTTGTGGTGTACTTTCAAAATAAGAGCCTTCACAAAATAAGAGCCCTCTGTTCACCGAAAAAAGGCAATTTGACCACGTTGCTTTCTGTGACTACTTTCGAAACTACTCTTGAAATGTCACTCCTGAATTCGATTTTTTTTTTATCTCAGGAACAACGTAACTGGTCGGCCAATTGTGAATTGCTCTGTGTCGTTTAAATGTGCCTTGTTGTGTCCTGTCTTTGTCTATGAGAGTCTGTTAATCTCTCTCTCTTCTATTCTCTCTCTCTCTCTCTCTCTCTCTCTCTCTCTCTCTCTCTCTCTCTCTCTCTCTCTCTCTCTCTCTCTCTCTCTCTCTCTCTCTCTCTCTCTCTCTCTACAGCTCGACAAATATCCCCCAGTGACGTACACCCTGCCAGATGCCTCAGACACACAGTTCAACCAGGTCAAGACACTGTTCCTGGGGAAGGTCTATGGTAAGTCAATCCAGCGATGGAGCTGAGCTTTTACCGTTGGAACCAAACCGTGACCACAAAAACGGTTTTATCATCTTTGCATCATCTGTTGCCCCCTGCACCATAAATAATTATATATATATATATGTGTATATCTATTTTTGTATTTTTATAATTATTACCTCCACCATCGAAGATGGACCGGAGGTTATGTTTTCACCCCTGTCTATTTATCTGTCTGTCAGCAACATAACTCACAAAGTTATGGTTGGATTTGGACAACCCTTTGGACAATTACTAATGGGGCATGGAACAGTTGATTCGATTTTAGCACAGATCCGGATCTGAATCCGGATCCAGGGGACTTTTTGGTGTGATGGAGGTATCCGTTCGACTGAGGGGCCCTCTAGGGTTTTTTGGTTATTTATTTATTTTGCAAATTAGAAAATACACTGAGACATTGACATTACAATGAAGATATATGAAAGGCATTATGAATGCAGATATTTAGATGATGTTTCAATGTTGATGTTTTCAAATGTTACGAACCATTTATCGTGCATACCGTCTGGTATGGACGTTTTTAGTGCAATTTCTGGATGTGGAATACAGAAGTTGCAATGACACACATACGCCACTAGAGTGCAGTATAAACAGAGTTGCTAGACAAATGAAGTAAGCTGTGTGCGTGCGTGCGTGTGCGTGGGTGTGTGTGCGTGTGCGTGCGTGCGTGTGTGTGTGTGCGTGTGCGTGGGGTCCGTTAACACTGGCCAAAGTAAATGTAGAATCAGCGGTTTTTACATTTAGACTTCATCACTCTGTAATTACTCTAAAACAGCTGACATATCATGCGTTAACACATGAGTGTACCCAGCGGATGGCTGTAACTGAATTCCCCACGTATTCACAGTCATGGTCTATTACGCATTATGTAAAATGTACTAGATGGGAAAAATACACTGTAAATAAATGTTCATCTTGCCTTACCTACATTAATTGATGTTGTAATGTAATGGCTGTTTTCTAGGATAAAACCCATAACCCTCTGCAGGTATGGAACAGGTGTATCCTCGCTTATTGTCCTAAACCATTTTTAACGTTTAATTGAACGTTGTCACCTTATCAGCAGTCTTGTTTCTGGATCAGTATTTTCATGAAATTGCAAAAAAAAAAACACTGATTCATTTAATTTGTTAAAAGGTGTAGCCAGGCCTTATGCCAAGATGTCTGCCTCTGTTTATTTATGTATTTCTTCTTTATTTCTTTATTTAAATAGTTTCAATGGAGAGAAAAAAAAAGGAACATTTGCTTCTTTTTTTTTTTCTCTCTCAACCACTGAGTGCCACTCCTGCATAAAATGTGTCCCTAGAGTCAAGTCAGTGTTATTTGTACAGCTCTGAATCACAGTCAGTGGCAACAGCTTTACAGCCATTATGTACGACACCCACGCAGCCTAGCACACACACACACACACGCACGCACACACACACACACACACACACCACACACACACACACACACACACACACACACACACACACACACACACACACACACACACACACACACACACACACACACACACACACACGCACAGTATCCCTTCAGGAACCAAGATGAACACATTCCTATTAATAAAAAATTAACAATTAACAAATCACTTCAGTCACACAGACACAGTTGTCATATTTCATTCTAGTTTAGGTTTACTTTATATACTTTATATACTGTGTATATATACAGTGTATACTGTGTGTCATTATATATATATATATATATATAGATACTGTGTGTATAAATGTAGATATATAGACATATATATATATATATACTGTTACATTTGCACACAACGTATTTTTCACTGTACTGTACTTGTGCTGTGCAATGATAATAAATTTGAATCGAATCTATATATATATAGAGAGAGAGAGAGAGAGAGAGAGAGAGAGAGAGAGAGAGCGAGAGAGAGAGAGAGAGAGAGAGAGAGAGAGAGAGAGAGAGAGAGAGAGAGAGAGAGAGAGAGAGAGAGAGAGAGAGAGAGAGAGAGAGAGAGAGAGAGCGGGAGAGATGTTTAGATACAGATATAAGTAGATAGATAGATAAATATATATAGACATGAACATTGCCTTCCCCTTCCATCCTTCCTGTCCTGTCCTCTGTGTGGAATGACAAGGTGAGCGGGGAACTAGAAGTAATAGCGCTCCACAGCTAGCTGCCACCCGCTAGCTAGCATCCTCGATGGTAGCTCGCTTGACTCACACACCATTGACGACTGGCTTGACTCACACACCATTCACGCACACACATGCACACACACACACATACACATACACACACAAACATATGCACACACATACACATGCACACACACACATGCACACGCCAAATTCACACACTAATACACACACACGTGCACACACATGCATACACACGCAATCCTACCCGCAGAAACTGTGAGTGTGACGTGTTGGAGGTGTATTATGTTTGAACCACACACACACACACACACACACACACACACACACACACACACACACACACACACACACACACACACACACACACACACACACACACACACACACACACACACACAGACAAAGGCTCATTATGGTTCTAGAGAAGCAGAAGAAGAAAAGCTACATGGAAAGCATCCATCTTTGACCGACCGGAGGGGGGAGGAGGGGGGGCTCAATACCAAGCCAAGGTTAATGTCCCCTCCGACATATAGCCGTACATATAGAAGACATATAGAAGTACTTATGGTAGGAGACGAGAGAGAGAGAGAGAGAGAGAGAGAGAGAGAGAGAGAGAGAGAGAGAGAGAGAGAGAGAGAGAGAGAGAGAGAGAGAGAGAGAGAGAGAGAGAGAGAGAGAGAGAGAGAGAGAGAGAGAGAGAGAGAGAGAGAGAGAGAGAGAGCAGAGAGAGAGAGATAGAGAGAGAGAGAGAGAGAATTGCTGAAATAAAGCTGCTGAACACCAATAGGAGGAGAAAGTAAAAAGAGTTGAAGACATTTTCCTTCCTATATCTGGTGTGCTCCAGTTCTGCCTCGGTACCAGTGACACACACACACACACACACACACACACAACCACACACACACAACCACACAACCACACACACACACACACACCACACAAACACAGGCTCTCTGCGAGCAAGCCCTTCACTTCTGCTACAAAGAGTTTTTGTTTGGCATTTGGCGTGCACACACACACACACACACACACACACACACACACACACACACCCACACACACACAGTGCTTGCAGACATTCACATAAGTGCACACCCACCCACCCACACACACATACACGCATACATAAATATGTATGCACACAAGCCCTCACATATACGTGTATGCACACATGCACATATTGACACACACGCACACACACACACACACACACACACATTTGTGCGTACACACATACACACACCAGACACAAAACAAAGACACACACACACCCTCCCACACACAGGCACACACCCTCCCCCCCCCCCCCCCCACACACACACACACACATGCACACACACACACACACGCAGAGGATCAGAGCGATGTCTCCTCTCTCTCGTCCCTGACTGCTGATGCTCAACAGAGATGACTGGAGGGAGGGAGAGAATACAGAGAAAAGAGAAGGGAATTAAAAAAGATATAAAGGCAGCCAGCATCTCAAGCTGTCTCTGATCTCAAACTTAATTCAGATTTCTATTTTTTATTTTATTTTTATTTTATTTTTGTTGTTGTGTGTTGTTAGTTTTGTTCAAAAATACATATAATTTTGAAATGTGTTTCACACAATCGATGATTCCCACCTCCTTGGATGGAGCGATGCCTTTGGATTCATGCAGTCATGGAGGTGTGATATAAATACATCTACAGGTTTGGCCCCCAGTTGGTGGCCCTGTATATCTGGCCCTCCATATGTCCCCTTATGGTCTGATCTCTCTGGGGGGAGGGGGGTCCGTGAAGCTCTGGCATACCATACTTGTGTTTGTGTGTGTGTGTGTGTGCGTGTGCGTGTGCTTGTTGGGTCTTGTTTGTGTAGCCTTTCATGTATGTAGGTGGTACTTTTTGGTTTTCCACTAAAGGATAAAGAATGAGACAATAAACAGTTGAATATACAGTATACAATATACTCAGTTATTGAGCTGAAAACTCTTTGTGTCGCAGTTCTAAAGGAAAAGAGTCTGTAGCTGCTTCCGTGCATGTGTGTCTGTCTGTCTGTCTGTCTGTCTGTCTGTCTGTCGTCTGTCTGTCTGTCTGTCGTGTCTGTCTGTCGTGTCTGTCTGTCTGTGTGTGTGTGTGTGTGTGTGTGTGTGTGTGTGTGTATCCGTGTATGTGTGTGTGTGTTTGTGTCTGTGTGTGTGTGTGTGTGTGTGTGTGGGGGGATGATGTACTGTATATGGCTCTCTGCTCTCTCTCTCTGGGATAGATGAGGAACAGAGAAGACTCATACATCATCTCCAGCAGAAGACTCTGGACTCCAAACCCCTATTCCCACCCACCCACCCACCCGTGTGTGTGTGTGTGTGTGTGTGTGTGTGTGTGTGTGTGTGTGTGTGTGTGTGTGTGTGTGTGTGTGTGTGTGTGTGTGTGTGTGTGTGTGTGTGTGTGTGTGTGTGTGTGTGTGTGTGTGTGTGTGTGTGTGTGTGTTGTGTGTGGGGGGGGGGGTCTTAAGGAGATCCAGAAAGCGGTCAGCATCAGGATGCTATGAGATGAGATTAGATGGTTTCCCAGCGGTCCCATTTGTCGAGGACATACATGTTGCTTACAACAGGAATGACATTGTCTATCTCTATCTCCCTTTCTCTCTCTTCGCTCCATCTCTCTTACTCTCTCACTCTGTATATCTCTTGTTGTCATACTTCTTCTTATTAATGATGTTCGCTGTTGCAACATTAATCTCCAGCACCACTGGGCCCAGATGTGAATAATTGAACTCATCATTCCATCACTGTGAAGTCATTCTGCCTCTCGGAGTTCAACAACCACATGGTCCAGAGCTCTGTCCCGGGCCTTGAGATGGCCTTGGTTACAGAAACAACAGAAGGAACATTTGGAGCCAAAGTTTTTAGGTTGTTTGTTTTTGGTTTAGTTTTTGACTAACAAAGACATATTTAGTGTGTGAGAAAGCCTGATACATATGGAATATGTTGTGTCTTCTGATGGGTGCAATAGGGTAGTTTATTCTTCTATTGATTCTCCTGTCAGGGTGGTTTAGGGCGAGGAGGGAATAGTTTGATGGGGGATGTGGGGGGTGTACTGGTGTTGTCTTCACATTGTTAACCCCGTGTTTACTTACACACACATTGTTCCACAATGTGTCTGGGAGGGTGCAGCGTTAGCCAAACAGAGATGCACTTAAACATTCAATTGTAAAGAAACCTACCTTTACCCAGTAGAACACGATACCGCACCTCATCCCTGCTACTTATTTACATGTTTATGTTACTCACCGTCTCTTTGGATAAAAAAGAATGTTCCTCCAGTTATGTAAAAAACAAATTGCATTCAAATAATTGTCAGTCTGTCTGATACATTAAGTCACATTCTCAACCTTTGTTTGTCTACGCTGGTACCCAGGGTGCATCTTTAATGATGAGATCATTGATTTCATCATCGCGATAAGAGGGAGCCTTATCTCTCTCTAAACATTGGCCGACGTCTCCGAGTGAGTCTCTTATGAAATCACTTAGTTATGTGTATTTTTGGTTTGGTTTGTTTGTTTTTATTTTACGGATAATGTGTTTTCTGACCTCCTGCCACTGCATTGACTTGCTTGCCTGCATCCTCCGGATCCATGTGTCTGTGCAGATCCAGGTCCAGGTTTTCTCCAACTGCTGCTGCTGCTGCCGCCGCTGTTGGTTAAGGGGTGGGACTGCACTGCAGAGAGAGAGAGAGAGAGAGAGAGAGAGAGAGAGAGAGAGAGAGAGAGAGAGAGAGAGAGAGAGAGAGAGAGAGAGAGAGAGAGAGAGAGAGAGAGAGAGAGAGAGAGAGAGAGAGAGAGAGAGAGAGAGAGAGAGAGAGAGAGAGAGAGAGAGAGAGAGAGAGAGAGAGAGAGAGAGAGGGATTGAGCTGCTCAGTGATGTGCTAGAGTGAGGTCCACACAGCCAGAGCATTGACTAGAGACGAGGAGGAAAAAGCAGGTTTGTCTATCAACAATATATATATTTAAATAGATTTGTATGCATTTGCTGATCTCTGTGCATGCATGCATGTGTGTGTTTGTGTGTGAAGGGGGGGAGCGGAGGTGTTTTGTGTGTGTGTGTGTGTGTGTGTGTGTCACATGTGTGAGAAGCAATGTATGGCAAATACTGAACATGATTTAATGTTCATTCAATTCAATGTTACCAGCCGTATTCTCTTTGAATCTCACTGGAAGTCATCCGGGAGCTGTTTGAAGTTGCGTTTACTTGAGGAGGATATGAACTGTTTGTTCACCGCCCCGCTTGTTGCTGAGCCTGCCTTGTGACCAGGAATGAACGGCTGAAATCCTTGTTGGACGAGAAGTTGTACTGACAGATGTCTGTACAACGGTGTCTGTATTGTTTGGATATGCTGTGTGTGTGTGTGTGTGTGTGTGTGTGTGTGTGTGTGTGTGTGTGTGTGTGTGTGTGTGTGTGTGTGTGTGTGTGTGTGTGTGTGTGTGTGTGTGTGTGTGTGTGCAGAAGGAGGAGGACCACAGGTGCTCTTTGCTCATCCACAACTCAAACAATCTTCCGTGTCCTGCAGCCATCCTCCTTCCATCCGCCTGCCTCTCCATCTTTGCATTTTGCACCACCCTCTCCTGTTTTTCTGTGTGACTGTGTGTATATAATTCAAGTCATCATGTATGATGTGATGTTGTCGTCCTGTGCAAATTTATCATATGATGTCCTGTGTTATTTATTTGTGTGTGTGTGTGTGTGTGTGTGTGTGTGTGTGTGTGTGTGTGTGTGTGTGTGTGTGTGTGTGTGTGTGTGTGTGTGTGTGTGTGTGTGTGTGTGTGTGTGTGTGTGTGTGTGTGTGTGTGTGTGTGTGTGCTGATGCACATCTTTATATTACGTGTTGATGCACATCTTTATATTACGTGTTGATGCACATTATTTAACCATTTAAACCCCCTCCCTCCATCCCTCCCTCCCTCTCTCTATGCATTTCCATTTCCATTCTCTCTCTCTCTCTCTCTTGCTCTCTCTCTCTCTCTCTCTCTCTCTCTCTCTCTCTCTCTCTCTCTCTCTCTCTCTCTCTCTCTCTCCTCTCTCTCTCTCTCCTCTCTCTCCTCTCTCTCTCTCTCTTCTCTTTCTCCCTCTCTCTCACACACACACACATTTGGCGTTCTCCCTCTGCATCAGATTCCCATTTGTTGCCATAGCAACTGTGTTTGATCTCCTCCACCCGACCAACCCTCCGCCATCTCCCGGCTGCCCCCAGTGTTCAAGAGCCTCTCATCAAACCTTGCCGGACCCCGTCCCTTCAACCCCACCAACACCACCCATCACCACCACAGCCCCCCATCTCCCTTCTCCCAAAGTCAAGTGGAGTTAGCCACACCCCTCCCCCCTGTACGAAGGTGCAGCACTCCTCCCTCCTCCTTCTCCTCCTCCCTCCTCCTACCTATATCTCCGTCTCCCAATTTTTGGGTCTCCTCCATGCTTCGCTAATTTGCGGGTCTCCAATATGGCGCTGCACCCCCCCCCCCCCCCCCCCCCACCTCGGTGAATAATTCATGGTACCCCCTGTTGGTTACCCTGGCAACAGGACAATGACGAGGTGTGCCGTCCGTGTGACCTTGTAAACTCGCCTGGTTAGCGCACACCGGTGTGTGTGTGTGTGTGTGTGTGTGTGTGTGTGTGTGTGTGTGTGTGTGTGTGTGTGTGTGTGTGTGTGTGTGTGTGTGTGTGTGTGTGTGTGTGGTGTGTGTGTGTGTGTGTGTGTGTGTGTGTGTGTGTGTGTGTGTGTGTACCTGTTGGGGGACGTATCATTGTTTTGCCTTCGTCGTTTCACTTGGCCGACATGTCATAACAATCTTCTTTTGTTCTCCGGTTCCGTTAGTCTGAGGCCGGCGGCCAAATTTCATGGTGATGATGATACAGCGTATGGACTATGAGGACCATTGTCCTCATGGTATTGTGGATAGACAATACCTGTCCGTCTGTCTGCCTGCATGTGGGGTTCACCTACATTATATGTAAATGAGGCTGTGTTTCTTCACTGGTAGACTCTGCATTAGTATTCATAGCCAGGCTGGGCAGTACTCAACACACACACACACACGAGAGAGAGAGAGAGAGAGAGAGAGAGAGAGAGAGAGAGAGAGAGAGAGAGAGAGAGAGAGAGAGAGAGAGAGAGAGAGAGAGAGAGAGAGAGAGAGAGAGAGAGAGAGAGAGAGAGAGAGAGAGAGAGAGAGAGAGAGAGAGAGAGAGAGAGAGAGAGAGAGAGAGAGAGAGAGAGAGAGAGAGAGATTACAGAAAATTGTGTTGATAATTGTTATTCATGGTGAATTTGTTGTCAGAATTGTCCTCTTGTGTGTATTGCAGGGCTGGCACAGACAACGCGCTCTCTCTCTCTCTCTCTCTCTATCTCTCGCTCTCTCTCTCTCTCTCTTTGTTGCTCTACTCATCTCTCTCGTTTCCTCCAATTATCCATATCTCTCTTTTTCCTCTCCCTATCATGCTCTCAAACAAGCAAATCATTGTGGTGATGGATATGAACATATCCTCCCACACACACACACACACACACACACACACACACACACACACACGCAGTTGCAAAAAACTGCTATACTCTGGTTTGGGTGGGATGATGGACACACAAACACATCTGCGGGGCATCTTTTCGGACAGTAAATATTGAAATGACACCGATAGCCTTGAGCAGTATGTCTTGGGACTCTAATCAAAAACACACTCGCACACACACACACACAACACACACACACACACACACACAACATAGATACACACACACACACACACATACACACACATTTATTGGGCTCTTACAAATTAAATAAAGGCGGACAATTTCATTACAAGCCATATTTGCTCTCTATTACAGAGTGCGTCTGAACCTCATTTCCACGAGTGCCACATGCACAAATACACACACACACACACACACACACACACACACACACACACACACACACACACACACACACACACACACCACACTCAATTAAGCTTGTTACCCATCGACCCTGCATCTATTCTGCAGTTCCAGAATAGATGTAGCCCTTCCAAATAGCTCTTCTGCATGATAGGAAGTGACAGCAGCAGAGAACACAAATGGAAAACAAGCTAAAAACACTGAAATTGTGAACTTAAACATCTATTGCAATTTCACATTAACACACCCATGGTTTGACAGACAGACCGATAAGGAGAGAGAGAGAGATAGAGGGAGAAAGAGGGAGACAGAGACAGAAATAGAGAGAGAGAGAGGGGGTGACAGACAGAAAGAGAGAGAGGTAGCGACAGACAGATAAGCAGAGAGAGAGAGAGAGGGAGGGAGACAGACAGAAAGAGAGTCTGGGAGAGACAGACAGACAGACTGACAGACAGATAAGCAGAGAGAGAGAGATCGCGAGAGAGCGTAGGAAACAAAGACAGAATGAGAGAGAGGGACAGACAAAGAGACAGACAGACAGACAGACATGCATACAGACAGACAGATAAGCAAATAGAAAGAGACAGAGAGAGAGAAAGAGACAGACAGACAGACAGACAATTCTGCACCCCAGTTCAAAGGTCAATACATGGAAAGTTCCCCTAAAAATGCAGGGAAATGCAGTATTATTGAGAAGTTGTATTCTAATGTTAGTCTTTAATGCGGCATTATGCTCTGTCTGTGAATCTCAGCAGAGCCCATAGTCATCAAGCGCTGCATTATTGATGTCAATGTATGGGGGAAAATGAACATGCTGCACCTGGAGTTTACTTACTGCAGGTAATACTTCAGGAAAGTGCATTGTGTGTGTAATATGTCATATCTAAGGTTTCTTGTAAATGTGCTGATCTTGGCTCTTAAGACCTGCTTAGCTTGGGTGTTTCTCTGAACCCTCGCGGTTCAGAAAGAAACTGAACCGCTGAAAACTGAACTGAAACTGAAATACCCCATGGTAACGTTGTCTCTCTCTCTTCCCCTCTCTCTCTCTCTCTCTCTCTCTCTCTCTCTCTCTCTCTCTCTCTCTCTCTCTCTCTCTCTCTCTCTCTCTCTCTCTCTCTCTCTCTCTCTCTCTCTCTCTCTCTCTCTCTCTCTCTCTCTCTCCCCAAGTTACACACGTTTTTTGGGTTGTTATTACATGCCTCTCCTGTTCTGTCTCACTTTAATAAATGTCTTTATTGACAACTAGAGAAGTTTGCGGTTTGTTGTTTTTTCACGAACCCCACTCTGTGATCGTCCCCTCCTCTTTCTGTCTCTCACTCTTTCTATCTCGATGCCCGTCTCCTTTAAATGACTTTATCGACAAGCCGATGGCTCCTTTTTTTATGAAACATCCCTCTCTCTTTGTGAAGTGAAGTGAAGTCAGCGGTCGTTATTTTCTATTACAGAGTGGGACTGAACCTCATTTCTAAGGAGCGCCACGCGCCCACATAAACACACACACAAACACGCACACACACACACACACACACACACACACACACACACACACACACACACACACACACACACACACACACACACACACATACTACACTCTATTCAGCTTTCTAACCATCGACCACACATCTATAGTGCAGTACCACAATAGATGCAGCTCTTCCAACTCCTTCCTCCTTCGCCTGAGAGACAGGAACTAAAAAAAAGCAAAAAACACTGAAATTGTGAACCCCATCACCATATTTCATATTCATTTATATTCATATTTTATAGTTTGCGTTAGAAAATGTTGATGGAAACGGCAAACATTCTAATCAACTTCCTCTGATCGCCAAAATGTTGATAGTACGCTCGCTTGAGGCGGTGGTGACTTATGCTGTCGGCTTCTTCTCAAGCCTTCATGTGTGACCCGAAAACGTGGCTTATGTCACCGCCCAATGCCCGTCATCACTGACGTAGTTTAACTAGTGGATGGATTCACAACTCATTTGCATTTTCTTTTTTTGGTTTTGTGTGCGAACGTTCGCTTAAAATTGGCTTCGACTCTTTTAGATGGAAACCCAGCCTGTGTGTGGGGTTGACGGTGTGTGTGGTTGACGGTGTCGGCGGTGCGTGTGGGCTGTGAATACCTAATATCCTTAAGTCGAGATGTTGGTTGTTTTTTTTTTACAGAGACCGGTCACGTGGACCACAAGCTCCTCGAGCGCTACAACAGCCCGGGCTTCGTGGGGTGCCTCTCCAGGGTGCAGTTCAACGGCGTCGCTCCTCTCAAGTTCGCCCTTAGAACATCCTCCTCTTCCTCGGTCCCGCCCCCGGGAGGAGCAGCAGCAGCTGCCAGCCAATCAGAGGCACACGCGGCGGTCACACGGCAGCCGGCGTCCTACCAGGGCAAGCTAGTGGAGTCTAACTGCGGCGCTTCGCCCCTCACCAGCCCACCCATGTCGGCCGCCACGGACCCCTGGCATCTGGACAACACAGGTGGGCAGGACATTATGGGATATGGGTATATATAACAGTATGTTATATGATCTTATTGATCATTTTTGGTGCAAATATAGGTAATAAAACAGAATATTGACAATGGAATCAAGATACAAGATACAAGATATTTATTTGCCATTTGTAACAAGTACATTGGAATGCTTGCTCCCCATTTCCTCCCGCAGTAAACATTTCAAAAAACAATACCATAAAAATAATATATACAATAGAAAATAAAAAAATAAAAACGGACAGCAAAGTGACTGATAGATGGTATGAACATCTGTTGAATGTGCAAAAAGATTTAAAAGCATTTAAAGTGCCAGTAGTGCAGCAGCAGCATCATGAATACAGTGCAGTGCAGTAGCTGGAATGAGTCCATAAAGTCCAGCAAAGTATGTAAGTGTAATGTTAATCAAGGCTTGACATTAGGTTTTTGGCTCACCAGCCACTGTGGCTAGTGGTTTTTCCAAAGTCACTGTGCCAAAATGCCCCTTGAAGTTGATGGGCCAATGGAATAAGCACACAGTTCGCACCCAGTGCTCATGGGAGTTGTAGTATCATGTATTATCACCTCAAATTGACAGAATCATTTCAGATGCCTTTTGTAAACTACAATGATTTTAAGTAAATGCCACCAATAGGTCAGAGGTAAGAGTGACGGAGTGACAGGCCACTGCTGAATTATACAAGCATTTAGCCATTAAGCATTTAGTGTTAATGTGAAGTCCTGCTTGGAATGTATATAATAAATATATACCGTATTGACCCGAATATAAGACGACCCCGATTATAAGACGACCCCTCTTTTTCAAGACTCATTTTTGGAAAAATAAATAAATACATTTTTTTGAAGACCAAATCTTTTTTTTTATAAAGAAAATCATTTTATTTGAAAATAATGATAACACACATCACACATTGTGTTCTAATTTGCCTAACTTGGAAAACAAAAACAAAACAGGCTAGATAGATTGCAATGAAACAGTAGTGCAATAAAACAGTAGTGCAATAAAACGGAACATCAGTCTATCGGTCACATCACGTCTTCTCATTCAGCTCGTCTTCTACATCGCTGGTTGTTCCTCTCACTCCCGCTATCGTCACTCACGGTGTCTGCTCCCCCGTCTCCTCCCACATCACGTCATCCTCGCTGCCATCCATGGCATTTGATACGCAGCATTTCATAACCCATTAATGATGCTTTCTGGGGAAACGTCAGCCCATGCTTGCAAGATCCATTCACAGAGCAAACGTACTGCAGGCTTTTTCCAGACGGTGTCAGTGCGTGATTAGCAGCCAGGAGCCACTCTGTGGATCTCTTGCGCAGATGAACCTTGAATGGTTTGTTAACGACCACATCCAACATCTGCAGCTGGCTTGTCATTCCGCCCGGTATGATCACTAGGTCACCATTCAACTCTTTCACTTGCTTTTTGACTGGCGCCGTCTGCCCCAACCTTGAGCCAGTCCACCACCAGCTCCGTCTCCATCCAGCCCTTTGCCTGGGCACCTACGTAATGCCAGCTGGCACTGCCTCTTTAGGTACAGTCACTGCCTCTTTAGGTACAGTCTTGCGTTTTAAAACCACGTACGGGGGGAGTTGTGTCCCATCTGCGAGGCGCGTTAACATGAGCGTTACTCGGCTCTTCTCGTTTCCAGTAGTCTTCACAATCACTGATTTGTCGCCTTTCTTATGCCCAGTGACAGATGTTGGCATGTCAAAATACACAGGCGTTTGATCAGCATTGCCCATCTGATCAAGGGGGTATGAGTGCTTCTTCCTTAACTTGATCACATATCGCTGATAAGACAGTAGCTTCTCTCTGGAGTCTGAGGGCAGGCGCTGGGCTTGTCCTGCGTCGCAATGACAGGTGTTTGATGTCTCTGCTTCGTTTATCACCATTATCTTAAAATTGGCATCGTAACTTCGTCTCTCCTGTTTATTAAATTGCCCTAGTTGGTCGCTGTGTCTCTCCATTTCTATCTCTCCAGGCAACTGTTGCTATGTACTGTTACTTTAAGTGTCGCGCGATGTCTCGGAACACTCGTTTGGCGCGATCTGTTGTTGCGCAATTACATGTGCAATTACGGTACATCGAAAAGTCTAAACCCCGATTATAAGACGACCCCTCATTTTCTGATATTTTTCTAGGAAAAAAACCCCGTCTTATATTCGGGTCAATACGGTAGTATACGGTCTGACTAGTGTCATCATTTGGTTACATTTTCTGATTGGTTGTTGGGTTTGGTACATGATGTTTTACATGCAACGCAATTGTTGTATGTAAAACGATTACAGCAGTCGTATGTGACGATCTCGCCATGGATAAAGAGTATAAAGATCATATTTAGCGTAACATATTGTTGTCTTTCTATGGGGACTATGGGGCACCTGCATGCACAAAGGCACAAACACGCTTACACAAAACCGCCCATCTTTGTTCTTCAGTTTCCCAGCACACGTCGATAGTTCCTCTGCGTACGGATATTGCAGATGTATCCATTTTTTAAAAGTGCTTCAAACTAACAGGCCTATCATAATGGCAAGCTGGGCTGTCGGTGGACCAATCAGGTTGATAGATCTGTATCTATCTCCGGAGTGCCAACTCACAGTCATCTCCTCTCCTTGCTCTATTGATAGTTTTGGTTACTCGCCACTTTTCTTATTTTTATATCTCCTCCTAATCCACCCCATCTCCTCCTCCTCTACAGTTTTTTTCATTTTATCTGGCTTTTGTTCTACTTTCTGGCCCCAATTACTTTCGCTTTTGATTGCTTCTGAAGGGATAGGGGCAGGTGCTTCTCATTCTTTAGTGAAAATACAATATATTATCTAATATAATATATGTATCCCCACCCCACACACACACACACTTTTTATTTTGACATCCTCTCCATCTCATCCATCCTCACCTCCTCTCTTCTTTAAGCTTCCTCCCTCTTTTGTCCAACCTCTCCTAGTCATCCTCCTCCACCTTCACTTTGCTCATCATCCCCCTAGGCCATCCACCTCAGCTCACCGAGCCGCATTCCTCTCCTCCTCCTCCTCCTCCTCCTCCTCCTCCTCCTCCTCCTCCTCCTCCTCCTCCTCCTCTCCTCCCATGCGACGCCCATCTTTTCTTCTTACTCATGTTCATCACCTCCCAGGGGAGGACCGGGTAATGGGGGCTGAAGCAGAAATAGCTGCCAGCTCACAGCAGGGAATTGCTTTGTGTGTGTGTGTGTGTGTGTGTGTGTGTGTGTGTGTGTGTGTGTGTGTGTGTGTGTGTGTGTGTGTGTGTGTGTGGTGTGTGTGTGTGTGTGTGTGTGTGTGTGTGTGTGTGTGTGTGTGTGTGTGTGTGTGTGTGTGTGTGTGTGCTCGCGCATGGGCAGGTTGCAAGGTCATGTTTGCCTCTCTTCACTCCATCACTCTGCGCGAGGTATGCCTGTGTGTGTGTGTGTGTGTGTGTGTGCGTGTGCGTGCATGCGTGCGTGTGAGCGTGCACGTGTATGTTATTTACTGTCGATAAAACCGGACCGCCGGAGAGAACTTCCGCTGGAAGTCGATCGGAGTGATCGTCTTTCCCTTCCTCTGTGCCTTTTACACCTTGTTCGCCCACCCCTCTCAGACCCTCACACACACACACACACACACACACACAGCACTGTGCGTCCATCCGCACAGTACCAGAGCCGAATGGCGGACACAGTGGTGAATGCCAATAACCTTTTTATCCCGGCCCCGTATCTCATTAAAGTATCCCACCGCACCATCCCTCCTCCCTCCACGCAGGTTAACTTATACACACACACTGAAGTCACCCCGTCTCCCTCCATACGTCAAACAGGGCCCATGTTTGCTGCAGCTGCTACTGCATCCACACAGGTCTGCGCTAGTGTGCGATGTGTGTTTTTAGTTTTTCTGTCGGGTTGGTTCTTCGCCTGCCACACATCTCACACTCATGCTTTATACCTCACTCCCATGCTGTATTCATCACACGTGTGAAGTGCAATGAAATTTCGTTGGCGTGGTCTTTAATAGCTTATGCAAACAAGATCTAGACAAAGTATAGTCAATTCACATGACTTTACACACAAACTGTATATGTTGACTAAATCTAAATCTGGAGAATTGACTCCTCTTTATTGGACAGTAACATTTGTTACTCTGCATTTAACCCATCCTAGTATTAAGAGCAGTGGGCAGCTATTGCTCACTGCCTTGCTTAAGGGCACCTTGGCAGTGCCAAGGTGTTTCGGGGACTTGAACCGGCGATCTTCCGGTTCCCAAGCCCAAGTCCAAAATAGACTGAGCTACTGCCGCTGCAACTGCCAAATTAAATTCTCAAATTATTTTAGTAAAGTTTAATTTATCTGAAAAAAATAACTCTTAGTGTTGTTGTGTCTTCCTCTGTGTTCAGATACAGAGTTTCCCTTCAACGAAGAGAGGGTTGTCCCCGATGGCGTCAACAGGAACTCAGCGATCATCGGAGGTATGGTACATTTAAACTAAAGTAGATTCACAATGTCAAATATTGACTTTTTCAAACTGTCACCTGCTACTGTGTTAACAACGATTTGCTGGGGTCCCAAAACATGTTTCGATTGGATCTCAACGTTTCAAATGATTTGTATCTCAAGGTTTCAAATTATTCGATTGGATCCCAGTGTTTCGAAAGATTTGATTGGATCCCAGTATTTACAATGATTAGATTGGATCCGTCCTCGACCCCCCCCCCCCCCCCCCCTGTGTCTACCAGCAGGATGGATAAAGACTGCCACCAGATATCAAATTCAGCGCCACACCCCAAACGAGTCTCACCAAGTTCTATGCGACCATAGGCAAATACAGACTTAGTGTCAATCTCGTCACCCATTGGTCAATAAACAACCATTTTGAGGGTGAAGGGTATTTGCCTTCTATGGACGGCGCCAGTGTTTGAGATGTTTTTGCAACCAGCAGTTAAACAATTTAGCAGATTGAGGGCAGGACTCGAATGAATGACCTTTAATGATATGAAACTGTCGAACGGAACCTCTCAAATTATATAATATATGGAAATGAACTAGCCAATGAGATCCTAACCGAACATAGAAAAAAAATGGTTGACTTTGTATTACGAGAATAAAATCAATTCATTTTTCGATGGGGAACGATCATTCTGCTGCCAACCACCACAAACCACCTAGAGGCAGTTAGAGGAACTACATCTTTATCTCTACCGTGAGCAACCTAGAGGCCTTTATAGGAACTACATGCTAGTCTCTACCATGAACCACCTATAGGCCTTTATAGGAACTACATGCTAGTCTCTACCATGAACCACCTATAGGCCTTTATAGGAACTACATGCTAGTCTCTACCATGAACCACCTATAGGCCTTTATAGGAACTACATGCTAGTCTCTACCATGAACCACCTAGATACCGTTAGAGGAACTACATGTTAGTCTCTACAGTGAACCACCTAGAGGCCGTTAGAGGAACTACATGCTAGTCTCTACCGTGAACCACCTAGAGGCCGTTAGAGGAACTACATGTTAGTCTCTACCGCCAGGGCTTTCACAACAAAACGCAGGAAACAAAATGTTGTTCACTCCTCCATTCCACTCCCCTCCCCCCTACCCCCTCCCCCCTCCCCACACCCACCACTCCCCGTTACAGGCATCATCGCCGTGGTGATCTTCACCATCCTGTGCACCCTGGTGTTCCTGATCCGCTACATGTTCCGCCACAAGGGCACCTACCACACCCACGAGGCCAAGGCTCCAGGCGGCGGCACGGCGGCCGGAGGAGAGGCCGGGGGGGCGGGGGGGGACTCGGCGGACACGGCCGTCATCGGCACCGACAACCCTGAGACTATCGACGAGTCCAAGAAGGAGTGGTTCATCTAGGCACCTGTGCACAAATCCAGAGAGAGAGAGAGACATAGAGATATAGTTGTGAATGTGTGTGAGAGAGAGAGAGAGAGAGAGAGAGAGAGAGAGAGAGAGAGAGAGAGAGAGAGAGAGAGAGAGAGAGAGAGAGAGAGAGAGAGAGAGAGAGAGAGAGAGAGAGAGAGAGAGAGAGAGAGAGAGAGAGAGAGAGAGAGAGAGAGAGTCAGAGATTAGTCCAACCGCCATATGCTAGCTGGGGGTGTGGGGCGGGGAGAGAGGTTAAAGGTTAAATTTGATGACAGAGGGTCATCCACCGGGACAATGACCTCCCAAATGAGGGGTAGGGATGCAATATGGATTTTTTTTTCTCTCTTTTTGTTGATTTTTGTTTGTTTTATAAATCCCCAGGACTATTAGAAGGAGAACCAGTTATTCAGAGCGGTACGGATGAGAGAGAGAGAGACTACACACGTGTACATACTAACCGGATCATCCTTCTTTGTATTGTGCTTGGGAGTTTTCAAGAGTCCTTTGAATACCGTATATGAACAATACTTATGATAGATATTATTGGGTGGTGGCGTACTAGCACAGTTTTTATTGCCGATCTTGCTTTTGTTTGTTTGTTTTGTTTTGTCCGTTTTTTTTTCCTTTTCCAAGAAAATCTATAAAATCGATCAAAAACCATGCCAAACCCCCCTCTTTTTTAATGGGACTGTGGTGAACACCCCGGTCTTCAAAACCCCCTTCCAACTCACCCATCTCCACGGAGCAGGACCCCCCCCCCCCCCCCCACCCACCCCCCACGGTGGTGGTGGTGGTGGTAGTGGTGTGGAGTTAAACCACGGATGTCAAAAGTCACTCTGTAAATATGTCACGAGATGTTGATTTCCGTTTCTCTTTCTTTTTTCAAAAACTTATATTCCAGAGAATTAGGTCTAATAGCGTCGTTTACGAAACAATTGAGAGATGTCCAAACCTATATATATATATAAAATATCTATATATATATACGTATATATATGTATATACGTAGGCCTACATATATATCACATGACCTTGTGTTATCATCGCATTGTATTCACGAAAGAGATGAGAAAGAGTTTACCAAGCGTTTCAAATGGAGGATGTTGGATTGTAGCCATGGTTGTAGGTTGAGGGGGGGGGGGGGAGAGATGGGCTTTTCCTTGAAGTGTCATTCGACATCATCCCATCGTGGTGTGAGTTTCTCCCGCTCGGCAGGGACGGCTTTCTTTCCTTTGGACCTTGAGAAGGTTATTTTCTCTAATTATATCATCATCAGCCAAACACTTTGATAGTCTTAACACCTCATTCACCGCCCTGGCCTCCAACTGAACCCGGCAACCGTGGTTGAGGCTATGTGGTTAGAGGCAGCAGATTAGTGGTTGCAATTTGGGATTGTGGATGTGATAAGTGCTCTACCAAGACACCTAACAAAGCATTTGGTTCCCTGACACAGTAAACGTTGCCTTGTGCTTCTTTCTTCTAGAACCCAGTCAAACTTGAGCTACAGCTCCTACTGTACTACACTGAGTCTGATGTCTTAATGTCTGACTATTCCATTGTGCCTTCGAGGTGTTCCGTCATTTAGCCTTTCCATACACTCCAACAACACAACAACTCTCTAAACGTTTTGAAATGGTGGCATGAATTGAATTCCCCACGTGGGTGGGACTAACTCATCCATCTAACTCAGCATCCAACCGAAACCGATGACACACATCACACATCACACCTGAGCCAACCAGGCTTTTAGTTGCATGTTAACCCGAAGCCATGCGGATGAACAGCGCCGCCGGTGTCCATCACACTCTCACTTAGTGAGAAGTACATTTTCCTCTTATCTAATTTTTATATATAATTAAATTTCTTCTGTTGTTATTATTATTATTATTATTATAGGCCTATGCTATGGTTGTTCCCAGCTATTACGATACATGCTATGACGGTGCGACGATTCTCAGCCATTTCCTTTTTGTCCTGTATATTTGAGTTGTGATATTATCTCAATACACGAATGGTTCCTTCCGTATGTCGTTCCGTGTCCCTTCGAGTGCAAATAACATTTAGCTGGAACCAGGAGTTAGCGGTGTGAGCGACTTAGCTCGCTGTAGTCACCCCCCCCCCCCCCCCCCCCCACCCCCGCATTTCATCAGCGGTCCCCAACATAATGGTGATCAGAACAAAATCATATCTAATGCTTTGAGTTATGTTAAGTTCAATAAACAGTCTTTTGATCCTATGTCCTCCGAGAGTCTTCCTCTGTTCACCACCATCATCATCATCATCATCATCGTTGTCAGGTCTTCTATAGACCTGAATTTTTACTATTATACTATTCAATTACTACTATATACTTATTATTATACAAATTATTATTAAGTCAACAGAAAGGTTTGATGATTTGATATTATTCAAAGTGGAATCAAAAATAATGGTGTGTGCGTGCGTGCGTGCGTGTGTGTGTGTGTTTATATACATAAGGTTATAAGGTTCAGGGCGAGTTGTGCGATGGTGGATAATGATACCAATTAGTAAATGGTAAATGGTTTGAAAATCCAAAAGAGTGAATGACTGGAAATATGCCAACAACAACAACAACCTTGTAAATAATATAAGTCGTTTACAAAAAAAAGGTCTGAGGACAGCCAGAAAGAGAACAGCTGTTTTAATAAGAGACTGTTGGGGACATTGGGCAGAAAATGGACTCCTTCCTGGCTTCCAATGCCCCCTCAGGCACTGCCAAAGGGAGGGAGGAGTCCCCAGTCGAACTCCATCTGACTTGGGCAGTTGCCGACTTTTGCCCGTCAGAGTAATGGCCTCGGTGGTGGTAAATGGTGATGGTAAAGCTTCTTTGGCTCAGGCTCTTGGAAACCAGCTTACTGCTGCTCCTTGGGCTCCAGGGCTGGCAGGCTCCCTCCCTGTCTTCACAATGGGTCTCTCCAGCGACAGCATTTGCAAACTGGTTCACTGCTAATTCCTAGGTGTGAGTTTTCCTCATGTTTACCGCCACAATCGTAGACAGCACGGGAAGTCAGATTTAACAGTGAGCTATATTGATTATAGATTGCATAGGCCAGTGGGATGCGGTGTATTGTATGATTGAGGCTAAGTTAAGGTAGTCGTGAGAATCTAACTTCATTAGATTCAACTGGATAAATCACAGGCTAATGACAACGGGCAATGATATTGTGCAAGCTACATATATACTGTATGTATATAAATAAGTAGGCAAATTATTTTATGATGATGCCAATATTGTCCTTCATTTAGCCAATTTGGGCATTATTGACAACGAGAAGCCTTCAAAAACAACAATGGCGTTTCCTAAAGAAGATGGAGCAGTCAAAATCAGCTTTGTGATAGCCCATAAAATCGCTAAAAACAGTAAGCCATTCGCTGATGGAGAGTTTATCAAGATTCAAGATTCTACATTTTTATTTGCCATTTGCAACAAGTACAATATAATTCTTACTCCCCATTCCCTCCCACAGTATGAAAGACATCTTGGGAAATCTGAAGTTCCAGCTGCAAAACGAAGCAGACAATTCTGACATTTTCTCCTTAGCGCTGGACGAGGTCTTCGATGTCTCCGGTACAGCCCAGTTACTCATCGTTGTACGTAGGATAACGAAAAGACTTTAAGATTACCGAGGAGCTTGCAGCAATGCGGTCAATGTAAGGGACGACGACGGGGAGTGATTTGGTCACGGAGGTAAATGCATCATGTGTGGACAAGCTGAGACTGCAGTGGGACAAACTGGCAGGTATTACAACCGATCTACGGTCTATGACGGGTCAAAATGTCTGACTTTTGAAGCGGATGCAGGATAAAGATGACGACCACCTCTCAGCTGTCCATACCCACCTCAGACATTCAGCCTGACTTCAGTACACTTCTTTTAAGCACAAAACAGACTGGATTTCTCTCACTGAACAAGAAAAATGAGCTAAAAGCTGAGGTAATAAGAGTACAAACAAAATAGAAATAGAACTTACTACTTTATTTTGTATAAAGTTAATTCAATGCTGGTCTTTGAAATACTGCAAAAACATGCTAATCAAATAATAGTTTTTTGAAAGTTGATTTTATGTTGATTAACTAATGTTGGCGTTTATACTATGGATTTTCACAGCCTAAATGTAACATCTACTCTTACCAGTAGCGGCAAAGCAAAGGGGAGATCTACGGCCTCCACAACAGTCACAGTTTCTCATGAGGCCCCTAGTGTAGAGGCTGCTATATCGCATCGGTTTTATCTGAGCTGGAGAGTATATTGTAATTGAAAGAAGAGCAAAGAATGTTTTCGCTCCACTATCTCACATAGTTCATTGATCTGATTGGTTGAAGTTGGCCTGTGATAGACGGATGGTTCATCTAATCACTTGCCAGGTATTTCCTGGAAGTGCCATCCCTTTTGTAATTCAAGATTCAAGATGACTTTATTTATCCCGAGGGAAATGAAGGTGGATGACTTCCCAGATGGTTCTATGTAACAAGTTATGTGGCATGGCAGGTGAAGCAAGGCGGTCTGTTGACTCTTTGTATCTGTTATCAGCATTCAAACAAATGTCAACAGTGCAAATGTTGCAACTACACAAAATATATTGCACTACTCTCCAGTTCTCTGCTCCATAGGTCAACAAAATCATTAGCTTTTCAAAAAGCTCAGTCTAATGAGAGGCCAGCAGGACTATTAGGTTATAATATTTAGCTTGACAATTTTTTAAATCTGCTAATTTTGAAAATGCTCAATGTCATAGCCTAATATATTAAGTGAAGATATCATAAAATAAAATAAAATATAATACAATACATTTTAACACACAGGATCTAAAGCCTGCTATGGGATCCCTTAGCTTAATGTGGTTTATCATCTTCTAGAGAATCACTGTATTTTTACATTGCTTTCCCAATTCCCAAAATTGTTTATTATTTTACGTTTGCACTCACCCAAAGTGCGCAGTTTAACTACTATACGGTCTAAGCTGAATTAAGTTACAAATGTTTTTCATAACCATACAGACACAGCTCTCAGTAAACACAACACATGTGTAGGTGATGATTATTATTTTAAAAAAACTAAAAAAACTGTGTGTGTGTGTGTGTGTGTGTGTGTGTTCTTTTTTTCGAGAGAACAAGGACTCATACATTCCTAAATCTTCCTTAATCTCGCCGTCATTCAATTCTGTCTGCCCACAGCAGCTCTACACTATGAGAAGCCGAGGGTTTGAATGAGTTGGTTGGTTGATCGTCTTTCTCTACAGACAGACAGACGGACAGTGTGGGTGAGTAGAGAGCGCGCTCTAAGCTGAAAGGGTTTTGGACCACAGGAGCAACTTGAGGTGGGTCGGGTCTTTGGACTTTCCGTTAGACGTCGGGGCACTCGCCTACAACAACAACAACAACAACCAACAAAATGAACAGTTGTCGGGGGTAATACTCATTTGATATCAAATGGGATTTGTGTGCGTGGGTGCATGCTTGTGTGTGTGCGCGTGTGTGTGTGTGTGTGTCTAGTCTGTCATATGAGGGAGGAGGAGACATACCGTTCTTGGGCAGGATGACGGTGTTGTCGGGCAGAACGCCGCCGTCCAGGGCGAGCTGCCGGAACTTCTGCTGCACCACGGCGCTAACCTCAGTCGTGCGGCCTGAAAAATGCATCAAAGACACACTTTAGGAACTTTCTTTGTTGTCTCTGGGAGAGATTTAAAAACTAAATCTGGAGGATTGAATCCTCTTTATTGGTCACATATATGTACACACACACACACACACACACTCAGTGAAATGTGTTTCTCCCATGTTTTTCAGGGGACTTGAACCGGCGACCTTCCGGTTCCCAAGCCAAGTCCTAACAGACCCCCTTAACAGTGAAACGGCCTGCCAGAGAAGGAGGAGGAGGTCGCCACATGGGGGGTTTCTGTGAGGGGAGGGGGGGGGGGGGGGGGGGGTAATGCAGCGCCGCTTACTGTAGAGCTTGACGAGGACCTCGGACACGCCCGCTTTAGTCTTGATGTTGTAGTCCAGGGCGTACTCTGCGTACTGGACGTCCACGAAGCGCATGTCGTTGTCATTGTTCCAGGCTGAGGAACATGAGTGAGAAAAGAAAAAGACATGCAGTCAGAATGGATGTGTTCAACATTCCAGATGTTTTTATTTGCCATATTCAACCAGTTCAATGGAATGCTTACACCCCACTCCCTTCCGTAGTATGCATTTCCTACAATTTAACACTATACTATACAACACTATACCAATTCTGTACAAAATAATTGTGTGTGTGCGCTTGTGTCCTTGTCTCTCTCTCTTTGTGTGTGTTTGTGTGCGTGTCTCTCTCTCTCTTTGCATCTGTGTGTCCGTGTCCGTCTCTCTCTCTCTCTCTTTGCGTCTGTGTGTCCGTGTCCGTGTGTGTGTGTGTGTGTGTGTGTGTACGCACATACCTTGGCTGTGGAAGGTGAAGCGTCCGGGAGTTTCGGTTTTGTTGGCCAGGTGGCTCGTTCTCCAGCAGGTCCCATCAGCACTGGAACAGAGAGAGTTTTAACCAAAGGTTAACCCCCTATTATCCACCGGACACAGGTGACATCACCCTGAGGTAACGGTACTCCACTTACTTCAGGGTGGCGTAGGAGAGGTTCAGGTCTCCTTCCTCGGTGGGGACCATCATGGTGACGCCCATCTTCATCCCGTCCCTGTGGTCCACAAACCACTGACTGTTGGTGGAGAACCCGACCAGGTACCACTTACCGTTCACCTGAGAGAGAGAGCGAGAGGAATGAGAACAAGATAAATAAATGGAATACAGAGGGACTCATCAACTCAAGTTAAAGGTAACTGAACAGAACCGGGATTGGGCAGGCCTAAATTGTATGTCGTGTTTATACTTATACTTACATACTTGGGATAAAACACGTTTTACAACTTAGTCTTACGTCGTCTTTTAGGAGTTACAATTTCCAACCAAGCGTCTGTATTTGTCAAGTCCCTACTCCACCTTTAGCCCTTTCCAGGGTGCGAACTGGAGGGGAGTGGTGACATGAGCTCCCCTGGGAACATGGTTTGTGAAATTTGGGGGGAGCGCTCTAAAATACTTATGAGAGAAGGGCTATGTGCATCGTTGTGTTGTGTGTGTGGCGTCGCGTCTCTCCAGGCAGTGAGAGGGTTGTGTTGTGCTATAGCTGTATTATTAATATTAATATTGTTCATGGTTGGTGCCGCTGGCTGCTCTTATCGCGTGTGTTCGGCTCTGTGTAGGCTACAGCCATAATAGGCTATAGCCCATGTGAAACAATGTAGCCTGTTTTTGAGTCATTTTAAGTTGATTTAATTAAACAGTCAAACGTTACATTGGTGGTCCGTGGATTATTCATTATCAAGTTGATTGAAGTTTGCGTAGCCCATACATGCTCGGGAAATATGTTGACATGAACATGATCCATCGGGACGTTTCATGTAAATGTAGACCTGTGGCACCACCCCGTGTGCAACAGATGTTCTCTTTATAATAGGCCTATGTCTGTGCTGTTGCTATTAATGCACGGATCAGCATTTACCCCCACCCCCCCGCAAAAAAAACCTAACTATACCGTGGTATAGTTCGCACACTGGCCCTTTCTATCCTCCCCTCTCCCTATATGTAAGCAAGTTCCTCCTTTTCTCTATCTTCTTAAAAAAGTGAAAAAGAGTTTTTATCCGCAGGGACGTTGCACGCGTGAGGAAAACAAATATTTGCAAACCTAGCCGGATATATCAATTTGTTATTGTAATTTGCTGGACCCCATTAGGTCTCTCTCTCTCTCTCTCTCTCTCTCTCTCTCTCTCTCTCTCTCTCTCTCTCTCTCTCTCCTCTCTCTCTCTCTCTCTCTCTCTCTCTCTCTCTCTCTCTCTCTCTCTCTCTCTCTCTCTCTCTCTCTCTCTCTCTCTCTCTCTCTCTCTCTCTCTCCTCTCTCTCTCTCTCTCTCTCTCTCTCTCTCTCTCTCTCTCTCTCTCTCTCTCTCTCTCTCTCTCTCTCTCTCTCTCTCTCTCTCTCTCTCTCTCTCTCTCTCACCTGGGTGACGTCAAAGTCCTTCATGGGCGCGACGTCGGCGCCGGCGGTCAGCGCACACAGGAGGGCCGCCAGCGTCGTGAACAGGGAGGTCCTCATGGTCGGTCTGTCTGTGGGTCCTTCACCGCTCGGCTGTGCTTCGGTCCGGGGGGAAAGAGAGATGGCGTAGAGGGGCCAAAGAGCAGGGGACCTCTTATATATGCTCCTATTTCACTACAGCCCTCCCCTCTCTTCTTCCTCCTCCTCTTCTTCCTCTTCCTCTCCTCCCTCAGACACCAATCTCCTCCCCTAGGGGTGGTGCTCAGCCCCAGTGTTTTGCTTTTAAGAGGTCCTTGGCGATGCTAATGTCAGCCGCTGCATAACTAAACATACATCTCTAGTTGAACTCCTCCATGTTGAGGGTAAACTCTGATTTTTTTAAAGTGAAATTGTAGAAATGGAAGTTAATTATTTGTTTTTTTTCTTCTTCCTTCTTTATTTTGATAGCAATTTACCAATATTGTAATCAATGCAGTTACAATGAAAAAGGTTTTGAAGCCCTTTTTGAGTTCAAAACGAATGTTTAATTGGCTTCAAAATATATTTCCATAAATATATATATTTTATATTGTGTATTTAGACAAAACACGCTTGTTACAAAACATGTTATGTCACACACACACACACACACACACACACACACACACACACACACACACACACACACACACACACACACACACACACACACACACACACACACACACACACACACACACACACACACACAGGGGTGCCAAAAGGTTGAGGCTAGGGTTGTGGTGTTTGATAATCCCACTCATTTGTTAACCAAACCCCCCCCCCCCTTCATTCTTCTTCAACATTTGGGCTTCATCTGTTGCCCCCCCCCCCCCCCCTGCATCTCCTCCTTCTCATACATTTGTAAAAACAGAGAAAATAAATGCATCGAAAATATATATTTATGTGATCTTATAACCCCATCTTTGTAAAGCCAAAAGAGTCCAGTCCCTATCTGTACTCCAAAACAAATGACAAAGAAACTACATTAAGGGAATAGACGTTGAGTTTAATTCAGGAGATCATTCTTTAAAAAGCGTCCAAGAAGTGAGGCCAGTGGAATGGTTTGGTGCCACTTGCATGGCCCTCAGCATGTAGGGACACAATCTGTGGAAAAGAAGAAAACAACTGTTTTAATATTTACTTAACGAGGCAAAGGTCAAGCGGTGAAGAGCCTATTTATCTAACTCTTTTACCTCAGTTATGAAACGGTCAATGTCTGTTGCATAATGTGGTGCCAGGCAGCACACACAGAAGACTTTTGCCTTCAAGGCCTTTTGCTAGGAAGCGCTTTACGACCAGAAAGGCTTTAGGAAATTAGGTGATGTAAAAGGCTGCATATAAAGTATATGTAGATATCTAGGTTCAGGCGACAAAACTACTTGGTTAGGTTAATGCATGTGAAGGGCTGTGACCTCTGAACTATTTTCTACCATTTGGGGTCATCCTTATGCTTGGTTAGATTCCCCTTTTTCACAAAATGTGAAAAATACAGGGCTGCAAATTAGGTATAGTATTGTTGTAGGAATTCATACCGCTGATGTTTAATGGCCATTAAACATCTTATCATCTAATCTTAAATCTTGAGTCAATATTCTGTCTGATGCTTAGGATTGATTTGACTTACCGATGACGTTTCTTTGGTCTACAGGTCCACAGTGACCTATTGATTAATCAAATATATTTCACTTTTGAAGACTGGGTTTAGATTAGAAATGATGGCATTTTCAAAGCGTGAGACAAGAGTTAAAGATTACACATATGTGCCAGCTTCTAAGAAAAACATTTATTGTTGAATACATTACATTACCTTTTTAGCAGTCATTTAGCAGACGCTCTTGTCCAAAGCGACTTAAAATACTATATAATCAGTAGCGTGGCGTGGGGAAAAATTTAGGGGAAGCCAGTTTTTTTGGGTCGGGGGGGTGGTCAATAACATAACCAGATGAGTGATTACAGCGCCCGGTATCATTTTACACAGTTGTATCATACAGATGCAGGACTTGCACACGCCTGTTATCTAACCGACAGGTCACTCTCCAGCCAAAACTCTCTCGTCTTATTAATTTAAGCATTTCCCCCCCCCCCCCCAAATGCATAACCAGCCGCTCAATGCGCAGTGCAGATTCGGTAATGAATAAAAAAGAAGCATTCATTCACAAACTAAATCAGGAGACCTTTAAAGTTTAAAGTTAAAGTTTTACGTTCACATCAAAGTATCAGTAGGCGTGTATGAAACACATGAATTCAAAAACGAAAAATGAAGTTTAGTAAAGTTATGTTTGATTAAGTATGCCAAATCTCCACCCTCCATAATGCTTAATTTGCTTGATACTTTCTAACGGCGATGATGACAGTTACAGTACTACGTACTACGAACTGATGTTGATGTGATTTGATTGGATTGTGAGGCAACAACAATCCAATCAAATCGCAATCAAATCGCATCAACTGGTTTCCCTTGGCATGGCCCTGACCAATCACAGGTTGGCAGGGGCATGACGTGGACCTCATCTGATTGGTCAATCCGGGACAATCCCTCCATTTCTTTTCACCAAGGGAAGCCCGATTCGGCTGGCCTCCTCTCGCAACAGTGAATGCAATTTACTGTTTCACCATAACATCTAGAGGGGCGCTGTTTGTTTCACTCTTTGTAAAATACTCAATGAGAATGGGGGAGAGACGGTCCGGCAGCAACACACAGCAAAGGAGAATTACCGAAAAAAAACGTGTTTTTATTTATTTATTAAAATTATAACTACAATCCGAAAAAACAGGGGAAGCCTGGCTTCCCTTGGCCTCCGGGAGAAAACGCCACTGTATATAATAGCGAATAGTCTGGTAGTTTACCCACGTGTGTCTGCTGATAGGAATATACAGTATTTAGTTTATATTAAAGGCAGGGTGCGGACTCACCGAAGGTAGGGAAGGGGAAGAGGTAAGCCAAACTCATGCCATGGCGCTTAGCAATCCCCTCGAACTCGGCCAACATGGGCTCTGACAGGTTGAGTGTAGCACGGGCTGCGTGATCAAACCACCAGCACCACAATCAACAACAACAACAACAACAACAACAACAGACTAACCACGTGTACATGTGTCATTGTCCTCCACCTCCATAAAAACAAACAACGTCCCAGAAGTCGAGAACTCACCGTACATCTTTAAGGTAACCATGCCCTGCTTACGGTAGAGGATAAAAGCATAGGCGTTGTCCACCTTTATAATATCTATCTCCGTGTCAGTCCCAGCATCCTTTTTTCCTTAGTGACAAAATAATATTTGGAAATGTACTCGGATAAGAGTTTCGAGTCTCGATAAGACTAATTCAATGCAGGTTGATAATTATATTTATGCACATATTGCATGTGTGTGGAAGTAAAAGGGACAGAGAGAGAGAGGGACCTTTAGTACCTGGTAGAGTGTAGCGTCCATTATTTTCAGTAGAATAGTATTGTTGTTTTATCTCCCAACAATCGTGATTACTGAGGAGAGGAGAGGAAGTTAAAGTCAGTCTGTGTTGGAAATGTCGCGTTATTAGCACCATCTGGTGGTAGACTAAAGTAGAACTGAGGCAGCAACAGCACAAACACATAATAAGAAAGAACAATTACGTGTGTGCGTGCATTCCTGTGTGTGTGTGCGTGTGCGTGTGTGTGTGCGTGCGAGTGAGTGATGTCTGGAGGTGCAGCTGTGCAGCAGGCCTGGGGTCTAGGGCATGCATGTGTGTGTGTGTGTGTGTGTGTGTGTGTGTGTGTGTGTGTGTGTGTATGTGTGTGTGTGCATATGCAGATGCACACGTTACACCATGGTTCATATACTCACAAGCGCGTGTTGGTGCTGACAGAAATCGCCGAGGATTCTGGCTGTTCAGGTGGCGTGAAACGTACGAACGTGGACTCGACTCTGGACCCATGCTTCAGCCTGTAGGGGCACTTGGAGGCCAAGTTGAGGAGGTACCACTTGCCCCACAGCTTGCATGCACAACACAAGAGGCCGAGCGGTCAGACGGCATGGCTAACAGCCCCTCAACATTGACCCTGGATGGAGTTTAGGTGATGCAAAGGGGAGTGTGTGCAGTATTTGGCAATGTTTTCCAAATACTGCCAACACTTTAAAAATAGGCATACTCGTCAGGGATGTAAAGATTATTACCATTAGAACCAGAATACATTCTTTAAAAAGAACCAATTGAAATGAAGTAAGAAGGGATGCTATGCTATGATTAATTGACACGTCACTGGAACTGAAACCATCGATATTGCAGTGTTTCGGTGTGTTTATCTGTTGTTACGGTAAAACCATCTCAGACAGTGACATACTGTGCAAAGGTCAAATGACGGTCCTGTATTCTGTGCTGTTGACGGTTGGGTCTTAAAGCCGTAAAGTTGCCATATACTTAATTGCTTTTTGAAAATGATTAGTGTAGGCCAGAGTGTAGATCTTGAACAATATTAAGCCTGCATGTAAGCAACCTTGATCCAGAGGTCTTAAACCCCTACCTGTTTCTTAAAGATCTGCATCTGTATTCACTGTAAGTCACTGAACTTGTGTGGTGTGTTATTACAATATTTGCTTAGCTGTATGAAACATGGGGCCTTCTTGAGCAAAGCTAAGGTTTTAGGTGGAGCTTTGTCACAGAAAGTCACAGAACAAGTGTAAAAACAACAATGAGAAATCAATGAATACAATGACATTATATAGACCCACTTCATCGGTATGTTCGACACGTCATTCTTACCTTTGACAGGTCTATGGGCTCTCGGTCTGGGATCGGCTCCGTGGGGATGGGGGTTGCGGTGGTGAGGATTGTTGGGTTTCTCACGATTCGCTCCCGAACTTTCGCTGCCCCGGTGGAAGCGATAGTTGTGTGTGACAGACACACGCACATAAGCACAACCGCCAGTGTCATGTGCTGCCATAGTCCAGGCATGGTGGAAGCCATCGTGGGCAAGCTATTCAGGACTTCAAATTCGTCCTCCTCCAAGAGGTTTTATTTTTGAACCAACCCACCCCCTCTCAGTCTTCTTAGTTTTTGGATATGATTCTGGGTTTGTGATACACTGTGCCTGCCTAGCATGCAGACAGACAGACAGACAGACAGACACACAGACACACACACACACACAGAAAGCGGGGTGATGAACCATGTGGGGTTACACATTAACTCACAGGCGGCGACCTAAAGTAGTGTTTACAGTTCACTTACGGGATGTCCCATGTGGAAATGGGTAGAAACCTTGTTAAAAATAGAACATTCAGAAAAGTGTTGCTTGCGAAACTGTTTGACTTGCTATGGATTAGAGAAATTAGAGATTTTGGTTTGTTTTATTAAACCAGTGTTTTAAAATACAGCATATTGCACAACACACTATTATCCACAAAACATGTCAAAATCAATGAAAATAAATGCTAATCTAATTCAGTGTCAATGTTACATTGAATGTATTGTGGAGGACAGTGTCTCCGTTGAAATATATTCATTAGTAGTAGTCTCAGGCTTGGGTGTTTGGGGGGGGGGGGGGGCTGACAGCAGAAGGTTCCAGAAGGTTCTAGTCGTTCTTGTCTTCCCGGTTGCTGTCCCTGGGTTTAAACTGAAGAGCCACGCTGTTGATGCAGAAGTGCTGGCCGGTCGGGTCTGGTCCATCTTCAAACACATGACCCAGGTGGGCATCGCACTGTATCACACACACACACACACACACACACACACACACACACACACACACACACACACACACACACACACACACACACACACACACACACACACACACACACACACACACACACACGTGTAAGGTATAGTTTGCAATGGACAGTGACATGTTAAAGCCAACTCCGCGAAGATGTGCTCAAAATAACAAAAAGAAAAAAGTTACAAAAAATACATAAAATAGTTGTACAAATATACACGAGTGCGACTACAATTTGTACAAAAGAGTCTAAAATAATTGAACTCACGATTTTGCACAGCACCTCGGTCCCCGTACTGCCCAGGCTGTTGTCAGGGCGACGTATGATACAGGCGAGGCCCTCGTCTCGCTCCCAGGTCCCATGGGCCTCTTTAAACGAAGGCCAGCCGGTCCCAGAGTCATACTTAGCCTCTGAACTATCCAGAGAGAGAGAGAGAGAGAGAGAGAGAGAGAGAGAGAGAGAGAGAGAGAGAGAGAGAGAGAGAGAGAGAGAGAGAGAGAGAGAGAGAGAGAGAGAGAGAGAGAGAGAGAGAGAGAGAGAGAGAGAGAGAGAGAGAGAGAGAGAGAGAGAGAGAGAGAGAGAGAGAGAGAGAGAGAGCGAGCGAGCTGGGGTCATCATGCAGCTCATGGCCATGGATCACTTATTAAATTCCTGACACAGTGAAATTATTATTATAATATTATAATGTTTGAAAAAACAATAATGTATTAGTATCAGAATCTGAATATCTTTATCGTCATCGTACAACGTACAACAAAATTGTCGCGCAATCCTCAAGACACCCTCATACAAACAATACAAAATATAAATTACTAAACTTGACAAAACTGTTAATTTTTTTTTAAATTGCCATAAATAAGATTGAATATATACATATTTCAGTGGCACAAAGTGTATGTTGGAATTTACCCTGCATGTAATGCTATTCAGTCATTAAACATTTAATTACGCTGAACATAGGGTTATTCATTTGTTATTTTAAAATATGAAGCTATGATAACTTATATGTATTGCTATATGTATTCTTAATAATCGCACCACTGGCTAATATTGTCATGGTGTCTTCATATGGAAGTTTCTAAATGTCTTCTCTTCTTGGAGCAGGCGGTGGGATACCTGAAGACCGGAGAGTCACAGCAGACGCAGTGGTACATCCCCACTTCATTATGGTTCAGGTACATCCCACTGAAGGGCTGTGAACACACATACACACGCACACACACACGCACACACACATTCATTCATGACACGTCCACAAGCGTGTGAAAAAAAATGAAAAAATGTTTATAGAAAAACAGGAGCCCTAATAAATGAATAGAAATCCAAGTTCCATAATAATGCGAAATTAGGTCAAAGGTAGGCTACTGGCTAAACTAGTTGACCCGCAGAGTGAAGTGTCTGTGTGTGTGTGTGTGTGTGTGTGTGTGTGTGTGTGTGTGTGTGTGTGTGTGTGTGTGTGTGTGTGTGTGTGTGTGTGTGTGTGTGTGTGTGTGTGTGTGTGTGTGTGTGTGTGTGTCTTCGTACCACTTCTGTCCCCTTCTCTCGAGTGACGACGTATTGTTCTGGACTCAGTTTCTTTTGCCAGTCTGTGGTCTCATCGTAGCGAGTAAGAGACCTCAGTCCTAAAGGAGAGCAAACAAGTCAGAGAGAGAGAGAGAGAGAGAGAGAGAGAGAGAGAGAGAGAGAGAGAGAGCATATGGCTTGGTGTTGAACAGAGACGCATTGGTTCATTTGCATGCAGAGTGACTGTAGGCTACACGACGCTGCTGTTCTATTTCATGACAAAAATAAATGCACATGCCTCTAATTATCACTAGTGTTTTACACGCGGTCTGCAATTGAAAAAAATAAATAATAATAAACAGTAGCCTCGCTGTGACTCGCCTATACCCATCTGATATATATGATCAAAAACGCTTTCCCCCAGCAGTACCTTGACTTGTGCAGAGGGGTCGAATGAAGACCGGTCTTCTAGTCAATAAGACCGCGGACTGTTGAGAAATAAAGAAAGAGAGCCGAGCAAAGACACGGGCCATGGTTTTCCCTTCTGTGGTGTTGTTTGCCTCGCTGTTCTGAAGTCAAGTCCAGTGCCGTGGCGTGCAGAGAGAGAGCCTCCAGTCGATGCGTCGCTATCGCTACTAGGGCAATAATACCGCTGGCAGCTGGCTGGTTCAGGGCCATGCGAGGTGGAACCAGCGCTTGGCGCTCCCATCCATGCGCGGTGGCCGCTCAAACGAAAACATGCTTATCGATATTATGTAGGTTAAAGTTTAACACCACCAACGTTCTTATTGTTCTGCAGTGCAGTGCAATGTTCATATGGAAGTATGGCCTACTTTGGTGGGACGGTTATACATGTTTGACCTCTTTTATCTCGCCTGTGACCCCCAACTTGAAGTTTATAGACCGAAACGTTGTTAAACAAAATGATACTATTAATAATAAATCACACATGTAGGACTACTTGTATACTTTATTATGATTTGGCTAAAATAGCAACACAGAATACAATTCAATTACTTCAAAAAGTACCTACGACTAGCAATAATAATAATAGGTATGTATTCAGATCTGCTTCCGCCTGTATTGTATCTTCCGCTCTATATACTCTGGTACTGCATGGCGGCCGGAGAGTTAGCTGCCACCAGTTTGCCGGGCTGGTGCATGAGGTCCACAAGGTAGAGGCTCCAGGTTTGTGGTGGTGGTGGTGGTGGTGGGCACCCTGCAGGCTGGATCACCTCGGGGTGCAGTAGGACCTCGTTCCAAGCCCGGTTATACTCACCTCTCACCAGGGTGCAACTCATCCCGACATGGTCAGCCAAACACTGCATGGGGTGAGTCACAGGGCAAAGTATTGATGGCTATTGATTGTCGCATAGAGCCGAGTATTGATGCAGGGGGGGAAACAGATTGATTTGGCAGATTGAATATATTGAATATAGAAGATTATTAAATGTAGGCCTACCTTGAAAAGCATGGCCCTGTGGCAGTAGGTCCCCTTGCAGACAGCACCGACGGGGATGATGTTGGAGCGCCGCCTGAACTTGATCTCACTAAGGTGGAGCTCCCAGTGGAACTCATGCAGTCTTTTCTTCTCCACCGCTCCACCCATGGCCTTGCTCACCAGCCTGGAGAGAGAAAAAAACGTGGAGGAGATGGGAGTGACAAGTGGTGTTAGCAGTATCTTGTGGTGTTTGCGATGCACTACATAATGTTATACATTTTAAAGCCAGCAGGTGGCAGTAACGAGAAGGCGATTACAGGGCTTGATGCTGTGCTGCGCTGTAGCGAGAAGAGTTATTACCAATGTGTTGCTACACGTGTTGTACTGAGTTGCATAATTTACAGTAACGTGAAGCTACTCTCCATTTTCTCTTTTTGTCACTACTACTTCCATGCCTATAAGACATGTACTTATTTCCAAACAATAACCATATTTAATATGAATTGATATACTGCTATACACTATATATAGGCAGTTGTATTTATTTGGATCACTTGGATTGTGTGGCTAAGTCACCTCGCCAGGGCGAAGTATTGTTCCCTCAGGTCGTGCAGCGGGAGTATGGTTGTCTTGGCGTCCGTCACAAGGTTCTGGAAGGCACCGTCACACGGCGGGGCCCACGGCTTCTCCGTAGCACACTCTGTTTGGACCCTGCGTTGTTGTGGTTGTGGTGGTGGTTGTTGTGGTTGTGTTGGTGGTTGTTGTGGTGGTGGTGGTTGTTGGTCTTCTTCCTTGGTACCTCTGCTCTTTCCTCTACAGATACAGTACAGATTGAGACTTAAAGCTGCACATAAGACGGACCAGGCTTTGGATATCCATGGGAAGCAGCCCTTATTAAGAGGTCAGGAAGTTTACGCCAAATAATTATAGGAGCTAATCTACTCCTCACTTCTTCTCTGCCAGTTACTTACCGAACAAATCAAAATGCTTCAACTTTAACTTTATGAAAGATGTTATTGTAAACTATAGGAGAGTTAAAATCAGGCTAGTGCCTTTGTTAATACTGGGCCATATAAAAAATAAATGAGTTGAACTCACTAAAAAGTAAGTTTATATTATATATATAATATATTAAAATATATTAATAATACAACAAAGAGGCGGCAGTAGCTCAGTCTGTCGAGACTTGGTTTTGGAACCGGAGGGTCGCCGGTTAAAATGGACCGGTAAAAGTACGGAGTGAGAACTGGAAAAAGGTGCCAGTTTGCATCCTGGGCACTGCTGAGGTGCCCTTGATTAAGGCACAAGACCCCTACACTGCTCCCTGGGTGCTGCATATACAATAGCTGCCCACTGCTCTTAATACTAGAATAAGTTAAATGCAGAGAAACTAATTTCACTGTGTGAATAAAGAGGATTCAATCCTCCAGATTTCGATTTCGATTCAGAGATAATCAGAGGATGGCCCCAAAGTTGACCTTTGAATCACTACTGCAGTGTGTGAGCCGACCATCAACAGCCTGTGTTAATTGATATGGATGATTGGGTTCATACTCAGCTGCTTTGTTGGCGACGAGGACAGGCCGTCTCTGGTTGACTGGCTGCTTGGACAACTCCTCCAGGGTCATGACATTATCCCCCGGACGGACCTAGAACACAGGCAGGAGAATATTGGCAGGGTTTTGGAAACAAGAGTGTCATTACTGGGGACAAATGTAACATTGTAAGGTGGGGCATGTGATGTAATCTAATGTAAAATGTAAAATAAACGTTGATAGGGATTAGGATTTGTTAAAGATGTACAGATTACACTGGGCTTGTTTTTTGGGCAAACTAGGGAGCTAGTTTTTCTAATTGACAAATGTGGCTTATTCAATTAGTAATTGTAATGATCTTTATTACAATGAGATAGTAGCCAAGGCAATTTCCTCTTGCATGCTATTACGGTTATGTAATTCATTTTTTTTCATTCGTCACTATCCACTAGCCAAGTGTCATTCACACGCACCGGCCCGGCGTCGTAGAAGCCATCTGCGGTGATGTCCGTGGAGGCCAGTCGGCCCATCAGACTGTACTTCACTGACAGGTTGGCGCTCAGGAGCTTGAGCATCGCTAGCTCACTGAATTGATCCCTGAGGTTCTCAGACTTATTGATCTCCTGGAGGGACTCCAGCGCCCTGAGGACACACGATGAAACAGCTGCAGTTTGGTGAGGAGCACATAACCATCACTAGAGACCACACTGCATTGTAAGTAGGATAATATCAGGTATACATAGTCCTCTATTATGCTCTATTATAGTATGCTCTATTTACAAAAGATAATAATAATAATAATAATAATAATAATAATAATAATAATAATAATAATAATTTGTATTTGAGTATTCACAGCCATGACTTGATCATAATAATTCCCATTTATGCCGGGGAAGAAATGGGAAACAGACAAAACCCATCCATCCTCTATGCCCTGTGGTGCCTCAGGAGAAGCGGCATAGGCAAACGGTGGCTGGTGAACCTCTACCGTGGCACCGTAGAGAGCGTCCTGACGAGTGGCGTCACTGTGTGGTACGGCAACACCACCGCACGGGACAAGGAAGTGTGCCTACTGAACTGCTAGGAGTGCTGCCACTATCATAACATGGTCATACATATTACATTACACTATCATTACACTATCAAACTTTTGCTGGACTTTCTGAACTCATTACAGTTACTGCACTGTACTACACTGTATTCATGCTGCTGCTGCACTACTTAAAATTCTTTTTAAATGCACAATTTGCACAATTCAGCACAAAGTATATATCATCACTTTCTTTATTGTTATTTTTATTGTTCTTTTTATTGTGTACAGTATCGTTATTGTATAGTGTTGTATATTATAATATAGTAAATAGTATAGTATATAGTGTTAAATTGTAGAAATACGTACTGCGGGAGGGAATAGGGAGTACGCATTCCATTGTACTTGCATATGGCAAAACAAATCTTGAATCTTCCATCTTCTACCGCCTATCAGGGATTGGAATGCGGAGGTAGCAGCTCCAGCAGTGGACCCCAAACCTCCCTTTCCGTGGCCACATTAACCAGCTCTGACTGGGGGATCCCAAGGCGTTCCCAGCCAGCATGGAGATGTAATCACCCCACCTGGACCTTGGTTTGCCCCGTGGCCTCCTCCCAGCTGGACGTGCCTGGAAAACAGGCAACCCCCCTTCCGGGCCTGGCTCTGAACAGGGGCCCCGGGCTTCCTCCTGGCAGGGTAGTTATACTTCTTTCTTGTTCTTCCATTGAAGTCTTGTACACCATTCTTAGTCTGGTCCTCCCTTTCCTGAGTCCCATTTGCCAAGGGAGTCCCTATCATGAGCACTAGGCTCCAGACCGCCAACACCCAAACCTCTCCACCACAGTAAGGTGATGGTTCCCGGAGATTTATAGGACATAGGACGGTTTCGTTCTTACCCAAGTTTGCAGAGCTCCACTGCCGTGGGCTCATCATTGGCGCAGACGCTGGTAGCCCAGCAAGCATTGCGAAGGACCTCCCTGTTATGTGAGCGCAGGAGGCGGACCAATGGAGGCAGACCACCTGCTGTTCGGAACTACAGTACAAAGAGAAGACAGTGAGACATTCTTCAAGAAACAATAATAAAACCCTCTATCCGTGGCGCTATTGTCAGCCACGACACATCAAAGAAACAACATATTGATGCACCAGAGGCTTTCCGACGTCATCAAGTCACCACAGCTACATCTAAAGGGCGCTCTCACTCACTTTCCACTGGCTCTTCGGCCTTCCTCTCAGTTTGGCAATCTTCAAACATGTGGGGGTGGAAATAGCCTTCCAGTCTATTGCAACCTCCATTAATAAATCATTATGGTTTCTAATAACCAAGCGTTAACATACTTTGATCTATCTAACGCTGTGTTGTTTTGATCAGTATTGCATAATGTAATTGAATTCAATGAATTAGTAATACGGCTAAAACACACGCACGCACGCACGCACGCACGCACGCACACACACACCTCCTCCCTGGCATTTGCGTCGCAGGCGAGGGCCGCCAGGCATCGTGTGACCTGCAGAATGCTGTCGGTGGTGGTGGTGGTGACAGATTCCAGAGGCCTCACCAGAGCTGCTGCGGCCCCGTGTGTCAAGATCCTGACCCGGAGGGGCTCCTGGTCAGCCATGTTGGCCAGGATGGACACAGCATGGATGACCAGGGCAGAGGAGCCGTCCCTGAGCATCTGCACAAAGACTTCAACGCCGGCGGCCTCGTACACGGCACTAGGGGGCGCCAGAGAGGAACTCATTCGAAAGAAATATTAAATATAATACTAAATACTAAAAATACTAAATATAAAGTAATCATTCTAATAAAAAAAATCCATTGATGATTACCAAGGAGGGTTTTCATTGTGGATTTGGTTAGAAAAAGGCCATATATTCTTATTGTCATAAATTCTTATACTACAAAATTGAGTAACTACTGATGCATTGACGAAAGGAATTCAATCTGACCTTCTCCGATGACTAACAAAGACTGCTTGCGTACACTTGTTCACAGCTCATGAATGAGAATGTGTGAGAGAGAGAGAAAGAGAGAGTGTGTGAAAGAGAGAGAAAGAGAGTGTGTGAAGGAGATAAAAAGCAAGAGACGGAGAGAGACGGAGGGAAAGAGAGAAGAGGCAGTGGGAGGCGAAAGAAGACTGAGGGACTCACACAGCGTTTAGTTGACTGTTGTGTGTAAGGATGGACAGTGCCTGGACCGCTGCCTCCCGCAACTCCTCACTACCATGGCTGAGCAACTGCACCACCGCAGGCACAGTGCCTGAATCATACACACACACCCACACACACAGTCAGACCGGTGGAGTTAGTCCTGACATAGTGGTTAGCAGTGATGGTATGTAAGTGTAGGACTGGATATGCCAGGGTGTGCATGGGGCACGTGGCTGTTATTTTAGCGGCATATCAATAGCTTTGGCGTGTGAAAGTGTGTCAATTTATGCAGGTCATCTCTTTCCATTTCAACAACATCTTGAATATTCTCATGTGTGTATGGATCTGTGTATTTATGTGTTTAAATACAGTATATACCGTTTAGGTCTGTGTATTTATGTGTTTGTACACATTATTTGAATGCTTGTGTCTGTGTATATATCAATGTCCATGATTTAGTTTATGTACAGTATGTATCTATGTACTGTGTGTGTATCTATGTCCATGTTTGAGTCTATGTGTGTACCTATGTCCATGCTCGTGTGTGTGTGTGTTTGTGTGTGGGTCTCACCCAGTTCTCTGAAGATGTCTTTGCTGGCCAGATGGAGGCTCATGGTGGCCATGGCTTGACAGGCTGCCATCTTCACACCATCTTCCTCAGCGGACAGAAGCCCCACCAGAGCCTTCTCCACGTCATGCTCACGGAGCAGCTTCCGGTTCTCCGCTAGTACATGCGACAGAATGCGTGTTGATGCTCGGCAGACTTGGCAGACTTCATGAACTTCACTTTCATGGAGTCTGTCATTGAGAGGCCTGTGACATTAGCGCAAATGTGTATGTGCCTGTGTATCAATCAAGGTCTAATTAGTGCTACCCCTCGCCCCTCCCTCTTTCTGTCTCTGTCCCCTCTTTCTGTCTCTGTCCCCTCTCTCTCTATCTCTTTCTCTTTCCCTCTCCCTCTCCCTCTCTCTCTCTCTCTCTCTCCCTCTCCCTGTCTCTCCCTCTCTCCCAAGCCAGCAGCTTACGGCTCCGTGCCACCCTGCCGATGCAGGTGGCAACGACGGTCTGGACCTCGGGCAGCGAGTGGGCAGGTGGGAGGATGAACTGCATCAGCCGGGTCAATCCTCCGAGCAGGCTCTTCTCGTCCGCCACGCAGTTGGACACCACCCGCAGGGCCCCGACATGAAGGTCACTCAGACCCTGGATAGAGAGATGGACAGACAGACAGAGGGACAGATATACCGCACAAAATCAGGGATGTAAGAGAGAAACACAATTCTAGTTAAGGTGTAACTATGTTATAAATGTAGACAAGCTAATTCTCTCTCTCTCTCTCTCTCTCTCTCTCTCTCTCTCTCTCTCTCTCTCTCTCTCTCTCTCTCTCTCTCTCTCTCTCTCTCTCTCTCTCTCTCTCTCTCTCTCTCTCTCTCTCTCTCTCTCTCTCTCTCTCTCTCTCTCTCTCTCTCTCTCTCTCTCTCTCTCTCTCTCTCTCTCTCTGCCTACCTTGTTATCGAGGAAGTCCATGAGCTTCTTAAAACCCTGCTCCTCTCTGAAGGCTGAGCGTGCGCTGGGGTCGAGGGTGAGTCTCTCCAGGGTTTTGAGGGCCAACTGCTGGATGACCGGGAACTCTGACCCCATCAGGTCCAGCAGTGGAGGCACCCCTCCCAGCTCACACAGCGCCTCCCGGTTAGGGTAGTCCTTCACACACACACACACACACACACACACACACACACACACACACACACACACACACACACACACACACACACACACACACACACACACACACACACACACACACACACACACACACACACACACTCAAATAAGCAAATGGTGGTACTAATAACTCAGAATAATGTCTCTTTTCGCAGGCCTCTGTTGACCTGTCTTTGTCTTGGCTTAGTCAAAAGGAACAATGCCTTTAACCAGATGTTATTACTGAGGTTATAAACATTCCTATGGCGGTTATTAAAAATAACATCATGTACACAGCTCTACCTGAAGAAGGTTCAGGACAGTCTCCAGAGAATTCTTGGCGACATCTGGATCCTGGCCAGACAGGAGCCGGATCAGAGGCAACAGACCCTCGCTGTCGCAAATCTTGACTTTACCGGCAAAATCCACCGATAGAGAGACCAAGCAGAGGGTGGCAAACTCATGCACTACGGTCTCCTCTGTAGCAGGAGCAAAGAGTACAGCATAGCACAGCAGATGTAACCGCATTGGTTTTCACTGCACCTCTGCCATTCAATAATTCATTACTCAGATGTTCAGCCGGGTTAGGAACATCTCAAAGTCGTGACTTACCCTCAGGGGACAGTTTGCCAATGATGGATGGAATGATATCAAATTTCTTAAGAGCATTTTTCACAACAACTGCAAAAGAAAACATCGGATCATGTTGTGTGAACACGTCGTGTTGTATAGTATACATTTAGTACATAGTACAGTATATAGTGTTAAACTGTAGGGAATTCATTCTGCGGGAGGGAATGGGGAGTAAGCATTCCATTGTACGTGTGGCAATAAAAACTCTTGAATCTTGTTGCGGGTACGTAAACCACTGAGTGAAATGTTCAATAGAAAATGTTAAATAGAACACAATAAAGTCCTATAACATTGTCAGCTAACAGTAAATACATGTACTTTTCAAACCAGCAACCAGCATCTCAGTCTATGAGTAACCATTGTATATGTCATATTATTTATGTAAGCCCATAAGTATACAAACCAAAACAATAATCGAATGTGTACATGGTACTACACACCGTGCAGACCACAGTGTGTCACACGGTACCATTGGTGGCCATCACACCCAGGGCCATGAGGGCATTGCGTCGAACCATCTTGTCTTGGTGGTCAATGAGCTGGCAGAGAGGCGACAGAGCACCAAGACCCAGCAGCGACGACTTGTTCTCCTCTTCTGCCGATAGGGGGAGACAAAGCAACTTTAACACAGCAACTTTAACGCTCGTTTCTGCATTGAAGAAGAAAAACGTGGTTTAAATGTTATCATACGTTGTCATACCTTTCTCTGCAAACGTATAAATGGCATAACATGCTTTGGCCAGAACCTCCTCCTCGGTCGAGCCGAGCATCAAGACCATGGTGGGGGGAGTGTTAATCTCCAAAGTGAATGGTTCCAACTGTGTGAAAATGCCCTTTTGTTTAGTTACACGTAACGTGTAGCCTACATGTTTATGAGCTAAAGGTGTGAAGAGTATCTAGCGTGTTTAATATAACTTACCGCGTCTTTGCGTGGTGTTTCGGTCCCTTTCTTGGTTTTCTTTGCCATGTCTATAAACGGCTTAATGCAAAACACAACAATCGAGTTGTTATCGGTATGAAGTATCACACCGTTTTTCAACGCATAAGAGAGTGTAGTATAATTTCTACTCGGGTGGAATAAGAATCTTTCTCAGAGGTCCGGATACTAAGTTCAATGTCTTTATTGAACAAAGCATCAAATGAAAGCATCTACTGAAGCAAGATGGAGCCTACTTGCCGTGCCAATTCACAGATTGGCGACGCGCTCCTTTGCCACACATTATATAGAAAATAGAATCATAAACATCGACTACTCCTATTGGTCAAAGTAAACAAACATCAACTAATACTATTGGTCTGAGAGGTACAACCAGTATCCACTACTCTGGTTGGTCACGGTGACGTCACACGTTTACAAGCTCAAACCCCCGGGGGGGGGGGGTCGTATCCCTGGCAACGCCCGTTGGTCGCCTCAACACGCATGGCCCTTGCAATGCATACAGTATCACAGATAGTGTTTTAGTTTTATACTTAGGGTATAAAAATACACTACAAGAGACACACAAAACACTTTAATTGTTTACATTTTACATAAAAATGCGCTTCACGTTTTAAAGAGAGAAGCCAGTCAGTCAGTGCAACCAGAGCGCAGTGTTTTGGAAGTTCGGTTGACACGACGTCGCTATAGCAACCTGAGCCGCAGGGTGCAGGGGGGGGGGGGGATGACGCAATGCCACCTATTTTTTTTTTTTACCTGAAGACCAGCAAGGTCAGTCCTCAATTCAGCAGGACTCAATTCAATGAAATACATTTGAAGCACCTTTCTGGTTTAATGCCTTCGATAATTAATTGGACCAATAAATATGAATTATTGGACCAATAAAACACCCACATAACCTTTCAGGGAATCAAGAGCATTGCCATGATACATGCATGACTAATCTGAAAAGGCTAATCTCATATATGCTAAATCAAACCAATATTAGATTACATTAGATCAAATAAAAATGTATTGTCATTGCACAGCACAAGTACAGCACAGCGAAACGAATTTGGCATCTAACCAGAGTGCAAATGGTACAGTAATGTCTCATATATATATACAGGTAAGTGTACACGTATTCAACAGGTAGTGAGCAGGGGTGTGCAGTTATATCATCAAGATAAATATACATACAATTACAATTACAAAATCTGTAATTACAATTACAGATTAATTGATATACTGTAAATTGGGAGGGTAGGGGTCCTTTCGAGTATAGTCTATCTGAGGAGCCAGGCATACAGTTATAGGCAGTTATACAATTATATGAATACAAGATGCAATGCGCAAAATGACGTCTCAAATAAAATGATGTCTCAAATAGCAGTTAGCGAATCAAATAAATCGGGGTTAATTGACATTTCGTTTTCTTTTCATTGTCTGTTGCTGTTCGTGCAACTGAATTGTTGATCTTCTTTAGTAAATTGACTGTGACACAGAATCGTATTCCCCTGTGTGTGTGTGTGTGTGTGTGTGTGTGTGTGTGTGTGTGTGTGTGTGTGTGTGTGTGTGTGTGTGTGTGTGTGTGTGTGTGTGTGTGTGTGTGTGTGTGTGTGTGTGTGTGTGTGTGAGAGAGAGAGAGAGAGAGAGAGAGAGAGAGAGAGAGAGGGGGCGGGGGGGAGTGGGAGGACGCGTCAGCCAATCAGAGAGCGAGAGAGAAACGGCACGTCGGCCGCACGAGGGAACGCAGGCGGCTGTCACCTCCCCTCCCGTCGAGCTGTCACTTGACAGCCAACACACACACACACGAGGCTCGGGTTTTAGCCTTTAGTAGTAGATATGTCTAATAACGTTGTAATAGAGACCGAGGAGAGGAGCCACGTCAAATCAGCGCAATAGACAACAGTGGACTGAAATACGCGACGGTAGGACGGGAGCGCTTTGAAACGACGTCGGCTAGTTGTAGCGGCTAGCGGTTAGCTAGCTGGTGAACCAACGGACGGAGCTTTTTCCGCGGACTGCTCGCTCGGCGAAGTGCTACGCCGCTCACCGTGCTGGCTAGCTCGGCGTGCTATCGAAGGTCAGGGGCAACGGGACGAAGACACCCGTTAACCGTGGTCAGCTGTATCTACATGGCGCTATTACGCTGTAGGCAGAACCCATTAGAACCGATACGTGCATTGTAATCGTGTTACTTCCTTGCGGGCTTTTCGGTGTGGTTTAAAAACAACAGCCAAAAAAACGAGTATTATTGCGTATCGGTGATTAGCCGTGCGGCTATCTGTCCCGGTCTGCTCGGCTCGGAGCCGGGGACAAAGTCGAGGAAGGAAGCGGTGACTTGTGATGCGGGCTGGGGGGAAGTGGCGAGCTGTGAACGGGCAGAAGGAGACTGTATTGTAGTTTGGTTCAGGGCATAGCAGCGGTTAGTAAGGGCGGATTAAAGTCACAGCAGGATACTATACTGTAACACTAGCTAGCTGTCTAAATGAATGTATAGTGTCTCTCTCCCTCTCTCTATGCGTTGAGACAGGCGCTGGTTGGCCCATTCCCAGTTGAACGAAAGAGAAGACTCGCAACGATACTGGCTCAATAATCACACATTTCACTGCTCATAAAAGATGGCTTCGGCGAGTGCTATCGTCGCATCTATTGCGAGTAAAACGAAGACAAAGAAGAAACACTTCGTTGCCCAAAAAGTGAAGCTCTTTCGTGCCAGCGACCCTCTGCTCAGCGTGGTGATGTGGGGAGTCAACCATTCGGTGAGTCGGCCCGTGTTCCTACAACATGTGTCCTACAACATGTCGGTGTTGTTCGAGAACCGAACATGAAAGCCTGTCCCGTCTGGACGGTGCTGCTACAGCTGTGGACATACACGTCTGACTGCTGTCATCACGGTTGCACCGCTTTCACATGCAAATACGACCGTGACTTAGTGCTGTGATCTCAGCGCATTTGACTTGGGATGGGTTCATTCATCTCTGTTAAGATGTGTACGAACTTACTGCGTTATGTATTATGTATCAACGTGTGCGTCAAAAGCATGTGCGGGTGTATTAGAGATTATTCTGTGTCTTCCTGTTGTGCATATGTAGGATACGCTTCCAGGCCTGGGCTCACTGTCAATTATCCATGCAAAAGAGCATATCTATACTCTCGGTATGTTCCTAAACATGGACACAGGGCTACCACTAAGGCAGAATGGATCCAAATATGCATGTACAGAAAGCTCCCTAAAGTTCAAACCCCACCGTATCCTTCAGTGTTTGAAACTCGCTGGAGATATCTTAACTATTTGTGCTATAGCCTTATCTTTCTGTCATATATTGAAGAGCAATATATGAGTGGTTATATATGATGAGTATATGATTGCCGATTTGGTTGCATGCAAAATATCTAAATGCATTGTGTCAGCATAATTTGCTCACGCATGCATCATGGATTAAACTGCACAATCTGAATTATACCAGGTCATCGGTACAGGCAACCTTACAATGTAATACACTGACCTGCTCTGGCACGATTCATTGAATGAGGCTGTTATAGTTAATGCAAGTGTATTGGATGTAACAACGTTGTCTTTGTTATCGTTTTTGTAGATCCCTAGTTCTATTTACAGAAGTACACACTTCATGTTTCATTTAGGCCGAGTAACATTACAACACTGCCCAATGGATCGATTGGAGAACTGGGTACCATTTCAACACTTCTTGTTATTTAAATTTGAAAATATTTCCCTGCTGAAAGTTGCAGAAAACAAGCAGAGCCTTTCAAAGCAAACTGTTTTGAAATGGTATTTGATCTGAATTGTTTAATCATCATTTGGTCCTTTAGGGATTGCTTCATTGCCAATGCCAGAGCAGACAAAATAGCAGGGATACCTCCCTTTAAAAAAAAAAATAGCATATATTGGCAATCCACTCAGGCAGCAGGGCCCAAAACACACCAGACATTTGAGGCATACAATCCTTTGCAATTTCAGCAGCACAACATGTTCAAACTATTCTCTTTTGGTTGCATAACACAGACCAAGGCGTCCTCCAGCATTTTTCCTTCTCATGCCTTTGACTACCTTACCTGCTTCAGCTATGGTGTTCGTTGGCTTAAAGCTTTGCATTTTGCATTGACTTTCAGTGCCAAACTCTTTAAAAAAATGTAATATTTGATAATTGTGGGATTTTATTGGAGCTACATTTTGTGTTGGTTGTAGGTTTCTTTTAAAAAATATAGACTCTATGACCGACTTACCCTTAAGTTTGAGTAGCCCCCAAGTCACAGATGTTATGGAATGCTTGTTAAAGAGAGCGCACACAGACATGTTGAAAAAGACAGATGCAGAAGGTCTGTCTTGGACTTTGCCTCCATGCTGCTAGCCGCCCTATCTCGGCTGTGGGGGACTGGGT
>CM051020.1:13462697-13480197 GCA_027704905.1 Muraenolepis orangiensis
CGACGGCTGTAAGAATGTGTTCCTTAACATTTGATGTTGACGTCGAGCCCAGCCAAAGGGGTCTGGGAATGTCAGACATTGTGCTGCAGCCTACGTTGCATATTTGAGGGTTTAGTCCTAGTTCTGAGTTAAAAACTGCAGATGTAGCCAGCTAATATTTTGCTTTATGTTCTTTCAAATATCTGTTATTATTATCGGACTATTATCGGACAAACTGGTCGTATAAAAGGTTTTCAGGTTACCAGAGATGTAAGCTCTGTGGTTGCAGAACGCATTTGGGAGAATTGAATTACTGTTGCAGTTCAATGCAAGGGTGTGGCGGTTTGTCTCTGACAATTGTTTGCAATTGGTAGGTAGATGGAGAACATCAACCATCTCATCAAATCGTGTGGTTGTGGCTAATGATCCACTATTGATCTAATCCTCCACAAGGGACCCATGTTCCAATTCGGAGAATGGGACTCTCCTGTACAGTGAAAGTATTACTTGGTTATTACCACCTCCTAATGTTATTGATATTTATATTGTTATTCTATCATTGACTTGATGGGTCAGTGGCCTGGGTACAATTTCACAACAAAGAGGACTGTTGATATTCAGATATGTTATCAATTAAATAATACAATTGTCAAATGTTGTATGCTTTTTATCTTGAGACATACTCGGAGGTGTCAAAGGCCTATTTGTGTGTACATAATGCATTGTCTCATTGCACACCGCAACTATGAACGCATGTTCAAGTCATCCCACCCCCCCCGAAACTGAACAGTGGTTTTGCGTTCATATTACTGTGCCCTTATTTCAACACAAGCGTATCTAGGGAAGCGTCAGTCTCTCAGCGTCGGGAGTGATAACACTCTTTCCACACTGCTGACGGAGCACGCTCACTACATACGCATTCATACACACGCGCACACACACACACACACCACCTTCCTGTCCGACCAAGCCACAGCTTGCGCTCACTCGACTCTCAGGCCGGAAAACCTGTGTTAGTCACTATGGCGACAAACAGGACGTAGCGGTGTAAAAGTTGGCCGGGGTAGGGGTGGGGGGCTGATAGCTGCAAGTGAGATTAGGGTTCACAACTCAAGAGCGTACTTCAGAAGTCCTCAAGAGGGACATGATGTTGCGATGGCCCCTCTGATAAGACGAGGGGCCTGGCACCAGCATGGCTTTATTGCATTTCATCAGCTGTGTTATGTTATTTCAACCAGGGCTCCAAATTGGCACCAGCTACCAGCCAAATGCTGGTAAAATATGCATGTGGCTTGTAGATTTGCTTCAATCTACCAGCCAAATAAAACAATGGTATCTATCTATTGAGTGGCTGGTAACATTTTAATATTCACTAGCCATTATGCTAGTGTACATAGTGTGCTAAAAGTACATTTGGCACCCTGAGTTCAACATTGTCTTTGATTGTATCTCAATCTTCTTTTACTACTTACTGATATGGTCCAAATCAGTTTTTGATAAGTAGTGGGATGAATATGCAAGCTACTCAGTAATGTTAAGTTGTACGTTCTCTCAAGAGTTGGCTTTACAACCATCTACAAATAGCCGATTTAGTTATAATATATGATGCAATATTCAGAATTGCATTGTAAATAGAGAGAATATGGGGTTGTCCTCTATTTGAAGCTAACACTGGATCTATTATTTGCTTCTTAGGCTGTTCACTAGGAATATGATCCCTATCAGTTGTGAACGTCTAAATGATTGGTATCAAGAGCAGACTTCTCTCTGTTCAATTAGTGGAGCTCATTTGACTGTGGTACTCCACAACAATGTAATAGTGTCTGGCACAATGCCATGGGATGCTTTACTTGTTTATTTTTTAACCCAATGTGTCCTCAATCATATCCCTGTATCCCACACAACATGAGGAAATGGGTATTCATATTTCATGTTTATTAATTGTTTATTTGTATCAGTTAGTTCATGCATCTACGTAGCAAATGTATGAATTAGCTATTGCTAATATGTAGTATTGGCATGTAGATATAGACACGCATGCATAACTTAATTATTGTTATATGCACTAGTGCTATACCATGTTTAGCGTCTTTCTGTATGTGTGTCTGTGTGTGTAGATGGATGTGGTAACACCAGTAGTTGTCTCTGCCGTTCTTTCTCTCTGTGAAACAAAGCTTTGTTGTTCAGGTGACAGCTCCAGAGTACCCAGAATGCATTGCATCCGCCATCCACAGGACATTGATGCCTGTCACACGAGGTCACTATGATGCCCAGATATGACAAGTAGCATCATCTGGTTACTCCCATTATAGAGTTGTTGCACATTTGTGTGTGTGTGTGTGTGTGTGTGTGTGTGTGTGTGTGTGTGTGTGTGTGTGTGTGTGTGTGTGTGTGTGTGTGTGTGTGTGTGTGTGTGTGTGTGTGTGTGTGTGTGTGTGTGTGTGTGTGTGTGTGTGTGTGTGTGTGTGTGTGTGTGTGTGTGTGTGTGTGTGTGTGTGTGTGTCAGTCATTTGGCACTAGTAAATTAGCCCAGACGGTTTAAAGACCTAGGGACTCGGCTGATGAACACTGTAATGTACTAACGATGCACAATTCTGGCTTTAAAATAAAGTTAACAGTTAATTTCTAGCTGGACTCTTTGAAGTCGATATTGTGAAAGCAGTCTAGAAAAGATTAATCGAAATTGGCTTAAAGGGGATAAAACCGTGCACCGCAAACACTCTATTAGATGAAACCATAACATTTTGCGCATTGTAGAATCTACGTTGTATTGTATAATTTCATAGGCGGCGAGATCAGCTTGGTGCTCCTCCAAGGTCATCCAATCAGTCGGAGTTGTTGGCAGCCATAGATATAAAGCCAAAAAAAAGCAAAGGTTTACCTACATGTTTTCATGGACTAACATTTCCACTTCATCTCAAGGACTACATCGACGGTAACCTCTCGTTAAACATCTCGGTTCTAGATGCTCTCATGATCAGTCTGTCGAATCGTCCCGGTGTCAGTAGTCGGTCAGGCAGTCGGCCGTGCTGATGCCATGTCCCACGCCATCTGCCGTGGCGCTCCTTCAGCATTACAGGCCCTCGGTGCGTCCCTGGCGGCTAAAATATTGGCACCATCTTCTAAAGCAGCTGCTGGAACAGCGATGTGATAGCCCCACTTGTCCCACTGCAGAACCGTATTGGCTTTGAGGAATGTTGAGCCAAAAAGCTCACTTGGCACCAGATTGCAAGTGCAGTTCACCCACTTCTTTCACTTTAACATGGACGTGATGGAATAGGGTCTGGAGGATATCGATCTGGTGCTTTAATTACCGGTGTATCTGCTACCCACAAGAATTTCAAGTGACTTTGCTATTTTTTGTTGTATCTACCGATTGCCAATTAATTTGAAAGCTTTTCAGTGCAGATGTTCAGAAGCCTTCAGTCGGGTACACCTCCATGAATATAATGGCCAACAAATTAATATAATATTGCTCCATGCATTTTTATTTATTTTTGACTATGGCAGTTCTGCTCTCCCTCTTCCATCATTGCAATGTGCACGACGGCTCATGTCCAGAGAGGCACCGATTTGGAAAGTTTCAGTTCAGTCAGGGTGTGCGTACAAAATTACACCGACTCAGGCTACTTGCTGCTGAGACGCAATCCCGAGGCTTCCCATCATACCTGTGGTGCTGCGATGACGGCGTTGGTGAGTCACTGCTGGAAATGGGAACGAGGCTCAGCTTCTTAACAGCAGCGTGAGCTGAGCGAGCCGACGGCAATTGGAAACCTCTGCGGTGTAATCTGGTCTGCACCCTAGGTGTTGGGAACCATTGCTGGCCTGTGATGACGCCAAGGGTCATGTTGGCCTTCGCATGTCTGTTATATGTATGAGGCCTTTTTTGTTTTTAGGTTTTATTAGTACAGGCGGAGTACAAACTCTTTACTATTGTTAAAAATATCTAGGAATAGGAATATATAGGATAATATAGGATAGGAATATTAAGTGATTTATGTTCTGCTCGACTGTAGACAATGGGCATAATAATTGGTAACTTATTGTGGAACTGAACAGATCAGAGGAACCATTTGCCAAAGCGGACCTAGTTTAGTTTGTGCAAACATGAACTCCACTGATTCTGTAACGGTGCATATTGAGAAATGTTGCATTTCATCATCTTTTTATTAGGTGCCACAACAAAACATTTACTAGCATATCCTCAAGACTAGAAATTGATCTATTTATTCAATACCTGACATTATTCATTTTAGAGTGACAATAAAATAATAGCTTTGAGGCCAGAGGTGCACATCATTATAAGTGTATGAGAATACATTCATAATGGATCTCCCGTTTGATTCATTCTCTGTACAGACGCTTTAACCTTTCCTACCTACTGGTTCTACCCGTACCCTTTGCAGCTCTTTCTGTGTGTTCTTGATTGCATCTCTGATCACTGATGTGTGTTCTCCTCCTCCAGATCAACGAGCTAAGCCATGTCCAGATTCCTATCATGCTCATGCCAGACGACTTCAAGGCCTACTCCAAGATTAAAGTCGACAACCACCTCTTCAACAAGTAGGGCACTTTGGTTTCTCCTGGATGGATGTGTGGGTTCTGGTTGGTTGCTTATGAGATACACAAAATGATCACATCACATATATTAGCTGTCAAAGGACGTACAGATTTCTGCAGACGAGTGTTTAGCGTGAGTGCGCCTGCCACAGATGTAAACGATGGCAAAATGTCATCTTTTGTGTCGGCACGTATGTAGTTTGTGGACCACGTGTTTCATGATTTGTATTTGCCATATGCAACAAGTACAATGGAATGCTTACTCTCCATTCCCTCCCGCAGTATGAATTCCCTACAATGTAACACTATATACTATACTATGTACTATACTTATACTAAACAACACTATACTATTACAAGACTGTACACAATGAAAATAAATAGAACAATAAAGTCACTGATGGACGATGTATACATGTTGTATACTGCTACATACTCAACAGTGAATGGGCATACAAAATGTCCTCAAGAGACCAAAGTGCTATATGATCTAGCGTACATTTGCGGCATGCACGTTCATTTCAAATGCATTTAGGCAGAATCAGGACAGCAGAGTGACTTTGCCACATTCTAGTGGTAACTGATGTTGTAGTGAAGCCAGGAGAGGTTGTTACGATGGTTTCATCGCCCGGACCGGCGTTGTCCTCCCAAATTGCTGCTGAATGTAATTAGTGTGTTTTGCAAAGAGTGTCGGTGATTATCCTAGTATTACTGATTTATATAATTATACATTATATAATTATATGTTATTTATATGCATGTCGGTTTACCTCGTTGAAGGCTGTTCTACATAGAGTGGCCCTCACCGTTCAATATCTTGATCAAGTGGACTGTGCTTCCGTTTGCAGAGAGAACATGCCAAGCCATTTTAAGTTCAAGGAGTACTGCCCTCTGGTGTTCCGCAATCTGCGGGAAAGGTTTGGCATCGACGATCAGGACTTTCAGGTGAGGGGACACACACACACACACACACACACACACACACACACACACACACACACTCACACTCACACACACACACGAGGATTGACACACACATGAGGATTGCATGCTTATGTCTTCACAACTGGAACTGGACTCAGAAACACCCTTATTCAACTGGCCTCTATTACCAACTGTATGTATGCTAGGTAGTTAAAACAGCTCTTGTCCAAGGGCGACACATGTTTGTCTCATTGCTCCAGAGTCTTCTCTCTCTCTCTCTGGTTCTCTTCCTCTGTATTCTCTCACTGCTTCTCTTTCTCTGACCCCCTTTTTGTTTTGTTTTGTTCCGATTTCTTCCTTGATGCTCACAATCTGTCTTTCTTGGTAAAGCCACGTTCCCAGGGCAGGCCGCGAATTGGCAGCTGACGGAGGTCAGTGTGTCCCAGTACAGTGCAGCTGTCCCGCTCTCCTGTTTACATTGGGGCTTGGGCTGGCTGCGGTCAGTGGGCGTTTGGACATAAAAGAATCTCCCCTTGACTTTGAGAATGTCAAGGTGGATTTGTCGGTTGCTGGTCAGGTCAGATGTGGAGATCAGAGGGTCTCTCCTCCTCTTCCTCCTCCTCCTCCTACTTGTGGGCTAAGTGTGTTTGGAGCAGTTGGCGGTGTATCGCGATGAGGTCATTATCCGGCGGCACCACCTCCACCACTGCTTCCCCTGCTCCCCTCACCTCCCATAAGAGGCTCACAACATCCTCGTGAGCCTCAGAGGCGGCGGTCAACAAACCTGACGGCAGTGTTTTTAAAAAACCTGTGGCGTTCCCCAAATGTCGTTCTTCAGCTCAGAACGGAGCTCAGAACGCCAGCCTTGATTGAGCCAGTGGTTTTGTGGTTCAAAAAAAAGTGTACGGCTCAGTGTGTTTGTGAAGGCGATGTACGGGAGGGTGGGCGGTGTTAAACCCAAAGCAGCGGAGCGTGAAAGTAGGGGTTAGGGACAACACACACGGGGGGGGTGTGTGTGTGTGTGTGTGTGTGAGAGAGAGATGTGTCTGTCTGGAGGTGCAGATGTGCAGCAAGCCTGGGGTCAGATCCCATCTGGTGGGCCAAACATAGGACCGTCGATGGTGAGAGGACCAGACCCAACGTTTTAGCGTTTGCCTGGAGCCTGCATGGAGGTGTTTGGTTGCTCTTTCATGTTGGAGAGGAGCCTTAAGTGAATATAATCTGCTGTCTACAATAAAGAAATTATATTTATGAGGTGTGTGACCTAATAGGTGAGATTTATATCACACTTTGTGTCTCATTCTTCATTTGAGTTTAATTCATCAAATAAAATGTCATGCCTGAGAAATAAGTGAATAAATGTTGACCGCAAGAAGGTCATCGGATAATTGTGCACACTTTAGTGTCAGGAAATGGTGTTAATGCATGCCTCATCTAGACAACTTAAACTTATGAACATGAATAAACAATTGTCACTACTAGACGGTGGTACTTGCTGCTTAAAATCATCTGTGGATTCACGGTCGTCATCCGCACGGTCAAAATCACTTTTATTCTTCCTAACACACACATTTTTCCCGTTGTCTTCCGTGGACCTCGGTTCTCTATTTGCACTGGAAGAAGAGTCGGAAAAACAAAGTGTCGCACCTTCTGGCTTCAATGAAGGAGTTGGAAAATATGAATAGCCCCCCCCCACGTTTTTTTTTTTTCTTCTTCTTCTTCTTCTTCTTATGATTGTCAGTTTTTCAGAGTCTCGGGTCTTACAGGAAAGTGGAGCTTCCTGTGAGTAAGGTCCTCCACCGTGCTTGTGCTTGGTAGTAAAACACTGTGTTGCGTGCTGCTTACCTGCGTGTGTGTGTGTGTGTGTGTGTGTGTGTCTGCTTTTTGTTACAAACCCATCGTTGGAGCTGCTTAGATCTTGTGTTACACTCACCTGGCGCTCATGTCTTGTGTTTCCCCGCACCTCCGAAATAAAATCGGTGAGGGCTGGGTATTAAAGTTCATCTGGACTGCATTTTTGGAAAGTGGCTTTGCCAAAATCTACAAAGAAGGGAATGGAACGGAATTGACTCACACAATGGAAGAGTGATTGACGGTAGAGATGGCGGATATGAGCATGGTTAATTTATATATATTTATATATATATATATATATATATATATATATATATATATATATATATATATATATATATATATATATACACACACACACCTCCGCCATTGAAGAGGGGAGGTTATGTTTTTTGCCCCTGTTTGAATGTTTGTTTGTTTGCAAGATAACTCAAAAAAGTTATGTAGAGTGTTGGACAGATTACTTTTGGGCCAGGGAACAGTTTATTCGATTTTGGGCAAAGATCCGGATATAAACTTGGTTTTATAAAGCTTTTCTAAAAAGTACTTCAGGTTTGATTAGCCAGAGCCAATCAAGCACTGAAGAGGTTCAGCTGTGGCTGTTTGTTTGTTTGTCTTTCTGGTGTGGTGGAGGTGAACCGAGTGCCCTCTAGTTTCCTCTGCAATGTTTTGCCCTGCGGAGCCTCATGCTCATTCTCTCTCTCTCTCTCTCTGTCCTCTGATTGGCTGGCAGAACTCTCTGACCCGGAGTGCACCCCTGAACAGCGAGGCCCAGGGCCGCAGCGGCGCCCGCTTCCACACCTCCTACGACAAGCGCTACGTCATCAAGACCATCAGCAGCGAGGACGTGGCGGAGATGCATAACATCCTCAAGAAATACCACCAGGTGTTTTAGGCAGCTGGAACACAATCGAGAAAAGGATTCTCACTTAAGGATTCTTCACATTTACTGCTGCTACTACTGCTACTGCTACTACTACTACTACTACTACAACTTGCTGTTGGATAGTTATATATTTATTTTGAACCTTACTGTAAACTAAATGAAGAATTAACGGTTGCAGGATAGTCTCGTGGTAACCTGCTTTAGGTATGTGACTCCCAGCCGAAAGGGAGTGGGTTTGATTCCCGAAGTCTGCAGCGTACCAGATGGCATTATTTAGAATTGTAAAGAAAATCTTTATTTTGTTTTTTTCTGGATGCATATAGTGGACACTCCGGATACGGTAACTAACGGACGTGATCTGTTTTTTTACGGCGCTTCTGTCCCTGCAGTTCATTGTGGAGTGTCACGGCAACACGCTGCTGCCTCAGTTCCTGGGGATGTACCGGCTGACGGTGGACGGGGACGAGACGTACATGATCGTCACGCGCAACGTCTTTTCCCACCGCCTCTCCGTCTACAAGAAGTACGACCTCAAGGTAAAGTACAGGCCGGGGAGAGGCGAGCAGAGAGAGCCCCCCCCCTCTTACGACGCAGCGAGAATGGGGTTGGGTCTCTAATGTAGTGGTTCCCAAACGTTTTAAGGTTGTCTACCCCCTTCAAACATTGAACCTACTGCTGTGTACCCCCTTTACCTCTCACCTGATGTTACATATGAAGACAAGACGGTGTTATTAACTATTTAATGGTGCCCTCACACCATAGCGATCACCAGTTGCGAATTAAAAATAGTGGTCATAAGTTCCGAACGCAACTCACACGCAACTAGGTTTTATAGGTTTGAAGTACGCAACAAGCACGCAGGTGATCGCAGACACACGCAGAGTAAATTCGGAAATTTTGAACATGTTCAATAATTCAGGCAACAGGTACGCTACGCACGCAACACGATCGCAAAACAGGTACGCTACGCACGCAACACGATCGCAACAGGTACGCTACGCACGCAACACGATCGCAACAGGTACGCTACGCACGCAACACGATCGCAACAGGTACGCAACTCATAAGTTATGAACGCAGGTCCAAATTTGAGGTATCTGGCCAGGTTTTGGGGTCACTTTTATCTGATTTCTTTGTAGTTTTCCCCATGTTGACTCTTCAATGACCAAATCAGAAGGAAACACTGAATCGGCGCCGCTTTTATAGGTTTTTATCACGTGACCGATATTTTGCAAATACCACGCAACTAGCACGCAGGTCAAACGCAACTCGTAAGTTCTGCACGCAACCCACACGCAACCCATAGGTCGAATAGGTTACAAAATCGTTTGGTGCGTATAGAAATATTTTTTTTATTTTTTCTCATAGGTTTCAGCATACGCTATGGTGTGAGGGCACCATAAGGTCCTGTACCCCTCAGACATGTAACCTCCTGCTGTGTACCCCCTCTACCTCTCATGAGGATACATTTGAAGACAAGACAGGGTGTTATTTACTATTTTGCTCTTTATTCAGCCCTCTCATATTTCCAACAAGTGAAACGCACAGCTCAAGCACAATATGAAAGACTTCTCTGGAAAAGTTATAATAAAATAGAACTTAAAAGTAAGTCATGAGAGGAAATGTCATATTCTGTTCATGCAACAAGTGAACAATTGAAGCAGAGTAGTGCGTATGTGTGTGGTTATTTTTAAAAAGGTTTATTTTTGCCACAGAGAGGCTATTACAGATGTTGTTTTGGCGTACCCTTGGTGTACCTGGGGGTACACGTACCCCACAACGTCTCATCCGTACACCGTCTTGTCTCTTGTTTTTTTTTTCTTTTCAAGGGTTCTACCGTTGCGAGAGAAGCCAGCGAAAAGGAGAAGGTAAAGTCCCCTGTGTGGAGCGGGTTCACACATGCACTCACATGCACTCACGTGCACCAGCTTAGCGGCGGTGCACCCCGGCACTGATGATCCATTGACGATATAAGACGACTATTGAGTTCAAGTTCAACACGAGTATATCTCCCCCTGCCGTGTTCGCCACCCCAACGGCCATCACTAACATGTTGCTGTTTGCTTATGGTTGTTTTTTTACGTTCTATGGGTTCGACTTTTGCGTGCCTTTTTGGGGTGGCGACCACGATGGCAGAAATCCCCAAAGTTGATTTCATTCAGAACCCAACTCATCACATACGCACCCCCTCCCCCCCATCAATCCACCACCACCCCCCCCCCCCCCCGCCTTGCACACCCACTGCACGCCATTTGTGTGTGTGTGTGTGTGTGTGTGTTTGTGTTTTCTTTTGTTTGCCTCCTTCTCCGTCTCCCACAGCTGCTGCAGTGCCCTCCCCGCCAGGCCCCTGCTGTGTGTGTGTGTGTGTGTGTGTGTGTGTGTGTGTGTGTGTGTGTGTGTGTGTGTGTGTGTGTGTGTGTGTGTGTGTGTGTGTGTGTGTGTGTGTGTGTGTGTGTGTGTGTGTGTGTGTGTGTGTGTGTGTGTGTGTGTGTGTGTGTGTGTGTGTGTGTGTGTGTGTGTGTGTGTGTGTGCGCGCTAGAGAGACAGAGGCTGGATTATGTGTCTGAGTTTTCTGATTCAACCCCGACTGAGCCGCTGTACTCCACAGCAGGTTGTGTGTATGCGTCACATTTTGCCGTGCGAGGAATCTCCACCCAAATGCTTGGGGTGTGTGTTTGTGTGTGTGTGTTATGTGATATCGTTATCCACCTCTCCCCGTTTCCATTTGTATGGATCGGGTTTGTTCGCCTCAATGTTCTTGGCAGCGGTGCGTGCTTGCCTTGGGCCATCTGTCTGGAGATAGATTAATGTCTATCAAGATGTCCAGCGCCAGTGTTTCTATTACATTCCATCGCTGGTGTCTTACTCAGACGGCTCCCTTCCAGTGTGCCGACAAATGCGCTTTTCTCTTGGAGCACTTTGGTCGTAGCGAGTGATGGAAGCAACGATGACATAGCCCTGAATTCTCAGACGTTGGGAAACGTTTGGTCTGACGGTGTTGTGAAAAACGTCTGAGTCACTTGCACTCTCTGTCTGACTCTGCGTGCGTGTGTGTGTGTGTGTGTCCATGCATGTCTATGTCTACCTGTCATTAAGTGTGAAACGTGGCTGATTCCTAAGAGCACAGTGTAGGTCTTTTATTAGCCATCCTATAATTTGACCAGGTGGGGTCACATCTTTTCCACTGCGGCCTGATCTTAGAGGCTTTGGAGGGGGGGTGGCGGCGGCGGCGTGGACCGTGACAGACAACCCTTATCCCACATCTAAATATAGTTGAACATGGCAGAGGGTCACGGTGGACACACAAGCAGCAAGAGGATTAAGCACCAGCGTGACCGCGGTGTAACCTCCTTCCAAGTCAAGTGTGTGTGTGTGTGTGTGTGTGTGTGTGTGTGTGTGTGTGTGTGTGTGTGTGTGTGTGTGTGTGTGTGTGTGTGTGTGTGTGTGTGTGTGTGTGTGTGTGTGTGTGTGTGTGTGTGTGTGTGTGTGTGTGTGTGTGTGTGTGTGTTCGCCCGTGACCCCATTTCTAGCTCTGACAATGTTTGGGACCCCCAACTTTAACTTGTGTGCGTCTGCCTCCACACTAAAAAATATGGTATTTTTTTTTAGCCAATCCGCACAATATGAGGGGTCACTCACTAAGGGATTAGTAGTGGTTTGCTCGTGGCTATGAATTCATCAGGCTCTGTTCGTACAGGACATACAAGACCTCTTTAAATGGTTCGCCAAGACGGATCATCAAATATCTATAGCTCATGTCGGCGGTCTCCTGCGACCCCTGTATGAATATCAGGTTGCATAACCACTAGGCCGACATACAATACATGTGTCTACCCTGCCAGTGACTACAACTGATGGTGATCCCTATCGTGGTTGTTGCTTTACATAGAGGCGTATAGATATTTGCTGAACGCTTAACATACAGTATGCACATAAGCGACGAGCACAAATACAGTTGGAAAGAGAGAAAGCCTGACCTTTTTTATTGCGTGCTTCAAGTGAATTAGGTGAATTTTTTTATTTTAAGTGTATTGGGTGGTGTATATGATGTATTGATTACGTGATACACCATTGATCCCTTGTATTTTGGGGGGAACTTCGCCAGCCAACTGGGACGAGAGGTGTAATCTGTGCATTTTTTGTTTTCCGAAAGGCAGAGCAAAAGTCCGAAAGATGTTTTCCGTCCACACAAGCGGGGCGAGCAGCGGTCCCCTTCCTTGTCGTGCATGAGCCCACCCCTCTCATGCATGCATGTTACGTCTGCATGGTACTCGTAGTGTTTCTCCACAACCCTGTCTTACCGCCATCACGTCTTAACTACGACACAAACGTCCTCGTACCGCATGCCTCTGGTCCTGTCCCGCCCACATGAAGACGGAGGTTTTATTTATTTTCTTCTTCTTCTTTTCTTTTCACATAAAACGTAGTCTTTGTGTTTCTGTGGTTGGTCTTTAAGATCACTGCTGCACCCGTACGAGAGGTTAGTTGTGCAAGGGTGGGGTTTCTTGAAGAAAAAAGAAAAAACCGATGTGTAAATGTGTTATTTCATTTGTGCCATACATTATTCACATAAGGGGTTTGATGACATGCAAGTATACACACAATTTAGCATAAATGAGTGTGGTGTGTCGATGCACTTAAACCTTGGGGCCTTAGGACCACAGCTAGTTTCATTGCTCGTGACTTTGCAGTATGCAGTGCCGTGCAGTGGTTGACGTACATGATCTTTAGCATGTTCCTAATTAGCGTGTGGTCGCCCCTGACTTGGCACCTGGGTCTCTGCCAGGTTTCCGGATGGGTGGCCTTATGCTCCCCCCCCCCACACCCTGTTTATCTGCTTTTGTCTCCGTGGGCCCGTCACACCGGCACCGGCTGGTGTCTCTGCTTGGCTTTCCACCCTGGTGGTGTGAGATGGTTGGTGTGAGCTCTGCCTCACTCCTCCTTAGTCAGTTCCTTAGTATACAACCTGCTTTATGGTCTAGGTTCTGTTCTCGGGGGCGCTCTTTCCCCATTTTTTTCCTTTTTTCTTTTTCTTTCTTCCTTTGTGCACTTGACGAGCAGGCTCCTAGAATGCTAATTAGCGCAGCATAGCGATGGACCCTTGCCCCTATCTGGCTCCTCGTCCGCCCCCCTAGTGGAAGCCACGGTAGCGTGCTTGCTGAGCCCTGTTCGGATCCCTGTGTGATGCATAGATACCCGCCCAGACTGCCCCTAGTCCTCTACTCTATTTGGGATGAATTCATACGTATGTTGTCATGATCTTATATGGTTTTAATGTTGGAAATGATTCTTGTAAGGCCAATACATAGGAAGCAATATATATAGGGGGGGGTTAGGGTTAGATTTCGATGTGTAGCTGTTTCTGCTGTTGCTACAAGGCGGGGTGATTATATTTGTTCTTCTCGTTTCACCACTGTTGAAAGAAAATCGTAGCGTTGTCTTTGTGGAGTACGTCGTCGTATGGACGCCTCTGTGCAAGCGTCGGCAGCGTCATGCAGCCGTTTGAGGGACAATCTTCAACAGTGAGCTTCAAGGGACTAAGGAAAAGGGTCAAGATCTCTCCCGATTTTTCACTAAAAATAATTAAAAACCAAAAAACATGCACTGTAATCTATATTATATTATCTAAAACACTTTGCTGTTACTTCCAACTTCCTTCCTCCCTCCTTCTCTTTCTTCTTCTCTCCTTTCCACCCTCCCTCTCCTCCTCCTCCTCCTCCTCCTCCTCCTCCTCCTCCTCCTCCTCCTTCTCTAGCAGCCACGCCCGCCAGAGGACGTGCCACCGAGGCCCAAATCTGGCAACGTTCAGCAAAGGCTGCAAACACTGCGGATTGCCACGCGCTTTTACTGCGCAATGAAACACGTAAGAGATGTAAGAGAACCAGGGCTCATATACCAGGCATGATCTATTAAAGAAAGCACCTTTTTATTAATTTATTTATTTATTGGTTTTCGTTTTGTTGTTGCCTGTACATATATGGATGGATCTGATTCCGTCCTCGACATGACATGACTCCGCCCCCACACTGTCCATCCCATCCACACGCACTCTCTATGTTTGTACAAGGTCTTGCAGGTGGCTTTGTTTGGTGGTTTTGCCAGATGGTATTATTATTGTAATTATTATTATTCTTTGACGCCTCTCTAGAGGCGATGTCGCTGTGGAGGAGGTGGCGATGGTTTCAAACTGAGGTGAGACATTGCAAAGGGGCAGGAGCCTGGGGTGTGAAGGCTGTGAGGACCAGAGGTCTCGGTTATGGCAGGTCCACCGACGGCGGTCAGAACCACCGCGATCGGTTCAGTTTATACGGTTGCCCAGGGTTGCCGGTTAGTTTGAGTCGGACAGATTTCTCTCCGCGATTATGTTATGTTTGAAGTGTGAATATCCCCCGAGGGCATCACACTTTGATGCAACACAATTCCTGCATGGCAGTCTTGGCTCCGTTCCCGCTTCCTGTTCCTGAACTTTTAAAAGCCAGCCTGTCAGAAAACTTTATCAAAGGAATCTTTATGACATTGCATGTACTACTATTCAAAGTACAATTTACACTTTGTTTCTTTGAACAATTGACCAGCTTAGAAGAGGTACGTTTACATAACACAACCCCTCTTGTAAAAAAAGGGTATTTTATTAGGATAAAGCCTGTACAGATTTGAACAGATATTTGACACTACTTTAGTGCTGGTGTTATCATATCGCATGCACATTCAGAGCCGCAGCTTTTCATATTCACACACACACACACACTGTCTCTCACACACATGCACACACACTGTCTCTCACTCACTCACACACACACACACACACACACACACACACACACACACACGCGCGCAATGTGTTTGAACCCTCCAATCAAAACGAAACCTCCCCGAGTACGCATGTGTCTCACGCACCCAAAGCCATTAATTGTGTACACTCCTCCCATCACACGGAGCCCTGTGTGTTTGGCGTGTTCGCATAAAGCAAGAAGCTGTGCTGGCGGCTGATCCACATTTCAACCATTGACTCAGTGAAAGGAGGCTGGTCCACCGTGGAGAGGAGTGGAGAGGAGTGGAGAGGAGTGGAGAGGAGTGGAGAGGAGAGGAGTGGAGTGGAGAGGAGTGGAGAGGAGAGGAGTGGAGGGGAGGGGAGGGGAGGGGACGGGAGGGGACAGGGGAGGAGTGGAGGAGTGGAGTGGAGTGGAGTGGAGTGGAGAGGCCCCCTCCATGTGAACTACTATGCAAAAAAAAAAAAAAAGTGTGTGTGTGTTGGGGTTTTGAACCCACAACCTTTTGTCCACGGCCTACCTCTAGGCATCATTGAGAAAGAGCCCCCCCTCCTCCCCTTCTCACATACTGCAGGCGTTCTCTCTCTCGCACTGTGCCTCTCTGCCGACTGGGTAGTGAGCAGTGTGTGCGTGTGTATTGGGGTTTCGAACCCACAACCTTTTGTCCACGGCCTACCTCTAAGCGTCAAAAAGAAAGAGCCCCCCCCCCCTCTTACATGTTCAGAAATTACATGACTCTATGCAGAATGTTTTTGCATTTGACAACTCAATACATGAAACTGTAGTGGCTGAATCAGTGGGATTGGACTGCCGTGTGTACAGCATTCAGGATAAATGGTCCGACAGTGCGGTCATATGAGATCATCATGAATGACCTGTAAAGCAGAGGATCTGTCATTTCTCTGTATGTCCGTCACTCTCCATCTCGACGAGACCCATCATCACAACTCAGTCCTCTCTCTTCTTACTTCTTACGTCTTTTTCTGCCTTTTTCTTTTCCTTTCTCATCATTGACATGCCCCGTTACCACCACCAACCACATAGATGTCACATTTAGATGATGCAGGCAAATCTGAGACAGGAAGTCGCTGATGTGCCGACAGGAAGTTGCTGACATGCCAGGCGATGTGTAATGGAATTACTATAACAGGCCGTTTGAAAGTTGTATTGTCGTTTGAGTTTGAATATTTACTTCGGGTTTATTCAAATAAACAGTGTATTTATTGTGGTAAAATGGAAAAGCAGGGCGTTTATTTTACTTCCATAAGTAATGTACACATTTCCAAGTGAGGTCACCAATTTATTAGTTACTAGACATTGTGGAAGAAACTAGCAATGCATTATATTTATCATTGGTAATATATTGGTTAAGTAGGTTGGTTCTCATATATTGGTTCTCATAGTAGGTTGGTTCTCATACTGGGTACATTTCTTAGCATGCATGCTTAAACTGTGAGTTTATCTTTCTACTGCATTTAAGGAAATCATAGTTTCATCGTAGGGACATTATCCTAAGGTTATTTACTGCAGAATTTGGAAATATGTTAATTTTGTCCTGCAGAAATATGAATAGGTTGTCTACATCGAGTAGACATTGTGTATATTTATAAAATAAATACACACATTAATTAAATGGATGGACATTGGACAGAATGCATAGATAAATGTAGATGGCATGGAAAACAACTAGTAAAACGGAGGATGAATAGCATAGGAACGTGTTGTTACATTGTGGAGAGGGAGAATACAAACTAGACTTGTTCTCTACAGCAGGAAGTGTGCATGCATGATGGGTGACCTTGTCTTACATTGCAGTTTCATTTGACGTCTCATGCATTTCCTCTGATGAGTTGCACATTGCACATCTTTCTTAAGCAGATTAAAGGTCCATGTCTGTAAATATATATATATGTGCTCGGGTCAGACCTGTGTGTCTCCGTACCGTCTCTCTGTGAGAAAGTATGCGTGTTGCGTCTCTGTAGCCTATGTGTTTGTGTTTGTGTACATGTGTGTATGTGTAGCCCCGTGCTATCGTGTGTTTTGCCGCTCCTCTCTTGCTGCCATAGAAACACTTCGTAGCCAAACTGCTGCTGCTGCTGCTGTTGCTGTTGTTGCTGCTGTTGCTGCTGCTGTCCTGTTACATCATTTCCTCTCCACGACTTGCTCAGTACTTCAAGAGTTATGTCCCCTGTCCTCCCTCACACATCTGCCATCTGCAGGCCATTGCTGGTATTGCAGAGAGAACGAATACCTTTTAAAAATATAATATAAACAATGAATTAAGGGGAGCCTGGCTGTGCTTCTGGAATAACCGTACTGCACCTGTACTACTTTTCAGTGCACTGTTGGAATAATTTCCATGGTAAGGCGTGGTAAATGTATTTGCTTATGAATAGCCAAATGCCTGGTTCCCCTTCAGCATTTTAATGTCAGCAGGACAAAGGACTCTAAGCCAACTGCCACGTCGTAAACAAGGATGGATGTTGAACTTGTTTCTGCTATTACTTAAGAGGAAATAAGTGTAAAT
>CM051020.1:13487697-13500197 GCA_027704905.1 Muraenolepis orangiensis
AAATGCATGACGCAGGACTGAGTTTCAATCAGTTCCCCTTCTGTGCTCTTTTGTGTGTGTGTCGTCTCGTGGATCCATTGTCCACGCCGTGCCGTCCACACCCAACCTCACCTGACTGTCTCTCTCCCACTCGCTCCCCGTCTCTCTCCCCGTCTCTCTCTCTGTCTCTCTCTCCCCGTCTCTCTCTCTCTCTCTCTCTCTCTCCCCGTCTCTCTCTCTGTCTCTCTCTCTCTGTCTCTCTCCCCGTCTCTCTCTCTCTCTCTCTCTCTCTCTCTCTCTCTCTCTCTCTCTCTCTCTCTCTCTCTCTCTCTCTCTCTCTCTCTCTCTCTCTCTCTCTCTCTCTCTCTGTCTCTGTCTCTCTCCCCGTCTGTCTCTCTCTCTCTCTGTATCTCTCTCTGTATCTCTCTCTCTGTATCTCTCTCCCCGTCTCTCTCTCTCTCCCCGTCTCTCTCTCTCCCCGTCTCTCTCTTGATGTAACGGTGCCCCACTACGCTGCGCTTTACAATACCTGTTGTTTTTCATTGTATACACTGTGCAAGAGGTGTGCCTTTTTATATTCCCAAATTATTTAATTTTGTATTTTGATAATCTTTTGTTTGTTTAGTTCTTTTTTTGTTGTTTAGTGTTTTTGTTTTTAACAAAGTTCAACAGATTATTTTAATATTTGAGGGTATTTTTTTAGTTTGGTTGGTTTTGCTTTTACATTGTTTATTGTATGTAGGCTTTTTTTATTTTTCGTCTTCGCCACCTCCTTCACCACCAAACATCTCAAGTGTTAACGTTCTATGGGAAAGTTCATTAAATCACTCATGCCAAGACCATACTAGCCATTGGGTTTCAACTAAAACGGTTTGGTTGTTGTTGTTTTTTCTCCCCCTCCTCCAAATTAACACTTTTCATCGGTACAAAGCATAAAAGTGGAGGAAAAACCTCCACTTTTATGCTTTGTACCGATAAAGTACATACATTCAGGTGTCCTTTGCTCAGAGATCTACCAGCAAGCCTCAATTAACGTCTTAGAACATGGAAAGTGTGCATGCTGTGTGAGTGAGTATTCGTAACGTTACGGTAGTTATCCCCCAAACATTAATCTGATGCCAACTTCATGGATGGTCCGCATTCTGGTCCCATTCAAACACAAGTCGTTGGAAGATTTTAGGGTTAAAGGCCAACCCTGCTTTGCCATTGCTACCGTCTTGTCGTCTATCGTGCAGCAACTGCTCTCTCTCTCCCTCTCTCTCCGTAACTAGTCTATTTTAAAAACGTTAAAAGTTTCGCTTTTCGTTTAATTTAAATTTGCTTTGCCAAAAGTATTCTGTTCTGTTCAGTGGTTAAGAATACCCCGTCCGACCTCCAGGCTGTCTACACTTCAGGGGTTGTGTAGTGTAAGTAAGGTGGGTCTGCTCTCCATCTTCAATTGGATGGTTTTGGGTTAACTCGCGCGTATGAATGAACACGTGGGGAAATTCTGAGCTATGTGAAACACGCCTCGTGTCATCTTACATGTGGTTTTATCAAGTGTAAAGGAATATTATTTTTATCATTGTTATTATATCAAGGTTATGAATGAATGGTTATGAAACGTGCAGGTTAAGGGGAAGTTTCCTGCAGCCCTGATCATAGTGTACAGTTTAAAACCACAAAAAAAAAAGTGTGCATCGGTTTATTGCTGTCTGACAACAACCACTGGGGGTCGCTGTTTCCCCCCCTAAACCCACCACCCCTTCCTTTCGAGGGAGAGAGGCCCAACCACTTGTCGTGTTGTGTTTGTTGTTCTACGCCTATAATGGAGATGACTATGGTAACCATAATAATACACTCATTTCATAAGCATTCACTCAAACCAATTAAAGCACTTGGTCTGATAACACGGACTGCTCTGGTTTGTTCTTTGTTTCGGTTTTTTTTCGATAAGCCCTCTCAATGAGATTGTAGACTTTAGATTTTTGAATTAACACAACGAAAATTAAATCGACAGGCTTTATATTCTGTTGAGTAATCTGAAAATCACACCTTTTCACTGATATGTTGTAATATAATTTACACTTTATTGTAAAACCTACATTTAATCATGAAAGTCATGAAAACAGTAATGCCTTTATTTTACAAATTCAAATGTATATATTTCAATACATGTTTGTGTGCAGGGACGTCCCCTTTCCGCTTAGCCCGAGACTGAAGGAATATTGTAATATAATATATACATCTATATATCTTCTGTGATGTTATAGAGCCTAGGCCAATTTTGCACAGTTTAATGAAATAACACAGTAATTGAAAACGAAAATATTATCTTCTTTATAATCAATGTTTATCAGTCTGTTCAAACTAAACAAAATATTCAGATTTGGTTTATTTGTCATATTTATAGTGTACAATGTACATTGTGTGCTTAAATGTACAAAATTGCAAGAGTTACAACAAATACATATATTATACAAATGTACATATTTGCGTACTTGCAGAATACATATGAATGAATATGAATATTGCAGTATTATAATATATATTTACAGTAATACTAATATATATACTGTAATATATATATAGTATATATATATATATACTGTAATATATATATATATTACAGTATATATACTATATATATACTGTATATATATATACAGTATATATATATATACTGTAATATATATTATATATATATATATATATATATAGACACATTTTTGGGGGATTTTTGAGTAGTTGGTAGCAGTAATATAAATAGATACCAACTCACCTGCTGATTGGACAACACGCCTATCACGAGAAGCATAGGAACCTAAACGCGTGGTCACGTCACACGTAAACAAAAGCCAGGCTCGAGCGACCCTGTTTTTACGTCAACGGTACACAAACACGCTAGCCCAAACGGTTTAAAACCAAAGCCACCGACGACTAGCCTGTATATATCTGTCTAGCTATCCCTATATTCGAATGAGAATCCCCGTTTTGGACAATGACTCAGCGGCAGATTTTACAAGGTAAGCCCTCCTTTGACCCACTCCTTTGGTCACCAGAGTAATAATGAATATAAACCAAACAAACAGGAGAGAGTTTTTATGAAAACGGTTGTATTTACACACATTGTCACCAGTGGCGGCTGGTGCATTTTTCACCTGGGGGGGGGGGCTATACCATTTTTTTTGAATTTACAATTACATATTGTTAATTCCATTATATACAATTACTGAAATGTCGCCCTTCTGTCCATCACTTTCATCATGGCCACGCAAGGCCAGCTCAAAGGCACCACAGAACTTCACACAGTATTCTTTTAGACTTTATTTGGTACATGGATACATAAACACATTTAAGAGGAAACAACGAGTTAACAATAACACCAAAACACATTCAAAGCAGCTCTGAACAGGTGAGTTTGGTGAGTGATTTAAACAAGCAGGTGTTTAAACGAAAACTATATCAATCACTCAACAAAAAAATATATATATCGGCACACACTGACAAAAAACACTGACATATATTTGTAAGTGTGTGTGTGTTTTTGCGTATGTGTTTGTGCGTGTGTGTGTGTGCGCCCACAGAGACGAGCATAATATGCTTTTCCTAGTAGTACACTGTGACGCACACAAATGACGATGCTCGATGCTCCAAAGTCTTCCATTTGAAAAGCGCCCCACGGGAAGACGTTTTGAGGACGCTGATTGGCTACATTTTATGTCACTCGTTTATATCTTGAATCAGCAATTGGCTAAACTGCTACAGAGACCCGCCTCCGTGGGGCGATTTGAAAAGCGCCCCACGAGCATCGTCATACAAATGCGCCCTTAAGGCTGCAGTGTACTAGGCATATGTGTACTTGGAAAAGCATATTATGTTGCGCAAATTATTTCAAAATCATATTTTACACATTTCTGGGTGCATTCCATATTTTAAACACACACATATTGACAATTTATATATATATTAATTTTTTATTTTTTTATATTTTGTTTGTGCGTGTGGTTTAGGGGGGGCGGCGCCCCATCGCCCCCTATGGGCCAGCCGCCACTGATTGCCACTGTCGTCGTGCAGCGTCTGAGCAGTACCAGGAGGCCAGGCTGCAGTTTGTGCAGACCGTGGCTGACCTCGCCACTCGACCGCAGAACACGGAGACCCTTCAGCAAGCTGGTACGTCCGTTTGTTTACCTCACTTTTTTTTAAGGGTCCAGTACCCCTCTTAAACATTAGTCGATGTTTGTTTACTTTGACCAATAGGAGTAGTCGATGTTTATGATTCTATTTTCTATATAATGTGTGGCAAAGGAGCGCGTCGCCAGTCTGTGAATTGGCACGGCAGGCTCCATCCTGCTGCAGTATAGACGCTTTCATTTGATGCTTTGTTCAATAAAGACATTGAACTTAGTATCCGGACCTCTGAGAAAGATTCTTATTCCACCCGAGTAGAAATTATACTACACCGATAACTAGCCTGTATATATCTGTCTATATATCCCTATATTCGAATGAGAATCCCCGTTTTGGGCAATGACTCAGCGGCATATTTTACAAGGTAAGCCCTCCTTCGACCCACACCTTTGGTCACCAGAGTAATAATGAATATAAACCAAACAAACAGGCGAGTTTTTTTTTTATAAAAACGGTTGTATTTACACACATTTCCACTGTCGTCATGCAGAGTTCGACCAGTACCAGGAGGCCAGGCTGCAGTTTGTGCAGACCGTGGCTGACCTCGCCACTCGACCGCAGAACACGGAGACCCTTCAGCAAGCTGGTACGTCCAAAACGACCGATCAATGAACGCCTTATTTACACCGGTGGTTTACCTCACTTTTTATTTTAAGGTCCAGTACCCCTCTTAAACATCGAACCCCCTCTACCTCTCACCCGATGTTACATATGAAGAAGACAAGACGGTGTTATTAACTATTGTTGCTCTTAATATAGCACCTGAAGAAAGCCCTCTCGTATCTGCTGTGGGGCTGTGTGTGTTTAACAAAAAAACGTTTATTTTTGACACAAGGAGGCTATTATAGTTTTCTTAATTGGGGTACCCCCGACGTAAGTGGGTGGCCATTGGTGGCCCGCCAGCAATAATATTTGGCCCGGAAGATTATTTTGAGAATAAAAATAAAATATTATTTTGAGATTTTTACAATATCGGACCGACAGTCGCACATATATGCTATAATGTCCGTATCGAGAATGCAGTGACATTTTTAGCCAGGGCTGTACTGGCCATCTGGTGTACCGTGGGCCGACTGGCCTTTTGGGCCAATTTCAGGCCCATCTCCAAACTGCCCTTTCTGTCCACAGTGTTGGAGAAAGTAGTCTCTATTCAACTGCAATCTTTTCTAGAGAAAAATGATGTCTATGAGAAATTTCAGTCTGGTTTTAGACCTCGTCATAGCACTGAAACTGCTCTTTTAAGAATGTTTAATGATCTTGTTTTAACTGTTGATTCTGGGTGTGCTGCTATCTTGGTAACATTAGATCTGACCGCGGCCTTTGATACTGTGGATCGATCATAAGACCCTTTTATCCCGCCTAGAACAGTGTGTTGATATTAAAGGTGCTGCCCTCATGTTACTTCAGTCGTATTTGACTGACAGGAGTTTCTCTGTCCATTTAGGTGAGTTCTCCTCAAATGTAGCCCCCCTTACCTGTGGTGTCCCGCAAGGCTCCATCCTAGGCCCTTTATTATTCTCTTTATATATGCTGCCCCTGGGTTCCATTTTTCGTAAGCACAATGTCTCTTTTCATTGCTGTCGATGACGTCCAAATCTACCTTCCTTTGAAAATAAAATGTCAAGATTCCCTCAAGCCTCTGCTAGCTGGTCTAAACGACATTAAGACTTGGATGAATTTAAATTTCCTCAATCTTAATGATGGCAAGACGGAGGTTATTGTGTTTGGGCATTGTTTTAATGACTCTGTTGGTGCTCTAGGACCCCTTGCTGCCAAAAATCGCTCCTTTATTAAAAATCTTGGTGTCACTTTTGATAGTGGTTTTAAATTTGACAAACAAATTGGCTCTGTAGTAAAAGGCTCCTTTTTCCAGTTGAGGCTCCTGTCCAAAATAAAGCCCTACCTCTCTCGCAATGACCTCGAGAGGGTTCTCCATGCTTTTATTTCGTCCAGGTTGGACTATTGTAATGGACTGTATGTGGGTCTAGACCAGCTCTCCCTACGACGCCTGCAGCTAGTGCAGAACGCTGCTGAGCGCCTCTTGACCAGCACAAAGAAGCGTGACCACATTACACCGGTGCTGGTTTCCCTGCACTGGCTTCCTGTTCGCTTCAGGATTGATTTTAAAATTATGTTTGTCTTCAAGGCATTGAATGGTCTGGCCCCTCAGTACCTAGCTGAACTTCTCCATGTTCGCACCCCAGTTAGAGCACTGAGGTCATCAAATGAGGTACTTTTAGATGTCCCAAGGTCTAGGCTAAAAACTAAAGGCGACCGAGCTTTTGCGGTGGCTGCCCCAAAGTTGTGGAACAGTCTGCCACTACAAATTCGGTCTGCCCAGACCCTAGAGATTTTTAAGTCACGGCTGAAAACTCACTTGTTTTCATTGGCTTTTTGAGGTCTGTTAAGCTGTACATCCCTGGTCGTGTTGTGATTATTTATTGTATTGCATTGACTTGTGCATTTTATATAGTATTTTTATTATTTATTGTATTGCATTGACTTGTGCATTGTATATAGTATTTTGTCTGTCTGTATACTGTAAAGCACTTTGGTGCAACTTCGGTTTATTTTAAAATGTGCTATATAAATAAAGGTGAACTTGACCTTGACTCTCTAAATAAAATGTTTTGTCAGAAGTGTCCTGTCATTCAGACTGAATTGGTTTTGTTACAATTTTCTACAATTTCAAAGACCAATAAGAAAAAGTCGTCTTGCATGTCTGTTGTAATGTTTGTGTTGCCGTTTTTATAAATGTATATTTTTTGTAACAACTGTTGAACATGGCAACAACGTCTTTGGTACAGATCACAGTAAATGAGCAATACATTATCTTGATGGCAGAACCAATTTTACGTTTCTGTAGACACACATATGTGCTGGCAGTAGCTCCGTCTGTTGGGACTTGGCTTTGGAACCGGAGGGTTGCCAATTCAAGTCCCCACAACGGACCAAGTACGGAGTGAGAACTGGTACTTGAAAAAAGGTGCCAGTTCACCTCCTGGGCACGGCAAGGCACCAGACCCCTACACTGCTCCTTATACTAGGGTGGGTTAAATGCAGAGAATTCAATTTCACCGTGTGACTAAAGATAATTTTAATCTTAATCTATTGATCAGGACAGAGTGCGGAATCTAATCTGACTTTAAAATATTTTTGGCCCAATCTCTACAAAACTATACTAGCTAAATCTAATCAGGACATTCATATTCTATTCATAAGGACAGAGTGCAGAATCAAATCTGCACTCTGCTTTGATGAGTAAAACGTTTTTGACACAATCCCCACAACATGTTACTAGCCAAATCTACTAATCAGGACAGCGTGTGGAATCTAATCTGGACTCTGCCTTGATGAGTATAAGATAAACATTTTAACAGAACAGAATACTTTTGGCAAAGCAAATTTAAATAAAACGAAAAGCGAAACTTAACGTTTTTAAAATAGACTAGTTACGGAGAGAGAGCAGTTGCTGCACGATAGACAAGACGGTAGCAATGGCAAAGCAGAGTTGGCCTTTAACCCTAAAATCTTCCAACGACTTGTGTTTGAATGCGGACCATCCATGAAGTTGGCATCAGATTAATGTTTGGGGGATAACTACCGTAACGTTACGAATACTCACTCACACAGCATGCACACTTTCCATGTTCTAAGACGTTAATTGAGGCTTGCTGGTAGATCTCTGAGCAAAGGACACCTGAATGTATGTACTTTATCGGTACAAAGCATAAAAGTGGAGGAAAAAAGTGTTAATTTGGAGGAGGGGGAGAAAAACAACCAAACCGTTTTAGTTGAAACCCAATGGCTAGTATGGTCTTGGCATGAGTGATTTAATGAACTTTCCCATAGAACGTTAACACTTGAGATGTTTGGTGGTGAAGGAGGTGGCGAAGACGAAAAATAAAAAAAGCCTACATACAATAAACAATGTAAAAGCAAAACCAACCAAACAAAAAAAAATACCCTCAAATATTAAAATAATCTGTTGAACTTTGTTAAAAACAAAAATACTAAACAAAAAAAAATAACTAAACAAGATTATCAAAATACAAATAATTTGGGAATATAAAAAGGCACACCTCTTGCACAGTGTATACAATGAAAAACAACAGGTATTGTAAAGCGCAGCGTAGTGGGGCACCGTTACATCAAGAGAGAGAGCCGGAGAGAGAGAGAGACGGGGAGAGAGAGACGGGGAGAGAGAGAGAGCGAGTGGGAGAGAGACAGTCAGGTGAGGTTGGGTGTGGACGGCACGGCGTGGACAATGGATCCACGAGACGACACACACAAAAGAGCACAGAAGGGGAACTGATTGAAACTCAGTCCTGCGGCCAGAGCGGCCGGGAACACCTCGGCCTCCACCACCAGCTCCGCCAGGTCCACAGAGTGCTTGCTGATCTGGCTCAGGGCAGACAGCACCTACCTCTGTAAGGAGGGAGGGAAGGAGCTATCATAACTAGCTCTCATTACAGATAGGTTATGTTATGTCATTTTTCAGGGTCAACGTCGATCTCAGCTTTCTTGATTGAGCATTGTTGATTACTGCAATATTGGTAAATACACTTAGAATGTATGGGTGGTGAATCTGAATCAGCCTTTAATTGTCATTGTCAACAATAAATGAATCAATTTTGAAACACGTAAACGATACATCAACCTAAAACCAAACAAACAATCCTCATCACTTTTTACTAGCGTCTTACTAAGTAGATTGTTAGGTAGATATTGTTATATTGTTTGCCAACTTATTGTACTTTTACCTGAACTTATTGCACTTTTACCTGAGCACTGGCTCAGTACTTGGAGACTAGTTAGGAATGAAATGCACTTTTGCATTGTGTTGTTGTGAAATACACTATTGTAAGTCGCATTGGATATAAGCGTCTGCTAATACAATGCATACATAACAAACTGGCGCTTAGCCAATAGCTAGCGAGCGAGAGAGAGAGGCCTGCCTGCACTCATTATAAAGTGCTCTTCTATTCTGAAGAGGTCCCAAGGTGGAATGCCAAGTTGGTCTGACAGCCTCCTTATAGAGGCCCCCCTCAAAGTAGGAACCTCTCTCTCTCTCTCGACAGAAGCTTCCAGCTGCCCCAATTAACCTAAAAATGTACTGAATACAAAAGGAATGGTAACCCACGTTCTGCGAGGCCACAAAGTTGACCAGCTGAGGCAGGATGTCTCCCTGCACCACGGCCTCCGCCATGCCCTCGCTGCGGTCGGCCAGCCGGCTGATCGCCAGCGCCACCTTCAGCTGGATGATGGGGACCGGGTCCGACAGCAGCGGGCGCAGCAAGGACATCACATCTGGGGTTGTGGGGGGTAATGAGACAGAGAACTTTAGTTCATCGGAGGTGTTTATTTGACAAGTAAAACGCTGTACCCTTGACACACGTATATACCCCATGTGTGTGAGACAGCGAGAGAGAAAGTGTGTGTGTGTGTGAGACTGAGTATGTGTGTGTAAGACAGAGTTTGTGTGTGTGTGTGTGTGTGTGTGTGTGTGTGTGTGTGTGTGTGTGTGTGTGTGTGTGTGTGTGTGTGTGTGTGTGTGTGTGTGTGTGTGTGTGTGTGTGTGTGTGTGTGTGTGTGTGTGTCCTGGTTCCAGGACCAGTCCTGGACAATTTTGGTATTGTATAACATTCCCAGACCATTCCCAGTCTTCCTCAGATCCCAGTACAATCAGTACAATACCAGAACAACAACAGTTCCTCAACTTGCTCTGGGACATTCTGTCAGCTAAATGATGGACTCACAGAGTTTGTGTCGGTATATTATACAGGACCTACATGGTAGTTCTACTTTAGTTGGCAGAAGGCGAGGGGCGGAAAGAAGATTGACGTGGAAACACGTATGTAGATGTAGAAACAAACCAAGTTGAGACTAGCAATACTACTGTGTGGTGTAAGTTGGATGTGTGTACCCCTAGGGTGTGTACCCCTAGAGCAGGGGTCGGCAAGTAAGTTTGGCCATGGCACAATTTTTCTGAGCCACTAGATGGCGGGCAGAACATGATCAAAAGCTAATTTAAGTAATTGATTGTTAAAACATGTGACACGTTCTAATGCTTTGACTTTTCTTTCGAAACATTTTAATACATTTCCGCGTTGCACTTCGGAAATGTCACTGGTCAACTAACACAGGTTTGTTTTGTAAAGCAGTGTTCTAGTTCACTAGGTAGCAGTGGGGACTCTGGGGCACCACTCCATTGCACTGACTAGCGAGTTTGTGTTGTGATTCAACGTTGAAACGTATTTCCTTGTATTAGAACGAGGGCTGTCAAAGTTAACGCGTTAACGCATGGGATTCATCGCGAGACTTTAACGCACACTATGTTTGAGTTTTTAACTCAAATTAATCATAGAATCCGGTTTAGACTGAGGAGATGCAACGCGGAGTGCTGGGGGGGGGGGGTGCTGCGCGCTAAGCGGCGAACGTTGACGTTTGTTGGCCCAAAAGCCACGTCGGCCCACGGTACACCAGATGGCCAGTAAAGCCCTGGCGAAAAATGTCACTGCATTCTCGATACGGACATTATAGCCTATATGTGCGACTGTCGGTCCGATATTGTAAACATCTCAAAATAATATTTTATTTTTATTCTCAAAATAATCTTCCGGGCCAAATATTATTGCTGGCGGGCCACCAATGGCCACCCACTTACGTCGGGGGTACCCCAATTAAGAAAACTATAATAGCCTCTCTGTGTCAAAAATAAACCTTTTTTTGTTAAACACACAGCCCCACAGCAGATATGAGCGGGCTTTCTTCAGGTGCTATATTAAGAGCAACAATAGTTAATAACACCGTCTTGTCTTCTTCATATGTAACATCGGGTGAGAGGTAGAGGGGGTTGGATGTTTAAGAGGGGTACTGGACCTTAAAATAAAAAGTGAGGTAAACCACCGGTGTAAATAAGGCGTTCATTGATCGGTCGTTTTGGACGTACCAGCTTGCTGAAGGCTCTGCGGCTCAGTGGCGAGGTCAGCCACGGTCTGCACAAAGAGCAGCCTGGCCTCCTCGTACTCCTCGAACGCTGCACGACGACAGTGGAAATGTGTGTAAAGACAACCGTTTTTATAACCGTGTTTATAAAAAAAAACATTTATTACAAGGGCTTACCTTGTAATAAATGCCGCTGAGTCATTGTCCAAAACGGGAGAGAGAAATATATATTTGAATATAAACCGTTACAAACACAACGTGTTTGTGTACCGTTGACGTAAAAACAGGGTCGCTCGAGCCTGGCTTTTGTTTACGTTTGACGTGACCACGCGTTTAGGTTCCTATGCTTCTCGTGACAGGCGTGTTGTCCAATCAGCAGGTGAGTTGGTAACTATTCATATTACTACTACCAACTATTCAACAATTCAAATATTTGTTTATATCTATATATAGTATTACTATAGTATTACAGTATATATATTATATATTGTAATACTGCGATATTACGCAAATATGTACATTTGTATAATATATGTATTTGTAACGCTTGCAATTTTGTACTTTTAAGCACACAATGTACACTGTACACTATAAATATGACAAATAAACCAAATCTGAATATTTTGTTTAATTTGAACAGACTGATAAACATTGATTATAAAGAAGATAATATTTTCGTTTTCAATTACTGTGTTATTTCATTAAACTGTGCAAAATTGGCCTAGGCTCTATAACATAACTGAAGATATATAGATTCAAGATTCAAGATAACTTTATTTATCCCGAGGGAAATTAAGGTGCAACAGTTGAAACAGGGGAAATAAATGCACACAAAAATATACTAATACCTAAAAGCTAAAAAAAACAACAGATAAACAAAACTAGTATAAACAAAATATAACTAAATGAATTCTAAATGAAATCTAAATGTATTGATGAATAGATGAATTGCACAATTTACAGTATTATTACAGTAATACGTAGGTATATACAATACACAACAATACGTATAGTGCAAATTGGCAGTAATAAAATATTAATAATTAATAAATAACTCAGATGAATACTGAAAAAGTGACATGTGAAAAGTGAAAAGTGAAATTGAATTTACAGTGCAAAATTACAGCGAAAGGATTTACAGTGCGTTGACCAAAACAATTATAATAACAGTGCGTTGGCCTCAGGTCACTGAGTCTCCACTGTCCCTCTCACGACCCGAGGTAGATGAATTATAGAGACTGATGACCACAGGAAGAAAGGACTTCCTATGGCGTTCTGTGGTACACCTGGGTGGAATGAGTCTGTTGCTGAAGGTGCTTCTGTATGAGGTCAGCACCTGATGGAGAGGGTGAGAGTTGTTGTCAAGGATACTACGCAGCTTGCGCAGCATCCTCCTCTCAGAC
>CM051020.1:13505197-13535197 GCA_027704905.1 Muraenolepis orangiensis
CTTATTATTTTGAAGCCAAAATGACAATTATCTTAAGCCCCAATTCACTGAAGCAGCTGCTTTAGATTTGTTGCAGTTTAATAAAATAAATTGTTGGATAAAACCCATCCCAAAAAACACATACCTCTGGACAAACTCCAGGGTGGATGCCAGCTCTGACGGGTAGGCGATGTTGAAGCAATAATAGCTCCCAAACATCATGGACAGGGCAGAAACCAAGGAGGGGATGTTGTCCTGTACTATGTTTCGATCCACACTCAGCATGTATCGCTTTGAAGAATAGCATGATCGTCCTAAAAAAGAAGAAAAACACAATTCAAACTAAATTAAAACAAGACTTGTCTTCCTGAAACATTTCACAAAACAATTTTAGCACATATGTTATTACATTTTAAGGTCTGTTAAATTGCTCTCACCATCAATACAAAAATGTATGTATGTGTATTTGCAGGTTAAGGGGAGATAAAGGGGATAGTTTAGGGGATAGTTCATATTGTTTGAAGGGGGGTTGTAGGAGCTACAGTTTGGAGAAACAGAGAGGAGAACCAGCAGACAGCTAAGCAATGCACTGCTGTGGACATAGTTAAGCCACCAAAAAAACTAAAACAATATTACTCTTAGTGTATGCTATATTAAAGAATATTTTCAAAGCTCTACCTTGCTGTCAGACAGCTATACAGTCTGTTTCTGATAGGGACTGAAGCAGCAGGGTACATTTGTGACAATATTCTAAATATAGCGTACATGTAAACTGAATTTTTAGGTGGCTAAAATACGTTTCGCTGCTGCACCCATCCACAGCTTTACATACGTACCCGTACTCCTGCCTGTTCCTCCAAAGACATGCAAGTAATACACTGACTATGGATAAGTATCCATAAGCATCCAAACTAGCCCTTTACGAGCTTACAGTAACAAAAAACATTGTGCAACATAAACGTCTCAAATTAGACAGAAAAGAGAGAAAGAAGTGGCAGAAAGAACAGAAAAAAAGTAGTGAACGTTTTTACTTACCACACACAACAATGGTGGGAGTCAACTGAACTTGGTCCATCTGTACTTCCCCTGCCAGGCATGTGTCCTCCACATAACAGAACATCGTGTCTTCCTTCTCATCAAAGTAGGACAGTAGAAGCAGCACCATGTCTTTGACGTCTTCAGAACAACCACTTAGCTCTCCTCTCATCACTTTGAACTTGGTTAAAGCCTGTAGCAACCTTTTGCTCTTGTACACAGCAACCGTATTCATGTAGTTCAGGAGTCGTTTCCCCTTCAGATCCAAATTCCGTGTGAAAGTTTCTTGAAGCTCACTTCCTGTGAGTTCCTTGAAGTGGACTGCCATGCCAAGGTCGTCGAACCAAAACGGCCACTCTTGCAGGAGGGATTTTATATTTGTCCCCTGGTTGACTTGTTTACGCTGCGTGTAGAACGTTGACTTCATTAGGCCCTTGTTGAATGTAATAAGTAATGAGTATACTCATTACTTATTACATTCAACAAGGGCCATCAAAAAACCACCAAAACTGATAACGGAGTTGGTTAAAACCATACTGCTGCCTTGAATTCTGCTATTGGCTGACCTTGGTATCAGGTAAAGTAATGGTCAGTATCGTTATATGGGCTGCAACATAACCTGGAACTAAGTAAGCCAGTAGTACAATTGTATTTCAGTACACTAGTAGATTTATTCTAGAGGGTTTGGTTGCACTTTCAGTGTTTGTTTACTTACCACACACAATAATGCAGGGTGTTGCCGGCAACTTCTCCATCTGAACCTCTTGGGCCAGGCATGTATCCTCGACGAAATGGAACAGGTTCTCCTTTTGCTCACCAAAAACGCCTGCTTACAATCAATTCCAACACACTTGAAAATACAACGAGGTTCATTGCGGTGGAGTTTGCAATGTACAACATACGCCTTTAGAGACTGAACAGATTCTCCACAAATGCAACAGAAATACATGGTCAAACAGCGGCACATCAAAGAGGCAACCGTTAATGTTTGAATTCAAGCGCCCTTTCTGTCCACAACCTCCACTCACATTTGACGGGCAATGGCATTTTAGCCTGAAATGTGTCCAGGCATGCCTGGGAACGGCACTTTTGCAAGAGCCACTACACTCGGGCAATCTGGTTACAAAGAAAAAAATGCTACCAATTTACCCCTTCTCCCAAAGACGTCTGAACAGTATTAGCCTAACTAAACATTGCCTATACTTTGGTGTGCGACAAAAGCTGCGCAAACTCATTCATAATCGAAATAATTACAATCACGCTCAAACGTTAACCTGGCAAAAATTGACTTCACCTTACCGTGTTAACTGAAGACAAGCTGCAATGTTCAGACAAGTCCAGAATAATCAGACGAAGTACCTGCTGGAGAGTAGTTCGAATCACTGCGACACGGGAGCGACACATCTTAGAGGCAACCGTTAATGTTTGAATTCAAGCGCCCTTTCTGTCCACAACCTCCACTCACATTTGACGGCCAATGGCATTTTAGCCTGAAATGTGTCCAGGCATGCCTGGGAACGGGCTAGTATTTTTAACAGTGACAAAATGTTATTTTTACATAAACAAATGGCAAAAATTACAGTGTTGGCTGTTTTATATATATTACGGTATATTTTTGTTATAAAAACAGTGCAAGAGTATTTAACAGTGGAGAAATGCATTTTTTTCAGAAAAAATATGTAAAAATTACTGTTTTGGCTGATATATATATTTACGGTCTTCTACTGTTACATAAACTGTATTCAACCAATTTTGAGTTTACGGTCTTTTACTGTCGTGGTTTGACAGTTTTACACCGTAAAATCTACAGCCATTTTTTACAGTGTACTTTCTCAGTTCTTAAAGTCGACTTCGGTTATCAAAGGCTGCGTTCAACGTTCAAGTGTGCTGTGTGTGTGTGTGTGTGTGTGTGTGTGTGTGTGTGTGTGTGTGTGTGTGTGTGTGTGTGTGTGTGTGTGTGTGTGTGTGTGTGTGTGTGTGTGTGTGTGTGTGTGTGTGTGTGTCTCTATTGCTGTGACTTGAGTTTAGTTGATATTGCCTTTAAAGATTGTGTTAAAAGTATTCCTTACAAATTGAACTTGAACAATTAGAAGAACGTATAGGTTCCTACCGTGTTAACCCTCTTGTGATGGACTCCAGCAGGTGTCATCTCATACCGGGTGGCTCGCCATCTACATCTCGTCCTTGTCCACATCCAGCTAAGGTCTCAGTTAAATTAAACAATTAGTGCAGTGTGCTAAAACGCTGAAGCTAAGAGAAAGTCTTTCTTCTTCAGAACTGGATCACGCTGGTTCCTCACGACGAGGCAGGCGGGAACTATAGCCATAGCACTCTCGGACACAACTTTAACATTTATAACACCGTTGGTCACGGCAAAACTAATTTATAAATCACTCGAAACGCTTCTAAAACACTTCTAAAACGATCACTGAATCTTTCGGTAGTTTCCTGCTTTTCCCGACTTCCACCTACAGAGGGCGCTCTATCCTAATCTTCTCCCCGTTTACAGGTAAGTGAGTACTTGATAAATAATACTTACTGCGTCTTTATATATATATATATATATATATATATATATATATATATATATATATATATATATATATATATATATATATATATAAAGACGCAGTAAGTATATATATATATATATATATATATATATATATATATATGTTGTTTGATTCTTTATATCTTTTGTGATTTTATCTGTTTTATTTTATTCTCAAAAAAATATAAATAACAATTTTAAACAATGTTTTGCCTATTATTGGTCACATTCTGTTCTTATAGTTTACTATTTTAAACCTGTAAACCCGGGTTACATTAGAGTTAGGGTTAACATACACACATACATACACACACACACAGGTATAAAAACACACACATATATACACACACACACACATATATATATATTCACACATACACTTATATATACACACACACACACACACATACATACATACATACATACATACATACATACACACACACACACACATAAATACAAACACACACATATTTACAAACACATATACACACACACACACACACACATACACACATATATAAACACACACACACATATATACATACACATGTATAACCTAACACGCATATATACACACAAATATACACACCAATACACACGCAAAAAGACACACACACACACACACACACATACATATACACACACATATATATATGGACGAATACATACAGGCTACACATTAATCCAATTAACACACACGCAACATCTCCTTCACCTATTAACACTTAACTCCCAATTAAAACACCCAATTGAACATTTTAACATTTCCCATGAAGCATTGCGCCCCTCCCCCCCCCCTCCCCCCCTCCCCCGCCCTTTCTACATAGCGGACCACGTGGTCGCTGCAATACCAACATCACTAACTCTTACTGTAGTGTTTACTCCTTCAGGGAAGTGGCGATCTGGATGAGTTAAGTGTTATGAAAGTATATAGCAATAAAACATTTGTACCAGGTTACATGATTACAAGTGTTTGGGGACAGCATTTGCATAACACGGATATAAGACGCAATAGTCTGTCAGTCTGCCAAATGTTTTGACCACAATGGATGCCCAGGCTACAAGCTTGTAAAATAAACCTATAAACCTATAGGTTTAATCTAATCTAACTCAATTTTCACAATATAATATAATATACCAATAACATAACAATATGTACAATAAAGGTGTGTGACGTAACATATGATAGTTGTATATAGAGAGAGCAGAAAAGAGGCGCAACTGGAATAGTATTCAGATAGATGTTTATATACAAAATGACACTTATACACACTTAAGTTATCTCTTAAATCTTACCTAGCGCACATTCATATATAATAATATACAATAAATATAATAAGTGGGGCTAGGTATTGAGACACCATTTCATCTTATCTTGTTTTACAAAACTAAATGTAGAAATGTATAGAAACGCGAAACAGTCTATTCGCAGCCATGTGATAAAACACTGAACTCCACTCACCACCAGGGGGCGCGAATTACAAATGTTTATTTACAAAGGCTGGAATTAATTAAAGTACTTTTTTACCAGCTTACCACAGAGAATTGGACAGAAAAATGGGCTTTGTTTTAGTAGCCTATAGCAATTGCGCTATATATATATATATATATATATATATATATATATATATATATATATATATATATAGCACTAACATAGCATGTTTAGTAATTATTTGTGTCATACACAATATTAATTTGGTTCACAAAACCAAATATTAGTAGAAGCGACTCAGAAGTGAGGCTGCTGCTCGATCTAGTTTGTTTAATAATAAAATAGTGCAGTAGGAGCTGAACAAACATGAGCTAAACGAGCATGTTTTGTATTTCGAATATTTTTTTTAAATATTAACGTTATTAATATAATACACGGGATCTTTATGGACCCAAGTGAAACGAAGTCTTATAGGCCTACGTTCAACAAATATGTCTACACTTTTTAAATAGTACTTTAATATTATATATAACCACAACAGTAAGGTGGTAATAATGAATCCAGGTCCAGGCACTAAAACACTTAAAATTAAGCTTGTATAGGCTGTTACACAATAATAACACATGGTGTCTATGACACACGATACACGGACACATACACCTAATCACAGGCTTTGGAATTAGTCATTTAATACACTATTATATATTATATATTATATATATACAGCGATCTGAAAAAAGACTATTGGCTAGGCATGCACATCGCCCACTTATACAATATATATAGGCACGTATCGATGTTTTATTTAATTGGTTAATAAGCTTAGTATACTTTGGCTTAACTCTGGCGTCTCTTGGATTGGATTATATATGCTATAATAAGCCTATTATAGCATATGATTCAATATTCCAATGTTGATCCAACATTGGATACAAGGCTACACAATGTTGATAGGAACGTGATGATAAACGCTATCACTGTCTGTTACTAATTAAACCCACAGACAGCCCTGAACGTTCGAACGTTAAACTCGCTTTCTTTTAATTAACTATACATTTACACGCTAGACTTAGACATACACTTAGACTAAGACATTGACCACTTAAAGGACTCACAGGTTTCAGGCAGAGCCTTTGCTACATGGCTCATATGTGCTCATTTGAACGTTAAAGGCTGCAAGAAATGGTCTAATGATCAGTTAGAACCGACTTGAGAGGTGAGGGTTCCTTCATGAAGTGAACTCGGTTCCACGGTTCTCTCTCTCTCTGCCTGCAGACACGAACCAACCCACTCTCAGGTGTTAAACACAACACAGCGATAGATACTCGATCAATTAAATACATGAAATGATTATCACTAATATACAAACTAAAATAACCTACTCATAACAACGTAATAACGCAAACATAACTATGCATCATAATAATAATCATAATTAAGATAATACATATGACGATTATTATCATTGCCAATTGTTATTTCGATCGAGTTTAGATTGATCACATTCAGCCTGTTTAGGTGTAATTTGTTAGGCTATTTATTAATATGCAGATACATGAATTGGGGTTATTTCATTGAGTGAAATAAATAGTCTGAACTGAAGATTTGATCTAGTCCCATTTGCTAATCGCTTAAAAAACGGACTATCTATATTCGTAATCAGATCATCGATTATGTGAATGTTAAGGCTAAAATATTTTTTAGTAAGTGTGTGTGCTAAGGTATCTTTATGGATATCTGAAGGGGTTCTTTGGCAAAAAATTATATTGCAGCTATAATTTAAAATCACTTGCGGTCTTTCAACAGAAAGGAGTTGACGAGCTATTCCTATCAGGCCGGATTGTTTAGTTTCCAAGATTTAGGATTTTTTTAAACGCCAATGGAATTAAATAAATGCTGATCTGCAGATTTCTGGACTTTGGCATTCGCAGATTGCTCGTTTGATTAATCGGACCCATAGCCCTAAAACAAACAATAAATAAATATATTCAAAATAAATATACACAAATCCCTTAACAAGTGTAAAATGTTTTTATTTAGATGTTTTTATACTGTGCAACAGTAACAATACAATAGTTGTCCATACAATCAAGCGATACAAATTACGGAGAGAAAACACACATCAAAAACATCAGTCAAGGAACATGAAATGAGAGGGAGAGGGAGAGGGAGAGCGAGAGAGAGAGCGAGAGAGAGAGAGGGGGGGGGAGAGAGAGAGCGAGAGAGAGCGAGAGAGAGAGAGGGAGGGAGAGAGAGAGGGGGAGAGGGAGGGAGAGAGGGGGGGGAGGGAGAGAGAGGGAGAGAGAGAGGGAGAGAGAGAGAGAGAGAGAGATGCAGCTCGGGTCATTCCCTCGGAGGAACAACGAGAGAAATACACGAAAAATAATCGATTAAATATGGATTTTTCTTCTATTTACAAGAGATTTTTTTTACTAAAAAAAACAACGCGTTGGTTTAGTTTAAAACGATGCGGATCAAAGCGTTTGGATTCGAATAGGGCAGCAATTAACCAATGAACAACAGATCAACCTTTAATTGACACTTTCCTAAAAAATATATATATCGATTAGGCCTATAAAACAATTTAGGAGGGGAGACTAACCGTTCTGATATACAGTATATATATACAGTATATATATATATATATACACACTGTATATATATACAGTATATATATATATACAGTATATATACATATATATATATATATATATATAGTATATATATATATATAGTTATTTTTTCATAGAAGAAAAACAAAACAAAAACAGGTGTTATAATAGGCATGCTTAACTGACATGTTCGAAAGAGGTTAACCCGGCACACCTAAACATAGTAATATCCATAGGTTTGACTCGACGACGACAACAACAGAAGTAAAAGGGGAAACCAAAACGTAATAAAATAACAAGTCCCATCTGTAAAACAAAAGGGGAATATGTATATAGGCCGACATGGTAAATGTAGAAATGCGTCTACACACCTTCTCCCTCCGTGGAGGATATTCTCCATTCAAAGACTTTTAGAATTTCCACCTGCATTTTTAAACTCCTTTTTTAATAGTCTGAAATGTTTCACGTTAAACATTCCATTTACCCTCATCATAATATTGTGAACACCCGACGGCAATGAGAGACGACCACGACGGGAGAGAGACAGAGAGAGAGAGACAGACAGACAGACAGAGAGACAGAGACAGAGACAGAGAGAGAGAGAGACAGAGAGAGAGAGAGAGAGAGACATGGTGGAGCCTCGTTGGCATTAAGGTATCGAGTGGCGCGCGTCTCGTGTGTTGCGGGCTCATCCGGAGGAGGCCGACGAGCCGTTAACGGACACCTTGCGTGACTTGCCGCCGCCACCACCACCGCCGTACGGATACGGCCGACTCTGGGTGAGGGGCGCCGAGGCGGCGGCCCCGTTATGGTGGTTGGGGTTGTTGGGGTTGGGGGCGGCGGCACCACCACCACCACTGGGGGTGAACTGGGGGTGCGGAGACCGCGCAGGCGCACTGGGGTGCGGAGACCGCGCAGGCGCACTGGGGTGCGGAGACCGCGCAGGCGCACCGGGGCACGGCTGCAGCGACGTGGACGTGGAGGGGAGGCCGGTGAGGGGGCTGCTCGCCTTGTCGCTAGCCGAGTCGCTCTCTGGGCCGGAGCGGCCGGTGCTGCTCGGGGCCTCCGGCTGCGTGGTGGCACCGAGCTTCATCTGCTTGCAGTTGGGTCTGACTCGATACTTCAAGGGCAACGGGCCATTCTTTAAAAAAAATAAAAAATAAAAACTATGAGTTTATTTATTTTACCCATTTGTCCCCCCCCCCCCCCCACACTTACACGGTGTATATTAATTTGAAATATTATTTAAAATACATATATACCCTATCGTAGGCTGTTGCACAATTTCCCTCGGGATAAATAAAGTTCTATCTATCTATCTGTGACCGGGGAGTTGTCATTGGCCTACATCTCCCACGTTTAGCAGGCCTATACCGAATGTCCTACCTCCACTAAAGATGGCACAGGATATTGTCAATTCAAATTCGTTAAATTCAGCTCTGGATTATTTAAATGTAGGCTGTAAAACTTTTTAATTATAATAATGTGTCATTTAGATGGAGAGTATCACATTGTAAATTAGTAGTAGTGCAGATCAGAGTATGAAGTGGTACTAAAATAACCACCAATTAGAGAAAACGTTGTTTTTAGAAGAGGTTTTAAAAAAATAATTTTAATATTGTATTGATTAATGTAGTCTATTTTCTTTTAATTAAACTATATCCAAAAAAGTTCTGTAGAAAACACGCTTACCCGTCTCCAAGTGTAAATATAGGCTATATCCATTAGTGTGTAGTAATCTTTGAGTGGTTCCTCTTCATACATGACTTCAACCTTAAAAAGAGAGCAAATACAGACCCATAGGAATAATGAAACTGAGGAAAGCAGCTAACGCATGTCCAGCTGGTTATCTGCTAAACGACCCATGGACAGACTGCCCCTGTTGTTCCAAGACTCAAAAAGTGTATTTGCCATATGCAACAAGAACAATGGAAGGCCTACTCCCTATTCCCCCTCCTGCAGTATGCATTTCTAGAACACAATACTATTTTAAAAAAATGTACACAATAAAATAAAAAATTAACATAAGGAAGAAGGAGGATGATATGTATATGCGTTATATTGTGCAAGAAGCATTTAAAAGTGGCAGAAGCATCATGCATACTGCTGCCACGTACAGTGCAGTAACTGTACTGAGTAATGAAAATGAGTCCAGAACATCCAGCAAAGTAAGTAAAAAATTAGTTTACAAGTAAACCAAGTAAACTAAATAAAATGCAGGAGCTCGTCTAGACGTGTCTGCTCCCCTCCAGCGCTGCTCTCTCTCTCGCTCTCTCTCTCTCTCTCCCCAGGGAGATGGGACAGGGAAGCCCCTATCTCAGGTGACCCCTATTGGACACTGCTGGGGGTGGTTGATGTGTTACCTGGAAGGCGTTGGGGATGTCCATCTTACTGCGCAGGAACTTCCTTAAGTGCATGACCGTCATGGCGGCGGGACACTGGAGGTAACGCTTGTTGGCCCCCTGCAGCTGAGAACATTTTACAATTACAATTACCTTTAACATTCAATAACTATATGGGGGACCTTTACAAATAATAGCTTATTGCTTATTACAACTTGCACACAAAACATGTTCCAGCTTAAAACCTAAAATATTAGTTGTTTAACAAAAAATACTTCATCCATATAAGTATATTTTGATGAAGATAAAATTACAAAATATACAGGCTACATGCACCATGTATATAGGAAAACCAAAGCTCTATATGTACCTGGTCTTTGGGCTGCTTCTCATCTGGTACCACACCAAGTTTAACCCTACAGAAATGAAAAGGAAATACACTAAATAATGCAGTCAAGTACTGAGCTCACATTTTTATTATATATACACACATTAATATATTTTAGAGAATTTTTTTTTTATTATTATAATTTTTTCTGTACAAGTTTGTTTTGCAATATGGGAAATGCACATTTATTAAACAGCCTTGATTTGCAGTATTGAGAATACAATATACTATTGTAATTTACTTATTATAATTGTAATATATAAAAAGCTTTCTGTGCTTAAACTAACGCAAAACATCTAGTACTTGAAGTTAGTTCTTTAACAAAAAAAAACCTCAAACTTCTAAATGAACACCTCTTGGGTTCTCCGTTTAGATTGTGTATCCGTGATGTCCAGGGACATAAGACTCTCTATGCGGTGTTTACCTGTCCTGGTCAAAGAACTCAATGGAAAGACTGATGATCTCGTCGTCTGCGATTATCCGCTTGTCTTCATCCGCCACCTCGCCACGGTCCTCGTTTGATCCGATCGAAGCTGTATTAGAAAAACACATTAAAGTCATTTAGCAGACGCTTTTATCCACACACACACACACACACACACACACACACACACACACACACACACACACACACACACACACACACACACACACACACACACACACACACACACACACACACACACACACACACACACACACACACACACACACACACACACACACACACACACACACACACACACACACACACACACACACACACACACACACACACACACACACAGAGCGTGTTTGAACAACCATATCCTCATATGCCCACAATGGCCAACGTGATAATTAAGCGCACCGTCAGAGACCGAGGGATGGGCTGCGTAGAAATCCCTCCTCCTCTTCATCTCATCTACAAAGAAGAAACACACAGGACCAGTCATTAAAAACTGATCGGTTCACATCCAGTGGACACACCCATCACATTGGGCAACATAAGACGAAATTGCCTCGTGTGGGGCTTTTGTTCTCCAATGTGAGTTCAGAAACATTAGAACGTTTCCACGAGGACAAACGTATAACCCACACGCAAGTCGTTTTTTATTAAAAGGGTATTTAACACAATAGACCAGGAGCAGTATGTTGCTGAAGGGTTTATGGGACAGTAAGCCTGTGGAAAAAATAAAACGTACATTTTGAAGCTAAAAACTTGTTTTCAGTTATAGCCGGCGTTTGTTTGAGGCCTCTTACTTTTGAACAGACCCGGGACCAGCTTGTAGACGATGTCCTGCAGCGTTTTGTCCGACCTGAGACAGACAGAGAGATAGTAGGAAGACAAGAGAGCCGGAGAGATGGGGAGAGAGGGAGACACACACATTTGATTCCAATGTGGTTGTGGGAAAGGAGGCGTCCCACACGGCATTTTGGCAATCTCCAAATAGAAGAGACCTCGTGGCAGACCGGAGGCGAAAAGGCCGACATGTCATCGCAAAGAAAGATCTAATTAAGCCTCCGTTGGCCTCATAAGAATAACAGAAGGTACATTTGTATCTCTGGTGGCAAATGTTTTGTATTAAAACAGTCACGTCTTAAAGGGAAGCATCTTTGACCCAATTCTGACTCATTCAAACTAGAACCAATCCACAGTAACTGGAATGTGGATACAAGAGCCAAAAAGAGAATTATAAAAAAAAAACAAGCAGAAAATTAGCCTATGATGTATAAAAAGGTATAAGAAGAACAACCACCCAATGCTGTTGAAGGTCAATCATTTGCTGTATAGTCTCACCTGATGTTGAGCAGGGGCTTGGTTTTGTGCACTTGAACGTCGCAGATTGGACAATACTTGCTGGTCTCCAGGTACCTCACGATGCACATCTTGCAGACTGGAGCAAAACACCAAGCATGTGTAATTTAATTAAATAGTCAGTGTGAAGTTATCAAATTACAGTCAATAATGTTTATCCCCCCCCCCCCTCTATACACGTAACTTAAATACAAATTGTATGAATTGAATTGTACAACGTTAATAATATATAATACATAGAATAATAACGTTTACAACGAGTCCTTACATGAATGCAGGCACTCGATGATGGTCGTGGCGTCTATGAAGTAACCCCCGCACAGGACACACATGAAGTGAGGGTTCAGCTCTGTGATCTTTAACCTGGTGGTTCGATGCATGGTGGAAAGGACGCGAAACCGAAACCTGCGTGGAAGACACACAACCACAACCACACGTCAACGACAAGCGGGCATAAGGTGATGAAAAAGGAGACCGTCCATTTGGAGACTTTCCATTGATGGTTCGCCATGTGTGTTAAAGCAACATAATTGTTTATGCTGCTACAATGGAACGGAGAGAGGCAACAATCGATTGTTGATGGAGGGGCTACCGATTGACCTGCAGGAGCGGGGCCAATAATCATAAATCAATCAGCTCTGCTCTATGCATGTGACGCACTGACACGTCGATAGCTCGGCGTGATATATATATATATATAGTTTGATGAATAATCGCAATTTGCGCCACAAAGACGTCAGCCGATGTTGGATAGCGCCGAAACGTGCGTGCGGTGCGTGGTCACGATTTGCATCATTTGCATAAAAAAAATTAATACAAATTAACACGCCGCGTGCAGCAGGGAGATCAAAGGGTTCTCCGGGTTCCCCCTCGCGCCTCGCAAAAAAAAGGATCCAATTCGGTCGATTTCGCCGATAAGTTCAACGTAGAGCGTATATATATATATATATATATATGATCAATAAAATGATTAACGCGTATAGCGGGGCGGATAAACGGGGGGGGGGGGGGGCGGGGACGTGCGAGAGACGCTCGTTCAGCGTCAGGTGTGACACGCACGTAGGCGGCGGTGTGTGTGTGCGGGGTTGTGGGGTCTTAGCGTTTCTATGGCAACTTCCTCCGCTTGAAAAACGCACGACGAAGCCAGTCGTCGGTATGTGCGCCACGACCTGATGATGTTGCACACAACACAAAAAGCCATCGCACCGACGGAACCGGCCGGAGGAGGAGGAGGAGGCGAAGAAACGCACAACCGTGCAGGGAGGAGCGGATGTTTTTTTTCCCCCCGTTCCGCAAAACAGCGCACACCGCACCGCCTGCCAGACTCTGCTACCAGCAGCAGCATGGCTGCCATTTTGTGAAGGGAAGGGGGGAAAAAAGCACGTATCTTTGGAATAGACCCGATACACCGAGGGAGGGAGGGAGGGAGGGTGCACCGTGACGCACGACATCGCCGAATTTGGAAAGAAACCTGCACGAAGCACGCATCCAAAACGCTATAAACACTCTCTCAGGCGTTTTCGCAAGCGCGTGTGTGTGTGTGTGTGTGTGTGTGTGTGTGTGTGTGTGTGTGTGTCCAGCTTATCATTAGTCCTATGCAATAACATGGGGACACACACACACTTTGACGTGCAGGAGTCAACCTGCCCTCACTCACACACACACACACACAACTCGTCCAAGTGTCGTCACATAGGAAAGTTATCACACAGCTGCGTATAGCCTCGCAAGAAAACAACCGCAAAAACACGCCCCAGATAATATTATAATATAAACTATGTAGTATAAGAGTCGGTTTTCCCGTTGACCGTTCCCGTTTAGATCACTAGATTACACCCCGACGCGGGGGTGTATCTAGTGAACACGTATGTATGACCTCCAACCTTCTCGCTATACGTCATTAATCGATGCATTGCGTGATGTTTACACAACTGTTGTAGCTTCGTCCCGTGGAGAGGTTGACACACACACACACACACACACACACACACACACACACACACACACACACACACACACACACACACACACACACACACACACACACACACACACACACACACACACACACACACACACACACACACACACACACACACACACACACACACACACACACACACACACACACACACACACACACACACACACACACACACACACACACACACACACACACACACACACACACACGTTATGTTCACTTCACTGGGTGACGCCTCACATGAAAACACCCACCTGGTGAAAACACACACACACACGGCATTGCTGGAAATGATAGAGCGTGGTTTCGACTCTCTCTCTCTCTATATCTATACATATATTGGGCCTGCGGAACAAGAGAGCCAATACGTCTATTTATAATCAAATATCGAGGGTATGTAAACACATTGGCAGACGTGACTGTACGACAGTATAACCCAAATCCAAACGCTGTTCACCAGAAGAGCCGGGCTCTATAGCCAGACAGCCCTTATGTCTGTAAAGAGCAGATTTTACTCTTCCCACTGAACTAAAAAGGGTGAGAAGTGGCAGTGCGTGTATGACCCTAATTCGCCTGGCTTCTCTCTCTCTCTCTCTCTCTCTTCTAAATGGCTTAATTGCAGCCCATCTTTTAGAACCGCGTTCTACCGACAGCTGCACGTTCTTCAGTCTAAAAACCTCACTGCAAAGGATCCAAACGATGACAAGAGTCAGTGTTCTCAGGGCATCTCCCCCTCGACATGCACGGTCCGTGTGCATTTTGACTACACGACACGAAATTTATTTAGTTTCTGATTTGACTAATAGACCGAAGGACCGTTGGGTTTGCATGCTGCGTCCACAAAGCATAGCTGTGTCTCCAACACACACACACACGTTATCATGTGTCTTAATAAACAATATCTGAGATTGGACACAACGAAAGAGCAACAGTGAGATATTATTATCATCATCATCATCAGAAGAAGAAAACTAGTAATAAATATAATAATCATAACAAAATAAGACATGACAACCTACACGACGATGCCCTCAAATCCAAAACCATACTTTGCACAATCAGTCAACGTAAACCCAAGCTACTTATGACACACACACACACACACACACACACACACACACACACACACACACACACACACACACACACACACACACACACACACACACACACACACACACACACACACACACACACACACACACACACACACACACACACACACACACACACACACACACACACACACACACACACACACACACACACACACACACACACACCTTTTCAATTCTGTTAATATATATATATTTTTTTAACTGCCGTCTCCCTCCCCACCGCCCGAAACACAACAAGCTTCTAATACACCAGGTGTGGTAAAAGGTTAAAGAATAAATTAACATGTCCCATGTCGAACAAAAGGGAAACAGCGTCCACAAATAAGGATCATATTTGGAAATGCATGCATGGAACATTTGTCACGTCTGAGGCTTCGTCCGCATTAGGGAACACAAGTTAATAAAAGCACGAAGCGACGTTATCTGCAGAAAAGCGACACACTACCACGTCGAACACACTGTAAAGATCACGATTCTATAAAATCACAAGCCAACGTGCGCATAAAAGCATTAAAAACAACGATTGACGCAAACTCGACGACGGGGGTGCTCGCAAGACAAGACGTCCACGTCCTAAAAGATTGCCAACTTTCAAATAAACCCCATGCAGTCAAACCCCTTATAACCCCGACCTGCACCATCACCAACAAGGGTGCAGTCGTAGCGTCATTATAACGATCAATTAACATTATTTCTCGGAAGCCGGTGACACAAAGCCCTGTCTGGACCGACCAGCCAGCCAGCAGGCAGGCAGGCAGGCAGTCGGTCGGTCGGAGTCCGCATCCACCGGCGGATCATCAGCTCCGACGCAAACCCTCCTCCTCCTCCTCCGAGAGGAGAGGAGAGGAGAGGAGGAGAGAAACACCACGGAACCGCGGTTCCGGTCGGCCGGTTCGACGGCGGGGTATCGAACGTTACGTACCCGGGTGGCTCGGTGGAGTGGGGTGAGGAAGGAGGGTAATCCGTGCGATGGAATAGACAATGAAAGTTACAGAACAGCGATCAGCACGAAACCAATGGGAGCCCGTGAGCCGCCATCTTGAAGCAGGGCTGCAGACGCTGTCAATTGCGGAGAGCGCACATTTTGCAGACGCGTACGATACGCAAAAAGTCTCGTTTTATTTTCGCTCCACGTCGTCGGCGCGGGTTTTGACGCGTAATGTGCGCGTTCCGTGAGAGGTGGGGGGGGTGGGGGGGTTGGTGCCGGACTTCTTCTTCGTCTGGCGTCGCATCCAAATGGGCAGAATCGGCAAATCCGTGGCGATACGACGACTTTGCCTCCAAAAGCAGCTCCCCGCAGAACACGCAGCAGCACCGTGTGTGTATGTGTGTATGTGTGTGTGTGTGCTCCGTGGAAACTGACACCGTCCCCAAAATGGCTTGTACTCCGACCGCCCCGCCGCGGTCACGTGTTCTCATTCCTTAAGGGTGCCTGGAAGATTACTGTCGGTGTATAGAATATTGTGTGTGTGTGTGTGTGTGATACGCGGCGTTTATAGTTTATAGGTGTAAATATACAGACCACATGATCATCACACATGTTCTGGATAGTTTAAGAGTCTGATCAACGCCATAGAGCGTTAATCGTTTTTCTTTAAGAGCAGATTGTGTGTGTGTGTGTGTGTGTGTGTGTGTGTGTGTGTGTGTGTGTGTGTGGACTGGATGAAGCAGTGGCGTCTTTGCTGTCCAGCGAATTTTAAGAAACGCGCAATTGCCGTGTATTCGTGTCGCCTTTTATTAGATTGGATTAAAACGTACTGTCAGTGTACAGCAGTACATGCTTATAAAATACACTACATCCTTACAACCTTATGATGACCCCAAGCGTGGATCAGAGGGACAATTCAGTCTGAACTCACATGAGTACAAGGGTTTCAAAGGGTGCAGATTCCTATCGAACGACACGACATATACCCCAGAAGCGATACTACGACATATACCCCACAAGCGATACCACGACATATACCCCATACATAAGCGATACCACGACTTATACCCCATACATAAGCCATACCACGACATATACCCCATACATAAGCCATACCACCACATATACCCCATACATAAGCGATACCACGACATATACATAAGCCATACCACGACATATACCCCATACATAAGCCATACCACGACATATACCCCATACCACGACAAGAGCTCCGTGTTGACGTTTCAAATGCCATGCCGGGTAACACGTAATCAAAAGCCACAGCCCGTCACATTAGTCTATTTATACACCACCGTTTAGGCCTATCTATGTCCAACGCGACGTGTTATGTTGGGAACCAGACGCACTATATACCGTTCACTAAACTTGGTTTTATACAAACAACCGTCAGTCGCACAGCACACAATAAAAGGGGACACCGTGTTCTGATAAGACATGGTTTTATTATTGACAGCGCAGGAGATGCATTGCGGAAACACGATACAAATCAACATATAAAATAGTTTGACAGCCCTGTATAAGAGGGTGGAAACCATTACACGTTGGTGTGTCGACGTCGTCCTGCACATGGACGCCAGAAGCTGCGACCCCCGGCCATGATGCAGGTGCTGTTAGAGGCTCACATTTGGGAAGCCTTCTCCAAACTCTTGGCCGCGTCTTTCATTTTCCCCACCAAATCCTGAGAATATAGGGGAGAGACACACACACACACACACACACACACACACACACACACACACACACACACACACACACACACACACACACACACACACACACACACACACACACACACACACACACACACACACACACACACACACACACACACACACACACACACACACACACACACACACACACACACACACACACACACACGTCGAGCAAGAAGACTGGGAAAACACATCGCATTTATTGCGAAAAATAAACAAATACCCCAAATAAATAAATAAATACATAAATAAACAATAATGATTAAATACATGCAAGTGGCAAAGAAAGTTTCGGGGCAAAGAAGGTCGACTATACGCTGGAACACGAGCACACGTTTCAATGATAATAATAATAATAATATTAATATCGTCAAATAATGTCAAATGTCAAATGTATAGTCCACATTGCCGACTACACGTTTCACCGTGTCGGTCCCATGCATAAAAGGTATAGAGACTCGTCCAAGGTGTGTCCAAAACACATTTAAACCATCTGAATGAGTCACAATAACAATACTGACTCAATGCGTGGGAACATGCATTGCAAGTCAGATTCAGAAGACTAAGATGACGTACTACATTACGTCCCCCTATATAATATTCACGGGGATCGTACGTCACACACCACGGGCTGCACGGGTCTGTCTCACCTGTAACTGCTCTACTGTGCAGTTAAAGTTGATATCCTGCGCCGATCCCTCTAGGCCAGCGTTCTAAGAAGAGGTCAACCACACACACACACACACACGGGTTTTGACGCGTAATGCACACACACGCGGACACACACACACACGCACACACGCGCGGACACACACGCGGACACACACACACACACACACGCAACGCCAAGCAATAATCTGGTATTTTATTAAAAATAAATAAAACGTCATACCTCCACGTTCAGGGAAAGGAGGTAGAAGGGCTCGTTTACTTTGTGGACGTGGCCGTTCTGCAACAAGAGAGCGAGAGACACGTGGTTGAGATACGGTGGATAACACCGTGCATACACCGTGCATACACCATGCATACACCGCGCATACGCCGTCTATCTGATGTGAGGCGCGGGCTCAGCTCACCTTCATGTGGTATTGTAGTCGCCACGACGCGTCGTTTATGTGTGGCGGTTGGGTCCCTATGCTGGAACACCAAGACAAAATATTATAGCTATTCAGATTGAAACCTATTTAAAAACTGACCCTCAACAATAATAACCAGAGGGGGGGAAAAAACACGTTTTGTATGAAATGGTCACATTCAAAAGTAAAATTAATTAAACGTATATGCCTACAAGAACGCCTTAACTGTGTCCTTTGAGAAAAGGTTGTTACGCGTGCATTTGTGAAATTGCGAAATCAACCGGGTCGTTTCTGAACTAGAGAGATTGGCGGGATGAGGTGGAACATATATAGGCTACACGTCTAATAATGGTGAATAAATATATCATATAGATTTTTTTTAGATGAATCGAGCAACTGACAATGAATCAACTTGAGCATGAATATAAGTTGGCCAGTTTACATTAAATATAAATGTAAGTGGTCAAGTCATCTACTGGAACAACATTCTAATGACATTGTAACAACTGGCTCTGGTTCCGGCTCTGGTTCTGGTTCGACACAGTGCATTGTTATATAAACCAAAATGATATGGAGGAAAACAGACAGTTGGTAGTGTGCAACGGTAAAATATATATTTTATTTACTAAGTTGCCCAAATCAACCTACTTTGCCAATACACCTTCCAGTTCTTCTTTATGCTTCTGCCAAAACAAAAAGACGTGTCAAACGTGTCAACGGTGGCGTGAGATTACGTGAATGAATAGAGAAAGGAAAACCATCTGACCTGGTACGACTTAGAGAATATCTCTATTCTCTCTGCGTCAAACGTCAGATCCTCAAGGCATGAACTGTAACAGAAGAACAACAGATGTATAAAAAGGGAAAAACACCAAGAACAAGCAATCAGCTCAATCAAAGAAGCAACTTTCACAAGTTACCGACAAGATAAAGTAAAACCTTGTACACTCACCATTCCCAAACAGACCTGTAACATTTGTTTTAGAGACAATATTTGACAATTGGTGGGAAATAAATGTAGGGACGAGGAAAGCAACAATACTTAAAAACATTCCGATGTGTTTGTGCTTTGTGTCAATAATAGACCAAAAACAAAGAGAAATCACCTTTTTTTTACAACTCTTGTGTGCATATATGCAAGATCTTGGAGTTTGTGTGATGGTTTGGTTTAGGCTTTTAAAGTAATGGATTTCCACATTTCAGACTATAGGACCACACAAATGTACCTCGGCTAATCATGAAAAGCAATGCCATTTTTTTGGTAACCCTTTACAGTATAAGGGACACACATTTTAAGGTAAGTTACCAGGGAACAAAGGATAAACTAATGAAGAACTAACAGCCAGTAAGCAACTTATACCCTGTATACCTAGGACTAGGACTACCAGTCAAGGATAGTTTTTGGATAGGAGTGCTGCCACTATCATAACATTGTCATTAACATAAAACTGGCATACTTTGCTGGACTTTCTGGACTCATTACAGTTTCTGCGCTGCATTCATGATGCTGCTGCACATCTGGCATTTTAAAATGCTTATAAATGCTTTTTGCACAATTTTACACCCTTCAGTCACTTTTATTGTGTATAGTATTTTTTATAATATTGTGTTTTAGAAATTCATGCGGGAGGGAATGGGGAGTAAGCATTCCAATGTACTTGTTGCAAATGGCCAAATCCAATCTTAAATCTTAACCTGTACCGCAGCTAACCATGAAAAGCAATGCCATTTTAGTTTGGTAACTCTTTACAATATAAGGGACACAAGTTTTGAGTAAAGTTACTAGGGAATAAAGGATGAACGAATGAAGAACAAACAGCCAGTGAACCATTGATTAGGGAGTTATTCACATTATATATAGTAGTAGTTGATGATGAGTTAATGATTAGTTCATTAAGAAAAGAGTGAGGAACAAATCAGAACGACATGATCATTGATGAATATATATTATTCCCTATGCAGAGTTACTAGAGAACAGACTGGGAGATCTTATATTAATTAATAATTAGGTAATGATTAATTCATGAGAATCTGTGACTAAGACTGACCACTAATCATACTGACACGAGTGAACGGCACACAACTAAATGTGTAATTCATAATTAATTACTTAACATAACATTAGTAAGTGTTAGTCTGAGTTAGCCAACTAAGTATTGATTACTGGATCATTATCTTAGGTTATCAGAAACGACTCATGACAAATCGGGTAAATGACTCACAGATATTCATGAACTAAGTGTACCTAATGTACCTAAGTACCTAATGACTCACTAATATAAGACATCCCAGGGAAGCACTTGTATATTGATCAATTATCCAGTCGTGATTCGCTCACTCGTTTCTTAATGAACTCATCATCAGCTACTGTAAAACCAATTAGGATTTGATTAGGAGTTACTCATTAACTAATGGTTCACTAGCACTTACTTCTCCATTCGTTCCCCATTAAAAAATGTGTGACCCTAATTGTGAAGTGTTACATTTTTTTTTATTAGATTAGTGTGATTGGAAATCACACTAATACTAATACAATATTGCAATAGTACTAATACATGTAGCAACATTGTATTAAGTACTATATTGCAATATTGACGTTTCATTCAAACCAATAGCTATCCGAATAAACAACATGTATGCAACTTGACGCTTCTTATATACCTGATCGTCGATTGGTCTGCGTTGTGTTTGACCCCTTCGAGTATGCAAGTGGTGGCAGCTGCGTGACACTGCTTCAGAAGAACCCGTTCAGTGTGCTCCAGTGCCGGGTCCTCTGCAACCAGAGAGAAGAACCACGTTACAACCCAACTCATCCAGAGACTGCGCAAATTCTGCGCAGAACGACGCGCACGTAGGCTACACACACACACATATTTGATTAACCGTGAACCAGTGACTCGCAGTAATTAACACGTGTAATCAGAGGTAATTACCATAATAATGGCTATATGAGGATACGTAAATATACATATTGTTTATGTTTGGTGTGTGTTGAAGGCGACAGAATCAGTAAGTTAGGCATTTCTGGTGTACATACAGCGGACGTCAATCGTCAATAGGGGGATGAGTTATGACACACACACACACAACCACACACACTCTACGAGTGACCCGGGGCTCCTATAGGCAGGCAGACAGTGCTATCCGCTCCTATAGGCAGACAGGCAGGCAGTGCTATCCGCTCCTATAGGCAGACAGACAGGCAGGCAGTGCTATCCGCTCCTATAGACAGACAGGCGACAGTGCTATCCGCTCCTATAGACAGACAGAGCTATCCGCTCCTATAGACAGACAGAGCTATCCGCTCCTATAGACAGACAGGCAGTGCTATCCGCTCCTACAGACAGACAGGCAGTGCTATCCGCTCATATAGGACAGAGAGACAGGCAGGCAGTGCCTATAGACAGACAGACAGTGCATCCGCCTACAGACAGGCAGGCAGACAGTGCTATCCGCTCCTATAGACAGACAGACAGTGCTATCCGCTCCTATAGACAGAGAGACAGGCAGACAGTGCTATCCGCTCCTATAGACAGACAGGCAGACAGTGTTATCCGCTCCTATAGACAGAGAGACAGGCAGACAGTGCTATCCGCTCCTATAGACAGACAGGCAGACAGTGCTATCCGCTCCTATAGACAGACAGACAGGCAGTAGCTATCCGCTCCTATAGACAGACAGACAGACAGGCAGTAGCTATCCACAGTGTAGCCTAGCCTCACTCCAGCCTCTCTCCTTAATGGCTCATCGAACAACATGCATTCGGATTCGGCCGCCAACACCCGATTCGTGATCGGGTGTTGGTGTTAATTCAGTTCGGGCGACACGGGTTAGTTCAGGTATTGACGGCGTGCAGTGGAGCCAGTGTGTTAGCAAACTGAGGCTAGCAGAAACACACGCCCGGAAGTGGTTGGTGACACACACACACACAGGCAGGCAGGCTGCAGCTCCAGACAAAAGGGACGCCGAGGAGGGAGCCTCTCGGTCGGCCAGTACCTAGGACACGGCGGTCGGCGTGGCCGGAGAGCAGGCTGCGGAACGCGGCGTCCGTCAGCGCCCTGAAGCCGCTCGGCTCGAAGAGAGACGGGTCTGCTAGAGACTGCAGTCCCTTTTGCACCGACTCGGATAACTCCATCTTGCAGGAACCCACACTCACTCAACGCTAAACATCACGTGGAAGATCAGCTGATCTGTGTGTGTGTGTGTGTGTGTGTGGGCGGGGAGCTGCAGGCGATGCCTGGCTGGGAATTAGGAATCCTCAAATGGTCGATGATCGATGTGGATTGCAAAGTAGCTGACAAACGCGATAGAAGTGTTCCTCTGCATAACAATGCGTGCTGTTGTTGTTGTAGCCGCCGGGCCACGCCCACACTGCTATTACGACCACATGGTCAGTTAGACAGTCAGGGGCTATACCCTATTATAGGAGGTATCATTGATCCGATTAGACGTTATTGGTTTATTGCCATATGTATCATTAGGCTACAGCCCTACATTTATTCCAGCTACCCACACACACCACACACACACACACTCATGACTGATTATTAAAGACCGCAAGCTAAATATTATTACAAGAATAAAGCCGATACGTCTACATAAAGAATATGGAATCTGAAATAAGGTTCCTATCGATCCATAGCCTAAACTAATGGATAAATGATTAAATCCACGTGGCAACCGCATTCTTTATCAGGCTGTATCCGAAATCAAAACATCGCATCACTATATTCCACGTTGGGTTACATTTAGTAGAGGATCCCTGAAGTCCTGAAGTATATACCGTTAGACAGACCTGAGTGTTCATTTATTTGTCAACGTGTTATGCCTGCTATAATATGGTAGGCCAATATAGTGTTGGAATACATTCGGTATACAATGCAATTACGATCTGACCATTTTTTATTTGGTTTTATGTTCAAATGTGTCTTCTGTTGAACCAAAGGCTTGATAGATTAGATTAGATTAGATTAGATTAGATTCAAATTGAGTGTCATTGCACAGCACAAGTACAGTACAGCGAAAATAAGTTGGCATCAAACCAGAGTACAAATGTAACAGTAAAAAAAGTGCATGGTAATATTCAATGTACAGTGGTTAAATATAGGATGTAAAAACATGTCTACTATGTATAAAAGTAGGTATAGCATATAGGTAAAAAGCTCTTTGTCCTTGACTCTGATACCGTCTCTTATACCTATATTTTCAATATGCGTCCCACATCTGATCACTATGTGCACCAGTTTAGAATCTGCACAAACTGTCTATTTTCAGGGCCTGTAGTCAGACGCAGGACCCCTAATTGAATCACGTGATGTTGTTCTTGTTTTTGATGCTGCTGCTGCTTCCACGTGTGACGTCATGTCACGGTTCAACACACTCAAACACATAGTCCACTGATACCTGTTACCTATACTGAGACTATAGTCGGGTTGTTAAAGAGGTAATCATTCGTTTAAATAGGTGCTTTGGGTTGACAAATGGTCGTACATCATTTAGGGTATAGCTATTTGAGTAAATGAAACCTGAAATTATTCCGACTGTATACTTTACAACGCATACACGACAGTGTATTTGAATATAATTAGAGTCTCTAAATCTTGAGGACTAAATAACGTCTCTCCAACGTCTTTCCACTCTCATGTGGGACTGTAGTTTTATTTAATACTGGGGTAGTTAAGAAGAAGAACACAGTTTCCTTTATGGACGTGCACAAATGTTGATCCCTATAGCCGATGACCTCTGGAGGAAGGTGATGGAAAAGGTAAATGACTAAATAATCTAAACAGTACTAAACAGATAACATATTGCCGAGTCGTGTATTCCTGCATGAAGGATATAGGGACAACGTGTTTTTTTTCTCCTATACACCTGACCCCTCTGTCTGTTACAGTTTATTTGCATAAGGGTCATAGACCTATATACTGTTTTATTAACAGAGCCTGATGCTGGCATGATAAAGCTTTTGTGAAGAGGATGGATCTTCCCAAAAGCTTTCTAAACGTGTTTTTATATCACCATAAGCAATGTCGTTTGGGAGACCGCGCAACAAGAACGCCCCGATGACGAAGATGATGAAGATGAAGAAGAAAATGATGATGATGATGATGATGATGATGATGATGATGATGATGATGATGATGATGAAAGTGTTACAAGCCAGAAAGTGAATCGTGTCATATCGGCATATATTTCCAGTGTTTCCAGAACAAGGGGCGCCAAATAACTTCACTTCAGAGGCAGAGATGACACATCGTATCACAGTGTGTTTATAATAATAATCATTATTATTATAATAATATTTGCTTAAGCTCTCATATCTCAGGGTCCACTCCACGTTGACGTGTCCAACAATCAGTAGCCAATTTCTGTCCTGGATACTGATTTTTGTTTAGTTCCTTCCTTCTTTTTATGCAGACCCCCCCCCCCCCCCCCCCCACACACACACACACACACACACACACACACACACACACACACACACACACACACACACACACACACACACACACACACACACACACACACACACACACACACACACACACACACACACACACACCTAATGATATTATTATGGTTAAAAACCGTCCAGCACCTTGTCGCAGAAGGTGCAAAAACCAACTTGTAATAATAGTGTACCATTTTTTACTTTGTGTGTGTGTGTGTGTGTGTGTGGGTGGGGGGGGGGGGGGGGGGGGGGGGGGGGGGCGTGCGTACGTGCGTGTGCGTGTGACGGTTATTAAATACCGTGTATGACGCCCCTGTCGCTTAAACGTTAAACGACCATTTCAATGGTTCGGACCACCAAGTTAAAGTAACGTGACCATATCTTATACAGGCTGTTTGGCACGTTGCCAAGCCTGCAGAGAGCCTGCAGGACGCATAGTTGGTTTCGATGGGGTTCCAAACAGATGGAGATCCAAACGGACACTACTGCTATACGTTGGCGTTTAATGCCCACCAATTATGTCCAATATCGTTTTTAGAGACACACACCAGATTAACGCAATGATACGTTGCACTCAACATACATATCGCTTGTTTAACAGAACTTATTAAAGCAACTGGTTCACATCACACTTATTGAAGAGATCGATCTCATCAAAAAAAAGATATATATATATATTACTTCTTGGGTATTTAGTGGGCTTAAAAACGTATATTATGTTGTCATTATTAAATAAATACGTCCAACACATCACGATCATCCGTGGTAGGCCTATTGTCTGGAACATGTGTATTTAATTGAAATACAAAAGATAATATTAGGTCCCTCTTTTTATATAAAGAGGGGTTGACCTTTGGGCAAACGCACAATTTGTTGTTAAGTGGTCCTCTCGTTCTTTCTACCTTTCCTTCTTTCTTTCATACTTTTACTTTTTTGTTGTTGCTGTTGTCTGGTTTTGTTTCATGAAACTTAACATTACGTCACATAAAAGACCAAGACGTCTTAAATTAAAAACAACGTATAGAGCCATAATAAAATCAATGTAAAATCTTACTTTTAGGCTACTTTTTGCCCACATTATACGCATTGAAAACACCATTAGTTGTTCACTCACTGCATCACAAACCGCAGAGACATATATATATATATATAGACTGATATATAGATAGACAGATATATAGATAGACAGATATATAGATAGACAGATATATAGATAGACAGATATATAGATAGACAGATATATAGATAGACAGATATATAGATAGACAGATATATAGATAGACAGATATATATATATATAGACAGATATATAGATAGACAGATATATATATAGACTGATATATAGATAGACTGATATATAGATAGACAGATATACATATAGACAGATATATAGATAGACAGATATATATATAGACTGATATATAGATAGACTGATATATAGATAGACAGATATACATATAGACAGATATATAGATAGACAGATATACATATAGACTGATATATAGATAGACTGATATATAGATAGACAGATATACATATAGACAGATATATAGATATATATAGACAGATATATAGATAGACAGATATACATATAGACAGATATATAGATAGACAGATATATATATATAGACAGATATATAGATAGACAGATATATATATAGACAGATATATAGATAGACAGATATACATATAGACAGATATATAGATAGACAGATATATATATAGACAGATATATAGATAGACAGATATATAGATAGACAGATATATATATATATAGACTGATATATAGATAGACTGATATACATATAGACAGATATATATATAGACTGATATATAGATAGACAGATATATAGATAGACAGATATATAGACAGATATATATATAGATAGACAGATATATATATAGACAGATATATAGATACACAGATATATAGATAGACAGATATATAGATAGACAGATATATAGATAGACAGATATATAGATATAGATAGACAGATATATAGACATATATATATAGACAGATATATATATAGATAGACTGATATATAGATAGACAGATATATAGATAGACAGATATATAGACAGATATATATAGATAGACAGATATATATATAGACAGATATATAGATACACAGATATATAGATAGACAGATATATAGATAGACAGATATATAGATAGACAGATATATAGATATAGATAGACAGATATATAGACATATATATAGACAGATATATAGATAGACAGATATATACAGATATATCTATATATCTGTCTGTCTATATATCTGTCTATCTATATATCTGTCTATAGACAGATATATAGATAGACAGATATATCTGTCTATAGACAGATATATAGATAGACAGATATATCTGTCTATAGACAGATATACTGTCTATAGACAGATATATAGATAGACAGATATATAGACAGACAGATATATAGATAGACAGATATATACAGATATATAGATAGACAGATATATAGATAGACAGATATATACAGATATATAGATATACAGATATATACAGATATATAGATATACAGATATATATATAGACAGATATATACAGATATATAGATAGACAGATATATATATAGACAGATATATACAGATATATAGATATACAGATATATAGACAGATATACAGATATAGATAGACAGATATATATATAGACAGATATATAGATAGACAGATACATAGACAGATATATAGACAGCTACACAGACAGACAGACAGACAGACAGACAGACAGACAGACAGACAGACAGACAGACAGACAGACAGACACACAGACACACAGACACACACACACACACACACACACACTAAACCAGGTGTACGAAGGTATAAGGATTCAACCAATATCAAATAAATATTGATCTTGTTTGATGACAATTGAATGGCATTTGGAATTGGCTAAACGAGAGGGGGAGACAGAGAGGGAGTATAGTAGGCCTATTAGGGAAGGGAGGGGGACTCCATACTCGCTTTTGTGCAGCGATTGTGCCCTCTGTTGGAAAGATCAGCCCGTCTCTCCCCCCCCTGCCTTCCCCTTTTCTCATTAGACATTGTGTTGGGAATCCAGGGCCCCAGCCGCCACGGTATATAGTAACACACACACACACACACACACACACACACACACACACACACACACACACACACACACACACACACACACACACACACACACACACACACACACACACACACACACACACACACACACACACACATTTTAATTCACGTGGACGATACATGGAGTGGTTTAGCTCTGTTTATCTCTTTATCTATATGTCAAAGAGAGAGATGCCGACTGTCCACCCTATAAAACAGCTGTAAATAACGTATTTCTTAAGCGACCTCCTTCATTACTCTATAGGCCTATATAGCTTTACAAACATATTGGCGTTAATAAACCACTCGAACGGCCTTTTCAAGATACAATATACAAGATATGTATTTGCCATCAAGTACATTGGAATGCTTGCTCCCCATTCCCTCCCGCAGTATACATGTATATACTGTATACACATATATATATATATATATATATATATATATATACTATATATATATATATATATATATATTTTTTCTCTATTTCAATTTAATTATTTTTGTATTCTTTGTTCTGTTCCGCTGTGAGCAAGACCTTCAAGGTTTTAGGACGTACTATTGCTATTCCTGCCTGCTAATATAGTGGCCATTTAAGGAACATGATCAATGAACAAAGAACCAGACTCCACCGGGTGCACGGCTCACGATGGCCGCTGGGTGGCAGTGTTGCGGTGCGAGCGGAGCGTTCCTTTCTTTCTTCCTTTCTCTCCCCCCCCCCCCCCCCCCCCCTCCCCTCACGTCTCGAGGGAATCGTTGAGGGGGGAACAAAGAAAGGGAGGCTATGGCAGAGAGAAAGAAAAATAAGCAGTGGTCGTGGTGTGTGTGTGTGTGTGTATGCATGCGTGTACGTGTGCGCACGTGGGTGAGCGTGAGTGTGCGTGTGCGTACGTGTGTGTGCGTGAGTGCATGCGTGCGTGTGTGCACGCTTGCGTGCGTGTGTGTGTGTGTGTGTGGGGGGGGGGGGGGGTTCCCTTGCGACAGGACCTGCGGAAATAAATTTGAATGGCTCGCATTCACTTCCCTCGACTGCGCATGCGCAGTGTGACTTGTTTCTCTCCCCTAGCCTCTGCGCGAGGCAACCACCGCGCCACCATCACCATCATCACCATCATCATCATCACCATCACCATCATCATCGTCACCGTCACCGCCATCCATTATGACTTATGGCGCACGCCGTGCTGTATTAGCTCCCGTCGCCACACACACACACACACACACACACACACACACACACACACACACACACACACACACACACACACACACACACACACACACACACACACACACACACACACACACACACACACACACACACACACGCGCACACACACACACACGCGCAGGCCTTGCCTCTATGACATATAGTTATGGTGATGGGGATCCCTTCGTGTTCTGCAAGCTCTGCCTGAGACGGATGCGTCACGTATACTCG
>CM051020.1:13550272-13555272 GCA_027704905.1 Muraenolepis orangiensis
CGAAGAGTGAGGAAGTTGAGGATCCGAGAGAGAGAGAGAGAGAGAGGGTAGGGGGGGAAGAGAAGAAGAGGAGAGAGAGAGAGAGGGGGGAGAGAGAGAAGTGGGGAGAGGGAGAGGGAGAGACGAGGAGAGAAGAGGAGAGAGAGAGGGGGGGGGGAGAGAGAAGGATGAGAGGCAGACAGGGAGAGCGGATCCCTTTGTTGAAAGAGAGGGGAGATGGCTAATAGCAGACTGAAACATTTGTTATTGCGGCATGCAATTCATTCCAGGGGGCTTGTGTTATACAGAGGAGGAAAGCTGTGTCAGTGGAGGGGAAAGGTGTTTGTGTGTGTGTGTGTGTGTGTGTGTGTGTGTGTGTGTGTGTGGTGTGTGTGTGTGTGTGTGTGTGTGTGTGTGTGTGTGTGTGTGTGTGTGGTGTGTGGTGTGTGGGTGTGTGTGTGTGGGTATAATACTACAGTACGTCTCTTATTGTCCAATAACAGTGGCTGTCTGCCAGGGGGAAGCGAGATCAAGGGCCGTTGATCTCTGCTGTTCATCACCTCAGATGATCCGCCGGCTGCCAGGGAACTCGCATATATGATATTGATTGAAGCGCGAGGTGCGATCACCGTAACGCCTGGCGACACTTCTAACGACACTTCAATGGTGACGTTATATAACGCCCGAGATGAATTAACGAGCCTCATTCCAATGCACCCCTATTAATATTTCACATTTTACCCTCTACCAAAAATAAAAAAAAAACCAGGGTGATGGGATCCCAACAAGCCAAATGTGTGACAGAGACTATAAACGTTAAAACGCCTAACGTCCCAGTTTTCAACACTCACGATTATTTTTAACGTTCACTTCATTCACTTACGGAAATGATAGAGATCCCGAATTTCTATCATGTCCCCCCGATTTTCATGTTTGTTTTCCCATGTAATTCCCTTTTTTCTGGTGGTTGGGTTTTTTTTTTTTTGCACTGTTGCTATTGTACGCGCATAATTTTTTTCTGTATTGTCTATTTTAATATCTAGTTCCCTTCAATGTTTTTATTTTTTTTCATTCTCCACACTACCCACGGTTTTTCCACCTCTTGAGGGTAGTGTTTGTTGTGCAGGGCTGTCATTTTTTGGTTGTTTTTTTATTTTATTTGTTTTGTTGTATTTGATTTGGGATTTCTGGTTGTTGTTTTAGTTTTTTTGTTTATTAGCGTCAGCCTATGACAACTGTACCAGTCTCAGATCCTATTCAGACATAAACCTCCTCTCGTAACGGGGTTTCTCTGATACATGTCAGTTGGCTGCTGTCTGGCAGGACTTCCTACACTTCGCCGGCGAGTAAGCCCTCGCCGGCGCTGTCGGTCTAAGTCGTAGATCGTCTCTGTTGCGGCTTCCCACCGCCTGCCCCCCATGGTGTAAGAGAGACAGGAGAAGGCAGACATGTTTGTATTTTGTTTTCAAACATATTTGCATGAGGCGGAGGATCAGGAGTCTAGATGCCAGCAGCAGGAGCTGGTAGCGTCACGACAGGAACCACGCGTGAAGTACAAGCCCCTGTTTGCTCACCGACTAAGCTGAGATATTCTCCTCCGCCCCGGCCTGCAGACGTTTCTGAACAACTGTGTGTGCGTGTGGGGTGACGTGTGTGTCTCTCTCTCTCGCTCTCGCTCTCTCCTCGTGGTGGTGCCGTGACAACCGAAGAGGACATCACATGACACATCATGCAAGGCGTTTGGAGGATCAGGCCTCGCTTTTCAAAGCTGGCTCAGATGTCGTAGTACGCGTGTCCCCCCCCCCCAGTAGACCTATCCGACTCGCAACCAAGCCATTCTTCTCTGCTACTTTATCTGCACTCATAGCACTGTGTGGAGCTAAGCTGGCTAACGCAGTCTGTCCGCAGTCAGTCGTAGTGTTGGATATAGCTAGGCTTGACATCCAGCACATCTTCTGACCCTCATGTGGGCTGTATCGTCAGGTCAAACACGCTCGATTCGGGAGACATGGACTGAGCAAGTAGTGGTCTCGAGCTTGGCGTGTGTGTGCGGGCAGTCTCTCAAATCGTCCGCCCTCTCGTGCTACTAATTAAAGGAGCTAGCTCTCGTGGCATCTCACCTCGCTCAGCTCTGTAACTTCTCTCCTCTCTCTCCTCTCTCTCTCTCTATGCTGCATCTCGGTCGGGGTCTCGCCCTCTCTCTCTCTCCTCTCTCTCAGACACACACTCCCCTCTCTCTCTCCTCTCCTCTCTCTCTATCTCTCTCTCCTCTCTCTCTCTCTCTCTCTCCTCTCTCTCCCATCTCTCTCCTCTCTCTACTCTCTCTCTCTCTCTCCCTCCTCTCTCATCGTCCTCCTCTCTCTCTCTACTCTCTCTCTTTCTCTCCCCGTCGCTCTGTCCTCGTATATCTTTACTAGTCATCGAGTTACAGGCCTTTGAGCAGGCTGCTATTTTTTACTGCAGACGATTATGGCATCCTCTATATACCTCCCCCTCTTTAACTGGACTCATTACCGCTACTGCACTATTGTGCACTAGTACCGCACTGCATTCACTGACGCTGCTGCCGCCGCTCACTACCAAGCTACCGCTACCCGCTACTGTCACTTTAAAATGCCTTTCGCACAGTCCGCCGTATGGATATAAATATATCATCCGTCACACTTCACTGTTCTCTTTGTGGTTGTGTTCGTGTTTTGTGTTATAGTGTGTTTATGTATTATGTTGTGTATAGTATATCGTAGATAGTAATATAGTGTTGTTTACAAGGATAAAGTATAGTTGATCGGTGTTTACAGTACTATAGTATATTATATAGTTGTTGTTAGGTATTATAGTGTTGTGTATAGTACATGGTATATAGGATTAGTAAATTAGTGTTGTTTAATATATATATAGTATGCCATAGCATAGTATTATGTAGTGAGTATTGTTGTAAGACGCCGGAAGGGAATGGGACGAAGCACCTTCCATTGTATTGTTACTACAACGGGCAAATAACATTGAATAAGAGACACTAACCAGAAGTAGCCTATGTCTGTCTGTATGCTTTACATATTTATATAAGTAATATTATCTTAGAGCTCCCAGGCGGAGATCTGGGGGCCAAGAGGTCCACTGCCCAAGTAATGTCATGAGAAAAAGCAAACAAAGACGAGCGCTCTGGGGGAGCACAATCGGATCTCTGCGGTGATTCTGCGGAGGAGGATACAAGGGTGGCAATCACTGCCGTATATGATATCTCTTTACGGCCCCCATCGAGCCCGTGGCCCCACCCTCACGGACAAAACGTTTACGGACTACTACACACTCATTATCTTTCTCGTGGCTGGCGTTCGGGGGCGTTTCTTTGCTCCTGTGAAGGATGATAGGGATGCGATGATAATAATAACACTGTGAAAAGTGCTGCACGGCAGCGAGTAATAAAGCACACCGTGATTAAGTGTGACGGGCGTTGTACTGAAGCACAAGTAATAAAGCACTGTGATTGAAGGCGATTGAATGGGAGGAGCAGTAATGAAGAGCTGTGAATGGGAGGCCGTAATGGAAGCACTTACTGTGACGTGACGTGTCATGTCAGTGTCGCCGCGGCTGCGCAGCGTTCGTGCCATAGCGCGTGTGATAGCTCGATCGTCTTCCGCTCTCGAATGATCATTGTTTCGGTACATCTGATTCCAGCGTGTCCTCTGCCCCCTGTGTAGATACCCTGACGAGACTAACCCTAAACAAGAATCCGTGGTCCTGTACAGTGTGTGTGTGTGTCGGGTTGTGTGTGTTTTGTGTGTGTGTGTGGCGTGTGTCCCCCTGGATGTTTGTGTGTGTGTCTGTCCACTGCGTCCGCGCTAGGGCTCCTGAGCAGCTGCCGAGCTTAGGGCCTCCAGATGGGGAAGGCCCCCCTGCTACTCCGAGCGTCCATAGCACCCGATGCCCAGACAGCTGCAGGGACTGATCACCAAGAGCCATCGGGATTGTGCTTGTCGCGTGCAAGGGTCCGGTGCGCAGAGCGTCAAGCATCGATGCCAGACCACGCCGAAGTGTCACAAGGATCAAATCTGGGACACACAGCATGCTGCTCCAAGTCTGAGACGTAGTATATCCTTTATCGGCAGCAGCCTGGGCACGCCCCGTCCCCGCCTCTGCACTAGCAAGGACTTTTGCTAGTCTTTTCGTTATACTCAGCTCGTCTATTGGTGGAGACGGCTCCGCTGCATTAGTGTGTGATGATTTGGGTTACTACAGATGTAGCAGACTCCATGCGAATGACACCCCGACGCGGGGAGGATTTTGTAGGCTGGTCTGGTCCAAGTGGAGGAAGGTACTTTCACGAGGTACCCGCTATGCTAGGACTCCAGTGGCAATGAGATGGTGCTACCGCTAGATGTATCTGCATCAATAACTCGCTTGCTCTAGGTGTTCTGTGTGTCGTGTGTTTCTCTCTGTCGTTTGTACCGCTTGTAGTAGAGTGTATTCATATTTCATCTTTTAACTCTATTACTAGTGGATGTGTAATGTCATCGCAGCCGACTGTTGTGTGGTGTGGGTGTGTGTGTGTGTGTGTGTGTTTCTCTCTCTTGGTGTCTCTCTAGCTCTCTCTCTTGGTGTGTCTCCTCTGTGTGTGTGTGTGTGTGTGTGTGTGTGTGTGTGTGTGTGTGTGTGTGTTTTCTCTCTCTTGGTGTCTCTCTCTCTCTCTCTCTCTCTCTCTCTCTCTCTCTCCTCTCTCTCTCGGTTTCTCTCTCTTGTTTCTCTCTAGCTCTCTCTCTTCTCTCTCTCTCTGTCTCTCTCTCTCTCTCCTCTCTCTCTCTTCTCTCTCTCTCTCTCTCTCTCTCTGTGTGTGTGTGTGTGTGTTTCTCTCTCTTGGTTTCTCTCTAGCTCTCTCTCTTGGTGTCTATCTCTCTCTCTCTATCTGTCTGTGTGTGTGTGTGTGTCTCTCTCTCTGTCTCTCTCTCTCTCTGTCTCTCTCTCTCTCTCTCTCTCTCGCTCCCCCTCCCCCCTCCCTTTCTCTCCCCCTCCCTCTGTCTCCC
>CM051020.1:13560272-13602772 GCA_027704905.1 Muraenolepis orangiensis
GCGAGACCCTTGTTTTGGATCCAACCGTGCCGGTCTATCTGGTAGAGTAACATATGAGAGTGCCATCTAGTGGACAATTGTAGTATTTAAATCAAATAAAATTGCGGAGCTTCTTAAAATGCTCCACTTAGGCCCCTCCTTCAAGATCATTAAATGCATATCAAAGAAAACGATCGACTCCTCGATAAGCATGACACTAAACAACCAACCGGACGGAGAGTATAGGGGTGTGTGTGTGTGTGCCTGTGCGGGTCTGTGTGTGTGTGTGTGTGTGTGTGTGTGTGTGTGTGTGTGTGTGTGTGTGTGTGTGTGTGTGTGTGTGTGTGTGTGTGTGTGTGTGTGTGTGTGTGTGTGTGTGTGTGTGTGCGGGTCTGTGTGCGTGTGCGTGTGCGGGTGTGTGTGTGTGTACTGTGGGCGAATGAGCAGCTCAGTGTAAATACGTTCCAATTGTTCATCGTCACGCTTTATGTCTTTTTTGGGGCAGGCTACTTAAGGGGTTAATTTTTTTTGATTTTTTATTATTATTATTTGGGTATTAGTTATTCCGTGTGTCACGTGATTAATAATCAGTCATCGCCGCCCCCGCCCCCCCCCTCACCCCGCCGTGATTCAGATCCTTCAAAAGTTGAGTCATGTTAACGTCATGGTTCATAATCCATAATCGCGTTGTGGTGGTGTGTGTGTGTGGTCATGTGGAGGACATCTTGGATCCCGACCCCTCCTCCTCCTCCTCCTCCTCCTCTTCCTCCTCTTCCTCCTCCCCCCCCTTCTCAAAAAACAAAACGTGTGTGAAAACATCTTCTTGTTCATGGAGGAAAGCTGAGGTGTGAATGATGAATATCGTGTCTATTTATGTAAATATGTAAAAAAAAAAAAAAAAACAGAGGTTCGGGGAAAAAATAAAAATGGAAGATTTAAGTGTATAAAATAAAATGTTTTGAGAGAGAGAGAGAGAGAGAGAGAAAGAGTAAAAAGAGGGATAGATGTACATTTAGGTGTGTGGATACATGCTGCTAAGGACTGTACATTGCACTCCAGTAATACCTTCTAAGTGAATGTTTGTATATGTGAATAAAAGGGAAAAACTTGTCCATTTTGACCTGTCCTGGAGTTCTTTCTGCGTGTGTCCGTGAAAACGTTAGAGATTTGTACAACGAACACCTCGTCCCTTCAGAAACAAATTAATTCCATTAAGGTGTTTATAATCATAATCACAAATATTCACCAATAATACATGCCTGACTGCCTCCATTTCGGCCATGTTCTACACAGCCATTGTTTTTCAGAAGCAACTGAAGAATTATTAAAATAGGTACACCTCTCTCTCTCTCTCTCTCTCTCTCTCTCTCTCTCTCTCTCTCTCTCTCTCTCTCTCTCTCTCTCTCTCTCTCTCTCTCTCGTTATCTCTTCTACCCTCTCTCGCTCTCTCACTCCCACGCACCCACCCACCCACCCTCTCTCTCTCTCTCTATACCTCCTTCTCTCCCACCCACCCTCTGTCTCTCCCTCCTTCTCACCCACCCTCTCTCTCTCTCTCTCTCTCTCTCTCTCTCTCCTCTCTCTCTCTCTCTCTCTCTCTACCTCCTTCTCTCCCACCCACCCTCTGTCTCTCCCTCCTTCTCACCCACCCTCCTTCTCACCCACCCTCCTTCTCTCTCTCTCTCTCTCTCTCTCTCTCTCTCTCTCTCTCTCTCTCTCTCTCTCTCTCTCTCTCTCTACCTCCTTCTCTCCCACCCACCCTCTCTCCCACCCCCTCTGTATCTCCCTCCTTCCTCCCACCCTCTCTCCCTCTGTCTCTCTCTCCTTCCCACCCACCCTCTCTCTCTCTCTCTCTCTCTCTCTCTCTCTCTCTCTCTCTCTCTCTCTCTCTCTCTCTCTCTCTCTCTCTCTCTCTCTCTCTCTCTCTCTCTCTCTCTCTCTCTCTCTCTCTCTCTCTCTCTCCCTCTATCTCCCCCCTCTCGGGGGAAATAGGGAAATGGTTATCTTCGTCAGGCTGGGTGGCAGGTGTCACGCGAACCAGCCGAGAAATTACACGGGTGGGGGGGGGGGGGGGGGCAACGAAGAAGAACAGGGTGTCAGTGAGGAGGAGGAGGAGGAGGAGGAGGAGGAGGAGGAGGAGGAGGAGGTGGGGATGAGTATTTCAAGGTATGTCTCCTCTCCTCACCCACCCACCAACCCACCCACCCACCCTCAGGCCAGAGGCAGTGAGGTGAGCTGTGCTCTACAATAAACATGATAATTGACAATTTGCTCCACTGCTCGGTCGCGGCCGGGCCAGCTATAATCTAATGGATGGGGCCAAGGAGATAAGACTCCACTCCCCCGCCCCCCACCCTCCTCCTCCTCTTCCTCCTCCTCCTCCTCCTCCTCCTCCTCCTCCTCCTCCTCCTCCTCCTCCTCCCCCCTTCTCCTCCTTCTCCTTCTCCTCCTCCTCCTTCTCCTTTGCTACTCACTCACTGGCTAGACTCCCTCCGCGTTCATTCGGTGTGACTTCTTGTCTTGTCACTCCCTCTCTGTGCTCCTACTTCAGAGGACATTAAATCAAATAAAAAAGGAAACACATGGATGTAAATGTCCTCTGTGAGTGCTCCGTCTGGTCCGGAGGGCGAAGCACCATCATGAACAACATGAACAAATATCAGACACATCACTGGAATTACTGTTATCTGTTCTATACCGGCTAATCTTATGTTCAACATCTTGTTTTTACTGTGGGTAGGGTTTGATGGCTGACAGTGGCGGCTGTTTAAACAACCGATTATATATTAGAGTCCAAGATTAGAGTCCAAGGTTGATGTTTAACGCCTCCTGTTTTGTCCGTCCGCCTGTTCCTGTGTTAGCGAGATAACTCAAAAAGTGATGTACGGAATTGGGCAAACCGGAACCGGTTAGATTACTTGGCACAGTTGATTCACAGTTGCGCCAACAGTTGATTGGCGCAGATCTGGATCCCAATCCGGATCCAGGGGACTTTTAGGTGTGGCGCGGGTATGACTGCTCTACTGTGGGCTTAAACATATCATGATACTAGATATCTTTATACATCTATTTACTGTATTTTGTGCCTTTCCTTGCACATATAATACTTTTTGTTGGGTTGAGCAATTATTATCAGAATAGAATAAGTCTATAATATATATATATATATATATATATATATATATAATATATTTCATATCTATATATATATATATATATATATGAAAAGCAGATATAGGGATGCTTCAAAATCACAGCGTGATAGGCAGGATCTTAGCAAAGATCTGGTGTCCTCACAGGCACCACACGTGACAGGCCTTGAAGCTTAAATATTATATATATATATATATATATATATATATATATATATATATATATATTGTCCCGACTGTTCAGAGAAATCGGCCTCTGTATCAGATATTGGACCACATATGCCCCCCCCCCCCCCCCCCCCCCCCCAATCACATTTGAAAGGAGCATACTGTGACTGTTCTCAAGCTGCTCACCCGAAAACCAGAGTGTGACGTGTGACGTGTAACTTCAAAGATTTGGGCCACTCGGGCCTCCGTAGTGTGGCATGGCGTGTGATTGACAACTCGTGCAGATCCGCTGTGCGAGGCACAGCGGGCAGAACGCACCCTGCTCAGCTGCTGCGGTTTGCTGCCGGCGGTTCAGCACCCGGACAGCGCCACAGGCCGACCAGTACTAACGGCTGTCTTGACAGTTGTTGGTATGAGTTATTGTCTGTCTGTCTGTCTGTCTGCCTGCCTGTCTGTCTGTCTGTCTCCCCTTCTTCTGTCTGTGTCTCTCTTCTTTCTGTCTGCTGTGTCTCTTTCTTCTGTCTGTCTGTGTCTCTCTTCTCTCTTGTCTGTCTGTCTCTCTTTCTCTTTGTCTGTAGTGTCTCTCTTCTCTCTTGTCTGTCTGTCTCTCTTTCTCTTTGTCTGTCTGTGTCTCTTTCTCTTTGTCTGTCTGTGTCTCTTTCTCTCTTTGTCTGTCTGTGTCTCTCTTTCTCTCTTTGTCTGTCTGTGTCTCTTTTCTCTTTGTCTGTCTGTCTCTCTTTCTCTTTGTCTGTCTGTGTCTCTCTTCTTCTTTCTCTGTCTGTGTCTCTTTTTTTCTTTGTCTGTGTCTGTCTGTCTGTCTGTCTGTCTCCTGTGTGTGTGTGTGTGTGTGTGTGTGTGTGTGTGTGTGTGTGTGTGTGTGTGTGTGTGTGTGTGTGTGTGTGTGTGTGTGTGTGTGTGTGTGTGTGTGTGTGTGTGTGTGTGTGTGAGAGAGACACGGTTGTTTTCGCAGGCTCACAGGCATGTGGGCTGGACTCAGTCATACATAACGTTATTTGACATTAGTTATTTGAATCTGTTTTTATACCTAGTAGACTGTAAACATTTACACTCTGGTTAGATGCCAAATTATTTTCGCTGTACTGTACCAAATGTATTGCAATGACAATACATTGGAATCTAATCTAATCTAATTGTATGTATACTGTGTATGTATATGTATAGGAAGTTTGCGGTGCCGAACCAGTGTGACTGACGGTGGTTTCTTAACTCTAACGCTAACTGAAATCAGCATTTGAAATCAACACACGATTTTTGCCTTAAAGTGAATGCAGGGGGAAGACAACACGATATGCTAATGAGATCAAATAAGGTGAGTGTGGTTTCCCCCCCCCTCCCTCCCTCCCTCCCTCCCCCTCCCCCCCTCCCTCCCCCCCCTCCCCTCCTAACAAGGAGCCAGGCGATCCATGCAGATCATTTGGTCATACACACCGTTATTAAACACTAAGTATTCTGCATCAGGGGATTCCGGGGGTTTTACCACTGTGAACTCATGTGCGTCGAACGAAAATTACTTTTTTCCCGCTCAGATTAAAGATGAGACTGATAACAGTTGGCATACTCCCTGAACGCCAAAAAAAAGCTGTGGTAATAATAATAATAGTAATAATAATAATAATAATCATTTCAAAAGGAATAGCCGAGAGAGCAACAAAATCCCCACCAAACGAAGACAGAATCTTCCCGTTTCAACGGGATGAGGGGACACGCACTAACTTCACATTTTGAACACGCACATTCATTAAATGAGCCGCGTGAGGGCTGGAACACATGTTTCGCTTATACTGTTTATATTTTAACATGCATACTATTACTAATACTAATAATAATAAACATAATAAAAGTACTTATCCTATATGAGATATTGGAGGTTATTTGTTAATGCTTTTGTGTCGCTTTCATTGAAAACAGGATGTACATTACAGGCGATGGTCAAGCCCTACATCTTCCCCCTCGGTAAGGGGCCTTTGTGGCCGATCTACGCGGCTCTTCTCTGTCCCGTGGCGCCAAAGTGGTGAAATGAACATCCCCACGGATGTCAGGACTGCAGAGTCACTGTCCATCTTCCACCACACCACCGCTGAAAACCCATCTCTTCAGGACACACACTACCCGGATCCTTCCTCCTCGCACGTCCCCTTATCACTTTTTACCAGCGTACTAGCGTCTTACTAAGTGGATGGTCGAAGTAGATTGTTGGGTAAATACTGTTCTATTGTTTGTCAACTTATTGTACTTTACTAGTAAATTACTGGACTGGACTAAGAAATATTATTTCCTGGCTGACAGTTTATCTGCCTTCACACGTACAGGCCTGAGCACGCACGCACGCACGCACGCACGCACGCACCACACACACACACACACACACACACACACACACACACACACACACACACACACCACACACACACACACACACACACACACACACACACACACACACACACACACACACACACACAGAGTGCCAGCAGAAATAAGGACAGCAGAAATAGGGACAATTGTCAGTGGTATAACTATGATGACAGTAGGGTGGCGTACGCTACATGGGATAGCAGATAGTGGTGAGAAACACACACACACACACACACACACACACACACACACTCTTGTCACTTACTCACTCACCCACTCCCTCACACAGAGGGGGAGTTTGGCAGATACTTTAGTCCAAAGCAACTCAAAAGAACAATCAAAGAACATAATGAAACAAAACAAATAAAGTTTGGAATTTCAGAAATACAAGGTTATTTTTATACCCTTATTATAATCTAAAACACTGTATTTTGATCCTCTATACATTGCAGTGGATGGCTACAGCATCATCTGCTGGTGGACCCCAAGGCCCACTAGGACATAGAGATGTGTTGAGATGTTCCAGACCTGTCGTCTGCTGGTGTGCCTTTAGGCCCTTACAAGGGTGCCTTTAGGGGGCTTTCAACGGTATCCTATGGATGTTTCACAAGCCATAGCCGTAGGGAGTAGTGCCGTGGGGAACGTTTGACCAATAAGAATGAAGTGATGTACTAGCCACTGAATGTGTGAAAACGTATATACTGGGTGATAAGGAAAGGCCTCTTCAGTCTGTACCAATTGGCCCGGTGGACTCCATCCTGCTGCAGCAGATGCTATTGACGCTTTGTTTCAATAAAGACTTAGTATCCGGACCTCTGCAATTGATTCTTATCCATCCGTAGTAGAAATTATACTACAATATCAAAACCTAAATCCTTCTATTATGGAAGTTATGATACATTAAGTGTTTTCATCTCATAAAGCTGCGTTAAGACTTTTCCTTACCGGCTCAATAGAGAGAAAAACACTTATGGACATAACGTCCATAATGGGAGGAACGAGATGCAACACTAAGCCAAAACCAGCAAAGACAAATGAGTCTCACTCACCAATGATGTTCACTTAAAGACAAAATCCATTCTCCTGTCCTTCTGGGTGATGTTCGATAACCCGGTCATAAAGCTGATCACTGCTTTTCAGATCCAAAAGAAGTTGCCTTTGAATAGCTATGGAAGCTAATGCAGTGAGTCGGGATTGTCCTGTTCTGTTCCTCCATATGCTTTTATCCGTTTGAGGGCAGCAATGTCCTTTCCACAGATGCAGTGGTGACGGGGATCGTTAAAACTTTTAAAACTTATGTAAATCTTTTCACTGAATGGTCGTCTTGAAAGGTACTAACAACAATTCCGCAACAACATCATCTTCACCTGTTGCCATTGCGACGTAAAAACCCTACGTAGAAAAAAACCCAACGTAGCACTAAGTATTACTGTAATAATACTGTACATTTATCTTCATTTATCAATACATTTAGATTTCATTTAGAATTATTTTAACTATATTTTTGTTTATAATAGTTTTATTTAGTTAGTTGTTTTGTTTTTTAGCTTAGGTATTAGTATTTTTGTGTGTGCATTTATTCCCCGTCAACTGTTGCACCTTAATTTCCCTCGGGATTAATAAAGTAATCTGAATCTGAAGCTAGATCCTCTGTCTTGAGCCAGTGAACTAAATGGACCTTTAACCTTTTTGACCTCTAACACAAAACGACTCAAATGCGTAGTGCGTGGACCGAGAAAGACAGACAAATCAAGCTAAGAGAGCACTTTTATTTGTTTATTCAAAGCCCTGTTTAAGTGGGAGGGACAGGGAGCCCTGAAGATTGATTTGTGTTGGTGTGTGGTGTGTGTGTGTTACTAGTCCGGTCCGGTGTAGTTCTTCCGTAGGCGATTGTGGTCAACTGCTTACGTAAGTTATTAAGAAGTTACATAAGAGCACTCGAGAAGATGAAAGAAAACACACAAAAACACCTCCTGCTGAGTTTAGGTTGGCGGTTGTGTTGGATTTCACGAGTCACAAATCTCATTATTATTATTATTATTATTAATAATATATCCGAGTTCCGCGAAACCCTCTCTCGGTGGGACTCGAACCCGGATCTCGTTTGCTAACGGCTCTCTCTCTCCGCGAGGCCACGAACATACTCCCAGCTCAATTTGGTCGGAGGTTATATATTTGACATTACAATTCAGATTGCAATTACTTTTTAAGTTTCCACAAACTCATCGCCACGACAGCTCTTTCTGCTGTGGTCTAGTGGTTCTATTGTACTTATGTTATGTTTTCTGTTTGTTTGTCTGTTGGCAAGATAACTCAAAAAGTGATGTACGGAATTGGACAAAACTTGGTGGTTAGATTATTCTCACTGCCCCCCTCTTATTCATCAGTACTCATTTTAATCTACTCGGGTGCATTCATCTCCCAAAATCATTAAGCATTGTTACAACCAATCAGCCAACCCCCAGGGGGGGGGGTCCTGTAGGGAGTATGTTAAACACTAACAAGGCTCAAAGACCTACACAGCAAAAAGTGACCAGGCGGACAAAACACAAGACACATTCACTTTGATTTACAGCATTTAAATACATGATCAAACAAGTTCAGGTGACAAATGCCAGCAATGTTGTGTGTGTTTGTGTGTTGTGGACGCTCCCCCCCCCCCCCCCAACATAATCATCTACAGTCAAGCTACAATGTATAGTATATCAGCTTCTCTGTGAACTGGTGTGGATTTCAAATCATGTCTACTCTACACATGTCTGGTTATAAGAATGGGGTTACAAGGTGTTAGTGGAGAGGACGCATGTCGTTTGACCGTGGCCAAAAACGCCGTCCAACACAAAGTGTAGACTCACTCGTACTGAAGCACGGCAATGAAAATCACGCGTGACACTGATACTATAAGCCCAGCGGTTATATAACCAGTTGGCAACAGACTCCAGGAGGTGGGCTTGTGTGTTTCTATCGGACTTAGGAGGCTCTTTCACGTATTGGGATAAGAAGGACCACCCACACACACCCACCCACCACACACCACCCACACACACACACACACACACACACACACACACACACACACACACACACACACACACACACACACACACACACACACACACACACACACACACACACACACACACACACACACACACACACACACACACACACACACACACACACACACACCTCACCAGAGAACTTGCAAAGCATAGCTATAACTAAAATAAAAAAAAATTTAAAGGATTGTCTGTGTTTAATTTGTATATATATATTTTTTTTTGTTTGTTGCAATATTGCCACGCATGAGACAGAAGAACACAGACAAAAGGCGGCGTCGTTCGGAAACAAATTCAAAATTATACAAACAAAAATAAAGGCAGCAACAGCATCACGTGTTTTCGTTTTACGAAGAACAGAAAGAGCTGAAAAGTGAGAGCAGCGAGGAGGAGGAGGAGGAGGAGGAGGAGGAGGAGGAGGAGGAGGAGGAGGAGGAGGAGACAGACCGGGGCGCCGACGGGGCGCAGGTTGAGAGAGCAGTGTCCCCAAAGTGGAACTAAACACAGAGGAGAAGGTATGATCTTCTAGCTTTAGTCCGCATCCACGCTCTGGGAATAAGACGGCAGGACGGCACAAGTGGCAACCGGTGGCACACCAAACGACAAACGCCACTGGTACATCTAGGACATGTGTCGTTATACCACAAGCCAGATCTATTTATGCTATTAAATATATAAGTGTAACGCGGTGACAAATGTGACAGCAGCATGACCGGCCCGTGACCTTGCGGTCAGAGGTCAACCTAAAAGACCGGGAGAGGTTCATCCCAGCTACTCAAACATAAAAAGGGGAAAGGCGCGCTCTCTCGCTCTCTCTCTCTCTCTCTCTCTCTCACACACACACACGCGCACACACACACACACACACACGCACCGCACATACAGTAACTGAAGTCAGTTACACTTTGAAAATGTACAGTAACAACAATAAGGTTTTCTTAACGTTTTCATTTCATGTCAACAACAACAAAATAAGAGTGAGCATTTGTAACATCTTCACCGGCGAATACGTTTTCACATGGAAAAAATACTAATCATTCAAATCATGGAACAACAAGAACAGTGCGCTCTGTGTGTGTGTGTGTGTATATATAATAGGGTTAGGGTGGTGGTAGAGCAGCAGTTCACTTCTCCTGCAGCAGTGCGGGGATGTTGATGTTCCAGCCGATGGCCTGCCGGTCGAAGCCACAGGTGAACAGGTTGCAGGACTGGTTCTCTTCGTTCCACGCAGAGCAGCACACCATGCGGCGGTGGCCCTGGAGAGACAGACATACACACAGACAGAGAAAGAAAGAGAGACAGACAGAAAGACAGAGAGAAAGAAAGAGACAGACAGACAGACAGACAGAGAAAGAAAGAACGTCATACAAAGAGAGACAGACAGAGAAATAAAGAAAGACAGACAGACAGACAAAGAAAGAGAGACAGATAGACAGATAGAAAGAGATAAGGACAGACAGAAAGAAGGGGAGACAGACAGACAGACAGAGAGAGAGAGAGAGAGATGCACACAAACACACACCAAATTAAGAATGTACAAACATAACCATATCCACCACAAGATCAACTTAATCTTTGAAGTACACATTCTACAAGTCAGGAGATGCATTCTGGAAATATTTACACATACAGAACTATGCAAAAGGTTGACTGTAAGCGTCGGCATTGAAATATGTATGTCAACAAGCACCCAGACCCATAATCACCTGCCCTCCCTGCACACACACACACACACTAACTCAAGTCCAAGTTACACACACACACACACACACACAGGTACGCACCATCCTGTTGCTGCGTGGGAGCCTGGCCAGCCTGACTCCGTTCATGTCGAACAGGCGGACCTGCCGGTTGTCGTGTGGCAGTGCGATGATGCGCTGGTTGGCGGAAACACTTATCCTGAAAGGGGGATCACATGACCACATCACATGGTGCGGCGGTCAGGGAGGCCGTATGGTCGGTGTGTGTGTGTGTGTGTGTGGGTGGGTGGGTCAGAGGTGTGTGTGTGTGTTGAACCGCGCTCGGTGCGAGCCACTCCGTATTCCACGGTACTATACTACAATACTTAAGTCACATGTTTACATCCCACACACAATCCAGATCAAAGGGTTTCTCCATCACACCGTGTCCTCGGGAGGACCTCAGAGCAGCCATGTTAATGTGTGCTCGTGGCAGCGTCGTCCGCTACAGACTTCTCCACTCAGAAGTTCCCTCAGAAGGTTCCGGTACGGACGTGGTGCGGAGAACACGATGATGTTGATGTTGTTGTCGTTTTTGCACACGTCTCCATTGCAGTATGTTGCGTGTCCCGTGCCAACGCGCTGTGTGTGTGTGTATGTGTGTGCGTGTGCCTGTATGTGTGCCTGTATGTGTGCGTGTGCCTTTGTGTGTGCCTGTGTGTGTGTGTGTGTGTAGCGGTCCATTAGGTCCCCGGGAGACTGTCCAACTTCCCCAGAGTCGAAGAGCAGGGGGAGGGGGAGGGGGAGGGGGAGGGGGAGGGGGAGGGAGGTGAGGATATTCACTCAGTCTCCGTCTGTTTGGTGTGACTCTGTGACATCGTGGCGCCGTGTGTGTACCCAACCAAACTACTCAGTTTAAATGACGCCATGGAGAGAAATGATGTTAGCTCATGGCATCACGTAGGGACATAACTTGGGGGTTCGATTACTTATGGGGCCAAGGAACAGTTTGGGTTCGGGGCAGATCCTGATCCAGATCCGAATCTGGATCCGAATCTGGATCCGGATCCAGGGGACTTTTTGGTGTGGGCGGAGGTATGAGGAGCTCTACCGAGGGCCCCCCAGTCTACCCCCCGTTACTCAACAGTGAGAATATTAATCTACGCAGGCGCATTCATCTCCTCAAATCATCACACATAGTTAGACCCAATCAGCGACCTGCTGGGGGTCCCCTTTGCCCGTTTATTGTGTTAATGTGTTGGGGACCTTGAGAAAATTACGCACAGCTGGAGCCAATTTGCCCCAGGAGTAGACATATTCTGAGCATCAACCATGACTGTATTTAGTTTGTATTAGTTTTTTTGTTGTTGTGTTCAAAGCAAGTTTAAATTAATTCGACTGATTCTGTTCTGCTATCATATTAGAGAGTTATTATCTGATAGAGAACACCAATCAAATACAATTATTATGTCAAGAATCACATTATTTTATTCTATCTTATTACTTTAAGTGATGGAATGGGATAGGCACTCGGGCGCCTCGACCCTTCTCCGGTCTCTACACTGGCTACTTGTAGTTGTAGTTCAAGACCCTGGTGCTAGCGCCTACAGGGCAGTGAACGGAACAGCTCCCTTCCTACCTCCAGGCAATGGTCAAGCCCTACATCCCTGCCCCGCTCTGCTACGTCGGGGCTTCCGCTTGCCCCCTCGCTTATGGGCCTTTGTGGCCGATCTTCTAAGTAGATTGTAAGTTAGATATTGTTCGCCAACTTATTGTACTTTTAACCGGAATTTATTGTACTTTTACCGGAGCACCGGCTCAGTTCTTGGAGACTTGTTCAGAATGAAATGCACTATTGTAAGTCGCTTTGGACAAAAGCGTCTGTGAAATGACTGCAATGCCACGTCATGTACTCATTCTCTGACAATACTTTACTACGTTAAGGTATAATAATCATCAATCAATAATGATGATGATTGGCATTAGCGGTGAAAAGACATGTGACGTGTTTCGACCAATGGCCTCGCCCTGCTCCAGTCCCACCCACCTGTTGACGGCCGAGTCGGTGCGGATGGTTGCTATGGGCGACCGCATGTTCTTCAGGTCCCACACCTTGACGGTCCGGTCGTCGCTGCCGGAGACCACGTTGTCCCCCACGGTGAACACCGCTGAGGTCACGGTGCTGCAGGATGGACACACACAGTCAGAATTGCCTTTATCCTCCTTGCACGTACAGGTTCAACAAAATTTCACTATTCGCTATTATCCAAATATATACATTTGTGGATTATCCTGTATTTTCATATTCTTGTAAATTTCTGTCTTTTTGCACATCTTCGGAGCTTGTGATTACATTTTACTGTACCTTATACATGTGAAAACATTATCCGAATTTTGTGGCAATCATCACACGTCACTCTTTATACACAGAACAGCAATTCAAAAAATAAATTATTGAAAAAGTAAACAGATTTAAATTGCGAAATATGGGTTGAAATATATATGGACATATTGCAGTGGTCAAAATGATATATATGCATATAACAGAGGTACGGTGGGATGTAAACATGTAACCAGGTATTGTAGTATTGCTGGAATACACTATTGTAGTGAGACAGAACTACAACACTGAGTCAATGTAAGTGTTTGGTGGTGTTGTTGGCAGGTCGTATCAGATATCAGCCATTTTCTCTTGGTTTCAGAATTGTTTCCCCCGTCTATATTTCACTTTTTCCAGGAGAACACAAAAAACACAAACCCACCGATGACTTCCTTCCAGGAAACCCCACCCTACCCGACAGGTAGACGGAGATATCACTCAGTAATATCTTTTGAGTGGCTCGCTTACCGCTCCTGTGCATTAGCGGCTATGCCTCCCCGTGCTACACTATCAGTGCTCTGTCTGTGTCTGTGAATAAAAACAATAATATCAGTCATCAGTGAGAACATCCTCCGGAAGCTTGTGTCGGGGCAACAAAAAAACAACAACCAGACAAGCAGCCCCACCGATCTCCTCTCTGGTTACCGTGGTTTCCATTCGCTGGAAGTTCACCTGCAGGCTTTTTTCACGTGCCTTCCCCACCATGAAATAGCCACGGATTACATGGTGTTCTGTGGACCAGAACTTTCTGGACACGGCCCCCTGGCTAACCAGGATTGGCATTCCAGGGATGTAGCTTGCAGCGAGGGAGGAAGGGTGGGGAATACATCCAAGACAGAACAGGCTCTGCCTCAGTGATGACGGCGAGGTCAGCGCCGGAGACTTATTTAATATCCATTATGTGGGCCCGTCCCCGTGGGGTTTTACTTAACATCCGCTTGGCGCCCGTCCTTTCGTCTGAACGGCGAGTCCCGAAAGAGAAGCAAATGAGATTTTCAGAGAGGCGGTGGCGGCGGAGGGAGGAAGGGAGGGGGGAGGTGTCGATTGAGATTAGCGGTGTGGTGAACACACGGACCCATTCGGTTTAGCCGGGGGGCCGGCCCGCCCCTCAATTTAAATTGACACGGCATTACAATCTAATTAGAAGGGCTAAACACCGCCTGATTAACACAGGCTGAGGCTGATGGGAAAAGCGCGGCTGCATTGCATCCGTGCTTAACAGACACTATAAGGAGAGGAGGAGGAGAGCGCTGGAGGAGGACGCCACGAATAAAATACAATACGTATCCTGGAGGGGTGAAGCGGTGACAGGTAGCTTTAACTGCAGGCCGAAAAGCAACCCAACCTGGGGGCTTATGAAGTCCAGAAGAAGAAGAAGAAGAAGAAGAAGAAGGGTTTGTTGAGGGTTTATGGCCCGGCCCGGCCGAGGCTTTTACGGTAATGCGCTCACCGGAACGCGGTGTCTGGATGGAGTCGGACACCGTGCCGAATAAAGTCCCTGGCCGTCTGTGTTTGGACATCAAGAGGAGTCAGAGCAGAGACGGGGGAAGGAGCAGGAGGAGGACAGGAGAGCTCAACAGCTCCACACACACCTGATGCTCTCCTACCCAACGTCAAATCACGTTCCGCCAGACCCCCGCCGGGCTGGTCTCCCGAATTGCACTCAACAAACTGAGCTTTCCCCCCTTTCCAATCCCCTCACAGTTAAACCCCTTGCGTTAAAACCCTGATTATTTGGGTGTGATTGAAGGAAATGTCCTTTCAGCCATCTTACTTAGCTTAAGTCGCTCTGTATCAGGGCACCGAGTCCCATCAGGGGACGACAAAAACGGTTTCTCAGTGTGAGAGAGAGAGAGAGAGAGGAGAGAGAGAGAGAGAGAGCGGGGGAGAACGAGAGACATAGAACGAGAGTGAGAACAAGAGAGAGAGGGGTGAGAGAACGAGAGAGAGAGAGCGAGAGCGAGAGCGAGAGGAAGGGACGAGAGAGAGCGAGAGAGAGGGGAAGGGACGAGAGAGAGCAGGAGAGAACATTAGAATGCCATATGTAGAGCAAGTCTGCTGCCACTTCTCGTTTGCCGAGCGCCATTTGTGCGCTCGCGTGTGCGGTTGTCATTACGCCCGCAATTACCGGGGGCGGGTTGGACGGGGCGGTGGGGAACGCTCTGCACTTTGGACCGCCGTGGCTCGCTGTCAGGGAGCGTTAGCGGTAATTGCCGGTGAAGATGCTGGAAAACCAAGAGTCTCTCTCTCTCTCTCTCTGCCCTTCCCTCTCTCTCCCTCCCTCTTCCCTCTCTCCCTCCCTCTCTGTCTGTCTGTCTCTCTCTCTCTCCTTCCCTCTCTTTCTCTTCCCCTCCCTCCCTCTCTCTCTCTCTCGCCCTCCCTCCCCGTCTCTCTCTCTCTCCCTCTTTCCCTCACTCCCTCCCTCTCTCTCTCTCTCTCTCTCGCCCTCCCTCCCCTCTTCCCATTAAAAATCATTCACACCCGCTCCTCTTCATCATCTTCGCCTGCCTCCCCTCAGCTCCCCCGGGGCTGGTGCACTGATCACATCATTTATGTCCTGTCATTATATCATAATGGGAGTTAAGGAGGAGGAGAGGAGGAGGAGGAGGAAGAGGGGGGGCGGTGAGCAGAATGGTGACCTAATAATAATAATAATAATAATAATGCTGCTGTTCCAGGACCCCTGCAGATGACCCGCGTTACTCGCAGGAGTAAGCGGTGGATATAGGGAGGAACAGATTTTTGTCTCCCATGTGGGTCAGCGGTCACCTGGCTGCTCTCGTCAGCTCCAGACACACACACACACGCACACATTGGGGCCTTTTTTATGTGGTAGCCAGATAACACACGGTTGTTTTCTCAAGACGTGGGACGCCGTCCGCTATGATGGCAGTCAAACTCTGGTACACGACCTTAACAACAGCAGTGGCTTGCCATCATTTTCCGTCCTTTTCCAAGTTCGCGAGGGAACCTCTGCTCAGCAAACAGCCATTTATAAAGTCGCTTATACGGCGGGTGGGACTCTAGCATTAATTCCCCCCGCCCCCCCCCCAAACGGATGACGTCTGTGGTGCTAATCAGAGAGGCCAACAGGGGAGCCAGGGGGGGGGGGGGCCCTGGATTTGCGTCATGTCCCGCCTGTACCCGCTCCTCCGTAACAGAGCGTTGACGGCATGCACCAAGCGGCTGACGGTGAGCTGCATGAGTCACCTCCCCGAGAACCCCACAAACTCCGCATACCTTGGTACCCAGAGGACCCACACAAACTCACACGCTCCCGCCAATGCGGTCATCGCCGTCGACATGCCAATGTGTCTCCCCCGACTCCGCACGGGAAGGAAGTCATTCGCTCAGACGGAGACGGATGTCTAATCTCACCTCGCTCATTTGATTGATTAGGGAGAAACGGCGCTGGATTCTGGGAGAATATTTCAGTGCCGTAGGCCGGGGGGGGGGGGGGGATACACACAAACGATGCATACAGCGCTGCATCATTTGAAATAAGTGACTAATGGCAGACGAGATGTGTGTGCGCATCATCGGTGGCTACCACTTGGCGTGCGCGCCACGCACACACGAAAACTAGAAGCTCGTGTCTCGTTTTTTAAAGGGTTGAAATCCGTAGAAAGCCGCAGACAGGCCTCACAGTGGTCGTCTGAAATGATCAGCTCCTCTCACAGAGCCAAATTACACAGAGGGGAAGGATTAGCGTGCACATGGGCAGACAAATGAGAGAGCAAGGCACACACACACACACACACACACAGAGAGCGAGAGCGAGAGAGAGGTTAGAATAAAAGAAAACGAGAGAGAGAGAGAGAGAGGAGGAGCAGTCATCAAGGCGACGAGTGAAGCACTCCATAATGAATGGGAGAGAAGTGGAGGATTTGGCTTACAGCAACAGGGCCGAGAGTTTAATGTGACACTGTACCAAAAAAAAGGACAACTGAGAAGAAGAAAAAATAAATAAATAGGGCATAACATGGTAGAGACCGACAAAAACCTATCGATAACGCTATAGCACCACCCAGTGGACAATATGTGAACTGTGCAATGTAGCTTGTTCCTGAACGTCGTCTGTATTCCACAGTTACCGCAAAAATACAACACAGTGAAGTAGAAGATTAAGCTTTGATGTTGACTTAGTGGGCCATAGTGGTGTGTGTGTGTGTGTGTGTGTGTGTGTGTGTGTGTGTGTGTGTGTGTGTGTGTGTGTGTGTGTGTGTGTGTGTGTGTGTGTGTGTGTGTGTGTGTGTGTGTGTGTGTGTGAGTGAGTGAGTGAGAGACTGACTCGGTGTGTCCCTGGAAGACGTTGACAGAGTGGATGGAGGGGTCTCTGAAGTCCCACAGTCTGAAGGTGGTGTCTCTGGACGAGGTCACCACCAGCCGCTGGGAGGGGTGGGTGCAGCAGTGGGTCAGCTCCTGGTCATGGCCTGACACACACACACACACACGTGTCAAATTTATAAGCAATACAAACTTACAAAGCACTCGCATACATCCACAAGCACATACAAAGATATTGGTGCCAGCTTATCAGAGTGAGTGAGTGTGTCATTAGCATTCTTTGGACATACAGTCTGGATGGATAGACGGATGGATTATGATGCAGATAAGCCAACCTGTTTTTGTGTGTGCGGTGTGAGGGTTTATGTGTGAGTGCATGTTCGTGCATACGCGTGTGTGTGTGTGTACGTGCGTGAAAGGTTACCAGTGAGGGTGTGAACCAGCTCCGAGGTCTCCACCTCGTACAGGTTGGCGGCGCGGTCCCAGGAGGCCGTCACCACCTGTCGGCCCCCCACCAGCCAGTCGGCGGCGATCACCACGCCCTGGTGGCTCTTCAGGGTGGCCGTGGCCACGCGGATGGTGGGCACCTCGCCGGGGCCCTCGCCGTCCAAGTCCCCCTCCTCGCGGTCGGACGAGTCTTGGTCGTCGTCGCAGGAAGCCTGTGTTCAGAACAGTCGGTCAGAAGTGAAGCAACCGATCAGAGACATCGTCCACGCCTGAGAACACTTCTACTGTTGTAGAAGATATCTGTGAAAAAACTATTTCAAAACGCTCACGTAAGCATGCCAGGTCAGTAGGTGGCGGCACCACTTCAGAAGAACGTTAGGAGCGCTGTATAGTGTGTATGATGATGAATTAAGGCTAGGTCAACTTGTGAAACGTGTCATTAAACCCAACGAGTGCGAAGCGTTTGTCTGTTTTGTTAAACCTCCGTTTCACTGGTCACAGAAAACTGAGTTTTGAAAACACATTTTTGTGTGTGTGTGTGTGTGTGAGAAAGGGTTTCACACACACACACACACACACATGTGCACACACGCACACATTTTGATAATCCATTGAAGCCACCCGTCTGATGGGAACTCAAATGAGTGCAGTGCAACATGAGGAGAGCACCCTATGGGTATGTTCAAAAGGTGGAGCCGTGGGTGTGGATGGAAATTAGATGTCAAAAAAAATAATCAAAACACCTTCAAGGACTTCAGAGGATCAGACCGCGGGGGGTACCGCCAGCTGTATTTGATATCCAGATTAATCAGCGACGTGAATGCGTTTATTTACGCAGATTCTGCTGATTATTCAAGGGTCTCTGTGAGTGGGTAGTCCCGGGACCGACCGGGAGTTATTTAAGCGCTTGTGGTTGTACGTGCAGACGGGTAAAAAAAAGTATAAGCCAAGACGCAGCCTGGGACCAACGCGAACACCTTCCTCTTCATCATCCTCTTCCACAACAGAAAACACATTGCTGGGACATCTAATTCAAATGCATTTAGCGATTCCGTATCAAAGAGAAGACCATGTATAAAAGACAAGCGGCACACATCACAAGGAACTTATTCAAATGACATCAAATAAGGACATAATTAATCAATGTGCATAAATTAATTCAACTATAAAGCATCAAGTAAAAGTGGTACCTCTCCTAATGAATGGGAGACACTGAACTAATGACAGAAACATGTAAAGCGACGATGACCACCCACTGAAGCCTCGGGGACATTTAAAGACCAAAGTAAATTGTCTTGTTGATATCGGTCTCTACACGGATATACCGTATTGACCCGAATATAAGACGACCCCGATTATAAGACGACCCCTCTTTTTCAAGACTCATTTTTGGAAAAAATATATATTTATTTTTTTTGAAGACCAAATCTTTTTTTTATAAAGAAAATCTTTTTTTTGGAAAATAATGATAACACACATCACACATTGTGTTAAAATTTGCCTAACTTGACAAACAAAAACAAAACAGGCTAGATAGATTGCAATGAAACAGTAGTGCAATAAAACGGTAGAGCAATGAAACAGAACATCAGTCTATTGGTCACATCAAGTCTTCTCATTCAGCTCGTCTTCTACGTCGCTGGTTGTTCCTCTCACTCCCGCTATCGTCACTCACGGTGTCTGCTTCCCCGTCTCCTCCCACATCACGTCATCCTCGCTGCCATCCATGGCATACGCAGCATTTCTTAAACCCATTAATGCTTTCTGGGGAAACGTCAGCCCATGCTTGCAAGATCCATTCACAGAGCAAACGTACTGCAGGCTTTTGGATTTTTCCAGACGGTGTCAGTGCGTGATTAGCAGCCAGGAGCCACTCTGTGGATCTCTTGCGCAGATTAACCTTGAATGGTTTGTTAACGACCACATCCAACACCTGCAGCTGGCTTGTCATTCCGCCCGGTATGATCACTAGGTGACTAGGTTTTGACTGGCTCAGTCAAGTGTCCACGGAAAGCATCCAGAATCAACATGTTCCTCTGCTTTCTGAGTCCCCCACGCCGTCTGCCCCACACCACCTTGAGCCAGTCCACCACAAGCTCCGTCTCCATCCAGCCCTTTGCCTGGGCACCTACCATAATCCCCCACGTACGGGGGAAGTTGTGTCCCATCTGCGAGGCGCGTTAACATGACCGTTACTCGGCTCTTCTCGTTTCCAGTAGATCAGTAGATCACTGATTTGTCGCCTTTCTTATGCACAGTGACAGATGGCATGTCAAAATACACAGGCGTTTGATCCACATTGCCCATCTGATCAAGGGGGTATGAGTGCTTCTTCCTTAACTTGATCACATATCGCTGATAAGACAGTAGCTTCTCTCTGAAGTCTGAGGGCAGGCGCTGGGCTTGTCCTGCGTCGCAATGACAGGTGTTTGATGTCTCTGCTTCGTTTATCACCATTATCTTAAAATTGGCATCGTAACTTCGTCTCTTCTGTTTATTAACTTGCCCTACTTTTGAGCCACTTTTTTCAAGTTGGTCGCTGTCTCTCCATTTCTAACTCTCCAGGTAACTATTTTTATGTACTGTTACTTTGAGACTTTGAGTTACTTTAAGTGTCGCGCGGTGTCTCGGAACACTCGTTTGGCGCGATCTGTTGTTGCGCAGTTACATGTGCAATTACGGTACATCGAAAAGTCTAAACCCCGATTATAAGACGACCCCTCTTTTTTTGATTTTTTTCTAGGAAAAAAAACCCGTCTTATATTCGGGTCAATACGGTATATCAAATATCAAATCGATTGATATTTTGGATTTGGAACTTGTCGTAGCTTTACGAACGATGCACTGCATAAATCACGACAGTAACTAAATCGCATTTTCTTTTGTAATCATTTTTAAGTAGCCTGTAGGGATGGCCACAAATATTCAACTCCGATAATATATGACTTAATAAAATAGAATAAAGTCCCGTTAATATTAAATATCAGTGGTTATGATAACATATATGGCTAAAATGGGCTAAAATCTGTCTTTTCCTTTTCTCTGTTGCATCGAAACTCAAACGTGTCATCCCATACAGTAAGTGTCACCCAAGAGTGTGAGTGAGTGAGAGACTGAGTGAGAGAGTGAGAGACTGAGTGAGAGACTGAGTGAGAGACTGAGTGAGAGACTGAGTGAGAGAGTGAGAGAGAGAGTGAGAGACTGAGTGAGAGAGTGAGAGACTGAGTGAGAGACTGAGTGAGAGAGAGAGTGAGAGACTGAGTGAGAGAGAGAGTGAGAGAGAGAGTGAGAGACTGAGTGAGAGAGAGAGTGAGAGACCGAGTGAGAGACCGAGTGAGAGAGTGAGAGACTGAGTGGGAGAGTGGGAGAGTGAGAGACTGAGTGAGAGAGTGAGAGACTGAGTGAGAGAGTGAGAGACTGAGTGAGAGACTGAGTGAGACAGTGAGTGAGAGAGTGAGAGACTGAGTGAGAGACTGAGTGAGAGAGTGAGTGAGAGAGTGAGTGAGAGACTGAGTGAGAGAGTGAGAGACTGAGTGAGAGAGTGAGAGACTGAGTGAGAGAGTGAGAGACTGAGTGAGAGACTGAGTGAGAGAGTGAGAGAGTGAGAGACTGAGTGAGAGAGTGAGAGACAGTGAGAGAGTGAGAGAGTGTCTGTATCAACGTACAGTAGCATCAGGTGGAGGCTGGGGGGCAGGCAGCTGCACCATGTACCGCCAGATGTGTGCCGTCTGGTCTCCAGAGGCTGCGGAGGGGGAGGGGTTTGGGGGGGTCAAACAAAACAAAACAAGGTTACCACGGTGACCATGTACCCCACCCTACAGACAAAAACACCGTCACGCCTCCACAAACAAACACACACGACAAAAACAAAAAGGAAGCGGGCTGAAGACCTAGCCGTGTTGCTTTGACAAAACATGATACATGGGCCGAGGTAGAGAGTGAGGGCGAGAGGGAGGGAGAGAGAGGAAGAGGGAGAGAGAGAGAGAAAGAGAGAATGAAAGGAAGAGAGAGAGAAAAGGGTGAGAGGGAGGGAGAGAAAGAAAGAGAGGGAGAGGGAAGAGAAGGAAGAGAGGAAGAGAGAGAAAGGATGAAAGACAGAGAGAGGAAGAGAGAGAAAGGGTGAGAGGGAGAGCGAGAGATGAATTGACAGCGAGGGTTAAGAAGAGAGCCGGCTGTGACTATATAATATTTAAAAAAAAATGGTCTTTATTTCAGGATTAGAGACTCTGACAAACAAAACATTGACAAATGTACCTGTGAGAGCCATCTGCTCAGTGGGGTGGAACTTGATGGAGTTGACTGAGGGCGAGAAAACACAGCGTGTAAAAAAACAAACTGAACGCATCGATGGCCTCCACCAACTGTCACCGCCGCTGTTCAAATATAGATGTGCTTCATATGATCCGAGTGTCCCAAATTACTTCAAAATATAGAGACAGTGTGAGCAAACTTTTTAAAGCAGCAAAGACAGCAGTTACACGCCATTAGTTTGCAGTCATTAAGACAAAGCCTAATTTTCCCCCATTAGATATTCAACAAAGAGATTTAGTTATGCATTTCCAAAATAACCACACACACACACACACACACACACACACACACACACACACACACACACACACACACACACACACACACACACACACACACACACACACACACACACACACACACACACACACACACACACACACACACACACACACACACACACACACACACACACACACACTTTTTAACCTACTCTCGACTCAACAATGCAATGGTCATATCTGCACCATCAGTACCATCCCTGGTGGTGAGGCCTCTCACCTGAGCCCGCGTGGCCTGCATACCTCAGCACACACTTCCCTGTGTCTATGCTCCACAGCAGAGCGGAGTGATCTGCACACGGAACAACAAAGGGAGAAACGTTCGATCTCCACGGGGGTCCATAGTCCATAGAAAAAAAAAAAAAAAAAAGAACAGACTGTGTATGCATGGTGGGTCAGGGACCTGCGGAGGCGGTGCCCAGGACCACGGGCTGGGTCCGGGTGACCGCCAGGTCCCAGATGCCATCCCTGTGGCCTATGTACTCCTTGAGCAGCTGGCAGACCGCCCGCGACCCGGCGGTGGCCTTGAAGCTCGACACGATCTTGGGACGGAGGAGACACAACGAGAATGAACGGCGGAAAGTGACGAGGTGTTAGCTGGGTGCCAACGCAGTGTGGCACCAATGTTCAGACCCCCCGGGGAGGATCCCTTGTTAACTATGCAGAGAGCTTGGCATCGTTTACCCGTAAAGCCATGAGTACAGGCCATCGCGGCTAGCTCCCCCCGTTAGCATACATGCAGCGAGTGGCAGCATGTATGCTAACGGGGGGAGCTAGCCGCGATGGCCTGTACTTACATGCTGCCACTCGCTGCGCTCTACCCAAGCTAACTGGCTGCAGTTAAAAAACGGCATCAGCTGCAAGCCGCAGTGCATTCAGATTTCCGTTAAGGGCATCCTATTTTGGGGGTAAAAACACCTACATTCAATTTAGTAGTCCAAGCTGTTTTTAGTTACATTCATCAGTCAGCATTAGCAGTGCCCCTCCCCCCCCCCCCTTTGAATTTGGACAACATAATCTGAAGTTAGTACCCAGATGATAATCTGATTAAATCCTCCCTTGAACCCTTGTGTCCTTGCCCCCCACCCAGTGTGGGTTGTTCATAGTGCAGGTCCATCTTCTAACAAAGACAAGGTGGCAATTCAACCGCTTTGAATATTCTCTTATCTTCTAAAAGTGTGAGGTCCAAGCAAAGGAAAGAAAGGGATGGATTATCATCGTAAACTCTTTTTGTTCATTTTCAATATTCAGGTCATTTTGAGAGAACCTTTCAAGAGTACCTTGGTGTTAAGAATATATATTGTCTAGAAGTGACAAAAAGGAAACGCTAAATGGAAACTTTTTGAATGAAAAGTTGAAGTGCTGAGGTCAGGATTTGGCACTCTTAGGCTCAAAAATGTACAAAAACACTTTTCATGTATCCTCAACTTTGTATACTATATACTATACGTACGTTTTTAAAAAGCAATAAACCATCATGTTCCAACCACCTGGAGATTAAGCTCTTCTCTGTTCTTCTTCTCCTCTCATAAACTAACATTTACATAACTTGTTATGACAACACTGAAATGTTTAGGCACTTATGTTTGCAAGTAGTATGTACACATCACCAAAAGCACACCGTAAAACTTAGGTAACTGTGTTTGAGCCTATATTTGTGGCAGATATGAATATTCAAAACTATTATTATTATATATATATATATATATATTTTTTAACACAATCGTGACCTGCTAGGGGGGGGGGGGGGGGGGGCAGGGGTCAAGGGTCAGACTTAAGCTATGAAGTTCAGCCTGCAGGCCAGCTCCCATGCTGAGCGATCAAAAACGCGGCATCAAGGCAATTACCCATGAATCTCCACCCAACAATTCCCATGAGGCCAGACTGAAACTGCGGGGTCCCCCTACTTTGCCATGGAAGGTGCACAACCACTATATACACCGCAGGGGGAACGAGAGGAAGAGATAGACGAAATTAGTAAAACCTTTAGTTTGGGTCTGGTTGGGTTTTACCGATAGTATTGATCAACCATCGTCAACCTGCTGCGGATGTGGTGGTGCTTCTCATTTGGGGAAAATGTGTATGAATGTGTGCAGGGGAAAACTCCTGATTAAGGATGGAGGAAAAACACAGGCAGCACTTTTAACTGTTTGAGCATGGAATTCATCTTCGCTGCTGCACAAATATACATGACCTGATCTGAGAACTCTTACCCACAGCGTCGGCAGCCCATGTGTATGGCCAGAATCATTTGCTATTTGCAAATGGACTTCCATTTATTGTGTTTGGCAGAGCAAGTGGAGGGCATAGAGGAGGCTTATGTTACAGCTCTCTCCGAACAGATCACTCAAGGTATTTCAATTGATCGCCTTCTCTTTACAAGTCGTGACCTCGGAGGAAGAAATAAACGGGCTAGTCTTCCGCTTCCCCGATACGGTCACAAAAGGTGCTTTTGTTTCGGCCAGTAAAAAAAAAGCTCAATATTTACATAGATGGCTAATCTAGTTATGCTCTGTGGGGGTGGCTTCGGTGGTGTTTAATTAACCCATTACCTTGCTGGTGGAGGCTTTGTATGTGGTCTTCAGCTTCTGGGACAGTTGACTGGTGCTGTGGCTCGCTGTGGGTTAGAGAGACAAAGAGGGCAAGGTTGAAACCGCCGTCGTCTCGGTCAGTGTTTCCCAAAGTGTGGGCCGCGGCCCACTGTCGGGCCATCAAGGTACTGCCGGTGGGCCGCTAGAGGTCATTTACAATTAATAAAGAAAAGTTAATTTAAAATAATGATAATAAATATTTACACAAAAGAATATAAGTGCCCATAAGCGTATATAAGTGTTTGCTTGCTATAACGTTAAAATGATATATATATGGAAATACTTGTGACTTAAAGTTTGGGAGGGCCGCAAACAATTTTCAAAATTTCCAATTGGGCCTCTGCATTCTTTGTTATGGAAGTTTGGGAAACTCTGATCTCCATAATACTGAAACAATGCTCCCAAGCCTATCCGGTAGTGATAGGACACTGCTCGCAGTTTCCTGTGCATTTGACCACACATCATCTTATTGTTAAATGATCAACGGTAACATGAGGGGAGGACAGTGATGAAACGCATGCTTTACCTTTGGCTTTGAGGGCGCCCTTGTTGGGGTCTCCCCCCTCCATGATCTGTCCATCGCCAGACAGACGGTCGTTCAGAGAATCGATCTCCCGACGCACTGCAACGGAGACGTCCACAATGACGTTAAACCTCAATGTAAACAAGTCTCACATCTTGCGGACTCTTTTACATTGAGGGCATAACGGCTGCGGTTAATAAGATATTACATATGTCTGCAATGGACATGCATTACTGGACTGATCCGACAACTCACGTTCAAGGTTCTCGATGTACAGATTCTCAAACTCTCGCTCGATCTGCCCAAAAAGGTCAAGGAGATTGTTTCGCAAGGATAGGGGAAGCTTGGAATCCTCAGAGAAAGAAAATACATATTCGAAAGGTTTGGCTTTCAACTCAACAAAAACAAACAGCACGTACAATTAAATAGCATCGACTTAGTCACTGATCAAAGTCTGGGTTAATGGCAAAATACACAGAAATTATGATGCAGTCAATGCAAATGGACAAATTTGGGGCGTAATTCACACAAATTCACGCATAACTTGGTGGCTGGTCTAACTCCTGCAAGACAATGTTTACAGTAGCCGGTTTAAACAGTACTCCAGGCCCTGGGGTAAGCACTGAGCATAGTAAACAATGTTAATTTAACTACAAACTACATGAAAAACAAGACTACAGAAAACACTAAGCAAACTCTAAAACTCTAAGTTAGTGTGCCCAGAAGGACAAAACGCAATGCATGCAAACAGAAGTACAATCTGAAAAGAAAACAATACACTTAAAAGCTTGGTTTAGATAGTTTGCCTTCAGAGCTGCTGCCTATTTCGCTGCTTGATTTGAAACACGGGTGGTCATGGGGAACTGAATACTTTGCCATCAGCTGCCCTTTCTTCTGGCCTACATTCAGCCCACAAGTGTGTCACCGTAAGTGAACCCCACTCTTCATTCTGCTAGCACCGCATGTGTAAGTTACACATGTTACACAAGAAAGAAAAAAAAAACATCTTCACAAAACAACAGAGCGCCCCTTATATCCCAAGAGCAACGCAGCCGGCAGTGGGCCCTAAAATCTATAGCGCTTTGTGGACGTAAGGCATAATGACGGCATTATGGGGTAGGAGGTAGAATGGCAACAGGATACAGAGCTGTTTGCTGCGTGTGTGTGCACATGTGTGCAAACGTGCGCATGTGTGTGCGCGTGTACGCCCACAAGCAATGTCTGTTTGACTTGTTGTTTATGAATGGAGGTTTGCTTTTTGTATGTACAATGCACCAGCAGGTTTGGGCATTGGATCAAGATGGTGAAAAGGCTAATTAGCGTTGGACAAGCAGCCTATATTAAACCGTAATGAGAACACTGCCCGACGTCAGTGTCATGCATTGAGCGTCAAGAACATTGCCCAGGGGAGAGTCACTTGTGGGCGAAAGGATGGAGTCACGAGTTGACTTGTCAAAGAACCTTCCAAGGGAGAAAAACATAAGCCTGTATGTATGCTGTATGTTCCAGATTACCCCACGCCTCTCACAACAGGACTCTCGCAGATATTGATTGGCAGCAGAAAAGGAAACTGTCCTATTGTAACACGGATCTGTGTATGCAGCCATTAGCACCATACAAAACAGAGTCATTGTTTTTTCTGAATAATTGTAGTGTCATTGTAAACACAATGACACTAAACGCTATACACTGAGGGAATTGCCCTATGACATGCATACCTTCTGGGAAACTTTTCAACAGCAAATATTTTGAGAGGGCAGCTCCCCAAACTGGAATAACCACCTTGGCCTTAATCAAACAGTAATGCACACTTTATGAGGCCGCACGACGATGCACCTGACAGCTGGCTACAGCAGCAGCAGCAGCAGCAGCACTCACAGAAGCATCCACTTACTGAATCTCTCCCTATCCCCCTCTCTCTCGCTCCGTCTACTCCGTCTATTCCGTCTATTCCGGCTCCAACTTTCTTTCTCTCTACCTCCCTCCCTCCCTCTCTCTCTCTCTCATTAAAAAGGGAGAATCGATATGTGCTTGCAATTTCAGCCCCAAACATTGACATGCTGTAGCTTCAGCCTCATCGGAGACGGTCACTCCCTGACTGTTCTGACAATACAGTATTGAAACAACCACGTTTCACCAACACAATAAAACACAGGTGAAATGTCGTTCCGAGAGCAATTACACACAATACGGTTTGTGACAAAGATGTCAATGAATAGGACAGTAATAGCAATTAATCAAAATCACTTCAACGGGACACGTCAACACTTTCCTTAGTGGAAGTGGAGAGAGCAAAACCTTGTTAACACTTGGCAGTGGAGCCAAGTGAGAAAAATGTTGCAACACCAGGAGACTTCATATTATATAAAAAAAAAAAAAGCAAAAAAAAAAGCAATGTTGTTCGACCGGCTGGTGTTTCCAAGATAACAAAAAAAAAGAACACAAAAATAAAATAAAAACACATGGCCATCACAATTCTAATCAACAAAAAAAACATCCCAGCCTTATCAGTTCTCGGGTAAGCATTCAATTGAATGTATTTAATTATTTATAGTGTGTGTGTGTGTGTGTGTGTGTGTGTGTGTGTGTGTGTGTGTGTGTGTGTGTGTGTGTGATGGTGATCTGTGCAGTGTATCACATGCATGGGATCATGGGATCATGGCCTTACCTGTCCCTCCAGCATGTCTCTGTGCGCGCCGGGCGGCCTCTCCTCCGTGCTGTTGGTGCGCCGTATGGACAGGCTGTGGGCCTTGCGCTTCTGCTTGGGGTGACGGGCGGCCGACGCGGAGCCGCTGCTTCCGCTCTCGACAGGCATCCCTCCTCCTCGGTGGTGTCGTCACCAGCGGCGGCCCTGCCCACCTCCTACCTGGGAGACTGGCTGGGTAACAAACACACACAAAACCACTGGGGTTAGATTAGATTAGGGATTCGAAGGTTGACGATACGTCCAACAGCAGAGAATTCGACCTAAATTCATATCGATATATATCTATATATAGATATTGATATCATGGGGATGTCGACATGTATGTTTTATGTTGTACGTCAAGTTGCGACGACAGGAAATCCGTTAGTCGCATTAACAGTAATAGCGAATGACAAAAAGGAATTACAGTCGCCACACGTCATGGTGGTGTGTGTGTGTGAGAGACATTATAAGACCGAGATGATGATAATGATGGTGTGTGTGTGTGTGTCTGAAATATAAGACCGAGATGATGATAGGGTGTGTGTGTGTGTGTGTCTGAGACATTATTAGACCAAGATGGTGTGTGTGTGTGGGAGAGAGACATTTGATCGTTTTCCAATAAGATGAGTTAGTCAAGATAAACACAACCACAACAACAACGACGACAGCCCTAGCGAAGACCCGTGTCCTACGCTAGGACACAAGCTAGACGCTAGCACGGTCGAGACTTCATTTACATTTGCCGTCGCTACTAAACACCATTAATAAAGAGCGGAATTTGATACCTGCTGTGAATACCTACTTTAGAAATAGTGTTAGGTGTTAAATGACTAAATAAATTAGCTTAAACGCTAGCGAGGAGCTAGCCGACAGATCACCTTCCCCCGAAGGCTGCGGCTACACAATTCAACTTTGAACCCGACGCACATCTGACATCTGTATAGATGTCATAATCTAAGCGGAATAATTTAACTAATTCACTAAATAAATGTTAGTAGTTAGAATGTAGAACAACAGCAGTTCCCGCATTATCAAACGTATATATTATTATTGTATTAGTATTATTATTATTTTTCCTCCACGGTGTCAAGTGGGTAGGTGTTTCGCTCGGCGGTAGCCAATGGCGTGTCGAGGTTGTCCTGTACGGAACCAATGGGTGAATGCTACGTCACACATGCGCCTAAGGCGGCGAATGATTGACAAGGCACGGCGCACGCCCGTTGTGGTAACATCAGTAATATCGCGAGAGCGTGGCCTGCATTGGAAACGACCCATATAACTGGTAATCGCTGCTCTGATTGTTCGTTTCTTATCTACCCTGAACTCCGATTAATGTGTCAGTTTACGTGTAAGACGACCGACTGGTTGTCTTGACAACAGTGCGTGTCGCCCTAGTGTCAACCCCAACGCTGGGCGGTGCGGTGCGGGCAATGTAGTAATGGTCCGATGGCGTGGTTACAAAACGGGCGGATTTGCGTAAAAGGCGAAACGGAGTTTGAACGCATTCCGGACGTGGAGTTTTAAATTTGATAAACGCCTCTCGTTTTGCAAAAATATGAATAGATTAGATTAAAATGTTGTGTCATTGCAGAGCACAAGTACAGTACAGCAAAACATAATTTGGCATCTAACCAGAGTGCAAATGTTGCAATATATTATTGACAATTAAATAAGATGTAAAGACGATGTAAAGAAGTCTAATATAATAACAGGTAACAGTGAATGTTCTAGTAGTTTACCATTCAAGTCACTCAATTATAAAGCACTTTGGTTCTAAAAGCGCTTTACAATTGAAAAAAGTGCAGTCGGTTCACCATATTGTTTAGCGTCCCTTAACACTATTTTTTTTTTTTTCAATTGTTGTTTGTAAGTGTTTTTTTTTAGAAATGCCGATATTGTCACTGTACTACAGTGACAATATCGGCATTCTCGTGGTTCTGAACAACAACCCAAAAAAAAAGCGCTTCCGATCCCGGCGCAGTGGAACTCCGGTCCGGTGTTTACCGACGCCCCGCGGCGTCACGCCCTGTGATTGGCTGTCCTTTTTGGTCAGGAGATGGCGAGGTGGGCGGGGCTCCGCTTCATGAAGTCACTCTGCCGCGACCCACGAGCCGCTCTGCTGCGGTCAGAGACACCTGCGTTCGGTCGGATCCGACAACCGGCCTACCTGTGCTCATCATCATCATCATCATCATTATCATCCGTCCGTACCGGGCAGTTATCACGGTAGGTCGTCGTTACATCACCGTGCAACTCTGCTCATATCCCATTTAATACCCAGTAGACTGTCTTTTAACCTGTACTTTTAACCTGTGAATCATATTACCATGCACTTTACTGCAGCATTTGCACTCTGGTTAGATGCTAAATTATTTTCGCTGTACTGTACTGTACATTTGAATCGAATCTAATGTAATCGAATCTGAGAGGGGGAGATTGGTTTAGCTCCTTTAGATCTGATGGGTAGCTCTTAAAGTTCTGTACCTAACTAACGAATGCTCGTCGTTTGCTCTGGGTATTTATACTAAGTCATCCAAGTGAATGTTTGTTTGGTGTGTGCATTAGTATTATTTGCTATCATTAGATTAGATTCAAATGTATTGTCATTGCACAGCACAGCACAAGTACAGCGAATTAAGTTGGCATCTTGCAAGAGTGCAAATGTAACAGTGAAGTGCATGGTAATATACAATGTACAGTGGTATATTCAGGTAAGTCTACAAGTATCAACAGGTAGTGGGCAAGGGTATGCAGTTATATCAACAGTTGTAGGTACAAATGTACATGGCTATCATGCAGGTATGTCAGCTATAGGTAGAGGTAGGGAGGTGTGATTACAGTGAAAGGCAGTTGAATGGACATTGATGGTGATAAGGATATAGTGAGCCGAGTTCATAAGTACGTCACTTGCCATTTGCAATTAACAGGGTTATAGTAGGCATGGTAAGAATCACCGATTTGCATTGGTACAACGTCATAAAAGTTCACGATACGATTGCCCTATCAAAAAAAGTGTGCACCGGATACAATTTGGAATGAAGTCGAGATGTGTCGTTTCTAAAATCTTTGCATTGGTAAAATCTGATTGATTATTTTGGGACCCCCTAACCCTGCCACTCTGTTCAGTTGATGATCAACTTACTATCTCTCTCTGCTCCACATGGCATCTTCAGTGAGGCAAGAGGGCTTTGTACTTCGGTCAACATGGCGGAGATAAACACGGACAACCTGGACGAGAAGCAGGTGCAGCTCCTGGCAGAGATGTGCATCCTCATCGACGTAGACGACCGGAAGATCGGAGCGGACACCAAGAAAAACTGTCACCTGAACGCCAACATTGATAAAGGTGAGCCATGTCTGATAATCACCCATTGGCATGTGTCACACTCGTATAGTCGTACACATGTGGCTACGTTGATTTTAAGGGTGAATCTTGAACGTCAACACTGGTCTCCAATTAAAGATGCATTGCCTTTTTATTGGACTGTGGACTAGAATTTCTTCTAATGTTCAACTTTCCCAGGTCTATTACACAGAGCATTCAGCGTCTTCATTTTCAACAAAGAAGATAAGCTGCTTCTGCAACAGCGGTCAGACGCTAAAATCACCTTTCCAGGTAAGCACACAGCGACTGTCTGTCATTGTTTTGTTTTTATTTTTATTTTCTACTCTTAGAACGATCAGAAACAACAAGCATGGGGACAGCTGTTCTAGTATGGTCCGATTATGAATGTAATACACAATACCTAATCTACATTACGAGATGGAATATATACGGCAAAAACACTTCAGGCTGTCTTTTATATATTTATTTCACGCTTTATGTACACCCTTACAAGCGATAAGCACCGTATGTTAACGGTTGCCATGACGCTGTGGTATTTATTAATTTTCTTAATCGTATTTCTCCACCTTTTGCGTGTAGGCTGTTATACAAACACATGCTGCAGTCATCCTTTACACACGGCCAGTGAGATGGAGGAGCCAGAGGCCATCGGGGTGAGGAAAGCCGCACAGAGGAGGCTGCAAGCGGAGCTGGGGATCCCCGTGGAACAGGTACGGCAGAACGGCCCCACAGTCTCAAGTCTGGAGACCACGCACGCCATGGATGCATATGTCATCTCAGTGAAATGCACTTTGTTGCTAGATGAAGACGTTGAATGTCTGGATGTGCCGAGGGCCTAGGTTTGATCCCGAATGTCCACACCTGTACGGCAGGTAGACGTTTGGGCGTCCTACTCGAGGATGCCTCTTGAGTAGGACGCCCCAATGGTTAGTTTGAATGTTCAATACACAAAAGTGTTCCCTTTTTCTTTTTTAATCTTGATGATTGTGATCTGCTGTGTTGTGTACGTTCAGGTGACCCCGGAGGAGATGACCTACCTGACCAGGATCCATTACAAGGCCCAGTCAGACGGGGTCTGGGGGGAGCACGAGATAGACTACATCCTCTTCCTGCAGAAGGTTGCACACAATGTGTTGTTGGTTTATTGACTTAAATGTGTCTGCTAACTCATGACTTTCAGTCTATAATATCTTATACCCAACTATCAAGGATTCATTTGTTGTGACTCAATGATACTAAAATCTCCACCGACATCATGTAAATACATAGTCGCTGTTGGTGTTATTTCCTCTGCCATCGAAAATGGGAGGTGGTTATGTTTTCGCTCCTGCCCGTTTGTCTGTTAGCAAGATAACGCAAACAGTTAGGTACAGCTTAGATGTTGGGCGCAGATCTGGATCCAGGAGACTTTTTGGTGTGCCAGAGGTATAGGCTCTACTGAGTGCCCTCTAGTCCTTAAAGATCATCGTATCTTCAACTAAACACTTGAAAGACTAACCACCAAATGTGTTGTTTTGTGAACATGGAACAGGAGGTGGACCTGAGCCCGGACCCCAACGAGATCAAGAGCCACTGCTACGTGACCCAGGAGGAGCTCAAGGAGATGTTGGTGAAAGCCAAGCGCAAGGAGCTGGACATCACCCCCTGGTTCATCCTCATCGCAGAGACCTTCCTCTTCCAGTGGTGGGACAACTTGCAGAACCTCGAGGAGTTCAAGGATCATGACCACATCCACCGCATGAGTGACGAGTCCTAGAATTCAGGCCTGCTTAAGCCTTTTGATGCACTAAACTGTAAAATGACACACGACAGCTATTGATTCAAGATTTTTAAGATTAAAGATTTATATTTGCCATGTGCAACAGCTACAATGGAATGCTTCCTCCCGATTCCCTCCTGCAGTATGAGTGTCCTACAATTGAACACTATACAACACAAAAACAAAGTGACTGATGGATGATATTAACATGTGAAATTGTGCAAAAAGCATTTCAAAGTGTCAGTGCAGCAGCATCATGAATACAGTGCAGTAACTAATGAGTCCAGCAAGTATGATAGTGTAATGGAATATGGATGACAATGTTATGAAAACGGCAGCGCTCTTAGTTCAGTAGGCACACTGCCTGTGGATCAAAGTGTCCTTGAACCTGGTAGTCCGGAACCGGCAACTGGACCACAGGGGGTGGGCGGGAAGAGATGGTGCCCAGGCAGGGCATAGAGGCGCTGGTGTGCCTTCTTCAGCATGACCTCAGAAGCGGCATAAGCAAACGGTGACGGGTCTTCTTTGATACTGTAGAGAGCGTCAGTGTGGTATGGTAACATCCCTGCACAGGACAAGAAATCCATCCATAGGGCCGTGAGGACGGCAGAAAAGATCGGGTGTGCACTTCCATGCATTGAGATCTTTAAAGCCAAGGCTATTGCTGCAACATTTTTACCATAGCTACTCATACCTGAAACTGCGATTACCCTCGCAGTGTTTTGATTTACTACAGCTAGTGTCTTGTGACAATTGTTCTCCATACCGCTAGTAATGTACAATCAAGCATATATGGAATACAATTATTTTTGAAACGTTGCGTACATGTATCCTTGGCATATGCAGAATGGATTTTTTTCTAATTTTAAAAGTCATTAATTGACCTAAACCTTAAATGTGTTATTTCTATACTCCAATGTAGAGATGTTACTCACCGTATGTCGGTTTTGAATTAAAAGAATATCACCTAATGGGTTGTATCATTTCATGTTAAAGTAGAGTACAAATATATTCATTTTTAAATCCAAGATCTGAAAAAATGTGCACTTTAAAAGGCAGCTAGTGAGTTTTACAGTTTTCTTATTCAACATAAGTACATTGTACACCGTTAGCCTATATACACTTTCCCCACCAGAGGGCGAAAGATGCCACAAAAAGGTGAGTAATAAGCGTCACTAAAAGATTAGAGACTCATAAGTGCTAAGAGTAAAGGATATGAAGAGTAACTCACAGGTGCAGCACTTTCAAACAATTATTTTCACTCAAGGAGTATGCAAATGTATCACTTTTCACGTGATTTTACTTGTATTTTGTCATGTGGTGGATTAACATAAATTACCCACATAGCTATGGGTTGGGAGAATGGTTCTGCACGACACATTGTCAGTTTTGTTTTCCGTTTCCAGTTGCTGCACCTGTTCAGTTCAGTATTAAGTGAATGGCAATTAAACGTCGAGCATTGACTTTTGATACTCCCGACTCCATGTTTTCGTGGACTGACACAACCAACTTCAGTGGCCTTGACAAGTCATGTTAGACAAGTCAAGTTTAATACCAGCATTAAACCAACATGACATCAACCAACCACAATTATAAAACTTTTATTACAACTTTGTATACCAACTTTTATTTAACAAATTGCAGATAAAAAAAAATTCTCGGAACACGTGTCCAAACCATTTACAAAGAAGCATGTTGTGAAACCAGTCCTGCCTCACAAACCCTGACTCTGTCCCTAACTCTGACCCTAAACCCTCTGGAGGGAAAATAAACACACTCGATGGAACACATAGGAGGGATCCCTCCCTCCATGGTTGGTATGAGTAGAGAATAGTGAAGTTGTGAGGTTAGTTAAGAGACAGACATGTAGACAAGGCAAAACAAGAAGTTGCGCAGTGTGCACAAGAACCTTTTGAACACATGGTCTGCTACATTTGCAGAGAAAGGTCCAACATATGGTGACACCAAGTTCTGCGTGTAGGAGATGAATCCATCCAGTCCAGCGATGGGATAAGGGGCTGTTCATTGGTAAAAAAATAAATAAGCACAATGTTCAGTTTAGGGCAATGGGTTTATACACAAGTTGGATCATCATCCCCAGTGTTTGGATGAAGACCTGATGGCACTGATTTTTTGCAACTATGCAGAACGCCAAAGTAGTGTAATCAATAGTTTGTTAATAAAATACCTGAAGGTCAACATTAGCTTCAGAGCAGTGAACGTCTGTGGTTTCTTCTTTCTTCAGGGATGATGCTCAGATGAGTCAGGATACAGGTGTGATACAGCTCAGGTGTGTCTGCCCCAAATCAAACAGGAATTCAACAGCGATTAACAAATAGATGACATGTCAGTCATATATGAGTAAACATATTGTTATTATTCTAAAAAGTGGGGTGGGAGGGGTGGAGTGAATTCTGCACCATTCAGCTAAGACACCCCATTTACTATCCTGCCCTGTACAAGTCCACTTTGTTCAGTTTATGCACTTACAAGGAGTACTTGTAGATTCATGGTCTCCTCCACGGTAGTTTGGCTCCAACATCTGGCAAAGTAACACAGAGGGTAGTTTGGTAACAAACAGCGGTAGTTTGTCTTGCAACAAACAGCAGTAGTTCACCATTAACTTCTGGTATGTCCTGTACAAGTTTGCCATGTTCAGTTTATGCAAACTTACAAGGAACGCTTGTTGGTAGATTCATGGTCTTCTCCAGATTCACAACTCCTCCATCAGCTCTCCTCTGCTACAGACTCCTGGTCTGTTAACAAACAGCAGAAGTTTGGCTCGGTTATCAAACAGCAGTAGTTTGTCTGATCTGGTCTGGTAACTAACACAGCGGCCATGTGTGGTAGCAGTACTCGATGTCATGCAAGAGGCAGTGAGGGTGATAATCACTTTAGTTGGGCTTCATCTTTCGCCAGGCCGGTCCTTCAGCACAGCTCCTCCATCAGCTCCAGTTCAGGGACTCCTGGTCTGGTAACAAACACAGTTTGACCTCAATGTCTGGTAACAAATCTGGAGATGTACAAGCTGTACATCTTTTGCATTTCTGGTAGATTTGTGACAGGGTAGCCAGCTCCTATACATAACCCCAGGTATGAATTACCTCAAATCACAATTTGGGCAAAATTGCACAGAAATAAAATTGAACAATAAAAAAAAATAACCCTACACAATAACTAGCCACCAAACCTAAAAATAACCTGATGGCTTTTCAGTTTTTCAGATAAGCCAGTGATGGTTACCTTCTGGTCTCAGGTCCATGGTGGTGCCGCATGCCTCTGGTCTCTAGCCTCGGGTCCATGGTGGTGCCGCATGCCTCAGGTCTCTAGCCTCGGGTCCATGGTGGTGCTGGATGCCTCTGCTAAAAAAAAATAACCCTACACAATAACTAGCCACCAGACCTAAAAAGAACCTGATGGCTTTTCAGTTTTTCAGATAAGTCGTTGATGGTTACCCTCTGGTCTCCAGCCTCGGGTCCATGGTGGTGCTGGATGCCTCTGGTCTCTAGCCTCGGGTCCATGGTGGTGCCGCATGCCTCAGGTCTCTAGCCTCGGGTCCATGGTGGTGCTGGATGCCTCTGCTAAAAAAAATAACCCTACACAATAACTAGCCACCAGACCTAAAAAGAACCTGATGGCTTTTCAGTTTTTCAGATAAGTCGGTGATGGTTACCCTCTGGTCTCCAGCCTCGGGTCCATGGTGGTGCTGGATGCCTCTGGTCTCTAGCCTCGGTTCCATGGTGGTGCTGGATGCCTCTGGTCTCTAGCCTCGGGTCCATGGTGGGGCTGGATGCCTCTGGTCTCGAGCCTCGGGTCCATCGTGGTGCCGGATGCCTCTGCTCTCTAGCCTCGGGTCCATGGTGGTGCTGGATGCCTCTGGTCTCTAGCCTCGGGTCCATGGTGGGGCTGGATGCCTCTGGTCTCGAGCCTCGGGTCCATCGTGGTGCCGGATGCCTCCGGTCTCTAGCCTCAGGTCCATCTTGGTGCCTCCGGTCTCTAGCCTCAGGTCCATCGTGGTGCCCCATGCCTCTGGTCTCTAGCCTCAGGTCCATGGTGGTGCCAGATGCATCGGGTCTCTAGCCTCGGGTCCATCGTGGTGCTGCATGCCTCTGGTCTCTAGCCTCTGGTCCATCCTGGTGCTGCATGCCTCCGGTCTCTAGCCTCAGGTCCATGGTGGTGCTGGATGCCTCTGGTCTCCAGCCTCGGGTCCATCGTGGTGCCGCATGCCTCTGGTCTCTAGCCTCAGGTCCATCGTAGTGCCGGATGCCTCTGGTCTCTAGCCTCGGGTCCATCGTGGTGCCGCATGCCTCTGGTCTCTAGCCTCGGGTCCATGGTGGTGCCGGATGCCTCTGGTCTCCAGCCTCGGGTCCATGGTGGTGCTGGATGCCTCTGGTCTCTAGCCTCGGGTCCATGGTGGTGCTGGATGCCTCTGGTCTCTAGCCTCGGGTCCATGGTGGTGCTGGATGCCTGTGGTCTCTAGCCTCGTCCAGGGGAATTTGTAAAGTCGGACAGCCCCTAATAAAAACACATTCAGTCAGATGCACAGATACTCCCCTTTCATTAATTAGCTCAGGAATGGCTTCCCAGTATAACAAAAAAAAATTAAAAAAAATGTAAAGAATCAAAAAACTCCCATGCGATTGAAGTTGCTCCTACACCCTGCCGAGCCTGGTCCAACGCTTCCTCCTCCACGTCCCTCACCTCCAGAGAGCCCATTGAGAAAGCCAGCATTATTATGTGTTAATACAGCAGGCAAATGTGAAACGGTTCTCGTAGAAAATGCTCACCCGTCACGTTGGACCTCCTTCAGTACCGATTGAAGAAGTAAGCACTGGAGTGTCCTCCACTGTAAACACATAATAATCACATGGGAACACACAATAGTCAGAGACAGGAAGTTATGTGGTCATTTTTAAATGTTTTTCTTATGAAAGCCTCCGCTGTCCCATCTTAACCTTTAAGTCACTTCACTTCCAATATCCAAGTAAAAAAAAAATTGATGGTGTATTTTTGAAACAGTCACTCCTCTACATAGCACTTCACAACATTGCCTCGGACTAAATTAACTAAAAACCAATAGGCCAATCAAAGGATGCCTTAGCCCACAACAGGGCTTTTAATCTACAGCAGCAGTTCTACGGTACCCAACAATAAACTTGACTTCTGAACAGCTGTCATTTGATTGATTTGTATTAATAAGCAAACACGCTAATATTAAAACACTTAGTTATTTTTCTCTAGGAGAGACTGCAGAGATAAGACTGACTTTGTCATCCTGTTTTAAGAATGAAGTTAGAGCAGGCTGCTAGTTGAAACCAGAATCAGTTATTCAGCCCATGCTTGGAAACGGAAAGACCTACTGCTGATGCACTAGACTAGAGCACTGACCTGTTCTGAAGGACTTCTTGGACCAGTAGGTGGAGGTACGGAGCTGGGCATGGTGGAGGCAGACACCTTGTGACAAACTACATGTTACCAATTTAACCCTGTACAGCTATATAGTCTACTACTGCAACATGTGGGACCCATGTCCACTAGTTTAGCTGTTGATGACTATCAGATGGATAACCTATCACAAAAGCAACATGTGGGAAACTATGTCCACTATTTAAGCAGTTGATGACTATCAGATGGGTAACCTATCACCAAAGCATGGTGTAAAAAAAGTAAGTAATGTAGTAAGGTTTAACTTATGTGGCAACCACATAACAGATGTTTAGAATAGAGTTTCCACTTTATGTACAAAGTGCTAAACGATGATCAATATAAAAATAGAAAGTAAAAGATACTTAGCCATATTTAGATGCTGGATTGTAGAGAATTGTAGCCAATTGTTTCCGCCTCAAAATGTTCTTCAGCCTTCAAATTGTCTTTGTTCGGTCAAAATTGTGCGCGCAAGTAGTAGAACGTCGTAAGAGTCGGTCATTATCCCAACTATCGGAAATGTCGAAGGAAAAACTGATGACGTTACGCAAATGCCAACCCTGAACGTACTGCCAGATGCCCCAACAGGGTACTTTGGTGAGTGATGACGTTACACAAATGCCGATCCTGAATGTACTGCCAGATGCCCTCTCAGGTGCCCAACCTACTACCAATTGGGTCCTACAAACGACCAACTACCGTCCTCTGCAGGACGCACACAACAGTCTGACTGGAATCCTAAAACTCCAGTAGGCACCAAACCAGCAGTAAGAAACATAACCAGCACCTCACCTTGAGCTGAACGGCGGAAGATCTTGTAGTCCAGCGATCATCTTCGCGTTTAAAAAAACCCACATCGAACAGACTTACCTTGAGGTGATCTAGTTTGTGGCTGTTCTGTATTATTCAATCGCAATGCACCCCATGTGTACATGTAACCAAATTAACCAGTGACATTTACAATACACAATTCTCTAGATGATTCCAGGTACTAACTAGACATATCCAAAAAGCGCCTAGCTCACAGAATGCCAACCATAACCCTGCAACATTAGCCCAAATGTCTCCACTCCCTCACCATGCTCAACATGTCTGCATCTATAGCATGAGTGTTGCCTTACTGATGGTGGTGTGGTCTACAGTTCTCTGGTTAGACCAGAGAACCATAAAAGACATTGCAACGTTCCTCTCCATTGATCTTGAAGCCCCAGTAAAGGTTTCTCTACCTCCTTAGCTGAAGAAGGGCACAACTGCAGCTTGAAGAAGACTAGTTGGGATAGTTCCAAGATTGTTTCCGATTTAAGTGGACCCATCTTCCAGGTCCAGCTAGCCCCGTACAATAACAATACAGTTCATTCAGAGAAGACTTGCATCTCAGTGCACAAGATACACGCCAAAGAGCTCGCCGTCCATCTTCTATCCTGTACGAGGTAGGAAGGGTTGCCTCACTCCAGGTCTGAATGTCATTAGTAGTCCATCGTCCATTGAAGTCTAATCTGCAGAACACTTGTCTTCCTGCCCAGTGTGTTCAATGTATTCAATTGTTCCAGGCTCTTAATGAATACTAGAATGTTATACATGGTGCCCGTCCCATCCCCTTTAATTTAGTTCACCATTCCATAAACACGCACACATCTATGCCAGGTCGAACCCTAGCCACACACATACCAGGTCGACAGGTATACCAGGTATTCTAAAAATGTTCCAATGGCATCCAAGAACTGGTATGTTGAATTGGCGTTACACACTGTACCCAGTGCCAGGTGGAACCCTGATTAACACACTGTACCCAATGCCAGGTGGAACCCTGATTAACACACACGGTACCCAATGCCAGGTGGAACCCTGATTAACACACACTGTACCCTATGCCAGGTGGAACCCTGATTAACACACACTGTACCCTATGCCAGGTGGAAACCCTGACACACTGTACCCTATGCCAGGTGGAACCCTGACACACCGTACCCTATGCCAGGTGGAAACCCTGACACACCGTACCCTATGCCAGGTTGAAACCCTGACACACCGTACCCTATGCCAGGTGGAACCCTGACACACCGTACCCTATGCCAGGTGAAACCCTGACACACCGTACCCTATGCCAGGTGAAACCCTGACACACCGTACCCTATGCCAGGTGGAACCCTGACACACCGTACCCTATGCCAGGTGGAACCCTGACACCGTACCCTATGCCAGGTGGAACCCTGACACCGTACCCTATGCCAGGTGGAACCCTGAAGTACACACCAACACACGGTACCCTATGCCAGGTCGAACCCTGACACACTAACCCACTGTACCCTATGCCAGGTTGAACCCTTACACACACCAACACACTGTACCCTTTGCCAGGTCGAACCCTGATTAACACACACGGTACCCAATGCCAGGTCGAACCCTGACATACACACCAACACACTGTACCCTATGCCAGGTCGAACCCTGACACACACCAACACACGGTACCCTATGCCAGGTCGAACCCTGATTAACACACACGGTACCCAATGCCAGGTCGAACCCTGACATACACACCAACACACTGTACCCTATGCCAGGTCGAACCCTGACACACACCAACACACTGTACCCTATGCCAGGTCGAACCCTGACACACCAACACACGGTACCCTATGCCAGGTTGAACTGTAACATACACACCAACACACTGTACCCTATGCCAGGTCGAACCCTAACACCAACACACGGTACCCTATGCCAGGTCGAACCCTGACACACCAACACACTGTACCCAATGCCAGGTCGAAGTACAACATACACCCCAACACACTGTACCCTTTGCCAGGTCGAACCCTGACACACGGTACCCTATGCCAGGCCGAACCCTGATTAACACACCAACACACGGTACCCTATGCCAGGTTGAACCCTGACGCACACACCAACACACGGTACCCTATGCCAGGTCGAACCCTGATTAACACACATGGTACCCAATGCCAGGTCGAACCCTGACGCACACACCAACACACTGTACCCAATGCCAGGTCGAAGTGCAACATACACACCAACACACTGTACCCTATGCCAGGTCGAACCCTGACGCACACACCAACACACTGTACCCAATGCCAGGTCAAACCCTGATGCACATAAACAGTTTCCCTATGCCAGGTCAAACCCTGAGACACACGGTAACCTATGAGACACACACACACTTTAGTTTGTCATTTATTTTTGGGATTTGCTTTTAGATTTATTTAATGTGATTTCTGTTTTTTGATGTATTACTATATTCAACCCGGTCAAACACTAGCCATGCCCACATGTACTACTTCTATCTCATGTCAAAACCACATGCCACGCACCCACCAATTCCATGGCAGGTAAAATCCCCATGCCACCCAACCTTTACGTAGTCTCCAAAAAAAAAAGTGTATACAAGGTTGACTCACGTCCCTAAAGTGATCCATCTCAGTGGTCCGAGGGCTTTGGTGAATGAGTAGACTTGACAGATGCAAACCGTGCAGCCGTGATTAGCAGACAGGACTTGGGGAAAGTGGTGAGCAGAAGGTGATCTGTTCAGAAGGACAAGCCAGTGGTGGAGTTGTAGGTCTTAAACGGCAGGTTCAGGCTGTTGGCTCAGATGGACACTTTCTGTGGATGGTGTTTTGTGTATCTCCAAAGCACAAGATGCAAGTCTCTCTCAGGCTAACCTACACAGTAATGGACAAGGCCAGCTGGACCTGCAAGATGTGTCCTCTCAAATCGGAAAAACCATCTTGGAAAGATCCCAACTAGGACCCCTTTTTGAACTTAAGTTGTGCTCTCCTCCAGCTGGGAAAGTACAGAAACCATCGCCAAAGGCTTCACAATGTATGGAGGGGATCATTGAAATGTGTTCTACGGTTCTCTTCCTAATATGGGCTAAGTCATCCAACTAGGAAAGCAAGAATAAAGAGGAAATGAATGACTTACAGGTCGCAGTTTCTACTTCATAGTTCAGCTGTGTGACTCAGAAACTGAAGTCTTCTTCTTCATAGTGACACTGAATAACACACACACACACACACACACACACT
>CM051020.1:13607772-13622772 GCA_027704905.1 Muraenolepis orangiensis
CTAATCTAATTTATTCATTATTGTGCTACGGTTTCATTATTATTAAGTATTGTATTGCAAATGCAGTGGCAGTGAAGTATTGCCTCCGAATGAATGCCTCTCATCGTTCACCGTGCATCCTCGCCTTGCCAATGACAACAACATAATTCAAACATAATTAGGCATCAATGGACCAAACCGTTTCAGTTTGTTCCGCCTCATTTACAGATCCATCGAAATGATTGATCATGATTGGAGAGAAAAGACGTACTGTCCCGTGCATGACGCACCACCCAAACGGTCCCTGTAGCTCTCGTACAACTGCGTTCTAAGAGCTGGTAGAAGACAAGGCCCGGACGTTATCTTCTTAGTTAGCCTCTATGTTAGTTAGCCTCTATTCTCACTGTGCTTTGACCCACGTGTTTAGCTAAATCTAAATCTGGAGGATTTAAATCCTCTTTATTGGTCACACACACACACACACAGTGAAATGTGTTTCTCTGCATTTACCCCATCCTAGTATTAGGAGCAGCGGGCAGCTATTTTATATACAGCTGCTCGGAAAGCAGTGTAGGGGGTCTGGTTGCCTTGCTCAAGGGCACCTCGGCAGTGCCCAGGTGTTTCGGGGACTTGAACCCGGCGACCTTCCGGTTCCCAAGCCAAGGCCCAACAAACTACAAACTACTGCCGCCTCCAGGATGAGTTTAGGTACATACATGATGAACAGTCACTTATTGTCAGTCACACCTAAGGGTCATTTACACAGAGGTATTAAATTAACTAGTCATCAAGTAAAGAGCGCTATAATGTGTGTGATATTAATATTAGTATTTATTTTTCCATTTTACCCTGAAAAAAGGGCAAATATTCTCTCCACAAAATGCCTTAGGCGCATGGCTTCCTGCGCTTCAGTTAAATGATATGTCATAATAGGAATATAAATATTGTTGAAGGATTATTATAATGGACGAAAAATAATTAAAAACACACACAACCTAGCAGGGCAGGGCAATTCTGAACCGTCTAAATGTAATCTATCTTTGAGCTATTAATATCTAAGTGTCCTCTTGAACTGCACCCAATTTATTGCACAAAACATATCATCAGGAGATACTTAAATAAAATGAATAGGCCAGGTGCATGTATGAATAGACCTCTGTCCACTGTAAAATGATTACAAATACAAATATAAGCTGATTTCGAAACATGGACAACAAGAGTGTTAATTCAGTCATTGGAGTCTGAGGGCTGGCTTCAGTGTGTTACCTGTTCCGAGGTTGCATAACAACTACATTTCAATGCTATGCAGGCAGACAGAACCAAGAGCTAAATATACTGAGGTCAAGGGGTCACGGTGGGGGCTCGGTCGGCGGTGTGTGTGTGTGTGTGTGTGTGTGTGTGTGTGTGTGTGTGGGGGGGTGGGGGGGTGGTAGGTAGGCCTGACCTAAGTGTCTTGGTGACCTTGGTAGGTACACACCTGCTAGCTAATATGTACGTTTGTATGTTCAAACCTTAATGTAAAGAAGGATGGCAGTTATATTGCGCTTTTACCCAAAACGCTTTACAATTATTGCCTCACATTCACCCATTCACACACGGACGGCGGTGTCAGCCATGCAAGGAGACAGCCGGCTGGTGAGGAGCCGTTATGGTTAGGGTTAGGGTGTCTTGCTCAGGAACAACAAGGGAACACTTCCTCAATGAAGAGTACAACATTTAGCTTCATGTTCTAATGTTTCCCCCTTTTACCAGGAGTTAAAATAATGCTCAGTTAGGAACTACTTAAAAGGTCAATTTACATTGGAATGTACACAAGTAACACTTCTGTACTTTGGAATGAACCAAACCCTTGTCTCCTGTGTTGTGCATAACAGGGACTGTTACAGTGACACAGCAGAGTCCATTTCTTATTTTTTCCCATTCTATCACCTCTCATGGGTCAGCAGAGAGCCCCCTCTCCATACTGTCTGTGTGCCAACCACTGAAACGGCACATCCTGTCCTTTGGGGCTAGCGAGGAACCTCTTGGTTTGGCAGAAGGACACTACAGTTATTAGACCTTGGCGTTGGTGAATGACTAAAGCAAAACACACACACAGTTTGTTAGTTACAATTATCTATTCTGGTTCTGTTTTGTGGGTATTGATTAGTGCCGGCCACATAACAAGGGAGTGTTAATCACCCCGCCTTAAAAATAATAAATAAATTCTAACTGGGACTTTCAATACCCCTCCCCCCACCCCTTACTCACTCTCTCTCTCTCTCTCTCTCTCTCTCTCTCTCTCTCTCTCTCTCTCTCTCTCTCTCTCTCTCTCTCTCTCTCTCTCTCTCTCTCTCACACACACTCACACACTCTCTCTCACACACACACACACACACACACACACACACACACACACACACACACACACACACACACACACACACACACACACACACACACACACACACACACACACACACACACACACACACACACACACACACACACAATCTAGTGTGATAAATGTGTCTGGTACCCTTGTGCTTTAATAAGAGCACATAACACTTTTGACGTAAGTGTTTTTTTAACACACTTAATTAAAAAACCAATACAATGCATTTACAAAACGATCTGCAGATTGTGCAGCGGTCATTTTCACATGTATACCGTATGCCATATTACTACCCACTCCGATTGGATTTTGGCATTGATTGACAGCACTCTGTGACTTCGATAAACCAATAGGCGCGGACCAAATGGGCGGGCTCTCCTTTGTAATCAACCCTCAAATCAGCTCATGAGCGCAGACGCTCAACACGGAGCGCACTTGAATGTCGTGTGCGCTCCGCCACTCTGGCTAGTGGGAACCACCACACACCATTCAATCACAGAAGATACTCAGGGGGTACTTTGACAAGTGATTGGTACAGTACAGGCACAGCACAGCACAGCACGGACATGGGCGAACGATTTGTGGTGGTCCCGGTGGCCCCGGGGTCCAACGGTGGGGAGCCCCCCGACGCGGTTGTCAGTGACCCGGCGCCGGAGACCGGAGGGGCGGCTGGGGGCGGCGTGGAGCACCGGGACACCGACACCGCGGTGCCCATACTGGAGTACAGCAGAGAGCCCAACAAATACGGTAAGAACCGTCGAGGAACCGCCACGCAAAACCCTTGGCCCACTTCATAGCGCGTTATGAACTACTTAGGGATTATATATATTCTTATTAGTACCCCCCGTTAAACGATACGGTCTATCTCCCTCACTGTCACTGTCCACATCTCTCTCTCTCTCTATATCTCTCTATCTATCTTACAACAAAACACACGCAAAGTAGAGTTTGTTTGTATGTGTTTCACTTTTGGCGCTTTGATTTCGGTTTCTGCAAATGAAAATCGAAGCACACACACACACACACACACACACACACACACACACACACACACACACACACACACACACACACACACACACACACACACACACACGCAAGGTGGCTACTATAGCAACAGGTAGGACGTGCTGGAAGAATTGTATGGCAGATTGGCCCCGGCCAGTATTGTTCTAGTAGACCTATCTTACATCACGCACGCATGAGGCTATGCTCCAATGCTCCTTTTGCACACACACACACACACACACACACACACACACACACACACACACACACACACACACACACACACACACACACACACACACTATTCAATACACGGACGCATTGTCTTTCCCTAAAGCGAGTTAAACATCCCCCCCCCCCAAGGTGTGTGTGTGCTCTTGTTTCAGAACGTCCTGTGAGGTGTGTGTGTGTGTGTTTTTGTGAGGCAATTATCAGCCTCTATTTCAACCTCCTGCTATTTGTGACGGGATTCCACTTTGTGCTTTTTTGATAGTACCATTCAGTGTGTGCACCTCCAATAGAATACTGTGGTGGACCTTGACGTCACTGCTGCTTGATTAGGCTGCCGGTGACGAAAGAGTTGCTTAACAGAAATGATTTTTGGTTTCATTTAGCAATCTGTGGCCAAAGGAAATATGATATCAGGCAATGGGTTCCATTAATAATATTCAAGTGGCTGGATGAGCAGAAGGATTTCCGTTCCTCATTTATTTTCATAGAGGGTGCAGGGAGAAGGTTAGAAATCAAGTCATTACATGAGTCATTTAGCAGACCCCTTTGTCCAAGTCGTGAATGCATTTCCTTCCTAACAAGCCTAAAAGTCACACTGGAAAATCCAAGCCAAGAAATACATTGACACTGCTTGAGGATGTGGCTCAAGCCAGATGATGTGCACTTCTACTCCACTGCATGTTGGATCTATGGATATACGTGTGCTGCGTTGACGAGATCAAACCATGTAATGCTACACCACACAAAACAAGCTCCTTGTGGCTATTCTTACGGACTGGTAGATGTGTCCATTGGGGAGAAGGTCTTATTTATATTTTTTGGGCAGTCAATTATTATATTAGTCATTCAGCAGACGCCTTTGTCCAAGGCGACCGACAAACTTACAATAAGGTCATTTGTCACACAGGTAGGCAAAATAAGTACTAGCCACCAGAAGTCATAAGTGCATTTCCTTCCTAACAAGTACATCAAGATTTAAGATTCTTATTTTTCTATTTATCAAACAGGGGTGATGACAAATGGTGACGCCAACAACATACACACAGGAGTTAATAAACAAGCGCTGGTAAACCTAGAAGTAGAGCTAACCAGAGGCTAAGTGCTAAGAGGAAGGGTCAGGCTATAGCGCTTGTACACAACTAAATCGTACATATGGATGTTATGCCTGCTATGTGATTATCCCTGATAGTTCCTAAATGTGATTAGCCTGTTGTGTGTCTTGTATTTCCCCTCCGTCGTCCTCAGTCTGAGTCACGGCCGATTAAGAGACACGCACACACACACAACGCTGTCCGTCCTTCAGTGACTCACTGCTGTTTTATTTAGTCAGTTATGTTGGTAATGTTTTGCCAGAGAGTCTGCTAGTGGCTCTGCACGCTCACCATTGGTTGCTAGCGTGCTTCAGCAACACTTTCAATTTACACGCTTTTTAATGTCTTTTTAACTGATTTATTTTATTATTTTTTGAGACAAAGCGATTTAAGTTGATTTATATTCTAATCTCAGATCCAGAATCGTTCGACACATGCACAGCCAAACTTCTGCAACAGAGATCTTATTTCTACGGTGGCTAGTCTACTAGACTACCTACTAGGTACTAGACATTTTTAAACCTTTTACGGACACTTTATCTGTAGGACGTGGTTGGGGTCCGGACAGCAGTTTAGTTTATCAATGCTGGAGTTTGTGTTCACAGCGACGGGAAGACGATCCTGTCGTCTTGGTCATCGGTCCCTCTTCTGAAGCGGGGACGGATGGTCAGCCATATCACGTTGGTTTGTTCTGCTTCTGCTTCTGTCAGGTTTGTTTCCAATAGTGATCTGTGTTCCACGTAACACGTGGCTAGTACAGCCACAGCAACATCCTTGGTCCAAACTCATTTGGAGCAGACTCCCTTCTGCCCCCCCAATCGGAGTCTGACCATCAGACTTTCTCAGATGTCTGCTCTGTGAGACTAATTACATTCCGTTTTGAGTGTTGTTTCCCCACTGGCGGCCTCGTCCAGCACGGCATCCATAAGCGTTCCTCTCCCGCCTGGCAGTGTAGCACAGCGTCTTGCCCTTGGGCCTGTCTGAGGCTTGGATCCATTTACAGTACCACTACTCTTCTTGGTGTCAGGGTTTGGTTTGGAGTAACTACTTGACAACTTTAGCCCATGCTGCTTGGAGTTGTATGGTCTGTACATGAAAGAGAGAGGGTTAGAGGCGGGGGGGTCGGGGGGGGGTCAGTGTAATGATTCAGACATGACTCCTGGCGATGTGTACGTGCCACACGTGTTTGGCTTGCCTGGCTTGAGTCTTTGGTTCCACCTACTGTCCACCCCGCTCTATTTTAGAGTCGAGACGTCACCGTACTGTGCGCGACCCAACCGACCGCTCACGAGCCATATCACGGTCACTTTGAGGATTCCACGGTAAGGACGAGTCACAATGACCGTGTTCTGAGTGGTCCTTTATTTTTATTAAATACTTTTATTTCAGTCGAGACGATGAAATCATTCGGTTTGCTTTGTAGTCACGTCCCTATTCGTCCTACGATTGATCAGGTCCACAACTTGACCTCCTTTGGCCGATGATTAATTGATTCTATGAAGTCCGCTGCCAAGTATGTTTTGTTGTAAATATTGTGATAAATGATATAATTAAGGTGCTCTGAGTGATGATGGCGGGCGGTGACTGATGGCGGCTTCCCAAGAATGGGAGGGTCTTCCACACAGCTGCAGCTCATGGAAAATTCCATGGACCTTTTTTTTGTAATATGTAATCACGTGTGCGTCTTCATGAAATATTAGTGTGTGTGTGTGTGTGTGTGTGTGTGTGTGTGTGTGTTCTGGGCGGCAGTATAGCTCAGGAGGTAGAGCGGTCGCCTCACAACCGAAAGGTCGCTGGTTTGATCCCCTGGCTCCTCCTAGCAAAAACTGTCGGTGTCCTTGAGCAAGACACCCTAACTTCTCCTGACGTGCTGGCTGTCTCCTTGCATGGCTGACTCCGCCGTCGGTGTATGAATGGGTGAATGTGAGGCATAGCTTGTAAAGCGCTTTGGATAAAAGCGCTATATAAAAGCATCCATTACCATTCTTTCCACCATTGCAAGGCCCATCCTCCTGTCATTTCCGATGCATTAAGGAGCGCTCATTTTGTTAACCTGTTCAGCTTAGACTTTGACTGTTGGAAGGTTTAGTAAACGTCACATGCATTTTATTTCCCACTCAAGGTTCTATAAATGTGTTGTGTGCTGGTAATCTTGGTCACGGGGGGGGGGGGCTCAGCAACACATCAGAGGATAAAAGTAGATGGACTGACGGTGACTCAACTTAACATTTGCATTGTACTCCCCTTAGAACAAATACTTTTTCAAATGTTTGCTCATCGACACGCGTACCTGGGCTCAAGACGTCTTCCGAAACATAATCGTTATTTAATTGGTTGTTGTGGCGTACTTATTCCATTCCAGACTCGGGGGGTGAGGGGGGGGGGGGGGTACACTGTGGGCCCTATAGCTGCCTTGCAGGTCTTGTCCGTGGCGTGTCGAGTGTCAAGAAATGTGCAGGGAGACGTATCTTGTGAGTGTCATGTTCTGCCCGTCCATATGAATGAAGAGCCCGGGGAGAACCCTACCCCCTCCCTAACCCTACCTCACCCCTACAGAGTGACCCCCTGCCACTGCTGGCTCCAGACACGCATGCTTGCCCTGTTGACAAACTAGACGCTTTTTAAAATATACTACAACTCTTGCCGTGTCTGTATTGGTTTACACCTCGGGGCGAGCCCTGGTTCTATGGTCCAGAAAGCCCATTTGGGCTCAAGCATTTCTAGACTGAATTGTTTTTGGAATTTTGGCCACCGGATACAATACATTGGCTCGGTGGCCCGGTTGGCCAATGAAAATTGTATTGAACCGCCGACCCCGAGGCCTGGTCATGGATAAGGAAGCGTGGAAAATGTTCACCCCAGTGCCTTAACGGTCCACAACCCAGCGAGACTGTTCCCTTTTCAGAAATCGGGACCTTTTATCATTGGAGATGTGGGAAAATTCCTGTATGCAAGATAAGGCGTTGTTGCCCCTTTTTTGTTGGAAAGTTACCACGAAAGATTTAATTTTATCAGGTCTCCGGTCTTAGGCGGAGTGTTGCCCACAGGGGGTCATTTAAAGGTCCGCTCTCTGAGGTCTCTCTGTCTGTAGAGTGGACCAATGTGGGTTGTTCACCAGGACAATCAAATCTCCTGCAGTGAAATCTCCTTTAATTTGTTTTAGGAGAAAAAGAGAGAAAAAAAAAAAGCTATTATTAATTATAATAAAGTAGGAAATTGCTCCACAACAGACGCTTGGGAAAGTGTCAACTGAAGCGGATGTGTATCGTAGGAGCATTTAGCGGATGAGAGGCGCGCAGACTGGATGTCACTTGAGAAGGTGCGTTCGAGGCTATTCCTTGTGTGCGGTGACATCACGCCATAAATCAACCTGGCCAGACGCCATAATCCCTTTTTGGACCAGTGAAGTCATCCCTCACAGTCTGTAACACATGGTGGCTCCTTGTGTACATTTTCTAATGGTTTACTGACTGTTGGAAGTTTTCCTAAACGAATGGACAACAAGTGTGAATCGCCTGATGGCTAAAGTCGGTGGAGTGGAAAAGGCTGAACTGAATTTGGCTGCTTTTTTAAAAGGTCTTATTTATGAACCAATAAACACGTGTCATGGAAATGCCTTCAAAGGGTTTTGGCATTTTATATCCGATGCTGGGAACTATGATTCAATGTTGTGGCTAGAATTATTTTTTCCTTTTTGCCTGTTTAGAAATATATATTTTCCCCTCCCACTTATGGCCGTCTTTCCTTCTCTTTCCTTGTTATTATTTCCCTGTATGATATTTTCCTTATATTCTTTTTAATTTCCACTTTTTCTTTGTAAGCCAATACACACATGATGGGTAGTATTATTATAATTGTTTTAATGTACACTCTGCATGGCATGGTGTACTCCCACATGTGACCAATAAGGGGCAGCAGAGAGCCATTGTTTTGGCTAAATGTGCTGCAGAAAAACCGCATTTCCTGAAGCATGTTATTTCTTAATTAATATTAAAGACAGACTAGGGCTGAAAGGGCTCCTATTATACCACTAGGTGTGATTGTGTTTAACCATTACCCTTTCAAAGTTACTTTCATTCCACTGGTGTGTAAATGTATGGTATGTAAAATATATATATATATATATATCTCTTTTTTTTTACACACCAGTGGAATGAAAGTGTAACTTTGAAAGGGTAATGGTGTGTGTATGTGTAGATATATATATCTCTATCTCTATCTCTATATCTATGTGAGTAAGTTAAACCTCTGTACTATACTCTGGTGCAAGTTCTAGAAAGACATATTTCCATGTGAGGAACACACACACAGGAAAGCATATTAACCAGCACAGTATCCATGAGATGAGAACACACCACAGCCTGTTGGCATCCATTTGTAGCCTCAATCAGGACGTGGCCTCTGATCCTGGTGTACGGTTACATATTGGTGTGTGTGGGTGTGGGTGTGTGTTGAACACTGAAATTGAACACGGATTCATTTAGAAATTATGATAAAACACGAATCAATGCATGACCCGCTGTACTGCAGTCTGGGGTGGACGGGGTCTCCCTGTGTGTGTGTTTTTGTATCCACCTGCATAGCAGAACTGCTGTGAAACCCTTTGCAGATGGAGCCATGTTTTCCGGATACGTCAGACCGAGGATGCAACGTGTCTGCCTGCCTCTCTGTCTGTGACGCCTGTCTTCCTGCCTCTAATGCAGTTGCAGTTGTCGGGGGAAAGCGAGAGTGGTTTCGGTTGACCCTGACTAGTGTACAGTGCATGACACTGATTAATGCACTGTAGTATGCACTGAAGTCAATTGAATAAACATCTTGTATCGCTTTCATTGCAAAACGCCAAATACGCCAAATCTCAAAACCTGAGATCCAGGCGTCTGTGTGCAACGTCGATGTGGTATGTACTAGGGGAACTCATTCAGTTAACACACACACACACACACACACACACACACACACACACACACACACGCACACGGCAGTTCCAATAATCATCTCTCTAGGGTGACCCCCTCCCCCCCCTCCCACCCCTCTCAGCGGACCACAGGGGCAGATCGGAAATCAACTCTTGCGTCACTCACATTTGAATATTTGTTTGCAACAAGGAAGTACGCTTTTCCTTTGGCCAATCTATGCACGGTGTTGTCATCTGCATTGCTGTGTTCCATGTTGTTTCTTAACAACAACATGCCCACTTTTCTCTCCTCCCTCATCGTTTACTTTATTTTCAGTGGATTAGGGTTTGATGGCTTGCCCTTTTGTCAATAATGGGTCATATTTAGACATTTCATTTTAAAACACTAACTTGCTAACTGGAGCACAAAGCGATGCTGTGTCAAACCGCGATGTGCTCAGCTTTGCTGAGTTTGGCAAAAGCAATGGAACTCCCCTACCCCCATCCCTCAGTTGGACAGAAGTGGACTATGTTACGTAAATGTCACGCAATGAGATGTGTATGTATGTATGTATGTATGTATGTGGGATGTTCTGAGGCTACACAGACTTCTTGACCTACGGCTGTTTATGAACAAGTCTGTCATAGTATCCACGCTCTGACACGCTCTTTTGCTTCTCACTTCATCAAGTGTTTCCATTTTCTTGACGTAGCCTACATGTTCAAGAGCCTATGGCGCTCTTCTAATGGAGCGTAGGGCTCCGTTAATAGACCTTCCCTGGGCTCGCACCGATTTGCAGTGTTTTATTTTCAAAAAGGATTGACCTATCCTAATATACAATGTATAATGCACACATTTTGAGCCAAAGTAATGGCTGCAGTGTGCACACAATGCCACAAGGTATGTAGCCCAGCCTAATCAACTGCCTGCCACATTCTCCAGAGCCACGCAAGGGTCCTTGTCTCCTCGAAACCCCTGTTTGGTTGCGTGAGATAAGGGGCCCTTTTAACCTTTTGAACCTGCGCTGCCTGCTGCTGCTGCAAGGCATCTGTGTAGCCGGGCAGGCAACAGATGACTGTCTACACAGATGCCGGGTTCCTCCCTTGCCTTTGGAGGTTTTTGATCACCAGTATCTTTGGCCCTGCCCACCGTTGCTTGAGAGCATGCTCACCGGGGTCCAATGACACTGGCACATACACACAGGAAGTGTGTGTATGTGTGTTTAGGATTTCCTTTCCTGCCCCTTTGAAGCAGCTGCCCGGGTTGCTTCATGGCTGAGGAATGTGCTAGTGTGTCTTTGCGCGTGTTGGACTGCTGCGAGTCAACTACGAGACGCGCACACACACACACTCTACTGGCCTCGGGGAGAGAGGGGGAACTCATGAAGTCACACATTAGTCGTTTTTTGTGTGTGTGCGCGCTCTCTCCTTCCCCTTTTTGGGGCGGGGCCGACTTGTTCTTCCTTATTTGGACGGGGGAGGGGAGGCAGGGGTCACATGTTGTGTACAGCGGTATCCCGGCGATAGGGACGAAAGACGAGACCTCGGACGCCAGCTACCGCTACCGCTGAGCCGCAGGTCGGAGGACACAAAGAGCCAACGCAGCCGGCTGGCTAGAGGGGAAGGAGAAGGCACCAAGGAAGGGAGGAAAGAAAGAAGGACACGTCTACTGGACATTTTTTGAGGATACATTTGGAGGGGGTGGGGGAGGCGAGGAGAAGAGGGGTGGGGGCCATCAGGGGTAAAGAGAGAGAGCGAGGGAGAGGGAGAGAGACGGCGAGTTAGCAGAGCACATGGTGTGACCAGAAAATGCCCACTAACTTCACAGTGGTGCCCGTCCGGGACGGCAGGAGGAAGACCAGGAAAGTGGGCAGCGTGGCAGAGGAGGAGGACGAGGATGATGATGATGTGGACGACAACAACGCACTGAGGCAGACCGACGAGGACCCCCCAGGTATGCTCCGTTGAACCCCGGTCCCGTCCCCGTGTCTTCCGGCCACCGGCGCCGGGATGACACCCGTCTGTCTGACCCGACCGGGCGTCTGCTCGGAACTGTGTGTTTTTCCGTCGGCGAGCCGTCGCGCCGGGTCGGGCTAATTGCTACCGAGCCGCTCCATGCTTTTTCCATTCACACTGTCCCCAAATGTGAATCGCTTTCAAAACACTCCCACTCTTTTCTTGATCAGAGACGATGGGGAGGGAGGCATAGAAGGTTCCAGATGTCCAGCCTGAGTTCGTAGTGACGATGTGGCTTTATGGCATTTGCTGCCCTCTATTTATTTGTAGATGATAACCAGGGCTCTGTTTGCTTGTAATCTTTGTTGAGTTTATTTTCCTCTGTTTCATTTTCTTCTGTTTTAAAGTATTAAAATAAGTCAAAAGTATAGGTTAACTTGGTATATAGCCTGTTTTAGAGGAATGGCTTAAATTGAACACACGCCGACACTCATAGCAGACCATGGGACGCACGCACGGACGCACACACACACGGCAGACCATGGCACACACACACACACACACGCACGGCCGACCATGGCGCACACACACACACGCACGGCCAACCATGGCACACGCACACACACACACACGCACGGCCGACCATGGCGCACACACACACACACACGGCCGACCATGGCACACGCACGGCCCACCATGGCACACGCACGGCCGACAATGGCACACGCACACACACACACACGCACGGCCGACCATGGCACACGCACAGCAGATCATGGCACACACGCACGGCCCACCATGGCACACGCACAGCAGATCATGGCACACACGCACATGGCAGACCATGGCACTGTCCACAACACCAGCCCATCACAGCCCAGCTTCCCACTCAGACGGGCCTATTTCTTTGCTACCTATTTGTGCAGGAGGGGTCTGATCCCCAGCACGGCTGCCACTTCTTCCCTCCATGCCAGACGTGACTCTGCTTTAAGATAACTGAAATGATAAAAAGCTAGTTAACTCTTCCTGATCGACAGCCAGCTGATGGCCGTTGGTATGATTCAACAGGGTTTGACCGGCAACATTTCCCGATTTACTTTGCTAGGCTGCTGTTGACACTTTTAATACTGTAACTGCTTTGCTTTGTCCATTGGAATAAAAAGAAGGAAGCAAAAAGCTAAAACGTCCTGTCCGGACACCAATGTCTTTAGAAAAACTGTAAAGGTTTTAAATCAACACGGGCCACTGTAAAATACACATCTTCTGAAAACGTCAACTATTAGCATTAATGACTTTCTCTTGGGTAGACTATCTCTCTACCGAATACAGGAAACAAGGCGTAACTCTGCCTCTTTTGGTTCTAGCAGAACATAGGACTGCTGGATCCGAGGCATATCGGTAGGTGTGAACTTGTTACTACTGCTCTCGTAGTTAAAAACGAATGGTAAAAAAAAAAAAAGTAACAAGAGGGCCCTCTGTAGAGCACATACCCAAAAAGTCCCCTGGATCTGGATTCGGATCGGGATCTGCGCCAAAATGTAATCCACTTTTCGTGGCCCAAAAGTAATCAAACCTAAGTTGTGTCCAATACCATACATAACGTTTTGAGTTATGTTGCTAACGGACAAACAAACGGGGGGTGAAAACAGAACCTCCTCCCATCGTCGATGCCGGAGTTTACTAACTAATACCTACTACCAATATTGATCATCTTTCACCCTATTCACTGTGTTCAACTTAATACATTCTCCCGCAAAGTCGTACAGTGGACAATCTCTCCGATCAGTCTTCCTCCCGCCGTTCAGGTCAATTTACCCAGTGTTTTTTTCCGTAGGACGTTAATGAGTTGTGTGTGTGTGTGTGTGTGTGTGTGTGTTATGGGGCGGGGGGTGTACGTCACTTCATAACACGCTCATTACATCTCAACACACTACAGCCCTTTACTGACTCCAAACCCCTGGATAGTAGCAGGACTCCGTCAAACTTTTTGGAAGTCTATTCCTGGAGCGGTCGCTGGCGGTTTTTCTTTCGCAAAAGCAGCGAGCCGGTGGATCCCGGCGTTTTAATTTCCACCGCGAAAAGCTGCAATTAAGGCCTCACGCTGGGGTTTACAGACTGCTGGAACAACTGAGCCGCTTCTCCTCACGCGCAGTCCTACCGTAAACAGTCCTCGTTTTGCACGCACGCGCATGCACGCACGTACGTACGTACACACACACACACACACCTATGGAAAAAAAGACTAAACGTAATAAGCCAGGAGATGCTGACCTCTCGACGGTCCCTTTAAGGATGCCTATTTTCTTCTTTTGTTTTTTGTTTTTATGCAACAGATTGTTATGCAACTGTAGTGGAACTAATTCGAAACTATTTGGTATTCTAGAAGTTTTATATTTCATCCAAAGCACCTTCAGTGAGTTCTGCTGCAGGTCATTTAAGGAGCAGGTAGGGATGTAATAATAATATTGGGCCCACAGGCAGGCTGCAGAGCGACTGTTGTTCTAGGAACCCCTGGTCGTTGTCCTGTAATCCTACCTAGACTTTCACCTTTTCTGGTTGGAGCAGGGGGGGGGGGATTCAGGGCCAAGTAAACACAATGATAAACTGTATAAAACTGCCATTTAAGAGTGAAATACCTAATTACACCTCTACTCAGGAAAAGTTGTTGTCACAAGACCCGTGCAGTGCAATTAACATATGCTAAAAAAAACAAAAACTGTTTGCATATGTACAGTACATTGTGTATAATGTACAATTTCCCGAGGTGATGCGTTTTGTATGCATTTAAGCGCCAATGTGCACACTCACGGTGCACTTGTTATCATAGTGCACTATGGTATGCGATTGTGTGTACATCTCCATGTGTACACTTCCCACAGCACGGCTGAGACCTAAAGGCAGCTTGACTGCGTGGAGCTGCACTGTGGATTTGTGCAAGCGGTCAATGTGTTATTGATCTGCCCTGGCTGGCTGGCCGGCTTCCTGTTGGCTGAGTGGTGGGGGGAGGTGAGACCCCTCCCCCTCCCACGATGCTCCGTCTGCAAGCCTCTCTTTCTCTTTCTCTCTCTTTCTTTCTCTCTCTCGTTCTTTCTCTCTTTTTCTCTCTCTCTCTCTTATATATTTATATATATATATATATATGCCAATGGGAGGAACATAATGCAGACTGCCCTTTGGCTTGGCAGCGTTCAGCAGGGTCCTTCTCTGGCTTCTGCTGGGTCACGTTGGGTCTTAAAAGAAGACTGTTGTCCTCAGATCATCAGTCCTCAGCCCGCTGCAGTTGGCGGAGGGGTGTGGTTGGGCTCTTGTTTCAGTTCCTGATTTCGGGGGTTGTGCTGTTTTGCAACCGTAGGTTCTCTTTTAGTTTTCTCCCTTGTTTTTATTCTCACTGTTGTTCCTCCTTTTAGTTTGCCAAATCAAAGTATGTATATAGTTCTTATTTTAATTTTTTTCCCCTTCAGAAAAGG
>CM051020.1:13627772-13647772 GCA_027704905.1 Muraenolepis orangiensis
AGAGACGCTCCGGCTCCAGCGCTTTCTAAAAAGGTCTGGATTAGCCTAATCTGATTATGGGATTACCGCCCACTTCGCCAGCTCTTAGAGCCGCTAGATTAGAATGGGCAGCCGCCGTCGAGGAGACTCGCCGGAAGAGGGGATGACTGTTCTTCTTAGGAGGCGCTGTGAGGGGATGTCTGCTAGGAAGTGATGGTTAAGGGTCATGGTGGTTGAGGTGTTCCGGTCCTTTTGCCTTATTGTATTCAAACATCTTTACTCGCGTGGGATATTTAGCCTTTGCCAAGCTATTGGAACAACAGACTACTGTTATCTTAAGCCTCTGATGACAGACTGTTTTGGGGCGAAATATCCCTACTCTCTGGTCTCACTGCTCCATTTAGGGTATCTAATAACCTGCTGTCCAGTATGCTCTCTCTGTCATTTGTCTCTCGCTCTCCCTCCCTCCCTCTCCCTCCCTCCCTCGCTCCATCCAACTGCCCTTTGGTTTGCTCCTCCCCTTTTTGTGTGTGTGTGTGTGTGTGTGTGTGTGTGTGTGTGTGTGTGTGTGTGTGTGTGTGTGTGTGTGTGTGCATGTGTGTGTAAAGCGTTCATCAGGGATCAGAGGCTGAGAAAGGAGGGGTCTCTCTCTCTCTCTCTGTGTGTGTGTGTGTGTGTGTGTGTGTGTGTGTGTGTGTGTGTGTGTGTGTGTGTGTGTGTGTGTGTGTGTGTGTGTGTGTGTGTGTGTGTGTGTGTGTGTGTGTGTGTGTGTGTGTGTGTGTGTGTGTGTGTGTGTGTGTGTGTGTGTGTGTGTGTGTGTGTGTGTGTGTGTGTGTGTGTGTGTGTGTGTGTGTGTGTGTGTGTGTGTGTGTGTGTGTGTGTGTGTGTGTGTGTGTGTGTGTGTGTGTGTGTGGATGGTTGCTCTGTGATGTGTGGCTGATGCCACTGTCCCTCACAGGCCACTGCAGCACGCGCACATGCATGCATGTGTGTGTGCACGCTCGCTCGCACGCAGCAGCCAGCAAAGCTGTAACTGATCCATCACAGCCCCACACACACACACAGACACACACACACACACACACATATAGACACATAGACATAGACACACAGACACGGATCTCGGGCTGTGTCCCTGCTGTCCTCACCTAGCCGGGCCGTACCTCTCCCTAGCCCTCACTGTTCCACACACACTGGGTTACCTGCGCTTGCACCCGCCAAACCCCCCCGAGCTCCTGCCTTCCTGCACGGCCCCGCTCCGCAGCATGGAGCAGGGTGAGAGCTCTCGACTGAGGGGTGAGTTTGTTTTTAACCCCCCGACTTATCGGTTTTTTTCTGGCTAGCTAAATTCAACGCTGAGAAGGCTCAGCGAACGCTTGGCTTTTAAAGTGTGCTACTTTTTGAAGGTTTATTGTTTTTGTGTTTTTGTGCAGTGTTTTGCATCCCCCCCTCCCTCCCTCCTCCTCCTCCTCCTCCGCTGCTTGCTGCTCTTCCAAAGAGGAGACGAGCATCTTCTGTGCACATACTGCACGTGTACTTTGCGTGTGCAGTATGTTTTCTGTTGTTTTAGTTTTGTATTTGTACATGCGAGTTGATGGGGGGATAAAGGTGAGCTATAGACTCACTATTGAAACGCCTACGCTCGAGCACAGTGATGATGAGTGGGACATAATGAACTTGAAGAACTCTTGTATTGTACGGGGACCATATTTTTGTTGTCCAAAGAGGAGGACACCGGGGGCAGGATGGACCGGTGTGTCTAAGGGTGTGGGTGGAGGGGAGAGGAGGGGGGGGGGGGGGTGCTGATGGTGTAATGTAAAGCAATGCAACTGTAGGAAACGAAAGCCAACTCCCGAACGTTTAGAAAGGACACGTCATGCCGTTTTTAGAGGACATCAAGAGGACGTCTGGTCACCCCCCATCCTATTGAATGTGTTCATTTCTGTTGCTCGCAGTGGCTCCTGTGTATATTTTGTAATGGGTCTATAAGAGTGTAGTTTTGTTTTTTTTTTACATCGGTTATCTCTCGAGGATGCTGGATGCGGTTGAGAATGCTTGAGGATTGATGGGTCCTGACTTCTGACTGACGGCTGTCTGTCTGCACATCCTCTCTCCCTCTCTCTGGTCTGACGGCGCATGGGCGCTTTTCTTTTTTTTTTTTCCTCTGTTTTTTTTTAAAGGCAGCTTAAGCGGTGTTGTCACAGCCCGGGGCTTTGGGCTTTATAAATAGGACACGTGGCTGTGACACACACACACACACACACACACACACACACACACACACACACACCACACACACACACACACACACACACACACACACCACACACACACACACCCACACACACACACACACCACACACACACACACACACACACACACACACACACCCACCGAGAACAGCCGAGACACGGGGGGGAAAAAGTATCAGACATGAGAGATGGCAGCAAAATAAATGTGTGTTTATATCAAAGGAACGGAGTGAGAACACCATAGTCCCTGAACTGGGTTGGCAGAATTTCCCGGTCGGGGTGAGAATTACAGACTAGAAAAAAGCTCTTCATCCTAATGGGAGTCATTTGTTAAAAGCCTCCCAAAAAACCAGGCTACCGTTAATGAGGCGAGGCATTACTATGTACACGCTCCACCACTGGAGGAGGGGGGGGGGGGATGAGGACCTGGGAGCCAGATGCCCTTCTCCCCCTCCTCCTCTTCGTCTCTCCCCCCCCCCCCCCCAAAACCACCCTCTCCTCCCCCGCCCGGCTCTCAGCGTGTTACCACCGCCTCATTTGCCTGTTGCTCGGTGCCGTCAGAGCCTGTGTGCTGTGTGTGTCGTGTGTGTGTGTGTGTGTGTGTGTGTGTGTGTGTGTGTGTGTGTGTGTGTGTGTGTGTGTGTGTGTGTGTGTGTGTGTGTGTGTGTGGTGTGTGTGTGTGTGTGTGTGTGTGTGTGTGTGTGTGTGTGTGTGTGTGTGTGTGTGTGTGTGTGTGTGTGTGTGTGTGTGTGTGTGTGTGTGTGTGTGTGTGTGTGTGTGTGTGTGTGTGTGTGTGTGTGTGTGTGTGTGTGCTTATCTTCATTGATTACATCACAGGGTGATTGTGCAGAGGTGGGGGCCAATTTCCGTTAAAACAAGTATTTTTGTTTTTATCTTAAAAGATTCATACTTATTATTAAAAATAATAATAATTAAAAAAAAGGGACTATGCGCTTAACACTTTTAAAGTAAGACACTTTTTCAGTTGACGATGAAAGGGTCATACTGTCCATCCCTGTGTCTCCACGGTGAGTTTTACACCTGCGCAGAGGCACCGTGACCGTGTGCACGTCCTCTCCAGCAATGTCATTATTATTATTATTTGTTATTTTTTGTTGGTCATCTGATGTCCTGCAGCGGGAGAAAGCTTCCCATCCCATCCCATCCGCACAGTACATACTGGGCTGTTACACCAGGGCTGTTACACGCCCCATTCTTCTTCCCCCCCCCCCCCCCCCCTCTTCCTAAGACAGCGGGAAGTTCAGAGTTTCTACTCTCACGATGAAGGGCCTATAAGTGTTGTGAAGGACCGAGCGCTGGGACCGGAACAAGGCCATCAAAATCAAAAGGGAGCGGGAACAGGAATGGGAAACGACATCGTAAAACAATGTCTGAATTGAGCATAAACCAGACAGGCCTACAAACAGGAAATTTAGATGAAAGCGTGACCTCTCCACACAATGAGACATGAGGGAGACTATACACTAAATGGGGTAAACCAAATGACACATGAGGGGGGGGGGGGGAAACCAACCAAATTAGCCACACCTGTCGTCAACCCCAGTGTGACTCCGGCCTCCACTGAGGCAAACCTAAATAAAGACAAACTCATGTTTAAGTTAAACCAACATCATGCATGTCAAATGCAAACAAATACAAGCAGTACATGTGTGGCTGGAGCCCTAGCCCTCACACGTGTAGTCCAATGTAACACGAGTACATTATGAAGGACTGTGTCATTTGATCCTTTAAGATTTGTATTGGATTGTTGATTTGATATATGTTGCGGTCTGTCCAGTCCTGTGCTGGTCTGTGTAGGCTGTTTATATGAGGGGAAACGTGAGATTATGGTGTAAGAAACCATGTACTTTTTTAAATGTTTGCTGGCCAGGTGTCTGGAAATGAGCCGAGTGAGATGGTCAGTGGACTGCTTCTGCTTGATTGTTAAAGAGTTATATTTATAGATGTATATGGCGGAATACGGTCGGAGACCTTTTTACAAGGACCTGCGCTGTTTGATTATGTACAGATCACTTTTCTGCTGGATCCACCGAACCAGATGGCCGTGGATGGCAGTGTTAATCTGTTCTTGTTTCTACTTATGGTTCCCGTCTGTCAATCTAAACACAACATCTGGTCAGTGGAGAGCTGGCCTTGTTCTTAAATGGAGGAACCAAGTAGGTCTTATCTGCAAACAGTTCATCGTGAAGATTATCCTGGAGAGAGGATATAAATACACATGTGGTTCTCGTATTAATTCAATACTGTTCAGAAGATACTATTGCTTTAAGAATTCTATCAACAAACATCCTTTTTTCATTGGCCAAGCTCTGGTCAAGGATACATGTCAAAGGTCGTGGTGGCCATTTTGTCACGGACCAAGCTTTGAGTTTGCAGTATTCTGTCCAGTCTTTTGTTCCGGTAAACTCCTGTAAAGGGGAACTTTATAAGTCTGATAATATTGAGGTTGATACCATCGCCAACTTTGCTCTATTGTTAACAAGTGTATTTGCATTGTGTATGTGAATACATGTATATCAATTCAATTCTAAAGCCTTGCTTACTTAGTAGTTAGTTTTGCACGACGCCTCTGCGTTTTCGTCCCTCTGTCCGTGTTGTGGATCGCGTGACGGGGACAGAGGCCTGGTCAACGGCACGAGGCAGAGACAGACTGTCGGGTGAAGTTCCTAAGAACCTCGTACTGCCTGTGAGCTAAACATTCCATTCCGGGCGTCTTCAGTTGTGCTGTGGAGGAAGTGGTGTCTGTAGCGTTTTCCCCCTCCAATTGTGCTTTTAAAACAAGTTCAAAACGTTACTCGGGGTTAACTTAACCTGAGTCACTTATCGAGCGTTCACCAAGAGAGGAGACTGGAGCTTTAGAAATATTGAATTATCCGTGTGAAGCCAGGAAGATCCATTTGGGTTCATTGTTCCATCCATTATTCAGGTCCATCCATGTCGTGTTAGTGCTGGACAATAATTCAATGTTATTGTTTATCATATTTGAGTGGAATCATATTGTGATTGATTTGATGATATTGTGATCGTTATACACGACTCTTTTGTCTATGTTGACTATAATGAGGAAATGTGTTGTTAAAAAAAATGTCAATTAGCTATACATTTTTTGTAATAATATCATTAAAAATGGTTTGTTGGACACCACACATAGCATTTCATTTTGTCACATCTTTACCTCCACCATCGAGAAGATGAAACGGAGGTTATGTTTTCGCTGCCCCTGTCCTCTGTTGGCAAGTTAACTCAAAAGGTTCTGAACAGATTGGACACAACTTGGTGGTTTAAATACTTAAGGTTAATGTGCTGGAAAGGAACAGTTGATACGATTTTTGGCGCAGATCCCGAGGTATGCTCTAGGTATGCTACCGAGGGCCCTCTAGTTTTGATTATGTAATGTGTGTTTTTTGCCATAGCCATCATATATCTGAAAAATATCCATCGTGATATTGATTCCAACCATATGGTCCAGCCCAACGTTCCAGTACTATATATATAGTATTATAGTCACGTCCGGCGTAATGCAGACGCCGGACCAGAGGCCACCAAGTGGGCCAATCGGATGTGGACCGAGCCCCTCAGGACGGAGCGTAACACAAGCCCTCCTTGACTCCGCTGTGGATGGACAGAACGTTGCATTCATTTAGCAGACGTTTTGTCCAAAGCGATGTACAATTAGGTCATTCAACCTTGGTAGACAAGAGAACACCAGAGTCACCAGAAGTCATAATAACTGCATTTCCCTGCTAAAAAGCCATTATAATATAATGTATACATGTACACATGAATAATAACTTAAGAGCAGAACCAGGGCTCAGGTAAAAGTGCAATAAGTTGGCTCCCTAGATTTGACACATTACATCAAACGGACACACACACACACACACACACACACACACACACACACACACACACACACCACACACACACACACACACACACACACACACACACACACACACACACACACACACACACACACACACACACACACACACACACACACACAGTTCTACTAATATCTAAATTCTATAAAAAAAAAACTATAAAACCTTATTTTAATATTAACCAAGAATGAAGTTGTCTTGATGACCATAGTAAATGTTATTATTATTATTATTGTTGTCGAGGAATCATTTTAAATAGATGAGATGTGTGGCATTCTTCACTGTGACGTGTGTGGTTGTGGTTGGAAGATTTTCCTGATTATAATTTAAGGGCTTTGTTTAATATTCTTTCGTCAATCCGCACTAAGCTTCTAATTCATCCTAAAATCAGCAACCGACAACTTGCGGGCTGATTTGTAATTTGTGGCAAGAAAAAGCAATTAAACTGATTAAACTTCTCCGTTGATGTAGAACATCTTGCAGAAGCGCCCATAAAGCCGTCACTTTCCAAAGAAATGATGTGAACAATGGCTAAATCGACCAGGTTTAGCACGCTGTAGAAATAGCCATACAAAGACGATACACGGTCGAATCGGAGAGGATTTGACCACGTTTAGACGGCGCCACCATGTTGTAGTGCTGTCCCAAATCTATAGTGACAATTATTAATCGAATCCCAATGCGTCGTGAGAAGTTGTGTACAGCCGACGGTCGCTAACCGAGCATAAAGACCATCGTGCATTGAGGCTGAAAGAAAAATCGAACGACATCCACCGACGGTAATCTGCCATATTTAATTATGAGACGGCAATGACATCATTAACGAAGAGTTCAGTAGTGTCCCAAAGTGTTTTAACTGTATAGTCCTCTACATTAAACTACTAGAGCGGGAGTAGGGGATGAGGGAAGGATTTCACTATATAGTCCTCTACATTGAACTACTAGAGAGGGAGTAGGGGATGAGGGAAGGATTTCACTATATAGTCCTCTACATTGAACTACTAGAGAGGGAGTAGGGGATGAGGGAAGGATTTCACTATATAGTCCTCTACATTAAACTACTAGAGAGGAAGTAGGGAATGAGGGAAGGATTTCACTATATAGTCCTCTACATTGAATGACTAGAGAGGGAGTGAGGGAAGGATTTGACTATATAGTCCTCTACATTGAACTACTAGAGAGGGAGTAGGGAATGAGGGAAGGATTTCACTATATAGTCCTCTACATTGAATGACTAGAGAGGGAGTGAGGGAAGGATTTGACTATATAGTCCTCTACATTGAACTACTAGAGAGGGAGTAGGGAATGATTTGACTATATAGTCCTCTACATTGAACGACTAGAGAGGGAGTAGGGAATGAGGGAATGATTTGACTATATAGTCCTCTACATTGAATTTCCTAGTGAGGGAGTAGGGAATAAGGGAATGACTTTGCACACAGCCATAGATTACCCCGTGGCCTGTGCTTGCATCCCGCCTGGCTAAAGAGAGGGAACGAGTCTAAACACTTGCATAGCATTATGAGGCTTCGCTATCAGCTGCTGTCGCACTTTCACACAGTTATCCCCTCTTATCACATAAACAACCACACGACACGCCTGCCAAATCCCAACGCCTATAAAATGATCCGTTCCTGAGGTGGTTTTAAACGCCTCGAGGCGTGCAAGGACATATTGACTTTCCCTGTCATTACCGGAGGGGTGGGGGGGGTTGGTAAGCCAGCGCTCACAAAGCCTCTTGCTCTCGGCCCTGCAGCTGGATCAGAAACTTACCCCTTAAATCCCTCCTCCCACTGGCTCCGACACACTCGCTCTCGCTCGCTCTCGCTAAGAATCCCTTGGCATCGAGGCCGAGAGATACGCGCGCTACTCTCTGCTCTGGTTAGCCCCCCGCCATAGATTGTTGGTTGTCGACCAATGTGCGCAAGATAACTCAAAAAGTGATTTACGGAATTGGAAAAATGTGTGGTTATATTACTTATGGGCCAAGAAACAGTTGATTACGTGTGTGTGTGTGTGTGTGTGTGTGTGTGTGTGTGTGTGTGTGTGTGTGTGTGTGTGTGTGTGTGTGTGTGTGTGTGTGTGTGTGTGTGTGTGTGTGTGTGTGTGTGTGTGTGTGTGTGTGTGTGTGTGTGTGTGTGTGTGTGTGTGTGTGTGTGTGTGTGTGTGTGTGTGTGTGTGTGTGTGTGTGTGTGTGTGTGTGTGTGTGTGTGTGTGTGTGTGTGTGTGTGTGTGTGTGTCACAGCTTGGCTCCCGTCCAGGGTCGGCGGCGTTTGATTTAGTCTCCGGTTTTGTCTCCAACTGTCAACAAAGGACAAGGACATCGTAGGGAATCCTGTGGAAGGGGAATAACACACGTGTGTGATGCTGAGTTACACTACATTGCACAAGTGGGGGTCAACTCATGACGTGCACGGCCCCTCCCCTTCTTGCATGACCATCTGCAAAAGGTCAACGGACGGTCATGCAAGTCGCTTTCGGACAAAAGCGTCTGCTGAATGACCGTAATGGAATGGAATGGTCGCTCCTCTGGAGTTTCCGAGTCAAAGTGTCCAGTGTTGTACAGTGAGGTTCTACTTTTAAAACGAATGTGAACACGGTATGTCAACGTTTCTACCAACATCCTGCTTCATGTTTTTGACCAAAACTGAGCATTTTGATTAGGAGATTGTGCTAAAAAGTATAATGAGAAATTTGGATCTGCCAATTGTCTCTCTTAAAACTACACAGGGAAGTCATTCAAAGGTGTGTGTGTGTGTGTGTGTGTGTGTGTGTGTGTGTGTGTGTGTGTGTGTGTGTGTGTGTGTGTGTGTGTGTGTGTGTGTGTGTGTGTGTGTGTGTGTGTGTGTGTGTGTGTGTGTGTGTGTGTGTGTGTGTGTGTGTGTGTGTGTGTGTGTGTGTGTGTGTGTGTGTGTGTGTGTGTGTGTGGTGTGTGTGTGTGTGTGTGTGTGTGTGTGTGTGTGTGTGTGTGTGTGTGTGTGTGTGTGTGTGTGTGTGCTCTCTTTTGACTGTGTGTGTGTGTACTCGCTTTTGACTGTGTGTGTGTGTACTCGCTTTTGACTGTGTGTGTGTGTGTGTATTTGCTTTTGACAGTGTGTGTGTACTCTCTTTTGACTGTGTGTGTGCGCACTTGACCTGCCTGCCAGAGCCACGCGTGCTAGCTTGGTTGCTACATTCTACATGGCCCGCTCAGCCAAAATAATATTAGCTCAGCCCACGGCGGTGTTTAATGCCAGGGGATAACCTGCCTCTCACTTTACAGACTGGCTCCAAATTGTTGTCCCCGCAGGCGGCCAGATCTCCGTGAGATCCAGAGACGGGCGGTGTGAGTGACATCAATGGATGGTGTAGGGGGGGGGATCTCCTTCAGGATCCCCAGACATCCCATTGATGTCATTCACCACCTCTGGAACGCCTTCTGGCTGTCGGCCCACAACTCTGTGGACTCGCGTCCCACCGCTCCGTGGATTTGCAGAAGCCGCAGCTATCTCATATCTTATAGCTGTAGCTACGGCTAAGTGGTTCCGGGGAGCGAGAGCTTGACGTTGCAGACCTGCAGACGGTAGTTTTGACAACATCGATCGTCGCTCGATCCATCCAGGGCCGTGTATCTTCAGGAGGCTGAAATGGGAAAATAAAGTTTAGACTTTAGATAAAAGAAAAATATGTAGAATCCAGTGCTCTGCTGCACACAATGAATTAGTACCCTGTCTGTCTGTCGGCAGCATAACTCAGTTTTGTACGGAATTGGACAAAACTTGGTGGTTTGATTTCTTATATGCCAAAGAACAGTTGATGAGAGTTTGACGCCGATCTGAATCCGTCAGTTAAATGTTATTCATGCCATGTCATTTCAAATTCAAGTTCAGCTCGCTCAAGTTGAGCCCCACCAAGAGACGGTGTTTGTTCTGCTCTGTTTCCACAGGCGACGGCACCCCCAAGGAAAGCAGCCCCTTCATCAACAACACGGACATCGACACGGCCAACAGCTATGACGGCAAAAACATGGCCCTCTTTGAGGTAACGCCGGATGAGTCAGAGTTCGTCCACCTCACCCCATCTAACCAATACCGCAGTGGGCTTCTGCTCTCCAGTGGGCCGCTGTTATCCCCACCTGAAAGATACCGGCCACACTAATTATATTCAAATTTTACTATTTGCCCATTGCACTCCTGAACCATCCCTGGAGGGAGGAATCCTTGACTCTTGTGTTCCTTCTCAAGATGTCTTCCTCCATCATTAAGGGAGTTTTTTTCTTGCCCTTAGGGGGGGCTTGGGTTTGGGGGGTGTTGTAAACAGGTGGCCTGTGAAGCCCTTTGAGACTGTACTTGGACTTGACTTGACATTCACTTTCAGTCTCCTAAAGGGAAAAGGTGTCTGACTGCGTTCCGGTGACCCCCTGTAGGTCATCGGCGACCAACGCGGTCGGATTGGACCGTGACTGCTTGTGGAATCAGTCAAGACGCCGATCCACATCCACGTGCTAATCATCAGCGTGGGTTTATGTTGTGATTGTCGTGGTGCAGGAGGAGATGGACAGCAACCCCATGGTGTCCTCGCTGCTCAACAAGCTGGCCAACTACACCAACCTCACCCAGGGCGCCCAGGAGCACGAGGAAGCAGACGACGAGGAGGTCGGACCCAAGAAGAAAACCGTCAAGGTAACACTCGCTCTGCTCTGCTCTTCTTCTACCGCTCTCGATGTAGTTTAATTCTTGATTACCAGTAACAGAACAGCAGAATATTTAGATGATTGGTATTGCATTGCATTGAGTGGATGATACTAGTCTTTCTGACAATGAGGAATTAACCGATATTACATTTCTTGGCCCGTACAGATATTATTAAGCTTCTATTGGTCGCCACTATAGGCATATAAACACAGCCAACATGGGGCCAATCCCCCGGGAATGTTCTCAACAGCACACCCGGTGGCCAATGGTTGTATTGCAACACGGGACCATAAAACCTAAAAGACCCAAAAGAAAAGAACACTGCTCCTAGAATTCATATTAAAATACTACAGTGCTACCTCAAGTCAAAAATACACTTTTTACTATGGATTTGGTAAAGTTATATATTTTTACAGCATTTAACACGCTTTTATTCATATTTTTTTGGTTATGTAAAACAATGTGTAGTTTCCCATTGCCTCTTACTCCTTTTTGAAATAACATGTTAAATGAATTCTTAATTTCATCACAATTCTTATTTAGACTTTACCCCCAGTAATCAGTAGAAAACATTTATTATTTATTATTATTAAGTGTTATCGATTAACGTTTCCATTGTGTTACGTGTCTAAATATGTATTGTCCGGGAGTTTTAAACAACATTCAAAGCAATTTGGACGTTTTTTAGTTTTCAGTTTGTGGCGGTTGTTAAAAGAATGTGAGGATCGGGGCACCTCCCACGGAGAGCAGATTAGACATACCGGTCCAACGCTTAAGAAAACACAGTTGACGCCCCCCCCCCCCGTGTCCAACTTCTTTGGCTGGGACCAGTGGGAAGTGGCTGTTGCCACAATCAACAGTTTGATCAGGAGAGTGTGTCCATACGGGGTGTGTGGGCCATGACGTGGCGGTTCTTCCCGCGATTGCTTTGGCAGGTTCTCGCAGAGTCTTTCTGGCAGTAGGTTCTCTTTCTGGCAGTAGGTTCTCTTTCTGGCAGTAGGTTCTCTGCCTCGGACACTTCAACATTTCGGCAACAAAAACAGTGAAAATGGAGTTTTTCACCACACAGCCAACAATCGTTGGTTGTTTGTTCTTTGCCCTCTTATCAAACTTATTACCTTTTTTTTTTTTTGGTCTATTTTTACTTTGAATACTTCTATTATATCACGTAGCCCGGATGCATGTTGCGTTGCGCTCTGCCGACCAAATCTGTGCAGTCCTCTAGACCACTGGTTCATTTCGGAGCTAGTATGTCGGCGAAGCTGCGTCACAATGGGCCAGCGTTGTTTAGACACCAGAGGCTTCTGCCAGACATACTGCGCATCCACACTGAAACACCTTGTTTTCCACATCGGGAAGTTACCAGGACAACTGAATAAGCCATCCGTCAAAGGATCACTGCATTGCATAAATAGCTTTGTCGCTTCACGTTTTTCCCTCAACAACACAATGAGTTTTTTCGAATTTTGAGTCCTTTTCCGTTTTCGCATTGAATCAAAGCAGATTTGACTTGTACTATTTTTGTACATATACACAAAGCACATCCCCTTTTCTCTCCCTCATTCCATTCCGGCCCCGTTTAATTTCCTTCCTCCACCATCTCTCTTCTTTCTCACCAAGCCAACCAAATTGGCCCCCCTGAAAATCCCCCTGACTTGCTTTGTACCCGTCCTTATCCTCCTTTTCAAACTCCCTCCCCCCCCCCGTGTCCACTAATGCTCCCCTCTCTTCTCCTCTCCCCTCCTCCAGAGCCCTCAGATGGGGACCTTCATGGGCGTCTACCTGCCCTGTCTGCAGAACATCCTGGGGGTCATCCTCTTCCTGCGTCTCACCTGGATCGTGGGCACCGCCGGCATCATGCAGTCCCTGGCCATCGTGGGGATGACCTGCACCTGTGTGAGTGCCACCGTCCGTCGCCTCGTCGTCTGAAATTGTTCTCCTTTCTTCTCCCTGACAATCTGCGTCCGGACTAATCTGAACTGGGTCCTGCGATGTCAGGCTAACATTTTCCATCAGTATTGGAAATGAGAACAATAGTCTTCGTGTGTGTGTGTGTGTGTGTGTGTGTGTGTGTGTGTGTGTGTGTGTGTGTGTGTGTGTGTGTGTGTGTGTGTGTGTGTGTGTGTGTGTGTGTGTGTGTGTGTGTGTGTGTGTGTGTGTGTGTGTGTGTGTGTGTGTGTGTGTGTGTGTGTGTGTGTGTGGTAGACGAGTCGAGAGTCTATTGAATAACGGCGGGGTGATGTCCATCATGGCTGCTGATCCTGCTGCCCGTCTATATTTAGCCCCCAAAGGCCTTCTGCTTGGCGTACAGCTCCACGCGTCAAATGCTACCTGACATCTTGATCCCTAATCCCTCTCCCTGTGCACGGTGTGTGTGTCTCACACACACACACACACACACACACACACACACACACACACACACACACACACACACACACACACACACACTGCAGACAATGGCATGCTGAGCTTAATCAGGGAAAGTCAAAAGCAAACCCTCCTCTGAACCCTCTCTCTCCTAATGAAAGGAACTAATTGTTCATTCAGTCGGCAACAAAACGTCGAGTACATTGGAAATTGTGAGATGCTATAAAAGTACGATAAGTGTATGTGTGGTTTGCCTCTAGGATTGGTTATTCCACTGCTCTTCTTCCATCCAAGTGCACAGTGAGCAGCATAAACATGCTGTCAATCTAACCATCCTAATTATGACCAAAATCCCAGCCTTTTTTTTTTCTTATTATAAGTGTGTGCTCGGACTATAACGACCGAGAAGTACGACCAAAGAAAACATGTGTCGCATGAAAAGTTGAATAATGTATTTCAGAATGCCTTTATTGTCATCCTACAAGTACAACGAAATAGTCGCACATCCTCAAGACACACAACAAATTGTGTCTATACATATTTCGGTGGCCCTATAAACAGAAGTGCAAATTACCAGTGTATATACAGTACATACAAAAAAGGGCAGAGGGATAAACATAGTAACTAGGTAATAGTAGCAGTAGTAGTATTGACACAACACAGTATTGTAGTCACACAAAGCTTTTTGTGGACACTCTAAAGTCCTCACAGATCTGGCGCTCTGTGTATTGTGTCGCTCCGCTGTTTACTGTTTACAGTGGTTTTGCGGGTTGCTGCCAATTACTCTCAACCACCACCACTTCACACTGAGGTCCTGTTGCCATGACACGGGCAAACAAATAGACTTCTTTAGGGTCCCACGGGACCTCGGTGGCCCCCCGTTGGCTACGGGTGTGTGTGAGCCCATAACATACTCCCCTCCGGTCTGTCCCTCCCTGTCACGGCTTCCCTTTTCTCTCCCTTTGTCCACCCCGAAGTGTACAGCAGGAATTAGGTGTGTGTGTGGGTGTGTGTGGGTGTGTGTGGGTGTGGGTGGGTGGGTGTGGGGTTTTTTTTGTGCTGGAATGTCTGAGTCACGGCGACGCTCTCTGGATGCTGTGTTTCTGATCGTGGGGTCTGTGTTGACGCAGCACTGTAATGGGTGGTTGCCACGCAGCTGGTGAAGTTGAAAGGTTGTTGGCGCTTATTAAAGAGACGGAGAGAGAGAGAGAGAGTGCGGGGGAAAGGGGCCGCGAGTCACGCTCCGATATCAAACATCATGTCGGTGTTTGTGCGCGGCTCACAATAACGATGCGTTTCTCACGTTCCGGTGTTATCCGGACTTGTGTTATTGGCAAAGCAAAACGAGCTTGACGCCCACAGTTTCCGGTCTCTCACGTGTGTCAAAGATGAACCGTCTCCGGCCGCCCCCAGTAGTGGAAGTGGAAGCTCAAACTCTGACACATTTTTTTTTGAGAGGTCTGCAGTTGATCAGTTGATACGCCCACGAACACATGGGGGCCTCTTCTGGTGCCGATCATTCCAGAAACATGACTTGGCGAGCACGGGGGACGGCTCCTTTCCAACATTCCAGCTGATGTGTTGCACCAGAGACGAGCTAAAACTTTCCTGTACTTTTCCACGCGAGTCGTTCTCGTGGTCTCCCCCTTTGCTTGAGTAAGCCGCGGTGACTAAGACCTTCACGGTACGGAGCAAGGAAACACATTTGCCAACTTAATTGGCTTTAGTCCAGCCTTCTCAGCCGTGGGCCGTTGAGACTAGCACGTCGACCGTCCCCCATCTTGCACGTCCGTTAGTTTGGTTTCCCGCTGGAAATTTGTCCCTAGCGCTGATTGGTCGGTCCAGTTTTTTGGGGATTTGAAAGTTGTTTGAGTGAGGTCTGACTGTTCTTCAGCGTATCTGAGCTGGCGAGATCTGGGCGGTTTTGGGACGGCTAAGGACGTGACGCAGGTTATTTTAGCAATCAAATAACAAAATAAATTCACAAAGCACTAGTCTCCCTATGTCACATTGTTTTATAGGTGTGGCTGATTATTTCCAAGGCGATAAGTTACTCACTCGACTCATCAATGGACTGATATTGAACCATATTATAATTTTAACCACTGAATAAACAGATTCAATTATTTTGATTACATTTTCAGATTCTAAAATAAATGCTACACTGAATACTACTTTCTCGGCTGCTATTATTAAGTAGTAAAAAGATTTGTATTTTACAAATACTATTTATAATAAAGATACTATTCTGTTCCATTCCGGTTTCGGGCCCGTGTTCCGGATGAGTAACGGGCAAGCTATATAGACAGATAAGGCTTTCCTGTCACAACATTTCAGAGAAAAGCTGCTATCTATTACCGATCTTCCAAGACTTCCAGCCTTAGCAGTTGAGGAGGTCCCGGCGTGGGAGTTAACCCCTGTGACGCTGCTTCTGACCCGTCTAAACCCTTTGTAACGGACACACAATGGGATTGCAAACGGGGGGAAAAGCAGTGTATGTAGAATGAACACAACAGAGCAATGTTAACATCTGTGTTTCGTTGTTTTAGTTTAAAAAAGTGTGTGTTCATGAAGGACTGAGACTTCAACTATATGCTAATTCATCTCTTGGTGTCGTCCACAGACTATGCTGACTGCCATCTCTATGAGTGCAATTGCTACCAATGGTGTCGTGCCAGGTAAGCAGACAACATATTTAACATATTTAACACATTCTTAACATATTTAATAAGTAGTTATTAAACATAGAACACAAGAACAGATTTTTAAGAAGGAGATGTTTAATGAAATACACGTGATGTTATGGATATTCCTTATTTATATCTACATCCAAAAAGGGATCCAATGTAACTCTCCACAACCTCACTTATATTTGCGGTGAGACTCAAGCTAATCCTAATCTAGTTGACCAAGTGTTGACTGTCACTGTGCCCCCCGAGTTGTGTGTTTAACAACAGAATAAAAAAAGAATAAAGAATAAAGATAATGATGAATTAAATAAGTTGAATTGCGCGGCGTCTCAAACCCCACACCCTCTCCACCCTCCCTTCACAGCTGGAGGCGCCTACTACATGATCTCGAGATCTCTGGGGCCCGAGTTTGGCGGAGCAGTGGGCCTCTGCTTCTACCTGGGCACCACGTTTGCCGGCTCCATGTACATCCTGGGTACCATCGAGATCCTGTTGGTGAGTACGCCACTGCTGCTGTTTTTATCATCTTCATCTTCATCCTCATCATCATCATCATCATCCTTGCGGCGCCATCCGTTTCCCATACATGTGTTATTTAGTGCTTCACAGCGTCACTCCTGTACATTTTTTTCCAATCAAGCCTCCTTGGGTGATGAATATCTTTCCCCCCCCCAGCCTGCCCCCCCCCCCCCCTGCTGAGCTTATTAGAATGACTTGTAATTATAACATAATATAAAATTCAATAAAAAAATAACAAAAGTACACAAGGTGTACCTAATAGTTCGATAATTTAATAACAATGGTCGGAGTAAATCAATATTTGTGAACAAAGCTAATCGTGCTTCAGCACATTTTGATCGTGAAAGTGTATTCACACTCGTCTCCTAGTGCCGTTTTAAGTGGCCAGGATTCCTGCTGTTCAGACGTACGACACACACAGCGGCTGTTTCCCCGGCCGTAACCTTGTGAACATAACATTTACATTTTCATAACATAACCAGAACATGGAGAAAACAATCCCTGCTGCACAATGTACAAACCACCCATTTTTTAGTTTGATGGTGTTTTACCGGTGTACATACAATGTACTTTCACTCCTCCCCCTCTCAAAAGTAACTAAAAGCAGCTCCAGCTCCAGTCCAAGCCACGTATTCCATAGCACACTCTCCGTCCCTTCGTCTCCTCAGACCTACATCGTGCCAAAGGCGGCCATCTTTGTGGCCAAGAATAAGGAGGACGAGGTGGAGGCGCTGCTGAACAACATGCGCGTGTACGGCACCTGCTGCCTGGCCCTGATGTCCCTGGTGGTCTTCGTGGGGGTCAAGTACGTCAACAAGCTGGCGCTGGTATTCCTGGCCTGCGTCATCCTCTCCATCCTTTCCATCTACGCCGGGGTCATCAAAACCGCCTTCGAACCTCCAGACTTCCCGTGAGTTTCCGTCCTCCGTATACACGGGGGTTTACTTGTTTTTCCGCCTCCGCCGTGCGCTCGGAACCCTTGTAGCGTTTCACACTGGGGTTTGGGACACGAGGGGTTGAACACTTTTCCCACTTTCTCACTTTCTCACAAGTGTTTCAGAATCTCCCCCCCCCCCCCCCCCCCCCCCGGAGAGTCTACAGTTCAGAATCACAATCAGAATCAGATTGAACTTCATTGCCGGCGTACAGTACAACACAATTGTCTAACGATCCTCAAGACACTTTTACAACAAATACAAAGTATAATTGATGCAAAAAAAAATTAACTAAACTAAAAAGATTGTATATATAATTGTACATATACATATTGCAATAGTGCACATTACCAGTGTACAGTATATCCATACAGAAAGGTGCAGTGGGATGAACATAACGTAACTTGTAGTATCATCATATAAAAAGATATATAATATAATTAGTATACATTAGTTAGTACACAGAACAGACCAATAGTAGTCCTTACGGTTTGGTATTGTGGTGACATCAGACAGTGACTGTCCGTGTGAGGCACTGGGGTAGAAACTGTTCAGTCTACTTTCATACACACACATGGGGACAGAAACTAGTATCAACCGAGCCCGTCTGGCCTCAGGGCCGTCCTTCAAGTTCCCCTCCATCGCAATAGGAATGTTTACTTTCGACCAATAACAACCTATGGACAGACAACGGGACCTTTATGCCAGCGTGCGCTCTTCTCTCGTCCCCCTGTCCCCCGTCCCATCGCATCCCGTGGGTTTTAGGGTGTGTCTGCTGGGCAACCGGACGCTCCAGAACCAGGACTTCGACCGGTGCCAGAAGACGGACATGGTGGACAACGAGACGGTGACCACGCAGCTGTGGAGGCTGTTCTGCGACGGGTCCGCCCTCAACGCCACCTGCGACGAGTACTTCGACCTCAACAACGTCACCGTGATCCAGGGGATCCCCGGCCTCACCAGCGGGGTCATCTCAGGTCAGAACACCGCTCAAACCCACCACCACCACCACCACCACCCTCCCCCCCCACCCCACCACCACAACCACTACCACTACTATCACCACCACCACCACCTTTTTTAAGAAACACAACAACTCCTACTGAATCCTCTGGTCCGTCTGACCGACGATGATCTTTATACAATCCATCCAGGATCAGCCACCTCCTCCCTCCCCCCCTCCCACAATGTAATCAGTTCCTCTCGGCGTGTCGTTGTCTCTTATGGTCATTTCCCCCCCCCCCCCCCCTCCAGACAACATGTGGTCTGACTACGGCCCGCTGGGCATGCTGGTGGAGAAGAAGAGGCAGGCGGCGGTGCTGGCGGTCGACAACTCCAAGGACGCGTACCTGCCCTACGTGGTCAACGACATCGCCTCCTTCTTCACGCTGCTGGTCGGCATCTACTTCCCCTCGGTCACCGGTACGACGCTCGGCTGGCTCCTTTGTTCCGTTCCTTTTTTTTTTATAAATATATATAAAAAATCACTGCGTGGGGTGTGCCGCCACCACACCCCCGCCAAGACGAGAGCCGGAATGGGGAAAAGTCATTATTTCTGGCTTGGTGTTTCCCAAAGTGTGGGACGCGGCCCACTGGTGGGCGGTCAAGGTACTGCAGGGCAGTACCTCGTATCAGTACCAGAAATAGTTTTTTTTATTGTATTTTGGAAATCACCATTAAAATATTTATAATTAAATATGTACATTTAAATATATATATGCAAGAGTTGGCTTGATTCAACGTTTAAATTATATTATAATAATAATATACATTAAAAAATAATAATAATATATATACTGTATATATATTTAAATACTTCTTAACTCGTGTGTTGATCAGAGTTCTGAATAAAGGTTTGGGTTGGCCACAAAATATTTTCAGATTTTCATTCTTAAGTTTGGGAAACCTTGATCTCACAGAAACGGGTTTTGCATACGAGTAGACTCATGTGTGTGTGAGCTGGTTTCGATGAGGCCCGAGAACGAACAGAAGTGGGGTCAATGTTGTCGGACTGTACTGACCTTTAACCTTTAACCCCCGGTCTCCAGGCATCATGGCTGGCTCCAATCGATCGGGAGACCTGCGAGACGCCCAGAAGTCCATCCCCATCGGGACCATCCTGGCCATAGCAACCACCTCGTTCATCTGTATCCTCTCAGCCGTTGCCATGACGTTTCTTTCAGGGAGTGATCTCAAAAAGGCCACACTTTATTTATAGATGAGACGCATCCATAGAGCATCTATACCAATTTTGTGGTAATTAGGGTTTGTGGTTATTTAGAATTAAATTGCGTTTACGTTTTCTGTAAACTGTCACCATACAGAGAAATCTGTCCTGACCGACCTTACTGGTCCAAGAGGCAAAAATAAGGCTTGGTTATGACTGCAAACTATCCACAGATACTCTGTGAATACCTCACAGTAATTAAACATTAAACACGTTTAATTCCGCAACCACATGAACGTGCCACGTGAACTCGGAGTGAACTTTGATCCCTAGAAGCATAACATATGACATGATATGCAGAATAATTAGCTGGTCCACAAACCTGACAATCACTACAAACCCTACCTGACCACAGGTAGGCTGAGGGCTCGCCCTACTGTAGGTTCTCTCCTTAACCGCTTGTTGTCCAGACGTTACCTCGGTGGTGCTGTTTGGCGCGTGCATCGAGG
>CM051020.1:13652772-13682772 GCA_027704905.1 Muraenolepis orangiensis
CTTCCTTCCTTCCTCGTCTCCTCCCTCTCTCCCTCCCTACGTCCTCCAGAACATCAAGTCGTCCATGGCGGCGGAGCGCACCAAGGGCTTCTGCCACGTGGTGGTGTCCTCCAACCTGCGGGACGGCTTCTCCCACCTCATCCAGTCGGCCGGCCTGGGGGGCATGAAGCACAACACGGTGCTGATGGCGTGGCCTGGCTGCTGGAAGCAGTCCAACGACCCCCAGTCCTGGAAGAACTTCATCGGTGAGAGGGGGGCGGAGGAGGGTTTCTGACCGGGAGGATGGGCCGGTCAGACGAGGGCGCTGGGTGGGATGAGAGAAAGATTATGAGGGATGACACACATTCAGCGGGGCGAGGTGACGCAGCAATGCAGTTGCAATTTAAATTAATTAATTCAATTGCCAATTGCAAGTATATTAATAGTAATAATATATCACTTACATATCGTGCAAAAAAGAGAGATGGTAAATGAAAAATGACAAACTAACATGTACAGAAACCCAACATACTAAACTACAAAACGAAGTGGATGGAGTGGAGGAGGAGGATGATGATGATGGTGAGGTGAGAGGAAGGAGCAGGCTAGCAGGAGAAAGCAGTTGTGTAGAGGTGGGTTTTGAGGGCCTGTTTAAAAGATGCTAGGCTGTCTGATGCGCTTGGGGAGGGCGTTCCAGAGAAGAAGGTTTTATTGCTTGCCTTCACAGTTGACTGTGAGTCGAATATTCAGGTCTTCTCCTTCTCCCTCCCTCCCTCTCTCCCTCCCTCTGTGTCTCTCCCCCCTCCACCAGAGACGGTGAGGGAGACCACGGCGACGCACCACGCCCTGCTGGTGGCCAAGAACGTGGACAGCTTCCCCGGCAACCAGGAGCGCCTGGGGGAGGGCACCATCGACGTATGGTGGGTGGTGCACGACGGAGGCATGCTCATGCTGCTGCCCTTCCTGCTGCGCCAGCACAAGGTCAGAGGTCACGCGAGAAAGGATTCATGAACACAATCCAAACATTACATTAGTGTGTGTGCCTGGTTTAACATCGTCTCCACTTCCTCATTTACTTCCTCGTTCTCTTCCGCCATTCGTCGTCGTCCTCCTCCTCCCGTTTATAAACGTTGTCCTTCTGTCCGTCCGTCTCTCCTCTCTGCAGGTGTGGAGGAAGTGCAAGATGCGCATCTTCACCGTGGCCCAGATGGACGACAATTCCATCCAGATGAAGAAGGACCTGCAGATGTTCCTCTACCAACTGCGGCTGGACGCCGAGGTGGAGGTGGTGGAGATGGTGAGCGATCTCCTTACGAGATGTTAACTTGACTTGACTTCTTAATGTGAAGTGACAGACACAATAGTTAGTAGTTAGTAGAATACAAGTAGTATTTTCATGTGCGCACACACCAGTGCCACACACTCCACTCTGGTTGGGTGAGCCTCGAACATGGAGTTACAGTCCTCATTCAACTAGCTTGGCTATTGGTTATTGTGGCGTGTTTCGGTACATACGTAGTGGCAAGCAGTGCACACACACACACACACACACACACACACACACACACAATGAGACCGGTAACGAGTGTGTGAGTGTGAGTTTGCCTCGTCTGTCATCCCCCGCAGCACGATAGCGACATCTCGGCCTTCACCTATGAGAAGACCCTGGTGATGGAGCAGAGGTCCCAGATGCTGAAGCAGATGCAGCTGTCCCGGACGGAGCGGGAGAGAGAGGTAGAGCCCTCGTGACCGCCACACTAACCCCCCCCCGCCTCCCCCAATCTTTCACACACACACCCCGACGACGACAGTTCCAGAGCCCATTTTGTCGAGTTTGAAAGTCAGCGGTGGAATGTATTTCCGCTCATCAGATTTCTGTCATTTAAGTACAGCATGTGTCGTTTGGACGATCGACCGTACAGCACTCAACGTTGTGGGGTTTTTTTGGTCACAAATGTACTTGCCCAATGTCAATATTATGTCAATACTTGCCCGAATACAAATGGTTTTATTTCAGAGTGGTTATCAAATAACAAAGCTAATTATCATGCTTCATATTTATTTAAGTGATTAACAGTGTCTTGCATATCAGAATTTGTATACTAACAACGCAATAGTTATTGTTGAGCCATGCAGTTGTTTGAAATGATAAGTGTGTATTAATGGTCGTCGCTATGTGGGCCTGACTGCATCTCCTCCTCCTCCTCATACTCACACATATTGGATGTATTTGCATGACGGTGCTCCATCGCAGGTCTGCTGTCATTGAGGAGAACGCTCCTCCAGGGGATGATCTCAAACCGAGGGACAGTTCAGTCGCGTGTGTGTGTGTGTGTGTGTGTGTGTGTGTGTGTGTGTGTGTGTGTGTGTGTGTGTGTGTGTGTGTGTGTGTGTGTGTGTGTGTGTGTGTGTGTGTGTGGTGTGTGTGTGTGTGTGTGTGTGTGTGTGTGTGTGTGTGTGTGTGTGTGTGTGTGTGTGTGTGTGTGTGTGTGTGTGTGTGTGTGTCAGACACACGCGCGCGTGCATGAGGAGCTCCACAAAACACTTTTTTCTCAAGGTATCTCACTACCGCCTCAGGACCTCGAGGTCCATCGCCTGAGAGGTTTGCTGTTTTTAGAGGTCGAATCGTGGCGCTTCAGGTAGTTCCGCCGCCACTGTGCTGACCACCCGCCGCCCGTGACCAACCCCACCCCTTGTGTTCAGATTCAGAGTATCACTGACGGGTCTCGTAGCTCCATCCGGAGGAAGAACCAGACCCCCATCACCGCTCAGAGCCCCGAGCAGCAGCAGCCTCCCTCCCCGCCCCGGGCGGAGGCTGATGAGGTAGCCAGGTCGCCAAGCAACTCCCACGTGCTGTTAGAAACACGGGCATGCCTTCACAAAGTGGTATCTATGGTTACTCTTTGACCCAACCCACAACCACATTACCACACCTCCTCTCATCAGTCATGACCCGTGTGTGTGTGTGCATCGTGTCCGCCGTCCATTCATCCAATCCACGGCATTCAGGACGGGATGCGGACGTTAACGAGAGGGCATTCAGTAGAGCGCGTACCCCCGCTGCCCCACAAAGTCTCCTGGATCCGCATTCAGATCTGGATCGGAGGCTAAATCAAATACATTTTTTCTTGGCCCATAAGTAATCTAACGACCAAGTTTAGTCAAATTCCGTACATGACTTTTAGAGTTATCTTGCTAACAGACAGACGGACAAACGGAGGCAAAAACATAACATAACACCTGGAGGTAAAAAATACAAGATGCATGCATGGTCGATCCTAATTCTCCCTTTTAGGACTTTAGGACCAAGACAGATGCAAAAAGGCAATTGATGACAAGCAAACATGTCTTCAAGCTACGGTGCTGATTTTACAGTTGATCGGCACCATGCATCCCCTCATACATTCTTAGACTCAGAGGGTTGAGCCTGCAAAAGCATCAGATCAGACGTTAGGCCTCTGTTTCAGGAGAGCAAACTGTCAGCTGATGGAGGAGATCTGAAGTCTCCCTCAACCTCACAACAAGAGTGCAAACTGCTACTACAGCACCACTTCTGCCCTGGATGATCTGTGCTGAGGTCCGCTTTGTGAACGCTTGCCCGTCATTAGTCCATCATCTTTTGGTGACCACGCCCCCCCCCCCCCACCTCCACCACCACCACCACCACCCGTCTCTAACCCCACCCCCACCACTCCACAGATTCCCCGCACGCATTCTGTTTTGTTTTCAATGAGCACCATTTTTTTTTTTTGTCCAGACACCCCCCCACCCCGCCCCTCTTCACCCAGATCCCCACCACCTGGTTGCATCTTGGTCTGTAGCAGTCTGTATCCGTCCTGTTGTTTTTATATGTTGTCCCACCTTGCATTGAAGTAGCACGGTTCCTGCTGCACCCGTTTAGTTACAGTAACCCCAGCGTCTAGAGGTAGCCTGTTTTTTTGTCCTGGAATAGCACCCGACTTCTTATCTTTTGCTTTTCATCCACACAACTCACGGTGCATCTTCTCCCCCCTTCTCTCCCTCCGGTGACCGGCACTGCTCTCACCCTTCTGTCAAACATCACCCGATTAGTCTCGCTCACTCTCTCTCTGTGTCTATCTCTGTCTGTCTATCTATCTAGCTCTCTGTGTGTGTCCCTCTGTCTGTCCCTCTGTCTGTCCCTCTGTCTGTCCCTCTGTCTGTCTCTGTCTCTCGCGTTCACTATTGTCTCTGTGTCTCTCGCTCCCCCCCCCCCCCCCCCACCCAAAAAAACAAGGCCCAGCTGATCCACGACAGGAACACGGCGTCCCACGCCGCCCTCAACGACAAGGGGGACGCCGGGGTGCACATGACCTGGACCAAGGAGAAGCTGTTCACCGAGCGCAACCGCGGTCGCGAGCACAACGCCAACGTGGCCGTCCGGGACCTCTTCAACATGAAGCCGTGAGTCCCTCCTGACCCCTCATGCAGAACCACATGCAGAACCACCACCCCCGACCGGTACTCGGTCCGACTTGAACAGACACGTCCCGCAGAACAGCAACGTGCATGTGCATTTGGGGAGGGAGAGGGACGAGGGCCTCGTCACCCCCCCCCCACTGGGTCCGTCCCATCTCGTCCTGTGAAGGGGAAAAAACGGTTGATGTTGGCTGTGTCTGAAATCATTCACTCATTCCCTCGTTCCCTCGTTCCCTACTCCCGCTCTAGTAGTTCAATGTAGAGGACTATATAGTGAAATCCTTCCCTCGTTCCCTACTCCCTCTCTAGTAGTTCAATGTAGAGGACTATATAGTGAAATCCTTCCCTCGTTCCCTACTCCCTCTCTAGTAGTTCAATGTAGAGGACTATATAGTGAAATCCTTCCCTCGTTCCCTACTCCCTCTCTAGTAGTTCAATGTAGAGGACTATATAGTGAAATCCTTCCCTCGTTCCCTACTCCCTCTCTAGTAGTTCAATGTAGAGGACTATATAGTGAAATCCTTCCCTCGTTCCCTACTCCCTCTCTAGTAGTTCAATCTAGAGGACTATATAGTGAAATCCTTCCCTCGTTCCCTACTCCCTCTCTAGTAGTTCAATGTAGAGGACTATATAGTGAAATCCTTCCTTCCCTCATTCCCTACTCCCTCTCTAGTAGTTTAATGTAGAGGACTATATAGTGAAATCCTTCCCTCGTTCCCTACTCCCTCTCTGGTAGTTCAATGTAGAGGACTATATAGTGAAATCCTTCCCTCGTTCCCTACTCCCTCTCTAGTAGTTCAATGTAGAGGACTATATAGCTAAAACACTTTAGGACACTACTGGAGTGTCTGTTAATGACGTCATTGCCGTCTCATAATTAAACGTCTCGGATCTTAGTCGGACGTCGCTTCTTGCCTTTTAGCACAGTGCATGATGGGATATATGCTTGGTTAGGGACCGTTGGTGGTACACTACTTCTCACAATGCATTGTGGGACACGATGAGTGTCTCACTGTATAAGGTAGAATAACTCTCACTCGGACAGCTCTACAAAATGGCGAAACACACTATTATAGAGTGAGTAGGTAGGGAGTGATTTTGGACACAGCTTGATCAACGTGGCGAACCTTGACGGGTCAGGATGGGACAGGGGGGGGGGGGACTGTGGGGTGGTTGGAACAGCCCACCCCCCCCACCCCCCCCCTCCCTCCCCTGCAGCAGCAGCAGCAGCAGCAGCAGCAGGAAGTGTTGTGAAGGCTGTGCACACTAGTGCCTGACGATGTGAAATGATAGCGCATGGTGTGTTACGTTCAGGCTGCAGTGTGTTGTGTTTTTGTGTTGTGTTTGTTTGTGTTGTGCGTGTGTGGGTGTTGTGTGTGTGTGTGTGTGTACTTCCCATATCAATTGTGTTTCTCGTTGTATTATATCAGTATTATAGTATTAAAGAATAGTATTATATCACTTAATCAAATATTGACAAATATGACTTAATATTAATGATGGGATGTGTGTGTGTGTGTGTGTGTGTGTGTGTGTGTGTGTGTGTGTGTGTGTGTGTGTGTGTGTGTGTGTGTGTGTGTGTGTGTGTGTGTGTGTGTGTGTGTGTGTGTGTGTGTGTGTGTGTGTGTGTGTGTGTGTGTGTGTGTGTGTGTGTGTGTGTGTGTGTGTGTGTGTGTGTGTGTGTGTGTGTGTGTGTCAATGAGCTGTGGCCCGTGTTTTGGAAGCATCTCTAAGTTTCTCTTGTGTTCTGTCCCGGTTTCTCCTCCTTCCAGAGAGTGGGAGAGTCTGTAAGTCACATTTCCTTTTGATCTCAGGCCACATGTGCGCGTGTGTGTGTGTGCGTCCTCCCTGTGTGTGTGTGTCCTCCCCCTGTGTGTGTGTGTGGTGTGGTTGTAGCCACGCCCCCCCCCGCTACATTTATTTGCATGTGCTTTTGCTTAATGCTTGCCTACTTGCCTCCTGGCTGTTATGTCATGTGACTTGTTTGTGCTTCGACCGCCTGAGGGTGACGACACGTTCTGAGACAAACGGACGTCGGACGAGCGCTAACGGTTTTCTCTCAAAATGGTGGTACTTACTTTAGTCTGTGCTTGGTTCCCCCGTAAGCTCTGCTTCATGCTATGGCGCACGCATTCTGCCACCGTTCCGTCACCGTTCCGACATTTTGTGCAAACGACACAACACAATTATTGTTTATTACACCGGTAGGGTTAGTCAGTGTGTTATCTGACCTGTGAAACGTCAGATAACTTTCCAAACCGTCATTTGTACACTAGAAAAAGGCTTTTTTTTTTTTATTGTGTGCTTATGTTAAAGAGTGGTAGTTAAGACCAACTGCAAACGTTTGTAACCTAACCCCAAGACATAAAAGTGAACATTTGTTTGGTATAAGTTACCTCTGACTTTACCCTAATCGTAATGGGGTTTTAGTCGGTAGAGTTTAGGTCCATCATGGTGTTTTAGTGAGTAGTCTAGGTCCATCAGTGTTTAGTGAGTAGAGTCTAGGTCCATAATGTCGTTATAGTGAGTAGAGTCCAGGTCCATCACAGTGTTTTAGTGAGTAGAGTCCAGGTCCATCACAGTGTTTTAGTGAGTGGAGTCTAGGTCCATCACGGTGTTATAGTGAGTAGAGTCTAGGTCCATAATGTCGTTATAGTGAGTAGAGTCTAGGTCCATAATGTCGTTATAGTGAGTAGAGTCTAGGTCCATAATGTCGTTATAGTGAGTAGAGTCTAGGTCCATCACGGTGTTATAGTGAGTAGAGTCTAGGTCCATCACAGTGTTTAGTGAGTAGAGTCTAGGTCCATAATGTCGTTATAGTGAGTAGAGTCTAGGTCCATAATGTCGTTATAGTGAGTAGAGTCTAGGTCCATAATGTCGTTATAGTGAGTAGAGTCTAGGTCCATCACGGTGTTATAGTGAGTAGAGTCTAGGTCCATCACAGTGTTTAGTGAGTACAGTCTAGGTCCATAATGTCGTTATAGTGAGTGGAGTCCAGGTCCATCACAGTGTTTAGTGAGTAGAGTCTAGGTCCATAATGTCGTTATAGTGAGTAGAGTCTAGGTCCATCACAGTGTTTAGTGAGTAGAGTCTAGGTCCATAATGTCGTTATAGTGAGTAGAGTCTAGGTCCATAATGTCGTTATAGTGAGTAGAGTCTAGGTCCATAATGTCGTTATAGTGAGTAGAGTCCAGGTCCATAATGTCATTATAGTGAGTGGCGTCTAGGTCCATAATGTCGTTTTAGTGAGTAGAGTCTAGGTCCATCACAGTGTTTAGTGAGTAGAGTCTAGGTCCATAATGTCGTTATAGTGAGTAGAGTCTAGGTCCATAATGTCATTATAGTGAGTGGAGTCTAGGTCCATAATGTCGTTATAGTGAGTAGAGTCTAGGTCCATAATGTCGTTATAGTGAGTGGAGTCTAGGTCCATAATGTCGTTATAGTGAGTAGAGTCTAGGTCCATAATGTCATTATAGTGAGTGGAGTCTAGGTCCATAATGTCGTTATAGTGAGTAGAGTCTAGGTCCATAATGTCGTTATAGTGAGTAGAGTCTAGGTCCATAATGTCGTTATAGTGAGTGGAGTCTAGGTCCATAATGTCGTTATAGTGAGTGGAGTCCAGGTCCATCACAGTGTTTAGTGAGTAGAGTCTAGGTCCATCACAGTGTTTAGTGAGTAGAGTCTAGGTCCATCACAGTGTTTAGTGAGTAGAGTCTAGGTCCATAATGTCGTTATAGTGAGTGGAGTCTAGGTCCATAATGTCGTTATAGTGAGTGGAGTCTAGGTCCATCACAGTGTTTAGTGAGTAGAGTCTAGGTCCATCACAGTGTTTAGTGAGTAGAGTCTAGGTCCATGATGTCGTTATCGTGAGTGGAGTCTAGGTCCATCGCGGTGTTTGAGTGTGTCTAGGCCTCACTGAGCGCCGTGTGTCCCACAGGAACCAGTCCAACGTGCGGCGGATGCACACGGCGGTCAAGCTGAACGAGGTGGTGGTCAACAAGTCGCAGGGCGCCCACCTGGTCCTGCTCAACATGCCCGGGCCGCCCCGGAACCGAGGAGGCGACGAGAACTGTATCCTTTACACTGAACTCTGAGATGTTCGTCTCCGGAGTCCAGGTGAGATCAGTCGTCATTTTCATTGGTGTCTGTTGTTGTTGTTGTTGGGTTTTTTTTGGGAAACTTGATAGACGCACAAAGGTGGGGTTTGCCTAGTGATCTTACTCATTTTAAAATGACGTGGTAGACCGGCAAAAGACACAAAAAATAAACGTTTTTTTGAATTTCCGTGTCCCCCGCATAGACTCTCTACAAATATAGTGCGCAAAAAGTCTGTTTGGTAAACACGGAGGACTTTAAAGGGCCGACGGTGGAGCAATACTCCACTCGATGGGTAGAAGGCGCTTGACCTTGATCGAGAGCATCCAGGCATCAAGGGTGGAGGTGGGGGGGGGGGGAGGTGATGTGAGGGGATGCGGGGTGGATGGGGTTGTTGCCATGGCGCCGGAGGCCCCTTGACTCTGAGGGCCCCTCAGACATGGAGTTCCTGGAGGTTCTGCTGGAGGGCCTGAACCGTGTGATGCTGGTGCGTGGCGGCGGACGCGAGGTCATCACCATCTACTCTTAGAAGGAAAGAAAGAAGAAGAAGAAGAAGAAGAAGAAGGAAAAAAAACCTCACTAAAAAAAAAAAAAAAAAAACGACGAAAAAAGAGACTTGTCCGTTGACCCCTCCGTCCTCTGGCCCCGCCCCTTCCTCTGGCCCCGCCCCCTCTGCCACGGGGTAACTGGGAAAACCGCCATTTCTATGTTCTATTTGGTTTTTCAGAAGAGAAGCCTAATTAGGGTTTTTTTTTTTTTAATTGGGGTGGGGGTGGGGGGGGGGTGCTGATTGGACAGTGGGTCTTTGTGACCTCCAATGGAAGGAAGTGTTTGGGGTCCATGGGTGGGACAACTCCCAGTTGGGGAAGGAGGGAGGAAGGAAGAGGAGGAGGGAGAGACGGAGAGAGAGAGAGAACTGTATGTTCCCACCGGGCACCCGTAGCCCCTCCGACTGGAAGAGCATAGAGACACTTTATATATATATATATATATATATATATATATATATATACACATATTTCATTTAACTTTGTGAACATTTTTACATGTTTCTTGTTTCTCCCCCTCATCCCTTGTGTTGACGTCATCGTACCTGAGCAACTTACGCAGGCACACACACACAGACACAGACACAAACGCACACGGGCACACACACACGAATAACAAGAAGCAAGTGGTTGGTTCTAAGACTGAATATATTCCAGGGGATAAAAACTGTATTTTTAATTTTTCCGTCCTATCAAGCCTGGGCTTCAGTGCCAAGGCACTTTTCCGCTATACCTGCTACAGGCGTCCTCGCTCTCATTGTGTGTGTGTGTGTGTGTGTGTGTGTGTGTGTGTGTGTGTGTGTGTGTGTGTGTGTGTGTGTGTGTGTGTGTGTGTGTGTGTGTGTGTGTGTGTGTGTGTGTGTGTGTGTGTGTGTGTGTGTGTGTGTGTGTGTGTGTGTGTGTGTGTGTGTGTGTGTGTGTGTGTCCGTCCCAGGGAGATTAAACCCCCCCCCCCCTTGGTGAGCTGGATTGTGTCATACACTACGCCACCTTTTATATTTATGGATGATGAGGTCGCAGCGCAGAGTAGGAATTGATATAAAGTTGTTACAAGCAGTATACGAATAAATCTGTGGTTTTTTTCGGTTTGACTTTTTGTATTGTTATTGTTGTTTAACAGCTTTTTGGCTGTTAAACAGCTCGGGGGGGGGGGGGGGGGTTGGAATAATATCACACGACATGTCATTTGTGGCGTCTGCGAGGACTTTCCTCTGATGGAGGAACTCGTGAGGGTGAAAAAGCAACAGTTCTACCACTAGGGTCGGGATTACAAACCACCCCCCACACACACACACACACGTATAGTGCTTCTGAAATGTAGTGAGGGAAAGAATTGTGCCAAAAAGGATAGCAGTGGAAGTATAGTTGATGGGGTCTCTTAAACAAACTAGGCTAGTTTACGATGCACGGCTATTGTATCCCAAAAAAACGCATTATTTTTGTTTATTTTGTTTTGCTATGTCAAATTTGTATTAAATAGAATAAAATAAGATTATACATTTTAATGTGGACTAATAATGAAATGTTCAGGTTCAGTTTTTGTTTTGCTACAGCCATTCCGTTGAATGGGTGAAATTCGACCACACGATACATTTTCAAAAGGTTTTAAGGTAGCCCGAACCAAACCAGGTGAACGTTGTTCGTTTCCAATGCGTCTAAATGTCCATCGTGTCCCTCGCTGGCTCTGCGGTGTTTTACAGAACTGCGCCTCCGTCCCTGTAGCTAAAATACGGCGTGTCAGTTTATTTTTGTGTGGCGTATGGCCGCGTTGTCGCCACCTAGTGGCCGTGTCTCATATTGTTACATTTCAATCTGTCGATCTGTTACGTCACGCAGAAAGGCGTGTTGTGTTTCCATGCAGGGGACTTGATTCGGTGTGTGTGTGTAGCGGGTGTGACCTTCCCACAATGTAACTTATGTCGTTGAAACCAAGTCTTTTTTCTTTTATTTTTTATTTTGTTCGTTTTGTAAAGATGAAGTCTTTTGAGTCGGTGTTATAATAAAATAATAAATTGTGCATAGTTTTAAGGAATTGAAGAATGGAACTGTTTTTGTTTTTTGTTTAAAAAAAAAAAATTTGGTTACTGAATAGCTCCAGCAGTGGAATACATTATCAGGCAATGACAGAGGTGTGTGTGTGTGTGTGTGTGTGTGTGTGTGTGTGTGTGTGTGTGTGTGTGTGTGTGTGTGTGTGTGTGTGTGTGTGTGTGTGTGTGTGTGTGTGTGTGTGTGTGTGTGTGTGTGTGTGTGTGTGTGTGTGTGTGTGTGTGTGTGTGTGTGTGTGTGTGTGTGTGTGTGTGTGTGTGTGTGTGTGTGTGTGTGTGTGTGTGTGTGTGTGTGACCGGAGAACACTCTACCTCAAGTTGTCATGAGGCTCAGTCCAACACATTTCAAACAACCCTTACATTGTGCACTATATACAGCTTCATGGGAGTCTACGCCTAACTGTGTGTGTGTGTGTCCGCATTTAGAAAGATGGTAGTCCTTTTACTTTGTATTTGTGCCTCTCTGAGTAATTAAAGTGCTGAATTATAAACCCCTGATTTGTGTCCCGATCTCAATTCTCATTGAACGTTGGGAAAAATATCCATGCTGGTCTTTCATCAGCTCACCCACCTTTTATGTTACGCTGTCTATTACTAACCTCAGTCGGTTGTCTGTTCATAATGTTGAGACGAAGAGATGTTCACAGCATGTATTATTCTATGTGTAAATTTAACAGAATTGACATTGTGTGTTTGTTTTTTTTTTTTATCAGATGTGTGATAGTGGTGAAATGCTGCCATTTTACAACCGTATATTTTTTTTTTAGCACACCTGCTGGTTCCAGAACGTCACCTTTTGGGCACATTTTCAGATTGTCCGGTAGGGGTCGATGAACGTCTTCTAATCTCCCAGTTGAGCGAAGAACAAGGCCCGACGCCACCGCCACTACCACTCTTTGAACACTAGGGGGAGCCATTTCTCTTGGGCGTTGTCTTCACGATGAGATTGCCTTTTATTATCGTTGCATAAGTACGAGTGTGTAGGAATCCTCACGGTGCACCCTGTACACACACCACACACACACACACACAGGAATTAAAACATACAAATGATTTCTAAACTAAACAAAGTTAACAGATTTTAACTGTCAAATACGGGTAAATGTTTATATGGACATATTGCAGTGGTCCTATGTACAAGTAGTGCCAATTAGAATTGATACATACTGTACATACCAAGGTGCGGTGGGATGTAAGCAGGTATTGAGGTATTGATGCAATACTGAATTGTCGTAGTAGGTAGTGTTCATGTCGTGATTAAAATAACGGTATTCGTCGAGTCCTGATGGTTATGAATATGGAGATAGGCTCATCAGAGCATGACCGTGACACGAGAGAACATTCCAGAACATACTGGCCTCCATACATTTCCTCCAACACACACAAGGTTTAATATAAAACAGGTGATGGATACACACACACACACACACTTGTGAAGCGTGGTTTGTGGTTTCCAGTGTAATGTGCTCCAGGCAACATTCTTTTTGGTTCTTTGTTCTTGTTCATGAACGGATGTTTAGGAATGCAATAGTAGTATGCTTAGAATGCTTATTTTACAATAGCTTACAGCGATGACGTCAATAGCTTACGAGTATGAGAGTATTGCATCTCCACGTTCATGACTCATAACCATGATTGTCACTCATTGCACATTGGGTTGCAGCAGTTCACAGTTCACTCGTACTTGTAAGTGGAACAGCAACCTCAATGACGTAAACCAGGGGTACTCAAAGTTTTTAATTAAAGGTCCACATTTTATAAAAGGTCAATGGTCCGGAACAACGGCAGTGAAGTGCATGACATTAATCAACATTAAAAAACAGATACACACTCATTCAATAGAACAGTACGGTGGCTTGAACTAGTGGGAGAAATAGCACTGTTTGCCTGTAGCCAATGCCTTGAACCTCGGCACAAAAGGTGTGATTGCAGTGTTCATTTGCGGTATCATTTTCACAATGATCATCAAGGAAAATCCACTCACAGCAATATGTGGAACCAAACATGGTGAGCAAATACATGGCCTCATTCTGAAGGTGGGGGACATTTGCCACAGTAGCCATCGTTGTCCAGAATGTCACAGGGTCACAGTCCACCTCCTTCAGAGAAACGTTCTCCTGGAGATCTATCAGCTCGGTTTGCATGAGATGAAATTTGCCCGCGGGAAGATGCTCTGTGCCTCTCTTGAGAGTTCTTGAACATTCTTCACCTGGAATGGAGATCCAATACAGAGCAGGACTTGCGTACCCAGACTGAAATCATCAAAACGGTTGATCTCCTAAAGATCTCCAACTTCCTTTGGAAAGAACGTACTGCTGGAATAAGATCACACCACTGTGTTGCCTTGGCCTTGGAGTTGAGCCAATTTAGATGAGATGTCACATCCACCAAAAAGGCTGAACACTTCATGTGTTCATCCTGCAGAAAAACACGGTACTGTTCGGCTTTGGCATTTTTCTACTCTAACAAAAACATCTGCAGGTCTTTCCTGACAGCCCAAAATCTCTCCAGAACCCTTCCCCTCCGCCACCTCACATTGTTATGAAGGATCATTTCATCATAAGCCACATTGACCTTTGTCAGAAATACACGCAAAAGGTGGTGCTTAAGGGCTGAGGAGGCTCTCTGGTAGTTAACAAGCTTCATAATTGTCCAGTCTCCATGACATCTAAGTATTATTTTCCAAGATTGGTGAACAGATTGCTGAACAGTTCCCTTCTCTCTGTCATGGCTGGAGCTCCATCAGTCGCAATGGACAAATTTGCTCTCTTTTCATTTGCATTGTCATATATCTGACTAACTATCTGTTTGTGGCTTGATAGGAACATTTTAACTGAGTGGGTGTGGCTGACCTCACCGCTCTGTTCTGGAGATACTGCCGTTTAAAATAGCTGTGATTCATAGTGGCGTTTCTCTGTCCATTCTTCTTTGAATTCTCGGTTCTTTTGATCAACTTTCCTTTGCTTTGGGGACTTTGAGAACGACATGCTGCCAGCATTCACAATAACGTGTGCGGGTCCCTGACTAACAGTGACAACTTATTGTCATAACAATTGTACTTTTACCTTACTGTACTTGTACCTGAACTTATTGTATTTTTACCTGAGCACTGGCTCAGTTCTTAGAGACTTGTTCTCTCTCACTTCTGGTGACGAGTTGTTCTCTTATACATTCCTTTGTTGAACACACTGTTAGTCGCTTTGGATAAAAGCGTCTGCTAAAGACGCTTGCACTTCTGATTGGGGGAAAAAAAACCTTCGCCCCTCCCCCTCCCTAATGCAGCCAATGGGAGCGTTAGACTTTCACTTTCACGGAAGTGAAAACGAAAGTTAACTTGCGGTAACTTGCGGTCTGCAATGCGTGTCACGCATATAATGTACAGTGGTTAAATAAGATATAAAAAAAGTCTTCTGAAAAACTACTACTAAAAACAGGTATTAAATATATTATAGAGTAGGTATGAGATATGTGTATAGGTGTGTATATATATACAGGTAAGTATTTACAGGTAGTGAGCAGGGGTATGCAGTTGTATCAACAAGATAAATATGTAAAATGTTATATACAATTCATTGATGTCTCGATGGCGTTCATCACTGTTCCTGGAGAGGAAAACACAAAGGTAACACAGTCAACAGGTAAAACATGTAAAACAGGGAGACCAGAGGTCATATAAGGCCTGTTTATTTTACAAGTATAATTCCCCTACGGATCACTGTGTGTGTGTTCTAGATGCAAAACACACATGCACCTCCAATCAGCCCAATAGAACACACATTGGAATTCCTCCTGAGTAGTATGGCACCTTGGTTGTAATTATAACGTATTTAGTAAATTACATTAATCAGAATCACAATGCCTTTATTGTCATTGCACAAGTATAACGGTATGAAGTGTGTCCCAATCCTCAAAATGCACTCTTTACACACATCAAAACAATTGAAACATGCAGTACATTATTTAATACATACGTTTACATACTTCTTTTAAAATGTTGTTTTATTTTTACAGTTCAAAATACAGCTTCGTGGACCCCGCCCCCTTATGAGATCTCTTAACCCCGCCCCCCCACCCCACACACCCCCCTATGAGATCTCTGGACCCCCCCCCCCCCCCCTATGAGATCTCTGGACCACAGGTTGGGAACCCCCTGATGTATCGTACCACCCACTAGCACTAGTGGTGACTGAGCATCCTGAGTCTAAAGGGTTAAAACTGGGAGGAGCCGCCGTCTCAGCTGCAGGACGCGGTGGTTGTCGTTCAGATACCGACTGACTCCCCGCTGGAGGAACACTGACTCACTGTCCCTCGTCACGTCCGAAGAAGGAACAACGCACACACGCCGTTCATTTGACCGACTGTCTGGACTTATCTTGTGTTCTTTGTGGAAGTGGGCGTGGCAAAGGACAACAAGAAAACTGCTCAGGGGGACCAAGTGTGTGAGAGAGAGAGTGTGTGCGTGTGTGTGTGTGTGTGTGCGCGCTTCTGGGTGGACGCATAAAGACCGAGGTTGGTTGTGTGTGTTATTACCGTTTGCCTTATTTAGCCCCCCCCCCCCCGGTCTGTGCGGACAGTAGGGCCATCTCTCGGTGAGCGCACCGCACCACAGCGGGCGGAGGAGTATGGGCGCAGGTGGAAGAGGAGGATGGCCTGACCTGACGTGGCCCCTTTTCGTTTTCCGGACGGTTCCTCCCGTGAGCCGTGACAAGAAGAAGGTACCAGCAGCAGAAGAAGGCCAGTGAAGAAGAAGAAGAAGAAGAAGAAGAAGAAGAAGAAGAAGAAGAAGAAGAAGAAGAAGAAGAAGAAGAAGAAGAAGAAGAAGAAGAAGAAGAAGAAGAAGGAGAAAAGAGTAAAAACGGAGGACCACCACCCAGTCCAGTCCACCACAACCACAACGATGCTCCCCGGGGTCGGCGTGTTCGGCACCAGCCTGACGGCCCGAGTGATCATCCCGTTGCTGAAGAACGAGGGCTTCGCCGTCAAGGCGCTGTGGGGCCGCACGCAGGAGGAGGCTGAGGAGCTGGCCCGGGAGATGGACGTGCCCTTCTACACCAACCGCATAGATGATGTCCTGCTGCACCAGGACGTGGACCTGGTGTGCATCAACCTCCCTCCGCCGTTGACGCGGCAGATCGCAGTCAAAACGCTCGGTGAGTCTCCTGCTGTGTGTGTGCATGTGTGTGCGTGTGTGTGCGTGTGTGCGTGTGTGGTGTGTGTGTGTGTGCGGTAGATTGCCAAATTGCCATTTCATAGTGTCATGTTCCGGTTCCATGTTACGGGTGATGATGACTTGCATATACTGTGTGTATATATATATATATATATATATATATATATATATATATATATATATATATATATATATATATCTATATCTATATATCTATATATATATATATATATATCAGACACTCTGTGAGGTGTTGTACTTCAATTGACCTGAATGTGAAAGAAGAGACCCAAAATATACACGTGCTACTTTATATATCCGAGTAAAGGCGCTATATCTTAGGAACTGAGTAACATGAGACTGACGTAGTCATGCAATGACACACATGCAGTATCATTTGTGTCAGTGGGCCAATTAATAGGCCGGCTGATTCGTCACGTACGTTCGGTGCCTATAGCTAATGGCATGAGCGGGCATTCTACAGTGTCTTAATAATGAACTTATTATTACATAATGCAGGAGAAATCCTATTCGTCTTACGCAATCATATTTGACAGGAGGGCGGATGGGTGTGTGTGTGGAAGTGAGTGAGTGAGTGAGGTTAGACATCACCGTAACCTGGCTGATTTTGAGCCTTGAAAGACATAGGCTACCATCAAGATTTTAATAGGCAAATATGCTCCCATGAAGCCATTTGAGTGTAATGGGTGACACAAGGACCATTTGAATTTAGCACAAGCTGCCCTGACTGGACCTGCAGGGTAGGAGTAGCCATATATGTTGTGCGTAGACTTAGTTATCTAGTTATCGATAACGTAGTTATCTATCCCAGGGGATAAACCGTTACGTTTTCAGGCATAGAAGAGCTTCAGACGTCGTGATTTCAAAATACCCATACATACAGACATACAGACAGCATCATCGTGGACGACATTTCTTGATTCAAGCGTGAGTTTATTTCACGGTATATCTGTTATACCATCGCCACTTTGGAGGTCTTGTTTTACCGGTGGTTGTGTCAACGCTAGCTTTGTGTGGACAAGACATTGACCATTTTTTAAATAAACCCTCCACTGTAACTAACCCGGTCAAACCTTCTTTTTCTTTACTTTATTGTTATTTTTTTATTGTGTATAGTATTGTTATAGTATATAGTGTTGTTTATAGTATTTAGTAGGTAGTATATAGTGTTGTTTATTGTATAGTATACGGTACATTACATTACAGCATCATTTAGCAGACGCTTTTGTCCAAAGTGACTTACTATGAGGTCATTCAACAGGTAGACAAGAGAACTACTAGTCACCAGAAGTCAGAGTGCATTTCATTCCCAACAGGTCTGCTGCTGAGGTAAAAGTACAATAAGTTGGCAAACAATAGAACAATAGAACTTACAAGCAAACAGTCAAGTAACCACTTGAGCTAGTCAGACACAAGTGCTAAGAGGAAGTATAGTATTGCGTAGTTAAGTCTAGTATAGTATTGTTGTAGAAAGTCAGAATGGGGGAATGGGGAATGAGGAAATGGGGAGCAAGCATTCCATTGTGCCATTGGAAGAAATAAAGAATCTTGAATCTCAAATCACTTCAATCTTCACACCTAGGTCGAACCTAGGTCCAGGTCGAAGTTCACTTCTGAACAAGAAAGTGAAAGAGGCTAGCCTTTTTTTTTTCTCCAGCTCCTCTCCGCTGCACATGAGCGACGTGAGATTAGCCCGTGGGCACGGTGGCTTCGGTAAACACAGTGCGGAGTGTCGACGGTGTTATGTCACCGCCGCACTGGGCCTCAAGCCAAACGCATTGCAAGTGTTTGTTTTTTGCCCTTGTGTACACTACAGTAATCCATTTGTAGACGTGAGGCACACAGACATGCACACATGCTCAAGCAGAGCGCCGTGTTTGCCCTGTGCAAGCAACGCACAGACTGTGGAACCGCTTCTCCGTCTCGGGGGGAATCGCTTCACAAGTGAGTCAAGCCGAGCCAGGTCCAGGTGTGGCAACGTGTGGGTCGGTGGACGCTTTTAACCCAAAGTGTTTCACAATGAAAGCAGACGGCGCGGTGAGTCGTTTCTTCACATGGGGTTTCGAACCCGTAACCCTGGCATGAGTTGATGTCATGTTTTCCCCCTGAAGACAGACAGGATTGCCACTTGCTACTCTCCAGAATGTGTGTGATTCTAGACACACACACACACACACACAGTATGCATTTCTAAAAGACAATATTCAAAAAAATACTGTACACAATAAAAATTAACATAAAAGTGACTGAAAGATGATAAATACATGTGTAGAATTGTTCAAAACACACTTAAAAGCATTTTAAAGTGCCAGTAGTGCAGCAGCATCATGAATACAGTGCAGTACAGTGTAGTAACTGTAATGAGTCCAGAAAGTCAAGCAAAAGTATGACCGTGTGTATGACAATGTTATGATACATAGCTGCCTGTGTGTGTCTGCCTTTTGGACTAGGGCAGTAGGGGGCATTCGACCAGGGGCCCATCTGTGGCTCTTGTTTTTGCGTGTCACCCACGCCACATACGTATAGCACACGTGTGAAAGCGCCGACCGCGATTGCCGCCCCCCTGCTACTCAGAGGTCGACCATTCTTGCTGCTTTTCCTCTTGGCCTCGTTTCCTGAGCGCCCCATTGTTCCCAAACGGTGTCTTCCCACCCCGACTCCTCTCTCTCTCTCTCTCTCTCTCTCTCTCTCTCTCTCTCTCTCTCTCTCTCTCTCTCTCTCTCTCTCTCTCTCTCTCTCTCTCTCTCTCTCTCTCTCTCTCTCTCTCTCTCTCTCTCTCTCTCTCTCTCTCTCTCTCTCTCTCTCTCTACCTTGGGGGCAATTTGTCGTTCGATTAATTTTCTGAGAGTGGAGCAACTGAATTGAATCAAACTGACAATCTTTGAGAGGGATTGAGAGAGTCTGGCTCAGGACGTGCCCCCCGGTAGAGGTGGTGAATGTCAGTAGAAGGTTACCCAGAACAGCTGTGGGCTATTAGACACGGCTGCATCGGTTTTGCTACTGGGGGATACATGCTGGAAATGAATGTGTAAATGAGTACTTTTTGCGCCAGTTTAGTAGGAATTGCCTCTCAGACAGGGAGCCGATAGCCGTAACCCAGGCTTATAAAAACATAGTTTTGCCACGTCTCGTATGACAAACGTTGTGGCAGTTTTAAACACAACATGCCCCCCCCCCCCCCCAAAATATAATCTCCAAATCATTTCACAATGAATTTGATTGATGATGAGTATAACAACTGTGTTGGTGGTGTGAATGGGCAGGGCTATGCAGTTAAATCAACAGTTGTAGATGATTTACTACTAAACAATGACCACCCATCCTAGTCCTGGAGAAAACCACGGTACCAGTCACGGCCACATGCCGTGATGGTGGCGGCCCTCATCGGCCCCTGGGGTTAGCAAATGCATCCCATAATGTACATACAGGTTAAAGGGGAACGCAATGCCCTCGCACCTCTTTACTGTAACTGCTGCTTTGGTCCCCGTAATGGCCAGAGCAGAGAGAGGACGGCCTGGATGGAGACCGACCTCCGCCAAAACCAACTTCCTGGTTCGCCGGGGCCGGGGCGTGTGAGGTGAAGCAGTGCTTCTCTCTCTTTTGTTTAACCCCTGGGTAATAAGTGGCTTGATCGGACCAATCACGCTCCCCGGAGGAATGTGGACGGAGCAGAGAAGCAACTCGCCAAATATGTGGTTTTCCTAACGTTGTTGTTTCAGTTTGGGCCGGGCCTAGTCCTACGTGGTGTCCACAATCTGGTACTGGTTTATCCGTTTGTCTGTCTTTCTCTTTGTTTGTCTGTCTGTCTGATAGCAAGATAACTCAAAAAGTCAAGTAGTCAGAATTGGACAAAACTTGGTGGATAGATTACTTATGGGCCAAGGAACAGTCGTTCAATCGCATCGATACTTTAATTGTGTGGAGCAAAACTATGCAGTGGGTATTGGCGGGGGAGGGGGGGGAGGTGTGGTGGGGGAGGAGGGGGTGGGTGGATGGGGGGGGGGGGCGGGGTGGAGAGGCTCGTTGAGTCACTCCGCGAGGTCTTCAACCAGCATTGTCATCGTCAGACACCGAGACGTCATTCAGGTTTAACCGGAGTAGGCGGCTGCCTCCTCCGCACACCCCACTCTCTCTCTGCCTTGGGGGAAACAAAATCCAAGCCTACGAGCACACAAACCAGTCGTTCTCGCTCGACCACGGCGAACAATAGCACACCCCCCCCCCCCCACCACCACCACCTTTCTCCCGAACGTTGGATTGGAATTCCAGAGGCGTATGATGTCAAGAGACGGTTTCTCTTGGAAACGGTGGTGTTTGGAGAACCACAGTCTCCCCTCTCTCTGTCTCTCTCTCTCTTTTTCTCTCTCTCTCTCTCTTTCTCTCTTGCTCTCCCTCTCTCTCTGTCTCTCTCTCCCTCTCTCTCTCTCTCTCTCTCTCTCTCTCTCTCTCTCTCTCTCTCTCCTCTCTCTCTCTCTCTCTCTCTCTCTCTCTCTCTCTCTCTCTCTCTCTCTCTCTCTCTCTCTCTCTCTCTCTCTCACACACACACCTGTGTCCTATCTCGTGTGTGTCCTCACTTCTCCTCACGGTGACCCCTGCTTTTTTTGGTTTTACATCCATGAAGTGTAAAGTATCGACAGAGTATTCCGCTCCATGTAATGTCCCGGTGTGCGGATAGTAAACACACCGTCTCCCCCCCCCCCCTCCTCCTCTTGGTGTGTGCGGTTCAGTCCGTGTGCCTGTGGGCCCCGTGGTGGCGGTAAGGGTGGCTGGAGGACAGTTCTGTAACAGGAGCCACAGGTTCAGGTGCACGTCGACTTCCCTCACCGCCGGGTGCTTTTCAGTGAGCAAAGAGGGAAGAGAGAGTCGCCCGAGAGTCTCAGAGTGTCTCATGCTCACACCTACCCCCTTCCTCTTTGCACGCCGGAAACCTACCAGTTTCCGATGAATGTTCTAGCCACACACATTTCTTTTGGGGGGGGGGGGGGGGTGTTTGCAGAATGAATTATATACCTACGTATTACTGTAATAATACTGTAAATTTATCTTCATTTATCAATACATTTAGATTTCATTTAGAATTATTTTAACTATATTTTTGTTTATAATAGTTTTATTTAGTTAGTTGTTGTTTTGTTTTTTAGCTTAGGTATTAGTATTTTTGTGTGTGCATTTATTCCCCCTGTGTCAACTGTTGCACCTTAATTTCCCTCGGGATTAATAAAGTAATCTGAATCTGAATCTGAATCTGAATGATGTAAAAAAGACGGCCTTTTTTTGGAAAATATTATTCCAATTATTATTGAGGGTTTATTGCGTCCTTGGCACACACGCGCAAGCCACAGCAGGCGATAGTGATCAGGTAGCAGGGGGTTAGAGGGGGGATGTGCAGCCAGACTTCCTGCTCGCTCGGCCTAAGAATAGCATCAAAACGGGCCCCGGCCCTCACAACCGCCCCGGTATTCTGACAGCCCACTCTCGCCTGTAAATTATTGTGATGATCACGACGAGCAAAGGTTATAGTTTTGTAAATCGAGTCAAACTGTGTGTCCTGTGGTAGTGTCGTTCTAATTCGGGCCGGGTGATCTGTAAAAATGACTGTGAATAAAAGTGTTGCTGTTCCTCAGTGACCACAGTGTAGTTCCTCTCACCGCCTGTAAGGGGGGGGGGGATTTAGGATTTAGGTCTCGTAATACAAAGCCGTCGTCTTCCTTCAGTTCAGACAAATAGTTCCCGGTGGACTCCTGGTTTTATTTCCTGAGAAGTACAAAAGTTATGAAGGATCGAAAACCAAACGCTTGTAAACCAATGGGGGTGGTTTTTTTCTTTCAGTCGGTAAATAGTTGGTTTCTTCAACCATAACAGCAAATCTTAATCGGCACATACAATACATTTGGAAGAAATACTAAAGCAAAGCACAAGACGATGGGTTTGACAACGTTAAAGCGGAACTAACACGTTGGCCTCTGCAGCGCTGTCCTTCCGCTTGAGGGACAGCGGAATATTTGAAGGCCAAGCTAGCGGGCGGCAACCCACACAGCTGACACCTTCATGAAAAGCTCTGACTTCCTACCACACGCCTCCCAACCACTCACCGCTGGTGTGAGTCAACCCATAATTGCAGAAACCTGTGAATATACAGTATATATAGTTGATCTTTATAATATACCTTTATTCTAAAGATGGGTGTAATAGTAATGGATGCTTTTATATAGCGCTTTTATCCAAAGCGCTTTACAAGTCATGCCTCACATTCACCCATTGAACCACCGATGGCGGAGTCAGCCGTGCAAGGAGACAGCCGGCACGTCAGGAGCCGTTAGGGGTGAGGGTGTCTTGCTCAAGGACACCTCGACAGTTTTTGCAGTTTTTTGCCAGCAACCTTCTGGTTGTGCGGCGCCCCCGCTCTACCTCCTGAGCTCTAACTGCCGCAAACGGTGTACTGTGTACTGTTCAGTACAGGCCTTTCCTTCCATGTGGCGTACAGTGAATAAAGGAAGGCAGAAGGAGCCGGGAAGGGTTGGACATCTTGGTCAAGGGTGCTTTTCAGGAGAATGACGTCATTGGTGATCAAACACAGACTTGATCAGACTTATTATTATGGTTTACTTTATGTGTAGCCATTTTCCTCTTTGGGATGGTCGGCAAGATAGCTCAGTCTGTCGGGACTTGTCTTAGGAACCGGAAGGTCGCCGGTTCAAGTCCCCGAAACACCCGGGCACTGCTGAGTTGCCCTTGAGCACAGCACCAGACCCCGGGCGCTGTGTATACAATATATACACGGCTGCCCACTGCTTCTAACACAAGGATGGACTAGGAGTACATGTGTGCATGTGGCCAATAAAGAGGATTCAATCCTCCACATTGAGATTAAGATTTTTCTTTCTTCCATTTTTCTTAACATTTTGTCGTAACCGATCACACTTGATCTCACAATAGATATTAGATATTTGAAATCAGCGGAATCCAAACTATATTATTAGACCTTTTGTAGTATTGTATGAAAGCACCAACCGCCATTCATATGGAACAGAATTACAGCAACGGTACAACGCCATGCTCTGCAGGGAAGTTAGCTTAGTGTAGGATGAAAGAGACTTCTTTAACTTCTAGTTTCCCACGACGAATGAACGTTCACGTCGACGTCGTCCACATTGACATGCTAATGAGAGGGAGAGAGAGAGAGAGAGAGAGAGAGAGAGAGAGAGAGAGAGAGAGAGAGAGAGAGAGAGAGAGAGAGAGAGAGAGAGAGAGAGAGAGAGAGAGAGAGAGAGAGAGAGAGAGAGAGAGAGAGAGAGAGAGAGAGAGAGACTGAAATTGTCTTTGTGTGTGGAATGAATGGAGAAGCAAGAAGGTTTATGGAATCCACCTCCACAATGGGCTGAAAAGTGTCCGTTTCCTTTCACTACTCTGGCAGGCCGGACAACTCTGTGTTGTTGAACTTGAGATGTGGTGAAGGAGGGCAGGGGGGGGGGGGGGGGGGCGGGCGGGGGGGGGGGGGGGGAGGCATTTTCCATGTCAAACCACATTGTGGTGTGGATGATGATGCTAGAGGGTAAATATATGAATCTACAACTGAGGCTGTGACTCCACAAGCTAAGCTTGAAGACACTCATTTCCACACAGGAATTTAATTAATTTTTTTTACTCTGAACATATTTACACACATTTGTGATAAGAAGGGCTGAGCGATATAATATCGCTATTGTGATATGAGACCAGATTACCGTCTTAAATTTTGGGCCCGTCTCTCTCTTTTAGTCTCTCTGTCTCAGTCTCTCTCTGTCTGTGTCTGTCTGTAGTCTGTCTGTCTCTCTCCTCAGTCTCTCTCTTTAGTCTCTCTGTCTCAGTCTCTCTCTGTCTGTGTCTGTCTGTCTCTCTCCCTCAGTCTCTCTCTTTTAGTCTCTCTGTCTCAGTCTCTCTCTCTGTCTGTCTGTCTGTATGTCTGTCTCTCTCCCTCAGTCTCTCTCTTTTAGTCTCTCTGTCTCAGTCTCTCTCTCTGTCTGTGTCTGTCTGTCTCTCTCCCTCAGTCTCTCTCTTAGTCTCTCTCCCTCAGTCTTTCTCTTAGTCTCTCTCCCTCAGTCTTTCTCTTAGTCTCTCTCCCTCAGTCTCTCTCTTAGTCTCTCTCCCTCAGTCTTTCTCTCCCTAGTTGAGCGTGTGCCAGTGCCAGCACACAGCTCCATCTGAGGTCTCTAATGAGCCCTGTGGGGGTTGACACAGAAGGAGGGAGAGAGAGAGAGGGAGAGAGGGAGAAAGGGAGAGAGAGAGAGAGAGAGGATGTGTGGATGAGAGTCGGGGGGAAGCGAGCCCAGCTGTGTGTTGGGCTTCTGCTTTGTCCGTCATAATTTAACTGGGATCCTTCTGTAGGTCCAGAAAAGACACCCCCATGTATTCCTATTGAATACACTATTGGTTGTGATATAAAGTTCCATATTAGCTTCACTATTACAGATGAGCCAACAATGTTTTGGTACTAAATGCAAGGTAATGACATTGCTTAAGACCCCCATTAGACCCGACAGGAAGGGGCTCCTCTGGATCTAAGATCCAGGGAACTTCGGCGTAAGGATATGGAGTTTCACTTTTACCGTGCAAAACGTGAGCTATTAAGTTTATGTCACTGGTCTGACTTGCCGACGTCTTACCCCGCTGCTACTGAGTGTGTGAAGCTGTGCGATGGTGTGTATAAACACAAGACCCCAGTGCTCTGTGTGTTAAGGTCTGTAGCAGTGTAATGTACAAAAGACCCCTCAAACATACAGCGGCAACACAGGAAGTGATCTTATTGTGTCAGGTGGTTCCCAGTGAAGTGGTTCTGATCTGATTTGCGTTTCTTGGGTGACATTTTTTTTAGATTTTTTCCAAGTCCTAGTTTTCCCCCCTCATTCAAAACACATTGCCCTTCACACAGAGAGCACGGCCATGAAGCAGGTATTCTTGGACCAGACGTGATGACATAAGCCAACAATATCTTGCCACCGTTCAGTCTGCCAACGCTGGCTCTCAGTCACTCAGCGAGACACCAGGGTGCTGCTGTCCCGGCCTCCAGCCCTCCAGGGGGATTACATTATGGATGGGAGCCACGTGCAGCTGCAAGCCATTGGTCACTCATTAGAACGCAGCCGTCACACCAGCAGCTGGGCGGTCAGGTGACCAGCAGCAGCTGGGCGGTCAGGTGACCAGCAGCAGCTGGTTGGTCAGGTGACCAGCAGCTGGTCGGTCAGGTGTCACAGCTGGCACAAGCAACTAGGTCACCAGCAGTAGTATATCCCTCGGCAGTCAGGCTGGTTGTGCTTGCTCTCTTCATTTTCCGTCTGCCGTTGTGTGCTAGAACTAGAAACAGCAACTAGAAACAATTCACTAAACACATTAGTGAATTATTTCTAGTGTCTTTATTTATTTCTAAACACATTAGGACACAAGCGCACCAGAAACAAGTAAGGCGGGCAAGAATTCAACAAGTTGGTAGTCTTTGAGCGGTGTTGGGAAGTCAATAAAGAAAGGATAAATGAAGATATTGGCTTATTGCAATAATCCTTCTGTAGTAACCATTCATTATATGAGATTGACATGAATAGAGGTGAACAAGTTCTGTGGTTCAGCATCTCTTGCCAGTGAAGTAGGCTTCACTCCGTCCTCTCCTACCAGAAGTAGGATTCTAAATACGGCGCTGCAAGTGGGTTCGTTCAAACTGCTCAATGACCGAAGAGAACAAAACGCAGAGGAACACCGTTTTGCAGTGACACAAATCGGGCTTACAGTTTACAACTTCCCGTTCAGCCTACCTAAAGGGAGAGGTGAAGCTCATTCTGAAGTCTGTTTGCATAATACTACCGATAATGGGACGGCCGGATAGCTCAGTAGGTTGGGACTTTGGCTTGGGAACCCGGGTACAAGTCCGCGGAACACCTGGGTGGTGCCCCTTGGGCAAGGCACCAGACCCCTTACACTGCTCCCCCGGGCAGCTGTATATACAATAGCTGCCCGCCACTGCTCCTACTAATACTAGGATGGGTTCAATGCAGAGAAACACATGTCACTGTGTGTGTGTGTGTGTGTATGTGACCAATAAAGAGGATTCAATCGTCTAGATTTCGATTTTGATTCTTTGCACACAAATTCTGCTTATCGGGGGGGAAGGGCAAGCAATCCCAAGGATGTCTAAATGTATGCCGGCTACTGCTGTTAACATGTGACGTGTCATTCGGTTAGCCATCCCAAACGGCGATAAGCCTTGTCCATGACTCACTGTTTGGCCCACGTCGTCGTCGCCGACGGGTCTCCAGGGTTGAGGGGGAGTCCCGTGTGTGTGACTCACGCACTGCACTGCGAGGAGTCACTCTTTGCTCTTTGAGTCAGTCTGTGAACCGTTGGCTGAGGTGTGTTCTCAGGCCCAGGGGGAAACCGCGGTGGGCCTAGCCCTGGAGCTGTGGACGCCCCCATGCAAATGAGCTAGTTAGCTGTATTAGCCGCTCAGCAAATCCCCAGTGGTACTATCTATGAGGCTTAGATTTAGACCCCCCCCCCCCCCTCCCGCTCTCTCTCTCTCTCTCTCTCTCTCTCTCTCTCTCTCTCTCTCTCTCTCTCTCTCTCTCTCTCTCTCTCTCTCTCTCTCTCTCTCTCTCTCTCTCTCTCTCTCTCTCTCTCTCTCTCTCTCTCTCTCTCTCTCTCTCTCTCTCTCTCTCTCTCTCTCTCTCGGAAAATAATGAGCCCAGTAATGGACATTGTGGTCAAATTTGTCAGCAGTGAGACTAATGCTATCTATCTATCTGTCCATCTCTCTCTTGTGTCTTTCTCATTGGAAAGGGGGGGGGGGGGGGGGGGGCGTTGGGGTGCTTCATCATCTCCATGGGGACGGTTCTGCCTCCGAAAAGCATCTTTGTTTTGTTTGCCCCGCCCCGCCCCCTGCCCCCTGGTTTCTCTCTCCCCTCCTCCTCCTCCTACTACTACTACTACTACTACTACTACTACTACTACTACTTCTACTTGTACTTCTACTACCATTACTGCTATTTATACTACTATACTACTACTACTACAAATACCATATTTTTTATTAATGATTTGTTTAATATATATTAATTCATGAATTATACTAATACTATTACTATACTTCTACTACTACTACTTTTACTACTACTACAACCTTACTTCTACTTCTACTACTACTACCACTACTACTACTACTACTACTACTAGTACTATAGTACTGCTACTACTACTACTATACGTCTACGACTCATACTACTACTGCTACTACCATATAACTACTATGTGCACGGCTAGACACTTATCCCTGGGTCAAAGTCACTGGTGGGTCATAAAGGCTCCTTGTCTGCGTTGCCTCGCACGTGAAATCGCAGTAAACAAACACAAACAAATAGGTTGCAAGTGTGTGCTACCCACTCGTTCTTTGAGTAATGATTGATCAGTACACAGCCATATCGTGTGGATTTCGGTCACCGCCATATGTGTGTGTGTCTAAATGACTGAATGCGTGTGTGCACGTGCGTGTGTGTGTGTGTGTGCCCGTGTGTGTGGGTTGTCTCAGGATGAAGTAGGTCACTTGTCTGTATAACCAGTAGGTTCCACAGACATTAGTATTCATCAGTGCAGCTGAACCCCTCCCCCCCCTCCTACAGTCTGTCCTTTCTTGAAAGATGTCCTTCATAGCCTCGGTGCATACTGTGAGAATAGGTGGTTCGGGTAAAGTCTCTCAGCTGTCTCAAAAAGCCAACCGCTCGACACCTCTTCACACACACACACACACACACACACACACACACACACACACACACACACACACACACACACACACACACACACACACACACACACACACACACACACTTCCTCTCCGAGACGCGGTGTGCTTTTGCTGTGCTAATCTAATCCACACACACACACACACAGTCCAATGAGTTACGTTCACCGTTATCCAAGGCCTGTTCAAGAGGTCCCTTTGTGTGTGTGTTTGTGTGTGTGTGTGTGTGTGTGTGTTTTGTACACGTGATTTCCTAGTGGTGTGCCACACCCCCACTGGTTCGTGGTAATGTGTCTCTGTTCAGCAGTTCCAGGGAGTCGAGGTCGCCCTCAAACTGTCCGTGTTTAGTATTCTGATGTCACGCTGCTCCGGGTCATACACCAACCAGGCTCACAGCAGTACCACGGCTCACGTTCAGCCCTGTGTTTTGAATTACCTGAATGAAATTCCTTCATGTACCGTAGTATATGAGGTGTCCTACCTGGACCTCTAGCTTAGGAGATGTCTTCAATGTGCAGCACACAAGGTTGTGTGTGTGTGTGTGTGTACGTGTGTGTGTGTGTGTAGTGTTGTGTGTGTGTGTGTGTGTGTGTGTGTGTTGTGTGTGTGTGTGTGTGTGTGTGTGTATCTGTGTGTTTGTATAGTGTGTGTAGTGTGTCAAGTCGAGTCAAGTTTATTGTCACATCAAAGTATAAGCAATGGGTAAAAAATCGTATGGTGCCCTCACACCATAGCGATCACCAGTATGGTTGCGAATAATAAATAGTGGTCATAAGTTCCGAACGCAACTCACACGCAACTAATAGGTTTTATAGGTTTGAAGTACGCAACAAGCACGCAGGTGATCGCAGACACACGCAGAGTAAGTTCGGAAATTTTGAACAATGTTCAATAATTCTCTGCGAATGCCTGCGATCAATTTATACGCAACAGGGACGCAGCAGGTACGCTACGCACGCAACACGATCACAACAGGTACGCTACGCACGCAACACGATCGCAACAGGTACGCTACGCACGCAACACGATCGCAACAGGTACGCTACGCACGCAACACGATCGCAACAGGTACGCTACGCACGCAACACGATCGCAACAGGTACGCTACGCACGCAACACGATCGCAACACGATCGCAACAGGTACGCAACTCATAAGTTATGAACGCAGGTGATCGCAGGTCCAAATTTGAGGTATCTGGCCAGGTTTTGGGGTCACTTTTATCTGATTTCTTGGTAGCTTTCCCCCTGTTGACTCTTTGATGACCAAATCAGAAGGAAACACTGAATCGGCTCCGCTTTTCTAGGTTTTTATCACGTGACCGATATTCACAAATACCACGCAACTAGCACGCAGGTCAAACGCAACTTGTAAGTTTTGAACGCAACTCAAACGCAACTCGTACGCCGGTGATCGCAGATATTGGGGGATCATAAGTTCAGTTCGCAACCCACACGCAACCCACACGCAACCCACACGCAACCCATAGGTCGAATAGGTTACAAATTGACAAAATAGTTGATTTTGGTTGCGTTTGGTGCGTATACAAATATGTTTTACACGCAACTCATAGGTTTCAGCATACGCTATGGTGTGAGGGCACCATTATGTGCAATACCCGACAACAGACAGCAGTTATAAAAATAAAAATAATAGAATAAAAAAAGAAGTAAAAAGTACAAACTGTATAAAGTTAAATATATAAGAATATAAAAGTGCATATATGAAATGCAATATATTAGCACAAAAAAGAGCAATATATATATATAAATCAATGTAATAAAATAGACATTGTTATATGCTATACGCCCTTGTTCAGCAGCCTGATGGCCTGACTGTGGAAGCTGTGTGTAGTGTGTGTGTGTGTCAGTGTATGTGTAGTGTGTGTGTAGTGTGTGTGTGTGTGTGTGTAGTGTGTGTGTGTGTGTGTGAGTGTGTGTGTGTA